>JAUMJJ010000246.1:18835000-20035000 GCA_033556795.1 Tapera naevia
TCCAAGGTTAGAGGGAGACTCATGCTTCACTTGTCAGCCAGGATTAAAGGCAGTGGAGAACGTTCATTGCAACTGTGCAAACATAAAACATATTAAAGGGTCAAGACACAGAAAATGTCAACCACTGCTGTTCTAAACCCATCCATCACAATGAGCTGGGAGTCATCACTGTATCCCACAGCGAGTCATGAGTGAAGCAAATATTACATAAGCTTTTTTTACCCATAGGGATTTCAATTAACTTTTGGAATTGAGATGCATTGTGTTGGATGTCATGCTGATATTGAAGACCTCCACAATGTTGTCATGCCTGTAGACATTTTCAGATTATTTAATCAGCCTTGTCTGAAAGGAGAAAGGCGATGGGACTCTCAGATTTAAACAATTTCACCAAAGCTGTAGCCAGCAGCCCCCATATGGTGGGCAACCCATCACAGCTAGCCTGATAATTCCTGATTGTAATCCAGTACCACGTGGTGTGGAGAACGAACATTTTTTGGTGATGATAGCTTTATCCTCTTCTGCCATCAGTGTGTCAGCCATGAGAATGGCCATTGCTGGTGCCTTATGTTGCTGGCAACTTGAAATCTCACTCTATTACATTCCCAAAAAGGCTGTATCATTGTACATGAAGGGTTACATAGACTGGAAGGTGTTAGTCATTCCTCTGTTTTGTTTCCCTAAGTTATCAGGGGGAATAACTTGAGAGGGCTCAAGAATAAAGTTCTCAGCTGAAAATCATGTGGTAGGCATCAGGGCCCCTATTGTAAGCAAACTCTGAATGAAGTATGGAAGGAGTTGAGACAATTATTTGACAAGGGTGCTCAGTTGTCTTCTTATAGGGAACCTCCAATGAGAAGCTTAAGCCTTGACAAGAGTTCCACCTGACAGACAGGAGGACTTCACTGACTGATGGACACGTTATTTTCTTATATGAAGCAACCAAAACGGTTGACGCATCTTGATATCACAGGGAGTTCAAGCTCTGCTTTGCTGAACAAAAAACATTTACACCGCTTTTGGAGTAGTGCTGCTTGTACTGTATCAAATCTTAAATGAACTTTCTTAAAAGCACTCTCAAACAAAAATAGTGACATGGCAGTTAATTTTCCTTTCCCAAGCAGAAAAAAAAAAAAAGAGCTTTGCTCTCCAAATTCTAGATCTATGGTGAGATTGATTGCCTTTGCATACTAACTTGAGGCATACTGAAGCAAAGAAAAGAAGAGGTAATTTTAACCCATATCATTCTCCATGTTAATCAGCTTCACTGTCATTACTGATCCCTGAATCATGACCTTGTGTGCTTCCCACGTGTTTCTTATCTCTTCTTATTTAGCTGTTGTCCTTCTCATTCCCTTGGTTTGTCCTTCAGTCATCTATCTCCTCCCTCCTTTTCTACCAGAGGTTAGGGCATGAAGGGAATGGAGAGGAAAGACTCAAGCAGCTTTCTTGAATGCAATAGATAGGAATAGCAGTAACATTAGGGAGTAACAAAGAAAAGAAGGAACAATGGGGATATTTTAAAACAGCAGACAAAGAAAAGAGAATAAAAACTGGGGATCTGGTGGTTATACTTGTGAGCAGAAGTCTCTGCAGTGCACAATCTGTTCAGTTGTAGAGGTATGTAGAGAAAGTTCTATGGGATCCAAATGCTGTAAATGAGAACTCCACAGTCATAAAGAAGTTCTAAAATATCTCTTTGCACTGTCAACTACAAGAAGTATTTTTTTGGTTTTGTTGTTTGATGGGGTTACTTTATCCCAGTCCTTCAAGTATTTACCAGTTGATTACTTGTAAGTGTAATCCCATTGATTTTATCTTTGAAAATGAGAGTCTGATTTGGTCTACCTACAATTTTCTTTATAAACTCCAGTGCTGAAAGAGTTTCAGTCTTCAAACTTTTAAGATAAATTTGACTGTAGATTTTGCAAACAAGTTCTTTTTTTTGTCTGCTTCTGAAAAAATACACAACTACAATATCACATAAGAGGGTTTTCTGGATAAATAGGTAGTTTAGAATGTTCAGATGCATAGCAATTTGTTGTTGAGCATTTTCTTTCTCCTCCTGTGCAAGTTCTCCTCTTTTATGGCCATGAGAATAGACAGAAAATACACAGCCCCCATTATGAAATAAAAAATTACTTTTTTATGCATTAAGCCCATTTTTATAATGAAATGCTTATAAGAAGAAGGTTGAAATTGAGCATGGAAACAGCAATGGCTCTGAGGCACATTCTAGCACTATGTTGCATTTGATTTTGATTTGACAATGCCACTAAACAGAAAAAAGTCATCTTAGGGTTTGCAAGGCAATAGAAATAAATGTTACAGGCTTTTTATTAGTTGAAAAATAGCAGTGGACATTTTTTTCTATTTTAGGATGTTCTGAATAACTATCATAAACACTTCAAACAGGAATCTTTTTTTAAGTTTTACCTCAGATTTCTCCCCCTTTTTAAATTCCAGCTGAATTCCATACAAGTTTCAAAATATTCTGTCCTCCACTACAGCAAGGTATACGGGAAGTCTTGTAGGTTTGAATTCACAGTTCTAATTCCCTGGTAAGAACGTCTACTGCAGGAAGGGTGGCAAAATTATAATCTTTGGCTTCCTAAAGAATGCATTAATTTGGAACAGATGAAGTCTGTAAAATTGCAACCAGGGTGGATTTCAAGGCTTAAAAATGGTGCTTTCCATACTGATTGGACCTCCACAAAAGACTCAAAAAGAACAATATATCAGACAGCAAGTCAGCAGATCTAGAGAGAAAACCAGAGCTAATCACATTCTTTTCCTACAAACCCACCATTCCAGAAGGGTAGAGCTTACCCCTACAGATGGGGGTCTGTCTGCACAGACTACTACGTAGATCTCAACACCTTTAAGATGTACATCTGGCTTTCCATCCCAATCTTGTCTTCTTCTGTGTTCTTCTGATGTTTATGAAGTCTCCTTCCACCTTACCAAAGGCTGAATGAGACACATCAGAAGTTTTTAACCTGGAAATCAGGTAAAAATGTATGTGTACAATCTCTGGAGGATTGTGTCTCAGGAGAAGATGTAAACTGTTCAGTGTGCCCAACAGAAAAGGTCTAAAGAGTGCTGTTATAAAATATAATTACATTGTGCTGTCACACAGTCAGCAGTTCCGGGGTGCCCCAAGGGTCATCCAGTTGACCTGTCCTCCCATGGACCCGCACTACTATTAGCACCGTTCAATGGGATGGAATGCCATACGGATGTCAGTTTATTTCAGTCTCTGTGTGATTACTGCAGGGAAAGGAAGGAGAATCAGTGGATTATTCTTATCAAAACAAAGAGTGACAACATGCCTCAGGAAGCTAAAGAGATAAATGCATAAACTGGAAGAGAATCACGGTGAAACAGAACTGCTCTATCAACAGTCCACTTTAAAAGCAGGTATAAGGAACACCCTTATTTTGCTCTTTAAAATAAAATAAAAGTTTATAGAAAATTTGGCATAGATACAGTGCTGATTTTATCATCTGTCTTTAGGCAAAATTCTGTGCGTTAAGTCAGAGCGGCATCAGATAAAACTGCCTGTTTACAATCATTTCTATTCAGTATTTAAAAAAAAGCCTGTTAGGAGATACTGTTTTCAGTGGATCAAAAAGAAAATCTCTTAAAAAATCTTTCAGCATCTTACTTCATGCTGTTAACAATCATTTTGTTCAGCAAATCAAAATGTTGGAGTATAGATCTTTTGCAATTCATCTACATATTCAACCAGAAACTGGGGAAATTAAAATAAAACTATACACTCACAAATTCAGTTTTGAATTAATGTATTTATGATTCTTTATAACTGCCTCATTTTCTAGGCTTTCTGTGTTTCTTTATTCTTTCTTGCATTTGTATGACATGTATAGCACACACCTATGTATGTAGCTTCACATCATTCCTGTGAGAAGAACAGTAGCATTAAACTGATGAGGATAGACACAGGGACCAAAAAAAACATGAGGAACTTGATCAGCATATTGCAAGTGTGAGCTAGAATGCCTGCTCAGAATGACCTCCAGCAAACACAGGGCCTCAGGGCATCTTAGTGAAGCTGAAAGCCACTGCAGCAGGAACACAGGATGATCCCTTCCAACCCAAACTATTCTATGATGGCCTGTGTCAGCCTGTTAGACACCAACTTCCTGAGACTTTCTCACTCTTTTACCACAAGGTCTTTCTTAATTAGTAATTATGTGAAATAAAACACACAGCCAGGTAACCCTGATACATTGTTTGCAGTCTAGGTTTTGGGTGGAAGGTTTTGCCAATACTTCAAATAACAGCAGTTCTTATTTTCTTCTAAATATTTCTTTTCAAGAACCAAACAATCTCTGGATCTCTGCTGCAATGACCCTCAGATATCTTTATGCACAACTCATTAGCTGTGTAAATGGATTGAAACACTTTTCATGTCATTGAGATGCTACCTCTAAATCTTAATTCAAATTTAACTAAATTGGTCCAGTGATCTATGACTATGGTAAGACTTGCTAAGAGGGCTATGATCTGTTTCCGAGAGTGAAGTACAGACGGCTTTCTCCTGAGTCCTTCTCCTTTTGAGATGGTCTGTTTTGGAAAATACTTTTCACTTGCAAGTTCCATAACTATAGCAAAAAAAAAGATCATCAAAGGAGAAACAAACATGCTTGGAGAGGGAAATATTTACAATATAACTCATAACAATAAGCCTCATTCATTTCTGTGCTACTCTTTTTATTTCTGTTGTAATCGGTGGTGTCAGTGGTTGGACTAATAGAAAACTGAATCTTGCAGTATGCGAAACGGGAGGACTGGTTATCCCAAAAGCCAAGGCAATTACACCACACACTTTATTTTGAAGGCAAAACAGAGAGTTGGACTCTTTTTGAGAGTGTCTGCGGTGTAGAAATACTACGTTTGTATGACTCATCCTATGGCAGCTACCTAAATTTACTAGTTGTATGCTTAAGAGTAAATGACAAAATCAGCCAAGGATGTGAAAAGTAAAGCTGTTACAAGACAGACTTGTTGGGTTATTCCAGAAGCCAGTGTAATCCCTGTGTGATATGTGACAGTCAGAAACAGCCAGGCAACATGTGTGTGTCCTCCCACTGTGATGGGCAAAACTCTTTGTTTAGAGATTTAAAAGATGTTATCCCTTTGGAGAATATTTTATTGAAGTGTCGCTTTGAAGGATTGGGTTGGATTTCTCAAAGAACAACAAAATAGAGAACCCCCTTTAAAAAACTAATTTTTTTCCTGAACAAAAATGTAGTTGGTTGAGAGTTCTGTCTTCTCAAGACCTTTGTTTAGTAACTGCAAGACAACCCTGCATGGGCAAAGTCTCAGAAAACAAATACTGTATATCCACTGTCTGCTCTGTCTAGGTTTACACAGCACACCCAACAATATATTATGTCAGCACTGGCATGTTATTAAAGAAAAAGTTAATTTTTTTCTTTCGTTGTAAAATTCTGAGGCATTTTGATAGGGCAATCAGTGAGAAATGCATTTTTATTTTGCTTTTTAGTTTCAAATGTTTAAATGAAGAAAGCTTTTTCTCCTGCAGTTGAACAGAGACCTGCACAAAGCACAATCTGTTCACGATAGAAAGAGCCAAAACTCAACTCGGGTGAGCTCCTCCCGTCTGCACACTGGGTGACTTGTTTTGCTCTGCAAAAGAGGAAAGCTGTCATGTAGAGCAGTGAGAACTGCCTGGCTGCTTGTCTTTAAAGCCAGCTGTGGGGTCAGTCAGTTGCCCTTCTTGTACTGCCATAACAGCACTACTTTTTAATGTGTAGGAAATGTTTAATATCAAATGTATTTGTCCTCCATGAGTACAGGTACTAAAACCTGCAGACAGAGAAGCTATCTTGTAGTACATGCCCTTCTTTGCAAGGGCGACCCCAGGGGCTCTTGGGGCAGGCTGGCTGTGGAGGAGACAGAAGAGGATGTTTCAGTAAGGGATGCCCTGTGGCCTGGCTCAGCATTCAGTACAAACAGCGCAGGAAGATGGCCTTCTTCATAGCTACTGCCACGTCTGCTTCCAAAAAATAGTATAGACATACCCAGAGAGTCCTGCAACAAAAGAACACACGCCCACCCTCCAAAAAATCCCACTAAAACGCTTTTAAAATATGTGACTATATCTTCCTTATGACAGGAACTCTTCTGGAGTATCCAAATGACGGGATCTGTAGTCCTAGCCTAGGCAGAAGACTACATTGTTCTGTGTTTACCCTACCAAAATCTTGAAAGGCTTGGAAAGCTCAATGCCAAAAAGCTTGAAAACTTGCAGGTATTTCCTTTGGAAGGTTTTGAATAGCCGTTTAAAAAGAGCAGACAGACTACTACACTCAAATAGTTGTTTCTTTTATCAATGGAATGAAGAATTTGGGAAAAAAAAATTAGGTGTATAGACACCATAAAGTTATACTATCTTTTATCAAAGATCTGGGCAGTATGACATCTCTTGACACCCCCAAAAGGACTCTCTTGAGCTGTTCTTCTTTTTTCCTCATAAAACCGCCAGGCAAAGCAACATACTCAGTCAGTAATCAACCCAATTGCGCCATTAACAAATAATACCTTGAAATTATTATGGAGCATTTCTCTTTTCATTACAAGTGTTCTAACAATAAGGTCTGATATCCTGCAGCTCTGAAGAACTTTCCATCAGGTGTCCAGCAAAGCACATAAAACTCAAATCTAACTGTAGAAAAGTCTGTAGTAGCTGATTTACATCTAACATGATTTACATCTACATTTACATCATCATTTACAGCTGATTTACATCTAACCCTTTTATATACATTAAAACCTGTTTTAGATCAGTGTTAGAAATTTTTATACTTTCTTCTGACCCCATCTAGTTAGATTTTTGATATTTAAGGTTTTACAGAATGAAACATAAACATATCACAGTATCACAGTATCACAAGGTTGGAAAGGACCTCTGAGATCATCAAGTCCAACCTATAACCTAACACTAACACCAACACTAACACCAACCATCATCTAAACCATGGCACTCAGTGCCTCATCCAGTCCCTTTAAACACCTCCAGGGTCGGTGTCTCCACCACCTCCCTGGGTAGCCCATTCCAATGGCCAATCACCCTTTCAGTGAAGAATTTTTTCCTCATATCAAGTCTAAACTTTCCCTGACGAAGCTTAAGTCCATGCTCTCTGGTTCTGCCACTGGTCACCTGAGAGAAGAGACCAACCCCTGCCCGACTACAACCTCCTTTTAGGTAGTTGTAGAGAGCAATGAAGTCTCCCCTGAGCCTCCTCTTCTCCAGACTAAACAGCCCCAACTCCCTCAGTCGCTCCTCATAGGGCTTGTGCTCCAGCCCCTTCACCATCTTCGTTGCCCTCCTCTGAACACATTCCAGTATCCTAACATCCTTCCCAAATTAGGGGGCCCAGAACTGGACACAGTATTCAAGGTGAGGCCTGGCCAGTGCCGAGTACAGGGGGACAATAACGTCTCTGGTCCTGCTCACTACACTATTCCTGATGCAGACCAGAATGCCATTGGCCTTCTTGGCCACCTGGGCACACTGCTGGCTCATGTTGAGCTTCCTGTCAACCAGCACTCCCAGGTCCTTTTCTGCCTGACTACTCTCCAGCCACTCTGTCCCCAGTCTATAGCTCTGCATGGGATTGTTGTGTCCAAAATGAAGTACCCGACATTTGGATTTATTAAACATCATCCCATTAGAATCGGCCCATCTCTCCAGTCTGTCCAGGTCCCTCTGTAGGGCCATCCTACCCTCTAACAGATCAACCCTTCCTCCCAGCTTGGTATCATCTGCAAATTTGCTGATGATGGATTCAATCCCCTCATCCAAATCGTCAATAAAGATATTAAACAGGACGGGACCCAACACCAATCCCTGGGGGACACCACTGGTGACCGGCCGCCAACTGGATGAAACACCATTCACCATCACTCTTTGGGCTCGGCCATCCAGCCAATTCCTAACCCAGGACATATATATATTCTATATAAAATAGAATTTCCCTTCCTTCTTTTTTTAAATACTTCCAAATAATTTTTTCACTCCTTAAGTGAAAAATATTGAGTATATACCTCTGTACTGTAAAGAAGACACATGACTCATTTGAAAGGGCCACCATCTCAGGTTTTGCTCCTTCAATCAGTGGCAAATTTTACTCTCAGTTTTCATATAACTATCAGGCTCATTTATCCTCTAACAGCACCATAGTTCTCCCATGTCTGCACATTTTATATAGAGACTAGTAGTTGAATACACATATGTATATACAGAGCTGTGTGTGTGTATACGCTTAAGTTGTTACACCTTTAAAGCTGTGTGGATCACAAAATGACCGTCTTGTTCTGCCTTAGTTGGTCACACAAAATCTATAATGCCCGCAAGAAAAAAGGCTGTTAAGTACAATGCTGACAAAATCCTTCTGATTTCTTTTCCCTAACTTCCAGACTTCTCTTGTTGTCGTGTTCAAGCTTTATTCTATATTCACAGACTATTGCAGAGTGTGGTGTGGATGAGAAGTCAAAAGAATTCAGGACTTAGCATAGTGTAGTAAATTGAAATGTCAGAGATACATTGGCAGCCGGTGATACAAGCAAACTTAAACACTCAACTGGACAATAGATGTTATACACATCTACAGTGAAGTCACAAGCACATGGACCCCTCAACTGTTACCGCTGATGGCCTTGTTCGCTCTCTAAAAACCCAAAGATACCAATCTGCACAAAATAATGTAAGTCACAGAGGGATCTAAAGGATAATCTTTATTGATGTTACTGCATCTTGGGACAGAAATGAACCTTAGTGAGACAAAAAATAGTAATCAAGAAAAGACACACAACTTTTATGACACATATTATGCCATGAGAGTGACTTGGAATTGTGGCACACAAACAGTTCCCAGTGACAGCTTACTAATGCTCTTACGACAAATGGCTTCCACCCTGGTGGCACCAGCCCCTGCCAGGGGTAGGGAGAGCAGCTGAGTGCATGCCAGTGGCTGTAGCAGTGGCACTTGGCCCTGCTGAGCCAGCAGCTGTGCTGGATTGCATGACTGTCCTGACATGGAACAATGTAAGAGCAGAAAAATGGTCAGAATAAGGGATGTTGGTATTATATGAGGTACACAAAATCTACGCCAGTGTGTTACAGGAATTTACAGCAATGGTTATACAACATCGCTGCACAGAAGGATTTAGCTCTAACTGTTTAGAAAGTTTGCTAATTAAAAATTGTTTGGTAGGATGATGAGAAATTGGGGTGAATGACCGCAGCACAGTGCAGGTAGTGCATCCTCTGACAACTGGGGCGAGTAAAAATGCTTTTATTTGTCAAAGAGCTTATTCAGCACATTTAAGCAATGAGTAAACACTACACCTACTGTATTTGTGAAGAGAATGTTTCAATGGACCTCCTGGTGTGTCAGCAGGCTTATTCACAGAACTTAATGAGTGTAAATTGGTATTTGCTAGTGTAAAAATACTTTCCCATACACAGAGAAAAAGAACGGATTTTTTAATTGATCTTTAAACTATGTTACAATTGACAGTCTTGAGATGCCAGTGTGCAAAGCTAATTAAGTTGTAAAAGATATTTTAAGAAGCTGAGACAGGTTTTGTTTGAAGGTCTTTGTCATTTACGAATTTGAGAGAGGTGCTGCAAAGCAGCAGGTGATGGTAGCGTAAACAGAGAATGAAAGAGAAGCAGCATTATCTCTGTCAGGATTGTTCTTTGTTATGAGCTAGGATCTTCTTCTGAGTCCTACAGAATTCCTAAGTGATGCCAGGACTAAAAGCAGCCTTGAAATCCATTCAAAAAATAAAAGTGCTAGACCACGGAGGCAAGCAGAGAAAACGAACAGGAATTTTGTACCATCTTTGAAATGTCACGTGTTTAGCAAAGGAAAGGAGAAAGGGATGCTAACAGAATTAAAACAAAACAAAAAAAAAAGTTAAAATTGCTTTTATTTCATCCCTAGTTTTTCAGGACTAGAGGCCCAAACATGCTTTCCTTGAACATTTCCAAACTCTGCTTCTGTCTTCTGTGTTAACATGTTTAAGAGAAAGAAATTTGATTGACTTTGTTCAATTACTACAAATATTTGCAGAATGCCTTCCAAAACAGCCCTAATAGTTTGAGAGTGCCTCAGTTCCATCTCTTTGTGTGTCGGAGCAAGTGTGACTGCAAGGGTGTGCCCTGTGTGAAAGACGTCTTTCACTTTTAGGAATAATTGTCGGTTTGTGGTTGGATACAGTTTTCCTCCAGGGACAGTCTCTTCTCTTTGATGGGTACAGTAACTGCTCACTTTAATTTTATTGTTCTCTGTATAAAAAGATAATTTTGGCTGAATCAATGTGAAAAATACTTCTCCTTGGGAAAGCAGAATAGCAATAATAATATATCTATCGTGCAAACCCTTCATGTGCAGAACTCCTTCCAGCTCACAGGAGTTCAAGGAAGAGTGGCTTTACAAGGTTTCTGATGAGATAAAACTGGCAAATAAGCAAGAATGGAAGCACCATAATTTACTTAGGGAACTCTTCGCAGAGAAAGTAAAATGCCAGTAAAATGTATGGAATATTTTGGAAAGCATTGTTTTGCAAGTCAGAGGTGTAAGTACAGTAAAATGGTAGGAAGAAAATGGAAAATGAATAGGTTTTTTTTTCCAGGGATGCTAATAATAAATGAAGATTTAATTTCCCAAATTCATCATCAAATAGCTGACCTTTAGGAGGGAAGTATTTCTGGAGGGGCTGATATTTTCAATGACAAAAAAGTGCTATGAAGATGTGAATTTTATGAATGCCTGCTTGTAGAGAAGGGCATATAATAATGTGAGAAAGTTGTGCTGTTCTTTTTCACATATATTAGCAGAGCTATGCTGATACATGTCTCAGTGAATACAAATTATGAAGGCTGTTTGAAACACAATCCTTGGACAACTTCACTTAGAAGTGATCTTAACACCTTCAGATAATACAAGTCCCTTGAGCTCCAGGAGATCAATAAATTCATGTAGGTGGAGGCTGCTGGTGATGCACAGCAGGAGCTGTTTCCCAGCTGTATCACTGATTAGCAGGAATCTCACCTTGCCAAGCCTTTAAAGCCTTGCAGAAAACGCACCAATTAAGTGTTCAAATCCTTCAGCCTTAAGCCATATGTCAGGGGAAAATAATTCACTGGCACCGGGCTTTGGGTCAAGCTTCTTAGCCCAGCAGTTGATGTGATAATGCTTTAGCATTGTGCTGCTTGCCCACCCAGGAGGAAGCAGAGAGAGACCTGGCTATTGTTTCTCTCTAAAGCAGAGCTCTGAGGAATATGAATGTAAGTGTGACTCATTAATAATCTCAATTTTAAGGAAAGGCGATGGAGGAGCAGAGTTTAAAATGTTCTTGGCTCAGTGAGTATTCATTGAAAAATTGTTGCTTTGCTCTGCTTCACAGCTCTGCCTGCAGTTCAGGGCTTTTGTTGCCACTGTCCTCTGCTTGCACTAAGCAAGCAATCAGTTTTGTGGATACATTTTGAGGAATGGGCAAGCAAATCAGACTTAGCTATGGAAAGGGAGGGTTGATTACTTCAGGGTTGGCAGAGAGCATATAAGGGTTCAGTGAGGACAGCCAACATGTTAGCTACATGCTAAAGACAGTAACTAAAAGTCCATGAAAATCTCCTCAGATGCTGGAATTTCAGGACAAAACTGGCCACCTCTGCCCCAAGTACACTGTCTGTAGAATGAGGTCACTAACCTTTGAGAAATCCATACAAGGTATCTGAAAACTCGTGCTGAGTAAAAGGGATTTCCTGCCATGTCTGAAATGTATGAGAAGGACACCAGTCTTCTGAACTATAAAGTTTGGGGGGGTTCCTAGCAAAGAAAGGGCAAGCAGCTGGCCACATAGTCATTGCAGTGCTGCCATCCAAAGCCCGTTGTGTGTGCCAAAGCACCTGGACAGTCTTAGACCATACCCCTGCAGTGAGAAAAAGAAAAGGAGATCAATGTAAATCAGGCACAGGCATGGAATACAGAGATTAGATATTGTGAACAAACACTGGACACGAGTTTGTTTTAAAGTGATTTTCTCCACCTGCCTGTAGTTGTCTCAACTGTGACCATAATACTGGGCATGGTTTTGCTTTTACAAGGTTTCCGCATAAATGTTTATGTGCTGTGAATTAAATCATGCACTTAAAGAGAGAAGAGGATGAAATGGAAAACTTACTAACCTTAATGATGGATGGATTGCTCATTACTCATACTAACAGACAGCCAGTCCAGGCAGGAAGTTTCCATCCAGTAAATGTATCTCTCTGCCAGGTAGAGGTAAAGAAAAATGTTACTTTGCCATTTTGAGTTGCTTTTTGAAGAGTTCTGGACTCTTTCTGCAGAACGAATGAAGAAGAACCTACGAGAGTAAGAAATATTGAACAACTCGCATAATCTGAGATCAATAAACCAAGTTTTTCTGTTTGGCTTTCTATAGAACCTATTCTGCCTCCTGATCTATTTGCTAGAAGTATTTTAGTATGTGTATGTCCACTTTACTTGATTAAAACTGACATTATTGATTAGCAGCTAAGGTAAAAGCTTTATAAACCTCCCAAATGAAAATGTGAATATTGTAAAATGGCCAGTCTTTGCAGTCCTCTCTGTCAATTATTCTACTTATTTCAATATTTTGGAAGATGAACCAGAGCATTATCTTCAGCCAGTCCCTTTGTTAAGCTAACCTAAGCTCTGATAGATAGCTGCACTAAAATAATAATTTAAATCTTGGGAGTCAGACTGGTACTTTACCTGCTGAAGTGAACCTTTTGAAACATGTCATTTAGATTATTGTTTTTAGAAGCAATGTGAACTGACCCATAAACTGTAAGTATCCTTTGACTATGCTTTTTTGAAGACACCCATTACGATTTTAACCTCTGTTTGCATGTGCATTTGTAGAGTATCTGCACATCAAGAATTCACAGGTACAAATAAATACACTCTTCTCTTTCTCGTATGAGCTATCTTTTTGTTATACATATACAGGGAGAGCCTGTTCTATGAGTGACTTTTAGGTGAGAAGTGCTAGGTGAGATCAGTCCAGGTTTCACACATCATTAAACTCCTTTAATAAATTGATAAAACTCCACTCTACAAGAAGTTGAATTCTTTGCCCAGACTTCTACTGGAAGATTATGGAAGAACTAGAGCTCTCATATGTCTGTTTTTCCTCAGACATTTCCTGTTTTTCTCTCTTGATTTTTTCTTTCTGGGACAAATTTGCAGATTTCTTTTTGATGTTTTTTCAGGACTTCTGGCTGTCTGGCAGTCTGAACAGAGTACTGCTCACTTCTACACATTTTCAGGCATTACTACAAAGCCCACACTAGTCAACTACACAAAACCAGTATGGTAAGTAATTTAAGAATGATAAAAATAACCATCGTCCTGAAACTCTGTTCAGATGAAGACCTGAAATGTTCAGCTAATAAGGACCTTGAACCACAGTGCCTCAGAAAGTTTAAGGAGAGGCACATACAGCAATCACATCACAACTGAGTGATAGCTACTCTTAGTAGATATTTTACACTGTTCTTAATAAAATTTAATTGAGGGATGCATATTTTTCATGCTTTGTCTCTAGTCTTCCCTTCAAAGATTTGAATTTAAACAATGTGTTGTTTAGATCCCTGAAAATGTCTTTGAGCACAAGTATTTTCCTGAGATTCTCGCACTCCTTTTCCATTCATTAAGCATTAGTATAGGCAATTTTCAAAACCTAGCATTTGTGGTCTGCCTTTGCTGCACAGCCTGCATTATCCTGGTGGCTGGGTTACCCCCATCCACTGCGTTGGGTGTGTGAGTACCCACCACATGTGGAGATCCACTGTACACAATTCTCTGGGGGAGACCTTGCTCCAAATTGCTGGTGCTGCAGGGGCAGAACACCATCTGCCCCCAGGTCATGGGGTTACAGAGAAAGAAGTCCACCAGCTAGATTGAACAGTACATGGGGAACTACAGGGAGGCTTTGGTAAAAATGAAGGAGTCGAATCGAAAAGAAATCATAGTGGAGCATGGAGATTTCCAACAGGCAGGTGAGACCCTGGGGTAGAAATGGCAGCAGCCTCTGAACTATATTTAATAAGCTCTTTTGTCAATAAGATGGTGTATTTGGTTTGATCTTTGACTCCAATGCCAAAGCTTTAGGCAGATACTGAGAGAAGTACATGCTGGCTTCTTCGGTTGATCATGCATAAACTTTGTTCCTCAATCAATAGAGTGCAATATATGCATCTGTATGTATAAATCCATATGAGGCTGGGAAAGACTCCATTACTTGATTCATACAAGGCAAAGCGCTTAGGTAGTAGCAACAGCAAGATTAGAGCTAAGCAGTAGTTAAAATGTGATGAAAAAAATGAACTATTGCAAGGTAGGCATTAGTTCCACAAGAATTACTTTTGAAACTGTGTGCACTGTTCTTATCTAGCAGTGAAATTTGGACTTGAATCAAGCCTGGGCACAGGATCACTTTTCTGTCAAATTTGGCAGACCACATGATAGAGAGTTTACTCTGGCTGTACGCTTTCCTGATAGGTTTATCCTGCCAGTGTGGTGAAAGTTGGTACCCGATTAAGCTCAAATCCTGTTGCTGCAAAGATAACCCATCAGACATTGCATTAGTCAAGTGAGTTTGCACCAGACCAGTGATTTGTGTCAACTGTCTTTGGTGTTAGGAGTTCGAAATTTAAGGTTGAACTTGTATATCAAACCATGGCCTGAAGCTGGTGAGTTGACATTCACCATCCTGCCTGCATGTGGATCAGCAGCTCTAGTGAAACAGTTCTGCAGTATCCACGATTTCTGCTTTTTTGAGGGTCAAAATTCAGTCTGTGCTTGGTTCCTTTTTGAGAAGGCAAATGAAAGAGTTTGAAACTTGAAGTAAGCAGTGCTTTTGAGGGAAAGTATTCTCCAGGGAAGGTTTCTTTTCTTTTCTAAAGATGGCCAGATGCTGTATTCTTCTGAATGTTCAAGGAAAGGTTTTTCCAATTCTGAATTTCCTTCAAAAAAGTGTTTTGTCTCAAGGTCCCAAAGGCTTTGTTCTAAGCCTCAGTGGTCTGCAGCTGTAGCAAGGCTTCATACACCAAAGGCCGTAAACTGGCATCAGGAATTACCTGGAGCTGAAAGAAGGACCTGAGCACTGGCCTGAAGTGATTAGAGTGATGTAAGGCAGGCATCAGGCAGACGACATCCTTCTGCTGCATCTGGAGCCAGCACGTTGTCTTACGTTCGGCTTCAGAAACAGGAGGCTGTAATAACACAGCCGTCAGGTAACAAATGCAGAGGATATTGTGGCCTCAGCGGGAGAAAGGGATGAAACTCCCCATAAAGTTAAACATGTGAGAAGGTATTTTTGGGATGCTGCCCAGTCATCCAGACTCAGTAAGGAGTCAGATAAGACTCCAAGGCTTCACGCAACTTTAACAAAAAAAAAAAACAAACTTGTAGACCTTTAATGGGAGACAGCCAGCTTCACTTCCAAAGCACCATTTCAGCCTTGCGTAGTTCAGGCTGAGGTCTATACTTGATTAAAACTGGCAGGCAGGAGAAGTTTCATGTTTCATTTTCGTAGCCAAAATTTCTGCTGTACTTTCAGAAAATCTTATGTCGTGCTAATATGAACAATTTAGAGATTTTTAATAAGTATTCCTTTCCATTCTGAGACATTCATTGCCTGAGGTTTCCTTTGCCATTGAACTCCATTTTATTGATGTGGAGATTCAATGTAACTTTCCTCCTCACAAATTCATGTGCAGCCATTGTGGCTGTATAGCCTCAGTTGCAAAGGAGATAGTCAGAGTTTTGCTGAGTTCATTTAATTGCTAACAAATTCCAGTTGTGATCTTAATTTCAATTGCTAAGGTATACGATTTTGTACACCCTGTATTAAAAACTGAATTTTTTTTATCTTTTTCATGTAGCAAACCAGGACTAGGCTTTTGCCATCTCTGCTGTATTCCTTGTCCTCCTCAGCTCAAGTTGCCATCTATCAGTCAGTAGCTCCCATTCCAGTTTTTCCTCTCTCTACTTTCCTAGTCAAAGAAAAATAGACACACTGCAATTAAACAATTAAAATCCATTTTCATGCATCAGAATATAAAAAGCTACAGAAATTTGAAAACTGGAGCTGCTCTGACTAGCTTTTGCAGTATTCACAGTCCGTACCACATTTTCACTGTCCATGAAAATATCTGCAGTCTCATCACAGGATATGAGCTTGAAATAAATACAAAACAAACCCGCAAGCATTGCAGGAGACAGCTGCTGAGGAGTTCATTCTCTTCCTTTTCCAGAGGTATAGAAGGCACAAGTTCAAGTTTTAATCAAGTGTGAGCTGGACATCAATGTCCTACTGTAAAAAGAAAATATAAAATCGAACTTTGGGGACACAAGTGATACAGAGCATCCAACCGTCCTCCTAACAACCTTCCTCCCAGGGACAGGGACCTCAAGAGGTTTCTGCTGCCCTTTAGGCAGGACGTTATTTGCTTCTGTGCCTGGGACCACAGTTCTTCTGACTCGGGAGGGGTCTAAAGCAAAAGCCCAGGGACATGCTCAGTGCTGGGAAGTAAACTGGATCTTTAGAAAGTGGTGCTTAAAAAACAAAGTTATGTTTCTGAAGTGGTTCACGTTTGCATGTCCACTCTTTCCATTTCGAAGTCACTTTTGTAATGACAAAGTTCCAGAGCAAATTCTATGTAAACACACTCCAAAATTAATGGCTTTTAGTAAAACAGACGATAGCAATGACTTAGTAGTCCCTTGTCAGAAAACAAAAGAGGATTGAACCATAATAATGCACTGCTAAAAAGTATATTTCCAGCAAGTATATTTTTGCTTAGAACTCTTAAATTCTGCACATAATTTTGTAGCCTTTTGTACTCTCTTTCACTGCAGACTATTATACCAATTTCTCTGGGCTTTCTTTGTATTCGGTCCTTTCTCAATAAGTAGTTGTTCTGATAGATAACGAGACTACATTTGGATTACATCAGCAAAGTTTTGTGAAGTCAGAAATCCTGATAACCAGCACAGTAATCTTCTACTACATGTATTTTCCAAGTATGGAAAGTTTTCCTCAAAAAGTCAGTGACTGATGGCTTTGAATCTACAAATGAAGCTGTTTATGCAGCCCTATGAGTAGGTTTTGGTAGCTGTAGATGACACTATCTGGAAGATCAATTCTCTCTTTAAAAATTACCTTAATATTCACTTTATTCAGAGTCTATATTTACCATTTCCCACTGAATACTTACTACATTTATTTACTTTTCATCTAAAAGATATTTTTCCAAACTAAAAATTCCCCAAGCTCTTCTTGAGCTCTTTTTATTTCATGCATCATCATTGACAATAAAGATAACACAAGCCAAATTATACCACTAGCTCTATTTCTGTAACATCAGCTGTGGTTAGAATGCCTTCAGCAACATCTGAAAAAACACATTGGTTCACCGTGTTCTCTTCCAGCACCTGAGACAGTAAGAATTGACTTGACTGCCAGATCTTTGTGGATCTGAAACTGAAAAACATCTCAGTTTGCCAGCTGAGCAAAATACATAGTGTAATGCATAAGACTTAATGAACCTGCACCCCTGAATTCTGACCCACTCAGAAAATTTTGGCAGTCAAACCTAACTCAGAGTTTGGCTTTCATACTGGATGATATTAGAAGTGTGATATGCACTTTTTCAGGACTTTTATAGTGCTGAAGGCAAATAACTTGGTGATTTTTTTTGTAACATTTTAATGCAAGAGTAAAACAAAACCTCTCTAGCAAATACTTTCAGCATGTTTATTCTCATGTCTTCCCTTTTATTTCCCTTATAAGTTTTCTTTAAAAAGCTGTTGTATTTTGCTTTTTAGCTGCTTTCTATAAGCCAGTCAATTGATCAATAGTTCATTTAATTCATGAGAATTAATACAAATTTCAAGTCAGGTAATATCAGTCCAGTCAGCCAGAACTGCACATTATGATCTCAAGGGCACTAAAGTATTTTCTTTTTGTGAGTTTCTGCTTCTTTAAAAGATTTGGCAGCATGTTAAACCAAAGGTTTTCACTTTCAGTCCAAAGCAGTCTTTGGATGTTATTTCAGGATTTCCTGTGTGAGTTACATGGCAAGAGATCAAGTATATACATTGCATTCAATTAAACAGATCATCTAAATGAGGTCATGAAAATAAATGTATGGCATGAATTCATACAGCAATCACTGTAGCCTAGTCAATGAACATCACAGATTTCACTGTTCATTTAGAGATGAACTGACAAGAAATCAGGATCATGATGTATTTCAGTACCCCAAAAATCTGGAAAGAAAGTACCAACCAAGAAAAAAATAATAAATTTGGTTCCTATGGATGGTAGTTTATGTTTGCTTTCAAAGGCACAGTCCTTATCATTTACCCTGACATCCTGTGTGCAGACACGGGCAGGGTCAAGCTGAAACAATGGGAAACCTGGTTGTAAAGGCTGTCCATAGTGATGTTTTCTCTTAATGTGAAAAGTGGACAACTACTAATGGGTGACTTGTAACTTGCTTGTTAGGGCAATAACTCTTGCTGACAAATGAGCTCTGACTTGGATGGGTAGGAAAGAAGGGGAAGTTCCCTGGTCTCTTTGTCTCAGTACAATGTGCTGGATTTAAAAGAGCTTGGAAAGGCTGAGCAGAATACTGCTGGTGCTTTGAAAAAAAGAAGTAATAGTTTATTTCTAGCAGGGTTGAGCCAAAATCAGATATACAATTTCTCTTACGTTTTTTTTTCTTCCAGAGCAACGTTAAAGATGTGACCTGAGAGCTGGTAGCCATCACTATACAGAGTTCATAATTTTCCACCTGCACAGATGCTTTCTCTTGTGCCATCTCTTTGGAATCCTACCTTTCGTCTGCCAAGTTAAAATACTTTCCTGCTGATTTGGCAGGATTAAGAAATAAATTCAAGCACTCTGACTGCCTAGAAGTCTTGTTTTACCAGCTGCTTGCAAAAAAACTACTAATGATTACATTTTAAGTCCTTTTAGCACTCTGGGTTCAGCAGGTTAAGCCTACTGGACCTAGTGGCATGGGAGTCATGTGTCTCCTGTATCTGAGAGATCAATGTTTTATAGCAGGTTGGCTTAGCAATAAACAGTGAAAAAAGAACCATTGCTTTACACCTAGTTCTATTAGGCATACAGTACTACCTCATCACTGTATCTAAAAGGTAAGTAGTCTCTCTGGCAGCCATGGTCACTTCTAGCCAAGCTAGAGCTGTTATGTGAACTCATAAATCTGTTCCATTTGTGGAAAATGAAAAACCCAAGAACCACGAGGACATAAAATGTAACTAGGAAGACATTTCACTGTCCTTAAAGGGATACTTCACTCAATTTAAACACATCTCTGCACACATTTCACTTAAAAACAACTTAAGGATATGATGGTTTAAAAAGGTAGTAAAGAAAAGCAAAGTAAATATGCTGACGAGAGATTCTTAAAAATATTTTTCTGCATTATTTTGCCACAGACTCCATTTTTTCTGGATCATTACCTTCCATGTATGAAGTGCCTGAAATGGACTGTTGCATTTGATACAGTAAAAATAGCTAGCTATTTGTTCACAGGAGATCAAAATTAAAAACAAGACCATTATTTTTACTAGAATTTTAAAAATGCAGTTGAAAAAAAACTTCTCCACTTTGAAGAAAGTTTGCATGATCTTACTCAGTTGCAGAAGCCTAAGCACCTTTTTTCAAGCTTAAAGTCTGTCTTGGAGGACCCCACGCTCAAATTCTTACATTCTTATGTTTATTTAAGACAAACAAATTACAAGTAGTTTGTCCTGGAAAATCTGTTTTATTTCAAAGCAATTTTTTCAAAACCAATCAGCAATCACAATATCTTTGCCTTTTGAAATTAGCATTACTCTGAAAAAGACATGCATGATTTCTTTGGACCTCTTAAATATCTGATTTTCAGAACCAGGATCAGTTTGGATAATTTGGGAAACCTGAGTGGCATTTGCCAAAAACATTTCCTGATGGCTTAGCCTTTCAGAATATGCTAAGCATCCCTTTAGGTTTTAAGATACCCCATGGCTTACTGAGGCCCACACTGATGATTATCAGTTGAATAGACCCTGTCAGGAGAGATTTTGACCTATGAAAACAAGGACTTCCTAGAGAATAGATAACAAAAAACAAAGGTTGATCCAGTCATCTCTGTTTCTGTAGCTTACAGTAAACAAAGGAGCAATGTAGGCTGGGTGCTTGGAACCTATTTTCTCCTATTTTCTCCATTTAAATTACCTATGGAGAGCTGGGATGGTAGGCTAGTTGGCCTTCTGTAATTAGGATGCATTTATCTAGATCAGGAGTGAGATGTCTTAATTTGCTGTCAGGATTAAACGAGGGCAATTCTTGCTGGTAACTTTCAACCAGTGCAGCAAAGTACTGTTTTGAGCAATTTATTGACCTAGGACCTGGTGAAGAAAAGATTTCAGGATGAAAATATGCAGGGCATAAAACAGGTCACATATCACCAGTAAAAAAAAAGCAATAATCCAGTTTTTTTTCTTCACATTTTATATGTAGCTACATCATTGATTTAAGAGCATTCCCTACAAACTACATTGCTAGCTGATTACCACTGCGGTTTTGTGTAACAACCTTCTATTGCTGCAGCTCTGTACTTCCGTAGTCCACTGTATTTCAGTAACGATGGTTGCCTGGTAATACTTTCTCAAAACCTCTTTATTAATAACAGTGAACTTGGGTTTCTTGCAGGCAACTTGTAAGAAACCCAATAGGGATGATATATTAAAAGAAACCCAAACCTTTCACTGTAGATCTTAGCTCAAAGGTTTGCATCTGCACAAAAGGGTTTTCTGAATCTGAACTTGGCTCAATATAAGAAATCAAGATTATTAAACCATACAGGTCTGAATGTTGTCAGTGTGTGGTTATATGTGAAGATGGAGACAATTTTTGCCCTATATCCAGTCCTCAAGCTTGCTGGAACTGCCTCATATAGTGTTAATAGAAGGTTCTCTACTAAAAAATAAAGTAGTACCCTCTGTAATCCAGTATAAAATAAACCAGTCCCTGTATTCAGTGTATTGTATGGTCTTCCTCCAAATGTGAAGAAAGCTAATAGTTTCATATTCTACTGCATTCAATACTTGGACTTCTTAAAAAAATCTTAAATCTGTTTTGCATTTTCACACCATTTCCAAATGTGTTAATCCTGTGAGCTTTTCTCCTGTAAATAGGTGAAACGAACTCTTTTGGGTTATGCGTAACAGTACTTTTGGGATTTCTGTAGCATTCGATTTTAAATATGATTAAAATAAATAAAATACAGTGGTGTTGAGAAAAATATTTCCTGTAGCAGCAGGATATGCTTTTTTTCAAACACAAGTCCCAGGCTGGCCTGGAGTCTGTGAAAATCAAAGGCATTTTTGTAAAAGATAGAAGACCATGTAGATTTGGCACGCTGACAAAATCTCACTTATGGAATCCATTCAGTGTCTTAGCCACAAAAATTGCAGAAAGAATACCAACAATATTTTAACTTCTAGAATAATGTATTTCTTCCTCTCTTCTCCCATCTCTCTATTCATTTCCTGAGAGTTGGCTCATTAAGGAAAGGAAATGTTATTTTTTTTAAGAAGAAATAATTAGCTGTTCCTGAGATTCCATCCCATGGGTTGTCCCACTGACTTTGACCTACCTATGATACCATAATTGCAGCAGAAGAGCTGATTACATGAGTTTGATTTTGTTATAGAAAGTCTATTTCCAAAATAAATGCATCTTTTCTTTCATATAGCAGGTGTGTTTTTGCACTGTCATATAAAAACATGTATTAGGTAATAATCTTTTTTAACAAGCTGGATTTTTAAAGTCAGTCTGGGATTACAGTAAATGATGAACAAACAAACAGAAAGAAAGCCTCCAACTGCTTGCACATCGTTACATTTTTGAGAGGTTTTACTGAGTGGATGCAAATAACCACAGAAGCATCTCAGTGGTAAAAATTGAAAACAAAGACATGAAGACTCTTTATATTCAGTATATTTTATTCATTTACTCATTTATTTAGATTTTTGTGTTTATATCAGGTAGCTTCAAACAACTTACCTCTTCTGTTTTCACCTGAAAGCACAGGGAAGTCTGTAAATATCATCAGGCTTCAGCTCCATGAGCCTTTGAAGCCAGAATAAAGTGGAATTACACCCCTTCCACTGTCCTCCTGTCCCAAGATGTCCTTGTGTGGCTTCCTTCCTTCCCTTGCTGGGCTTAGTAACATGGCTTCTTTGTCCTAGGTGCTAAGCAAAAACATGCATGGGCACACATGAGCACAAACCTCCCATCATCTAATTTTACTTGCAGTGCAGGAGTCTGAAGGTGGGGGAAGGACAACAGTAATCAGATCTTAGAGTCAGTTTCTCCAAATCATGCCAGAAGTTTTCTTAACCTTAACAAATGTCAATTCTTTGTCACTGTCAGCTTATTCCTTTCCCATTGTCTGACGGAGAGCACTAGATGGTTAACCAGACTAATCAAATATAAATGCTTCCAAGTGAGGCTAACAAGAACCTACCATGGGATGCAATTGTTAGCTTGCACATTGATGGCTTAAAGCTTTTCAGTTGTGTAGGATTTCAGCTTTAGTACTTGATTTCTGAAGCACTACTGCAGGCAGTGGGACACAGAGGCAAAGGATGATGCTGTCAAGAGCTGTTGAGCAAAGTGCTTGTGGTCCTCCTATGTCCTTGACAATGCAATGATGCTGTTTTGGCTATTGTTATTGAAGGTGTACATAGAAAATTGAGCCTAGAAACAGGTAGTTTGGAGAACACTGGGACCAAAGAAGCTTGATTTCTTGTAAATTCTCATGTTAAGTTTTATAGATCTTTCTCCTCCAGTTTTTCAGGTGGCTGGAGCATGTATTTAGGCTCTCTTCCATGTGGATTCTCTCGTGTCTAATAACATTTGAGCTCACATTACCCTCTTTCCCTCACCAGTGGCATTAATAGGATTTCTCTCCTCTGCCTGCCGCACACTTTCAAAAACATGGCTGGAATCTGAGACTATGAAACCTCCACAAGAGTGGTTGAAACTGTGCTTGCTAACACAAGGTTTGAATTTGTCCACAAAGATTGAGCAGTTTTAACTGGGCAAGGGAGCTATAATTCCACTGACTCCACTGTGGTTGCTGAAGCGTCCAGGAGGCAAAATTGTACATATGTGAAAAATCTCAGGATTTTAGGAAATGCTTCTTCCAAATTGCAGTAATAAACAAAAATACCAAAACTGTTTCACAGAAGTGAAATTCTGTAATGTTTTGTTACAAAATACAAATATTAAAGAAATTTAAAAAATGGTTCTTCCAAAGCTCGTAGTCATAGGAATGGGATCAAATTAGAAATCTGGAGGCTCTAAAAATCCTGGCTCCTACCCATCTGACCAGGGAAGCTGATGGGAGGAAGGTAGATATGCTAGCCACAACTCCAAAGAGTTTGCATTTTTCACCAGAGAAATGTTTCACAAAAAAAAAAAAAAAAAAAAAACAAAAAAAACAAACCAAAAACATGCTGGGTCCAGCAGCTGCTCCTGATTCACACAGTATATTTATGAGTGATATCAGATCCCAAACAATGCCAGACCCCACTGGCATCTCACATGATAACTTAGCAAAAAGGGAAAAAAAGGATGATAACAGAATACTAATATTAGCTTTGTAGGAAAGAAAAACGATCTGTTGCACATTGATCTCATTAAGTAAATTATTTACTGGAATTTTCTCTTTCTTTGCAACTTGCTTTCGAATATATTCGATCTCAGCTATCTAAGACTTTCATATGGTTCTCTGCCAGCTATGACACAGCTGTTTAACACTGCCACTTTTCTTGACTGCCTCTATTCAGTGTTTGTTGTTGGCTTCTGTTTCTAAAGTAACAGGACAGTATTTTCCTAAGATACCAAGGACGTGTCCAATAGCCAACAGGGAGGTCTCATCTGGCTCTGCCTAAAGCTAGCAAATCATTGAAAATTTGGTCTACGGGTAAAATGGAGAGTGCCAGCTTTCTGTTCTCTTTTAAGATTTGTTTTTATACAATCCAAGGGCTAAAAAGAATATATCAGAAGAAGTAACAGAAAACGACATAACTGTGGATAACCAGACTTGATTAAGTTTGGTTATCTTAATTCCTGTCTACAGCTGGCTGGATGCAAGAAGTAAAGATCTGTTTTCACTTTCCTCGCAATTTGGCAATGAAATGGAGTGCAAAATAAGGATGAAAGAAATTTCTCAGGGAGCTGATTTAGCATGAAAAATAATAAAAAAATATATTAATTATTAATTTCAGACTTTGCTGGTTGATACATCACATTCTCAGGTCTAATTTCCATGAATATATAAATGAGCATTCAACGTTGTTGCAGATATGAGGATCGCAAGCCTGTGGGGAGGGACACACACACGCAGTGCATCTGTAATTCCAGCATTGTGATTTCAGTCTAATATTCTGACAGTGCTAATATTCTGACATCATTATATAATGAAGTCACTTTGGATACCTGAGCATGAAGCCGCGGGACACCAAAAATTTAACAAATTACCTTATATCTATAAACCTGTGGCTTATGCATGTTATTATATTAGAAATAGAAACAGATCTGATTACTTATTTGATGATCAATAATAGTTTCTAAAATAGATGATGAAATTACTTTAGAACCTGCCAGCTTATCTTGTTTATGACACTGGGTAAAATTAGTTGCTGCTAATGGAGGAAGCCCAGCAATCCCATGGTTGCAAAGAATGCTTTGTCTGCTTTTGCTAGTTGGAAAATAAAATTATTATGTGAAATGACATTTTTATCACTAAAAATATATTTTTATGAATTGCAAATATCGTATGTTGAACAGAGGGCACCTCTTTACTGACAAATATATTCAAAGAGTAAAAAACACCTAATTAGGTTTTATAGTAGCTATATTTGGCTAGCAGAGAAAACTGATTACAGGGAGATCAATAGGCAGGACCATCCACTGCAGCAACGTCAGCATGGTTGTGTCCATGGTAATTTGGAATGGGCCCGGAATGTACCTTAGAGCCAACTCCCTCATTGCTGGAGGTTGCTGCCTCACACCCAGCACTGACTGAAGACCTGTCTATATATTAGCTACCCCATTATTTATTACAGACCAGCAGCTCAGAGGTAAACCCAATATTTGAAACTATCAGTATGTATGGCTGCAGCTGTTGCAAGGCTGCTATAATAGGGGCAAATGGACTACCCTTATAAGTGCAGTGAGATAAAGGAGCGCTTTGCCATCATGGGCTCCTGAGAGCTTAGACCTGCTTGGACTTGGGTACCCTCCAGCATCACCAGGGACACTGGTCAGAAGATGTAGGTGAGGAAGAGAATTTGATTGAGGATGCACTAGCGTACTGGATAGAAGTGTCCTTCAAAAAGGTGCAGGGTGCATCTCTTGACCCTTGCCCTGCCTGCACTCTGGTCTTACTGTCATTGCTACAAGCTCTGCAGATCCCAGACCTTTGTGCTGAAAAAGTGTGAGGTCTTTCCCTTTGCCTTTGTTTAGCACCTTAATAAACCACGTATAATTTCATTCCACACATGTTGTTTCCAGAAATTAAAAGCTCAGTACGTACGCTTCAAATTAAAATAGTACTTTTCTGCAGCCTTTACTGTTGCTACATCCACTGGCTAAACCTTGGGTTGTGTAGCCCCCAGACGCGCTCTGTCTTCTTCTATATCATTCCAGCCTAAAACATTAAAGAGATCCACTTATAACTTCTTATCAGCACAGCATGAAGACAGGAAGAAAATCACTTTTAAGAAACAGTGTGCTTTTTAAAATAATCAGCTCAGACTTCTGGTTCAGATTAAGGACAATAAAGCCTGGGTTGCACCCATATCATATCCTTTAGGGCAGAAAACACCACAGAGGCGTTGTTCCCAACTAGAATCTGGAAGCTCAGCTCAGATGCTTTACTTTTAAAAATAGGGTTCACTGCGGCAAATTTCTGCCAGATGTAATAACCATGGCCAGCAAAACTATTTATTTCTATTTTAAAATTCCATTGCTAACACAGCTTGGCTCAGCCCGGCATTGTACAGCCTGGCACGCCTTGGCTCGGGACAGCCCAGCTCGGTCTAGCTCGGCTTGGCACAGCACGGCTCAGTCTGGCTCAGCCCAGCTTGGCCCCTGCTCGGCACGGCTCGGCTCTGCTCTGCTCCGCTCCGCACAGCTCGGCTCGGCTCGGTACGGCACGTCTCGGCTCGGCACGGCACGGCACGGCACGGCTCGGCTCGGCTCGGCTCGGCTCGGCTCGGCTCGGCTCGGCTCGGCTCGGCATGGCTCAGCTCGGTTCCCGCTCTCTCCTGAGGCACCGCCGCCATCTCGGCCCCTGAGCTCCCTACGGGAGGGAGAAGGATTCACCTGAGGAAACCCGCAGGGGGCTGTTTGGTTCTGAAACGGGCCGGTTGAGTGCGGGGCTCTGAGGGCAAGAGCTGTGCCAGCAGAGAGGGAGAGGAGCCGGGAGAGGATAAACCAGGCAAAACTCCTGCAGCACTGGGCAGCGGCTCGTCCTGAGGAGAGGCGGCTCTGCCGGGCGGCAGGCTCTGCAGGGGCCAGGCTCAGCCCGGGGCTCTGTGGCACTCGCCTACCCCAGCCTGCTGCCCGGCCCAGGACAAACAAGGGCCCAGGCACACTAGTGCCCAGTTAAACCAGCACCCAGATAAACTTGTACCCAGCTCTAAATGGCGTGTAAGAGACGAGATTGCATGCTCTTCAAACAGCCTATTCCCAGGCGCAACCTTCTCCCTTACCTGAGCTTTTCTAACCTATATCTTCCTTCCTGTTACTTAATTCCATTACTTATTCTCTAGCTGTAGTGGACATGGTGAACAATTTCCTCTGTCATTCTTTGCAGCTGCTTTAAACGTGTTTGATGTTCCTTCGCCTGCGGGGGGAGGTTAGACTAGATGACCTGTAAATGTCCCTTCGAACCCAAAGTATTCTATGATTCTATGATTCTATGGAATGCTGTCTGAAATGGTGTGGGTTTGTATTTTCAGCGTATTAAAGAGCTCTGCAGCTGCTGACATCTCTGGAAGCAGTTTGACCAGTAAAGCCAGGAGTCCTCTGAGGAAACAAAAGCTCTATGATTCTTTTCTGAAGTGTATGTTTTCCTGTGTACATGGTAAATACATTTAGGAGCCATGAATGTGGGAGAACACGTGTGATGAGTCCATCATCAACTCATTAAGCTGTGTGAAGTGTATAGAAGGGTATTCTTCCCATAAAAATGTAAATTACAGTGGAGATAAAGTCCTCCTTTACTCCATAAAACTTTTCAAATGCTTCAGTTAGTTGTGCTTGTCAGCACATACACATGCATGTACGCTCTTGCAGGACATACAAATATAGTTCTATGGGGGGGAGAATAACTGTGGAGTTTCATACTCTGTCTGTTAACTCCTGTTCGCATGCCACGCAGTAGCACTGTGGATAATATAATCCCTTATTCCCTCTCTCTTCCATTTATAACAAGACTATTCCTGAGTATAGAAGGAGATAGAGTATAGAAGAAGATGACTTCGTGACTTTTGACCACGTGGGCTACAATGTTTTAATGCATAATTAAAAAATACCACTTACAGAATAGGTATCAGTATCAAATTTTCAAAGTTTGACTGAAATTGCATTTGGAATCTGTATGCTCTATATTTCAATTGATGGACACATGAGCTGAAGTCAACAGGCTTATACATTTAGGCCTGGGGACTAATACTAGGCCAACAATTTAGACTTGGTTAAAGACATTTGAACTTGTCATGGTCAGTTGAGTGCCAATTTTTCTTAAACTGTTTTCTCAGCTGTGTTTTGCAATGACATAGGGCTCCAAAACTATCAGGAACGGAAATTTGTGTGGTTTTCAGTTATATATTCATTATTAAGTGTGCATCAAAATTATGAAGAACATCAGAACTCAAGGTCCAAAGGTTTGTTGGTTTTGGTTTTGTTTTTTTTTTTTAAATTCTTCAATGAAATGCATAGTTTTATAGTACTGTACAGAAAAAAGAATCCAAGAAACATCAGTGGACAGCTGTGTAAGCCATTTTCTTTAGTTTGCCTCCCATAATGATTCGTGAGTGAGGACTTCTCTAACAGACATCTGCAATGGAAGAGATACTGTGTGCATGGCCAGAAAATAAATAGGAAAAAATAATTCCAGCATATTGTCACTTCCCTATTTGGACAGTCATAAGAAAAGTTCTTATCTGATTTACAGGATGTTTCCTCTCAAATCAACAGATTCATGTCACAATATTAAGAAATCCTTCGCTGATCTGCCAACAAAGTTATTAATGCACCATGAATTCTTACTCAGACCTTGAATGGAAGTTTTATTTCTATTTAATGCCATTTAAAATCTTGCCAGACTGGGAACATTTTATCTTCATGAGATTTGCTAAATTGGTACATGCCTTGCTGTGCATATTGCTGTTCCCATAGGGAATGGTTTGTCACTGTCAACCTGAGAGCAGCAGCGTAGGTTATGCTGCTACAGCTTCACTGGCAGCAAGTCATAAACTAAGTGAAGTAGTTGGACCACCGGAGGAATGATGAATAGCCCTCAGAATGACCTTGTTACCTCCCTTCAGAAAAGATGATGAGGGATCAAGGCAAGGCACATTTTGTTAGCATTCTTTTCTTGAGCTATCTTGACCCAATTGAGACAGTAACACAAATTTCAGAAAAAAAGGCTGATGTTACCTGAGAAAATGTAATACTACTCAGAAATCTTATGAGAAGGACTTGACCAGGAAAGAATATTATGAAATACAAAGTTGCAGATTTGAAAAACAGCTCCATTCAGCATCTGAAATGTTGCCCAAATGAAAGAGTTAATTAGGGAGTTCTAGTTCAGCCAACTGCAAAAGTTTGGTACTTTTAGATTACTGAATTTGATTTTTTCGGTCCGTTGTTCACAGTAAAAAGTGAGGTAAATTCCCCTATCCACATCTGGAGTTGAATTCAGAATTCCAACCAAACTCGAGCATATTTGGAATTGAGTTTTCAGCTCTTGTCCAAAAAAAATCCAAGATTTGGATATCAATTAAAAAAACACCAGTCATCATATCCCTCAAATAATTCCTTTCTGCCCTGTCTCAGTTCTTGGAGCATGTTGAACATCCTGCATTTATGAGATTTTTATGAAATAGGGTGTCTTTGTGCATTACAACTTAGCTTTCTAATTTTTGGCACCCAGAGAAGCAGGCAAATATTCTAGACATTGAATAAATTGTGCCTGATAATTCTTGGTTTGTTTTCATTTTCATCACTCAAAAATTGTGGGATCTACTGGGAGCTTCTGTTCTCATCCAAGTGGTTGTGCTGATGGAGAAGAAGGGTGTAAAAACTATCATGAGGTTACTGCAGTTGGTTTCTGGATTAACTGTGTAATTTTGCGAAACAGTCCAATAGCAAATACTTTATCTTACCATGAATAACTCAGATGAAGGATTTTAGTCCATGCAGAGGTAATTAATTTCAAAAAAAAATAGGAGTTGTTTTAAAAAGCTAATGGCTGAAAAGGATTGCTCTTTGCTTCCCCCTTCTTTCCATTTGAGCCCTTGTTCTACTCCTGCTGATATATTTACTCCTGAAGCATGCATAGCTTTCATAGGCTGACAGACTTCTCCATTCACTGGTCTCCAGGGCTGCCCCTAGCAATTCCACAGATACCACAGTCCAAAACTCTTCAAAGAAATTCATATGTGGAATAATGGGCTAATTAATCTTTGTTAGAATAACAGTACAATATGATAAAACTATTGAATGCAGTAAGATAACCAAAACAGTTTTTTAGAGTGGGTTTTTGATAGGCTTTCATGTTTCAAAGAGTAAAGATTATACTAGCACCCAACAGCAAACACTTCCTCTGTAGAATGCTTTCAGATATCAGACATTGGGCATGCTTTCTCAGAAAAGGCTGAATCTAATTATTTTCACACTTCCACTATCTTTTTCCAAGTTGAACATGCTGCTTTTGCAGTATCATCTCCAGTTAAATTAAATCAGGTCTGGAGTCTTTGTGTGGACTTCTGTTTCTTGCATAGAGGGAGGCCAATACAAGGCTGTAATCTGCACTTCTCAGATTAAAACCGTGTAGGTATCTTCATCTGAAGCTTGGGAAACAACCCTTAAACTTGCTTTTACAGGAATGAAGTTCTGGCCAGTAACACTCTCAAACAAGCTGTATTCTTTGCTCTTATCTTAATTAATTCATCCCCCTGGGTGGCTCCATTCAACCTTCAGACATCTTCCCTGACAAATTTTGTTTAAACTCACTTGAGCTGCTTAGTCCAAAGTGTGGTGTCTCATAAGAAATCATTATAAACCCTTCTGTAGTTGTAGAAGTCTAGCAAGAATTTTCCAAGCATTCACAACAAGCCTCCAGGCCAAGAAGTAGAATCTAGAGAAGTTCAACTTGGTGGAAGTGATTGTCAAAGACATCTATCACTCCAGGTCAGGTGACCTGGAAACTGTTTTTAACCTGACACTCATTTTAAGCTGCAATACCTTCATAAACGCTGCAGACTAGAAGTGCAAGCCTTTATTTGTAACAGCAGTAGTTCCTGAAAGAAACCAGAAGGTACCACCCCTGTTAAATTTCTAATTGGTGGATTCAGAATGTTTGTCTAAACTGGAGAAAGGGCATTGCCTGGTTTAGTCATTAAAAAATAATTCAAGGCCAGATCCAAAGTGTGATAAAACTTCAGTAAGCTCCAGATAAGCAGCTAGACATTTATATTTCTTCCTTAAGGCATTTTCAGTTTGACGGAATGATATCATTGCTCTTACTGTTTCAGTTCATGATAAAATTATATCATCATCATCGGAATTTTAGCAACTGAAGGTAAGAATTCTTTTATGCAGTATAGGGGCATAAAAAGGGGAAATGATCCAATCAAACTTACTGTAAAGACTCAGCGTGCTCTCTCACTATAGAATGACACTGTCAAGTTAAAATTATAACAATGGGATTTATGCCAGCAGTTGATCCAGCTAACAAGTTGATCATCAGCTGAAAAGGGGATGTAAACCTTAATAAGAATTGAAAGAACAGAACTGTTAGAAGGAATTCCCAGTGGGGCCCTTGAGCAGTAGACAGTGTTATCTTTGCAGCTGTGCGTAGGAAGAAAGCATAGACATCAATAGTTCTCCAGGCTTCAGCATGCGCACAGTGATGTATTTCAGATGAATGAGTTTTTCTGTTATAGACTACCACTAACATGGATCCATCCTTGCATCTGGTGCATCTGTCCTTTCTATTTTTTATAGCTGATGGGAAGCCTATTCAGTAAAGAAGACGTTACCTTGGAAACTTTTTTCTTTCTTTTTAAAGAGCAGTAAAGTTGTGTCTTCATACACACACAAAGAGCAAATACTTAGTGGGTGAATTTCTACACTCGTCTTCTTTTAAATATGCAATTTCAATGAATAGTGCCATGTAAAAGACTTTCACAGATGTAGGTTTTGTGCTCTTTTCAAGTCTTTTTCTAATATGCCAACTGGTATCTAAATTATTAATAGTCTCCAGCATTTTTTAAAATGTAAAAAGTTGACGCTTACTAAAAAATAAAAAAAATAGATATCAGAATTTAAGTAACAAAGATGATGACTAAGGTGTAATAAAGAGCACATAAAATGACTTAGTGGGAAGCAATTGGATACCTTTGGTGAATAAGAGACTGAGAACCAGCTACAGCCTGGCTCTTTTCCACCACTGCAGAAGAACAAAGAAGTTATAAACTGAGGTTAACCAACCAGTTAAACTGGTTTGTAGCTGTTTTGCATCACTGGAACTGTACAAAGAAACCAAGATACATTAGTGAGTCTAACCCAAAATCTTCAAATAGTATTTTCAGAAAAATGCTTAAAAACTGATACTGATACTCTCTCAATAATATGCAACTTTCTTAACATGAGTACCAATTTTACATCATCCATAAATTTGCTGTTAATTAATTTAAAACCTGTCAAGTTGGAAGTCTGTTGATACTATTTGACTTTGGCAAAAATGAAGGTAATTTCTATATCACTATTTTACTTTTTAGAAAATATATTGTCTTAATAGATACAATGGAATAGCTATAAAATCTGCAAGAAAAATGTGAAAGATGTTGGCCTGTCTGATATCCCATAGCTGAAGTCCTTGGATATCATGAATTCTTCTTTGGGCAGAACGTATCAAATCACCACTGTGGATAAATACAACAAATTTCCTGAGCTATGTGCAACACCAAATCAGAGGCACGGGAGGAATAGCATGGCTATCTTTATATGACCCCACACTCTGATTATGGCCACTATCCAGTTATATCCTCAAGATAAATTAGAACAGCTTCAGCTTTGCTTTATCTCAGAAAGTCTCTCAAGGGGCTGTTGCGCTCGTCAAAATTCACCAGAGCTCCAAATCCTGCTTATCTCAGCGAAGACTAGGGTGGGCTGATAGGAAGGCAGCTACACCATCTTCCTGTTAACTGAAGATTTCCTCCATCTGTTAGCACAGGGAAGAAAGACTGAGTGGGTATGTGATAAACAGTATTCAACAATGTGAAAGGCCGTTGCAAAGAGGAAGGGAAGAAGCTAATCCAAATGTGCAAGGCAGATAGGACAAAAATAATGATGTGTTCAAATAGAAGCATGAAAGACTGTGGTAAGAAAGAGCAGAGTAATGTTTTCGGGGTAGCATTTTCCCTGAGGGAAGTGAAGCGTGGGAAAAGATTTCCTGAAGCAAATATGGAGTCTCTTCATGGAGATCTTTGAAGGCAAATAAGGAAAACTTCTGTCTGGAGAGAGATGGGCATGCTTTACCCTGCCTCACAGTTCCTGACAGGTCTATTTTTGTTACAGTCCCTTATCGCTAGAGGAGTTGTGTATACTTCCAGCTAGAGATCAATGAGCCTATCTATTGGCATTTTGTTGAGTAAGACACCAGAGTTAACTTAGCTAAGCTTTGATATGCAATTACTTTGTGGCTTCAAGAAGTTGCACAAATTTCTATGGACAAAAGAACATATCCTGTCAACAAATTCAACCATTGCTTGTTCTCACTTTAACAAGAGATCTACCACATCAACAATTTAAACTGTCCTTCATGGACATCTTTAGAAAAAAAAGCTTTAGAAAAACAATCATTGTATAGCTGATTCTATCAGTAATATAATTACATTAGTTGAAATATTTTCATATACAGGCTGAAAACGACCATAAGAGTGGGCTTGGGTTCAGTCTTGAGGCTCAGTTCTGAACAGTAAGCCTCAAATTTGGAAGGTCTCTTACAAACCTGCCAGGCAAGTTTGGAGAGCTTTCAGTACTCGATAAAACCAAACAGTATTAAGTGAATGGGGTCAGGAGAACACAACTTATATTATTTTTCCCTCCTATGCTAATGAAGAAGTTAAGGGACCACAAGGAAACATGGGAATTTGATAGATTCCTCTTCAATGCTGGCAGAATCATCAGCTGAGATGGAAACCTGAAGGTTCCAAGTTTACAGGAAGGGGTTTCTGTGTTTTATTTCCTAGTCAAACTTGGACTCCATTTCTTCTCAGATATTTGACAGGTATATGTTTTGTTAATATTCAAGTCTGAATGTGAGTAACATCTGATGATGGAAATTCTGAAGCAAATATCTGCTTTTGGGTGTGTATACAATGGACCCAAGTATGGCATATATTTCTTACCAATAAACTCCTAATTAAATAACAGAAGTGCAAGTGAAAAATAAGTTTAATGTATTTCTTTTCTCAATGCCCCTAATTACAAAGAAAACTTACCTATATGTAGGTAACAGTTCAGGATAACAGAAGTGACAGTAAAAAGCCATGTTGGGCCTCAAATATCAGAGTCCATCCATTTCGCAGCTAATGAAGCAACTATAGTGAATAGCCATAACCAGGGGAATGCTCTCTCTCTCTCTTTAGGCAGGTATTTGAGTTACTGAATAAGACCAAGTGAGGTGGGATTTCTTCTAACCAAGTGCTCCATCCACACCATCATGTTTTCCTCCTCACCACCCACTGAGTCTTAGCTTTTCGTGTCCTCCAGCTGCCAGCTACCACAGCTAACCTTTCCAGAAACTGAGTTCCTCCCTTAGTCCATGGCTGATCTCCATCATTGGCTTTGGAATAAGTGTTCCACACTTTTTCCCTAATGTGGATCTCCTGCTTGGTATGTAACATACTAGCCAGGACATCAGGGTGGCCTTTCTTTGCTACCTGTTCAACTGGTGAATGCATTTCCCCATCGCCCTCAGGAGCCTTGATAATGATCCCCATAGGCTTCCTCGATGCTTAGCAGGAAAGCAGAACTGAACAAGTACAGACCTCCCTGCTTCTGAACTTGGACAATAGGGCTGCTCATAATATCAGCAGATGTTTTTACTTTCTAGGCTATACAGGGCAAATTTATTTTCCTCTCAGGAGCAAACGCAAGCACAGCCGAGACTAAGAAATTCGGAGCTAGCTCCCGGAATCCCACTATTGACTTATGCTGCAAAGCAGCACTTACGCTTAAGGTCTATCAGTAATGAGGGGTTTCTGGTTAGTCCACTCAGCTGCTGGCTCAGCAAAAAATGGTGTGCCTTAAGCATCCAAGTTGGGCTTATTTTCATACATGGCTTTGCTTAAACATAGTGTACCATATAATTTCTCTGTTTTGTGTATCTCATTTGTGATGGTATAGAGCTCTCTTTGCCTTAAGGTGTTCCAGTGTAAAAGCTGTAGCCCCCTGAAGTCCCCATTACCATTATAGGTACCCAACTAACCTGTATCTAGTTTTTACATTTATTTAAAAAACACTATTTTATAAACTATTTTTAGTCTTTCTACTTTTTTTGTGTGTGCTCATAAAAGCTCTAAAATTAAAGCAGAAAGGGGGAAACACATTAAAGTGTTTAAAGTTTTTAGTTCACAGAAACTTTTAACTCGATTTCTTGTTTGGATTCAAAGAGGCAAAACGTAAGACTTTGATGTTCTTCATGTGCCTGTTAAAAGAAAGAGAACGAGACCCACCAATAGGAAAAAGTTGGCATGAAGCCCTCTTTAACACAGCAAGCACAATGTAAAGGATTAAAGGTCTAATCTAGAAGATATATTGCACACTAAACAGCGGAACCATTTAGGAGGACATTAAATGGCACTTAAGCTAAACAGTTGTCCTTGGGAACTGCAGTTTACATGTGACTGTTCTAATATCCATTTTAAGCTTGCAGGGCTTTGAAAACAAGATGTCATTGTTTTATAAAAACACACACATTTAATCTTCCCTTGTGAGGCTGTTCTTGAAATATCTGGCTGCTGGACTGGCAAAACATTTCAGAGGAAACAAATGGGGCTCGTGTCAAAACTAGTACTGTTGCACTTTATTTCTGAAGTTATTTGCATGTGCTCAGTTGTTGGGGTTTTTTTGATCCAAATAAGCAAACCGCAAACTTTTTCAGTGATAAAAGTCTCATTTAATTTTTTTAACAGTATTCCCACTGTTCTATAAGCAAATAATAATAATACAGTTTAAGTAATATGAGAACACCAAGAAAGTGGTCAGTTCTACGTTCACTTGTGTTCTGCATTCTTAATAAATTAGTATTTATGGAACTATTAGGAGGTTTCAGCCAAAAATAAAGACCACCCAGAGCAAGGTTTCAGTTTTAGAATTCTAGGCACAGGTCATTAAAAAATAATCTTACAAAAAAGCCTTCTTCTGCATCAAGTACAGTGCAGGAATTTTCATGTACATCGCTCAGTAGGTGTGTGAAGCTTATTCCACTCCTAAAAACTACAATGCATGCTTTTATAATTCATTTAATATTTTTCACTAGGGAGAAATCATCCTCTCCACCATGCAGGCCAGAAATAGAACAGTAAAAAAGGCAGCAAGGAGGAGACTTCCTTGCAGAACTATACAATCTAGTTTAAAATCTCCCTGGTTTTGAATTGATAATCTAGAAAATGAGAGGAAAAAAAAATGTAACGATGTATTGTACTTTCAGTCTTGTTACTTGCATCAATAATGATATTAATCCTTGATATAGTGACTAATCAAACCAAGCCAGGATATCCCCTGGAACAAGTGATTATCCCTTAAAAGCTATATGAAAAAGCAATTGCACCATTGTGGTCCTCATGGATAGTTTTCGTTAAATGAGGTACTAGTTTCCAAACAGACAGGCAGTCCCAGTTGGTTCCCTTGTTAACTACTCCAGAAGAGAGTCCAGAGGCAAAATTAGTGAGGACAGTAACCACCTCCAGCAGAGCTGGGGCAGCTTGAAGTCACAGGTGGCTCTGGGCTGAGGAGAACTTACAAGGCATTGCCAGATAGACTACATGGTGTCATGGCCACAGAGCAAACAAACAGAAACCCTTCTGTCTCCAAGTGACATTGCAAGATGGTTGCAGGAGAAAAATTAATAGTTATTTTTATAATAACCTCTCACCAGGCTCCTCAGTCCCATTATGCTTAGAGTCATCGTTAGCATGCGATTAACTGCTGGGCTATTTGTGAAGCTGCTCCTTTCAGGATGGGTAGGAGTCAACTTTACATTTTTAATTAAAAGCAGCAGCTTATACCTCATGGAAAGCATTCTTTGTGAAGACATTATGGGCTCTCTCTACACCATGTGCTTGCCATAGTTCTCTGTCCCCATTTGGCATTAAGCAGATTTGCCCAAACATAATGTTGAGATGTGCAAAGAGCAACAGCAGAGCTGAGGCAAGCTGAACACACATGCTTTAGCTTGTGGAGACCACAAACAAAATGATATACAGGAATGGGATAAAGGCTTTAATAGAAAGTAATTTTGTTAGATTCTAATTTTGAATGGTTCTGGTCTGAAATTTGGTAGTGTGGCAGGATGATATTGGTCCCAGGAGATCAAGCATTCCAGCCATCCCTCTAACTGTCTCTTCAGAGGTTTTCTCAGAGTCGTCTATTGTTTACAGTCTTTCTAGATATCCATGCCAGATATCATCCCATTCCCAAAGCCATAACTTTCTTCTCACGTCAGACCACTCCAGCAACATGAAGGCTCTGCCTGGCTGGTTTTGTATCCATCATGCACCACCTAGGCCTGAATCTTGGGCTCCAAGTGTTCTCTTGAGATCTGCCCTGGATCCAGCTACACCTAATGGAGAGAGCTCAGAGATGGAGAGAGCTGTGACCCTAGCAACAATGTCTTCTGCTTATATAGAAATAGGAAATATCCAAGAGTAGAAATTGTGTGTTTAATTAGAACAATTAAATCTTAAAAACAAACCATCAAACTTGCAGGCAGAGAAGCATCCCTTCTGCAGGTCTGAAACAGAAACAAAAAAATTCAAAACAAAGACCAAGTAAATTTGATTCATTCTGGTAGCTTAACCTGTAACACATCTGAAAGAAAATGAGTCTTCATCCTGTCTACAGCTCTCAGCAGAACCTTTCCCCTACTTTGTAGCGCCTGACTGAAAAGCCTCATTGTTAAACTGAGTCTCAGTATGCACAGACAAGTCTTACATGCCCATCATGTGTAGGATAATCCAGACCTTTCTTTATTTTTACCAATTTTACCATTTTTACTTTTACTTTAATTTTTTACTTTATTTTTATGGTTATAAAATGCCAGTTGCTTGGTATTTCTGTTACTTTGTTTGTGTTGCGTATCAGAGGGTTGTCTACCCCCGATCAATGATTGCACCAAAAGTTCTGGAGAGAACTGAAGGGCTCCATGGGCTAAAGGGAGGGGCTGGGGATAGAGAATCTGAGAGAGGAAAAAAAGATTGGCTTCAACAGGAAAAAAATTATGACACTTAAAAGGAGTTTATTTAAGCAGTTATTCATTTTGGACTACATACTTTTGGACATTGGAACTTAGGGAAATTGGACAATCTCAGAACTTTTATGGATTCTGAATCTGGTAAACGCTGGAGATAAAATGTCTGTGGTGAGCAGAAAATTCTCCCAACTGCAATTGGCTGCTCCCATGCTGGAAAAATGCATACCCACAAATAGCAAGTAACCAAAACACTCTCCATTTCTTAATAGGCTGTCTGCTGTTAATTATTTTAGTTGCTTGCTGGGAACAATGGTAGTGGAGGAAATGATGGCTCAGAAATTATGAGAAATAAATCAGTGACTTTTTAAAAGTTTTGGACTTTACTAGTATATAGCACCTCTCATAAGAATGCACAACACTTAGAAAAGGATAACTATTAGTGTTAGACTCAATTTACAAGCTAGTCAAGAGGGACTAGGGAATTAATACAGTATTAACTTTGAAAAGGGTGCAGGGATGGCTTTTGCTGCAACTATTTACAGAGGATTTACACAGCTGTAGTGTTTATTGTGTCGTTCAATAAAAAGCAGCTGCAGAAACACACAGCTGGCAAGGTCCAGTACCTGTGAGATACTGAAGAAACTATCCAGAAAGCTGATGCACAGGTACAAGGAGATTCACATTTTCTCTGCAGCACTTTAAGTATTACTTTTCTAACAAAAGTCTGAACTAATTTTAAATGCTCATATTGTTTATGTTCCAAACTCTCTTCCTCTGCCTGTTTAAAGTCAGATCCTCATCCTGATATATATCATCTGACTGCATTGTTCAAGTTCTTCAGCTAGGTTTTTTTCTGCAGGCTCTGGTACATGTATTATTCCTAGTGATTCTCTCATTCATAGATAGAAATTATTTCTTTAAGATTAACAGTGCTATTGACCCAGATATACTTGTGTAGCTACCCATGTGGGATAGATGCTGTGTACTGATTTCACCGTAGTGAAATGGGACCTTCTTTCTCATGAGAAAACGGGGCAAAAATTGACACTATGACCCCCTTCAATTCTCTTATACACCCAGCTTTCTATGAGTCCATGATCCCCCTCACTTATACCCGCTAGCAGTGTAGGCTATATACTGTCTGTGTATTCAAAACATGTTAAGAGAGATGCAAAGAAGAAATGATCATAGATGTGGCCGTAAGCTGAACATCTGCTTCTGCCCATGATCTGTTTTTCTTGAGATTTTCTTATCTCACGTCTTTCATAAATTCCAGAACTTTCAAACCAATTCCTTCTGTCTTCCACTGCATTATCCCGTCCTGTGCTAGAAGAATGAATGCAATTTATATGTATTCAGAGATTAAGACCCCATGGAAAGGTTGCAAAGAAGATATGACCACTGTTGCAGCCAAAGGACTAGAAAAACACTGATGAAATTGCTGCCTAAATAAGAAGATATGGCAAGGTTTATGTCTCTATTTTATATTTATTTTATTTTTTATTTAGGTTTCTGTAGGAGATGAGTTGGGACTTAGAACTTCATTCTTTAAGGGAGTGTTTTGTGAGAGGCCATGCAAAGCTCAGTAAAACTTGCCTTATTAAGAAAGAGTGATGAGAAAAAAAAATAAAAAGAGCCTGCAGATGCTTTGCTTGAAAAGAGCACGCTTAATTGTGGAATTGCATCATGTCTTTGTACAGTGGTTTCTGTACTCACTGACTCTATCTCAAATTCTAATACTAAGATTTCATAGTGAGGGTCATCTAAAAGCCATCAGGATCACTTCCACAGTTTTCTGTGAGATTTGGATTGTACTCTGTCCACATGTATCCAATTCAAATGGTCTCTCAGACTCTTCAGATCATCTTGCTTTCGTTCTCTTGCAACAAGAGATAGGATTTCTTAGGACAAAACAATATGCCCATTCCATCAGCCATGCTAAGAGTAGTGGATACATAAAAAAACACTGGCACTAAACAGCTAATACATCAGATTTTGCCATAACTTCACACTGTGTTCAATCCTATTGACGTCAGTTCTGTGCAGTGTTTTGCCCCAGATTTTCCCACAATGGGATCCCATTCTTCTTGCATGAGAATATGTCTTGGACAAATTGCCATGTCACATGCATTCAAAGGGCCATGATAAACCCTCCATCTTTGCACAGAGCTCCCAATTACATCAAAGGAATTTCTGCATACAAAACAAGGGTAAAATATGCCTCTAATTTAAGGTTAAATTATACCGTTAAGGCATGGGATAAAATAAGGGGCAACAAGGAAGCTGAACCACATTAAGGAGCACATCCAAAGCACTGTGTCTCAGAAAAAAATCAATCCTTTATACTACAAACATTTGGCACAAATGGGGAAGAATTTGTGATGTGCCTTTTCAGGGAAGAATCTATCTCCTTTCCTTCCTGCCAGGCAGCCCCACTGGAATGCAGAGAAAGAGAAGAAATTCATGATTTAATATGCTCTTTACCTCTTTTCACACTGATTCCAGGCAAAGACTTGTGGGCCTGGTCTCCAGTTCCCACACTTCAGCCATCCACAAAGTCTGTGAAAAGACAAGGATACTCTTATTCTCTCTTCCCTCTTCTACTGTACATGCTCTTCTGAGATGAACAAATTAGCTTCTGGGAAAAAAATCCAAAGCTGGTTTAGCAGTGAATATTCTGGTGAATTATGGGTTCACATGGAAGAAATGTTACACATGTACGCATGTTCCTTTCATATGTAAGTATGATTACAAAAGCAGAGATGAACTGTTATCTGTAAGAGATGCTGACAACAAGCACAAGCTTCCTAAATCAGAGCAAAATTTGAAATGCAACTTTCATCTGAGAATATTATAAAAATAGGAGATCCTGCAGGGCCAGGTATTTGCTGTTCAAAAACTGTGTGCAAAGTAAAAGTAAAGGCAAGGGCAAGCATGGCAGAATCAGCTCCCTGCTCTGATTTTGGGTTTTTTTCTTTTATTTTAAATATCTGAATATCAGTAGCAAGAGTTAAACTATGGCAGTCCTGTAAATAGCACTGTGCCAGGAGCTGCTACACTTCCGTCAAGTTGCATCTTCCAGAGCAAGGGCAGGATCACTACATCCCATGAGATTTTAAAACTATGCATGATAACTCAGTTTGCTCATTGCTATCCACAGAGCTATCAAAAATACAGTGATTTGGAAAACTTGATGTAGAAGACTCTAAATTGAGTTATGGGAGAATTTTAAGGAGTATTGAGTGGATTCAAGTAATTTTTGATTGCTTCTGACCTTAATTAGGGTATTCCAAGGTCATACATATAGAAAGCAATGTCTCTTTCCACGGCTTGGTTTTACGAAATCTCCTTGTGTGTTTCGTGACAGTTTAAACTTTTCACAAGACACTCACAAATTAGAATCATCTTCCTTGTGGGCCTGCTAATGGAAATCCCCTCATACAGTTATTAGTCACTGTCTTACAATAGCTTCTTGTCTCTAAGTACTTTGATGTTGTACATAAGAGCCATGGATCAATTACGTTCATTTTTCCCATTACTGGGCAAATATTTGGACATTTTCTGTTGAGTTGATTCAAGGCAGAACTAAACCAAAGGAGATGCATACTGTGCAGACATTTCTAACTTTCAGAAGCTGAAGGTTTTGTGACCTGGGAGAATTAATAGATGTTTATTCAAGCAGCGTAAATGGAAAAAGACCATTTCTATTTTAGGCAGACAAATGAAAAGCAGGGAGGATGGGGTTTGTTATGACAAAATTGTTCACAAGTGGCATGTTGAAATGAGGAAAAGCAGTTATGTATTTATATTATAATCCTCACAGAATGTTTTTCAAGAGAGACTCAAGTGGCAAAATGCATTAGTACTTGTTGTGTTTCCTCACCTATCTAAACAGGTATTTCCACTAAAGCTAGTCTACTAAGGTTGTCTCCATTGCAAAGATTCAAACCACACCCATCTTCTGCAGAGAAGATCCACAACTTTTTAATAAAGATGTGAATTCTTCCAACAAGGAGAACACATACAGCTGTTTCTTCTTGCCTGTTTCAAACAATAGATGTAAGTCTTCCACCACTGCGTCAGAAACACATTTTGAAAATATTTCACTTGCCAGGATTCTTCTGCAGAACAGAAGAAAGAAGGCGAGCCAGCTGGAATGCCCAGCAGTGGCAATCTCAACTGCTTACCATGCTCAGGAATGTTAGAAAGCAAGGGCAATCAGATGACATTCTCCAAACATGGTCCTGCAGTTATTCCTCAGCTGGTACTGCTCTTCTAAACTTACTCGTTTGCTACTAGCACTTGTGGGAATTTCTGCTTGAACAAGGGTTTCATTGAGAAGAGACTAATGCTTGATTTGGTCATCGATTTTTCATTAAATCCTTTTTTCAGCAGACAAGACAGATTCCTTGAAACCACACTTTCCATAACGCAGAAAGGAATTTCTGTGACTGTGGTATAGACAAACTCTCTGTTAATTCAGCAGTATTACTGCTCTGGTACTGGGGATCAGCCATTTGGAAAGACAGAACTGTAGCTTGTATTGTCTTTGCTGTCTTCCTTCAGAGATCAGGAACTGCCAAATGACAGGGGTGGTGAATCCTTAGAAGTAAACCCTAGGAAGACTGTGTGCTATTCTGTGAAGCAAATATTTCTTTTTGCTTAAATGTTCAGCAAATTAAGATGAAGAAATTATTGTAATATTATCTAAATAGGTGATGGATTTAAGGCCATTCAAAGAATGAATACATGCATGGATAATGTATTTCACGTTCATTGCAAAAATATGCTTATGTGTTTTTCTGATGGAGTTCTAATATTTTTATTTAAGTCTTTCTGAAATAATTTGAGCTTCCTATTGAGTATTTCCATTTGCTGAAAAGCAGGCATTCAGCCAGAAGATCTTCTTTGAAAACTGGCAGCATTTCAATCAATCTGTAAACTATTTCGTTAATATTGTGTGTTTGGAACAGAAAATTAGTTCATTTTAACCCTGCAAAATGAAAACAATGAAAAATTTACACATGTAATTGTTTTCAAGGCCTTAAAATCTATCTATGAGGCTTGGTAAAAAATTACCATATCTGTCATTTCCAAGAAAATACGTTATATCACAAATGTCCATATGTTTAAATAGGAGAAGGTGTAGTTTAACATTGCTATCTGCTGTGACTGCCAGGAAGGACATAAATCATGGTTATCTGAAGGCCTGATGCTGTTCCATTTGTGTAAATTTAGGTTAGGAGAAATACCGCTGTAACCAATGGACTGTACAATTGTGCAGATAACAGGACAAGGGTGCCCCAAACACATTGTTTTGCACATTTTATCTTTCTTTCCCCACTTTTCTGGCTTCACCTTCTTTTCTTTCTTCTTTACAATGAAAGATTGCAAAGAGCTACAACTGGAAACAGCCTTATCACAGGGAATCACCCTCAAATCAGTGTGTCTTTTGTTAGGTATTTTCTTGAAACTCCTCATCAGGACCTAAACTGAAGACAAAGAATTTGGTACATTAATGCATTAAGCCTATTATAGCTTCAAATGCATTATTTAATTTTCATTAAAAAATTGATTTGCAGCATATGCAATTTAAAAAAAATAGGATGGAATTTACTGTCTCTTTCCATTTATGGCTTGAGCATTTTGCTGGAGGCATCATCATTCATCTCAATGTCATCTCTTAATTATTTTTTTGCCTCCTGGATAGGGATACTTTATTTAAAAGTGAAAGTATCAACTGTGCTAACTATAATTACGTGTTTGCAGTATATTGGAGAAAATAGTTGTGGTCTAGAGCTTAAGTTAAAAGCAAAAATTCTGTGAGGTGCTGAGAACATCCTGCTGGATGGTGTGCAGCCTCAGTTCCTATGCGTGGTGAGAGAAAGCTAATGTGTGTCTTGCCTTTTTCAGGGTCAGACCACTGATGATTAAACAATTCTAGCAAATACAATCGCATATTTATTTGTCTGGGACACTATGAAACACAACATGAAGAAAGTTCAGATGCGGTAGCAGAATACAAAGCACTGACACAGCCAAGGTGGTGCTTGAAGCGTGTTCCTCTATAATCCTATATTTCCCAGGCAAACGCTTGTAAACATTGAAGTAAAATAAAACACATTTCCTTTTTATGCAAAAATAGGCCTGAAAAACCACAGGATTAACAACACCAGGGAAGGACAATCCCCTGAAGGGCCTAAATCCTGTTTCTGAAACTTGGGCTGAGTTAACTGTGTTCAAGATGAAATTTTTGATGATAAGAGCCTGGAAAACTTTTTTGTTTAAAAAATAGAGCATGGAAAACTTTTTTTAAAAAAAAAAAACATATAATGGTCAAATATACCCTAAATAGATTCTGAAGTGATACCTCATGGTTTGAACAGTCTTACTGATTACAGAGGATATTACAATGGTCGGGGGAGAAATCCTTGATCTGTTTTCTGGCTGGGCTGCAGGTTTTCTTGAATACACAAAAGCAAATCATTTCGTCTGTCCTGTGTCATGGTCTTATGGCTAAAGAAAATAAATCACATTCTGCTTCTTCAAGTCAGAAGCAAAGCAGGTGGGAGAATTTACTTGCCATTCCATTTCTGCATTTTCCTGCTGTCTAATAAGATGGTCCTTAGTTCCCATGCTGTTGCATAAGTTTTGTATATTCATAATTTTAGATGTTTTCACCACACTATCCTTTCAGTCATCACTTTTGCAAGTGGAAGGGCAAAAGAAAACTCTTTTAGAAAAGAAAACTCTTGTAGAAAACTCTTCTGGTTATTCCTGTTGCCATTATCTATACTTCTCATGTAATCCTGACACTGATGCTGATTTGATCAATCACAAGGACAGTTGATTGACTGACAATTTCGTATTTGAGTACTTTCAAATATCCCATGTAAATACCATCTATTGGTATTGATTTGTTGTGGTACTGATTTCCTTTATGGTCTCCAACACTCCAACCTGGGAGTTTGCACAGGCTCATTTTGTATAAAGAATGACCCCAGTGTGAAAGCCTCCCACCTCATTTACAGTGGGAACCAGTGCAAATAATTCATTTAGCTGTTGCATAATGTCTTTATCTTCCTCTGCTGCTTCTTCTCATCCTGCTAACTGTCCAGATGTGCTGCTTCTGATGTATACACAAAAGGCTTTACTGTTAGCTGTAATTACTTCTGCAAGTTGCTTCCACGAATATTTTTGGCTTGCTTTGCTGTGGTTTAACATTTATTTTGCTGGGGATTATACTCTTCCTCTGTTTTCTTTCTTTGGACACAGCTTCCATATTTTGGAAGATGTCTTTTTATTTTGAATGGTGTCTATTACACCATTAACTATGCCAGCTGCTTCTGGCTGTGGCTCAGAGTCCATTGTTATTAGTACTGTTGATGACTGTTATACATTTATTCTTTTAAATATACAGGCTATTTGCAAATATTTTAACATTTTAACTGCTATTTCCCGTTCTCCCTTAATAAGCTTCCTCATTTATACGTAATTCCTCAACTGTATACCAGAGAGATAGGCATGCTGTAAGAACTCTATCAGAGTATTTTTTGTTGTTCTTGAAAGAACATTATTTACAGGATCAACGTTAATGTAGATTTCTCTTATATTAAATTCTAGTAAACGTTTTGTGATCCACATACCACACTGAAGTCTTTGTCCTCTGCGAAAGGATTTAAGATTTCCTTTGCAAAATACTCAAATCATAATTGGATTCTGATGCCTGGCTAAATGGAGATATCAGTTTGGTTTCATATAGTTCATCTTTCGTGCAAGGTGCACCATGGTAAACCCTCTTCAGCAAATCTGTGTGTGAAGACTGCAGATTAAGCCACAATAGGTTCTAATTGCAGCTTCAGCTTTTGTGGAGAGCCTTAGGAAAATCTCATACAGTTTTTGTGCTGTCTCTCTCAGCAAGTTATATGTGGATCTTCTTAAAGTAATAAATTGAAATACAACACAATGTAAATGTAAGGGGTACATATTATTAATGCAGCTGCTAAAAACAAGAATGCAATACAAAAAATGTCATGTTTGCATAAAACTTGGAACTTGTCTGCTATGACGTTAAGTATCACTTGATCCTTTTGCACAAATACGACCATTCTTGTGCTACGCCAAATTTTTAGAGAACAGATTACACATCATTCACAAACAGGAGAATTTATGTAGATAACATACCACATACATATAATAATATATATATAGACAAATGTATACAAATACCTGTTTAAAGTTGCTGTGTGCAAAATAATGGTGCAAAATAAATGCTTGAGGCTTTTTTCAAGAGAGTAGGACGTCACTATTTCTGCCAAAGGGAAAGAAGAGCTGAATTATTCCTTTATTTTCTACTTTGAGATTTCAATCCTGTAAGAAAGCCAATAATTTTTTAAAAAGTGAAAATTTAAGACAGAAAAACGTGTCACTGTAAATCACAGGTAAGAATGTAATCCTGTTCAAGAAAAAGGTCGATTCAGAAGTTTTCCAATTTGGTGTGATTTTTTTTTGTAGGAAAACTTGAGCAGAGTATAAGAATAACTCTGAAGTATATCTCACAACTCAAATAATGCATTATGGACCTAATAAGCTCATTTTAAACAAAATTTATATTTAATTCTTTTTTTAATTAGAACATTAATTCAGAGAAGAAAAAGCAAGCATAAAGGTGAGATTTTCTAAGAGATTTTATAATAAGCCTACTTCTGAACTCTGAAGAAAAGTTCATAGTCCACAGCATTTGACCTAGAAATCAGTGCTCTGAAATGATCTGGGAAAGCTAACACTATCCTTCCATATTTGTCAGAGATACAGAGTATGGGGTGATCAAAAATTGCTTTAAATGACACAGCCTATTTCTGGTTTTGTTTCCCACAGTAATATTGAACCAACTTCTTGTTACTGTAGAGCAAGCAAAAAGCAATGAAAGAGCAAAGACAGAAAGAGTTGTATGTTTAGCTAGAGCCATGCTTTGTCATTTTATCATAAAAACTATGTCAGCTGGTGGCAGCATGAGTAATCTAAGCTTCAAACAGTATCATTCTACAGATAAATCAATTCATACAGACAGAAACAAGCTAAGTCTATTTTAGACAGCCTAATGATCAGTAGTTTTTTCTAATAGCTTGTCAGACTTCAACCTGTCAAGCCTGAAGATTTAGGGACGCTGATTCACTGAATATTTCCTGATTGCATTCCTGCTGGGCTATCTACGAATCACAATAGGAGGCTCCTAGGAAAAGGGGAGAAAATAGATAGCCTTCAGGCCTTTATGAGACACAGGTTATTGTCATGCCTCAACTAAATCCTAATTACTCTGATTAACAATGCAAGCCTGTCACTACTCATGCATAATAGTGAAAAAGTTTGCAGTAATGACTATGAAATTCTGCCACTTCTGCTCAGGCCTTCACACGTGCCTCCTGGGGCTTTGTCTGCCCTGCGTGCCATTCACCCAGCTGCTGTTTCCAAAATAACGTTGCCAGGGTGAGCCCCATTTGCAATTCAGACCAGATCTGAACGTACTCAAGGGGATCAACTGACTCACATTGGCTGCAGGATTTAAAACATATTGAGAAGTTACTGGCTCTGCATAACGGATTTCTTGCTTTTTCATATTTGCTTTCCTCTTAAAATCAAAGGTCTATGATAAGTTGCTATTCAAATTTAATGTTATTTTTCTGTATGCATATATCTTTTTTGTACCTTATCTGTCTCAGAGCTTTATCACTGCTTAGCTGTTAAATATCTCTGAGATATAATGGAAATCACACTTCAGGCAGGTGTCTGCAAGAGCATATACAGATCTACTTAGAGAGAAATGTCCAACAGTTTAGGGAGAGGTTTAGCATTGCTCTTCTTACCTCTCTCCTCCACATCGATACACATTTAAAAAGAAAGTGTTGGAGTGTTCAGCTATAAAGGCTATGAAATTAAATCCTCAGTTATGTTCCAGTTGAAAAAAAGTTCCTAATTAAAACCCTTTATCTTCCACACCCACCCCCCCTCCTATTTTAAAGGACTTATCCTGGGAGCTGCTGAGTGGTTTTTTTGCCTCATCCCCAGCTGAGGGTACACAACTCTGAAAGAGGGTTTTGTCCTGGAAGAGCAGAAAATGCTGCCACTTCTTTTGTGGATACATACACAATCGTTCCTTCTGCCACTCAGTAAGTGCATTTCATGGGCCTCTTGGATTTGAACCTTTATCAGATGATCAACCTAAAAACAAGGGACATTTGATTCACCTTGTTTAAAGCAAGATTTCGAATTAAAACATATGAAAACAAAATATGGCAATTATCTGGTTTGAAAATACAGAGCTGTTTGCCTGTCAGAAGCAGCATACTGATTTCATTAAACTTTCTCTGGAAACTCCATGGGTAGCCTGTCCAGCTGGCAGCCCTCTGCCCCCTTCCCGGCATGCTTAAACTCCACGGTGCTTGGTGCCTGGGTGCTGTGCGTTGCTGCTAGCCACATCGACAGGCAGGAAGGCAGGCATTGACACAGACTTTCCCATTTTGCCAGGTATTCGGAAATGTTGATATTTCATTCCAGCACAGAACAAAATGAAATGTTGACAACCTGGAATTTCCCACAAAACAGACATTTCCTTTTCCAGCCACCTCTAGCACAGACACACACACACGCTCTTACAGAATTATTAAATGCAATGTAATAACCCCTGACTATGTGCCCACTTCCACCATGATGTGGTGTGGAGGGAATCCAGCCCTCAAAATCCTGTGTTAGAAAAGCTAGCAGAGAACCATGGAGCCTGCAGAGCTATTAGATGGCATAACTCCTTCATGGAGCAGCTCAGAATTTTGTGCAGTGTCACAGTGTGAAGCATCTGCTGCAGAGGAAGGAGAGCACTGCTGTGTCTGAGGAACCCACAGCGAGAGACTTGACACAGCGCAGTCTGTTACTTACAGAACAGCAGTGACTCTTTCCCCATCCCCTGTGAGTTTCTTTTTCTTTTTTTTTTTTTTTTTTTTTTAGCAGGAGCAGTTCCGAAGTGCCAAAAAACTATCGGAAAGTCTGCATTACATCAGGCAAGCTAAGTGTACTGACCCTCTGAGCTAGCCCACAGGGAAAAACAACAGGAGTGAGATCGTAGAGGAAGATAGGACTACTTAAGTAGCAATTCATTGTGAACCACTTTTCTAAGCTGTTGATAGAAGCATTAAGTGTGAGAGAGGAAGGAGACTTATCTTCTTGCCCAAGCAGAACCCTAATGAGTCAATAATGACTGCTAAATAATGTTGCCAATAATCTCCATTTAATTATACAGCTCTACTATGTCCTAAAAAGGAAAGAAACACAAAAGGCGTCTGCAGTCCTAACATACCCAGTAGTCACTTAGCTTAGTTCTGTAAAATGCATGTGAATACGCAGCGTGAGTTATTGCCTGGAAGGTAACTCACTTCCCATCCTTCATCTCGTCTGAAAAATTTACTCATATGAAATAAATTTGCTCAGCTCTTGATGCAGCCATCAATAAGTGCAGCGTCTGTTGTAGCTTGTGAGCATCCAGGTAGGCTCTCCTCAAGACAGAAATACATGCGATTTCACAAATCTGCTTTGGAAGGCTCTTCAGGGGCATTTTATCTTTGACCAGAGGGGACTACAAAAGTGGGGTGTTTAATGAACACAGCACCACTTCATGTGAAAGCTTGAGAAATATTTTTCAGACAGATGCCTTCTGTAAGAGCTGGTGACTTACACAATGGGCTTTTTAAAAGCCTGAAAATATGAATTCCCTCTTTATCATTATTAATTTTTGCAGATACTGAAAGTCTGAAATAGGCCAGTCTTTGAAATAACAGCTTAATCATATACTACACATGCAACGGGCTAAGGAGAGTATTTCATGTAAGCATAAAAATCTATTTTTGGATTAATATTACAAAGCTGTCCTAATGCACATTTCACTAAAATACTTCAGGCACAGCCCAGATTCTGGCCAATATAAACACTGGTTTCCTCTAGAATATTCAGCAAGCTAATTGCTAAAAAACATGGCATAATAGGTGAAGGGTCTGTCATTTGACTTCTACCACCAGCTCAGGAGACTTACTGTTGTTATAAATAATACAAATTAGGGAAACACAAAGAACCAGATTTCCACTTACTGTGTGGAGAGTGAGCCAAATTCTGGATTTGGGAATTAAATTATAACATGCAAGCCAGCGAAGCAGGAATGAAGAGCACCTCCAGAACTGTATTTTGATGAAAACATAGTGTGATTTCAGCCAACAGCTAGTGCACGTTTAGTTTTAGCCATGGGTGTTAAATATGTAACCTTTAAAGTTCCAGCTGATGAACTTTGTTGGTTCTTATTTTTTATAAACTTGCAGTCCACCACCAGTTCTATCCCTTGTTTACATCTATAGAGAAGAAGAAGTGGAAGTTTAGGAGTGAAAATTCACAAACCAGAGTATAGCCTCAAATTAAATGGGAATTATATTATTAAGGGAAGAAGTGTTATGCTAAACAACAGTTGAAAAATCTGCCTTGTGTTAGCATCTTACAAACCTGATGGTAAGCACTGATTTTGAAATGGGAGAGGCTAGCGCAGTGAGCAAACCTGTCTGCAGGAGCTGCCTTTCCAGTGCTTCCAGGGCCACGGCTAATCACTGCCACCCCCTTTGGAAGGGTATAACAACAGTGCCAGACACTGCAACAGATTATAGTACAAAACTAATAGCTTTACAGAAGTACTGCTAAAGGAGGCACAGTCACATCTACTCACATCATTGCAAATATCACAGAAATCTAATGGCAGGCTTATGCAGCTTGGAGCCAGTATCTCTGCTTGTCTGAGAGAGATCCCCTGGAAAAGAACAGGCAGGGAGGGGGCAGGAGGCAGGCCCCTTCTTCGCACCCAGTGGCTACCTTTCTTTACCTCTGCAATGGAGAAAGAGAAGAAAAAAAAAAGTGAGTAGAAGGGGTTGCCAAGAGAAGAAACCGAGTTTGGTGGAGAACACAAGTCCCAAAAGGCGATGCAAAATGAGGAAAGGCTCTGTATTCCTCCAGTGGAAAATATTAGAGCATGTACACAGTCTGAAATGCCATTATTAGTCAAGCAGCAGCCTTTTCTCTTTTCCTAACCTCATTTTTTTCCATTAAAAAATAAAATAAAATTGACCAGTTGATGTGATTCAGCTCCTGAACTGGCTTTTCTAGGGGTAACTCTTCCTGTCTGAGGTACTGTTTCTGGCTGGATGGATTTCCTGGCTGAGATTTTCAAAGCCACCTAGGGAACCTGTGTGCTCACACAGGAACCATGAATTTAAGAAGGAACTGTCATATGAGCCCCATGTGCAGTTGTGAATTATTCTTTTTTATCCCTCTATTTTCACATAGTCTTTATTTGCTGCATCTTTTATCAGCTTCTTTTCCGTTTTATTCTTTCTTCTCATTGTTTATCTTTCTACTAAGACTCCTCACCTTTCACTCCCCACTGATTTTCTCTCTCCTTTCTCCTACAGCTACTAGCTTCTTCTATGTCTTTGACCTTCCTTTATCTCCAGATGCTCTGTCTCTCCCTTTATTACTCCTTTGCATCATCAGTATGTCTTGTCTGGTCATTTGTCCCATATATAAATGCTGAACTAGCTCTTGTGTTCCCAACACGACCTATGAGATGGGAATTTATTGCCATATAGATTGTCCAAGCTCCACTCAAGGAAAACAACATAATTGCAGAAACACCCTCTGCAATGCTCTGCAGGATGGTAGGGCATGGAGGCAGACAGACTGCATGAAGAGGAACAGGCATATGTCTCCTTTGCTTAGTTACAAACCACTATCTGTGCAAAGTTCAAATAGCTTTGAATATTGACCCATCCAACAGCTTGTCCCACAATGTCCCAAATTTTCCACTGACATCTCTAGTGTGTTGCAAAAGCAAACATACACTTTCTGACATCTACCTGACAAAGAATTTCCAGGACTGCTCTATGTCCATCACTATGTATGCAAATTTTGGAATTTGTATCTACTCTGTACCACTGATTTAGAATTTCCTCTCCTGTAGCCAAATTGTTTGTGTGGTAAAGTGTCAGGGTACAACCAGCCTCTGTGCCAAATGGGCTCCAACTGTCTGAGGAATGAAGCAGTCTTTGATACTGTTCCTAGTCTGGAACACATGAATGCACACAGATTAAAATCACACAGATTAATGCACTTTTTCTTCATTATTCAGAAGAAAATCATGTACTGATGTTGATCCATACAGCATATGATTGTGAATTTGGCTCCATAGACACAAAACCCCATCACTAAATGAAAAACTTTCTAAAAATGGTAATAATAATTTTTTAATGAAAAAAAGGAGAAAATTAAAGGATCTTATTATATATGCCAGAGATTCAATCTTTCAGTTCTGCATTTTATCCTAACACTCAAACCATTACACTAGTTCTAACTTTAAAATATTTAGGTCCTTTGAGGTCAGGGCTTCTTTTTGCAGTACGTAGTTACAAAAAGCTGTGAGAGTCTGCCAATTCTACAAAATTTATAGTAATGGGTCAAAAGACAGTTCCTAGAGGAATTCAGCAGCCCTTTGTAGTAAATCAGCAGTCACGTCTTTGATAAATGCCTCCTGAGTCCAGCAGTAACTGTTCCTCGGTGCTGAAAGATAAAACAGCGGCCTCGTACGAGTCGTAGTTTAGTGAAAGTCACATAGCAACAAGGCACTAGTAAATAACTTCTGAGGAAGTTAGGGTTGACCTATTGCTCATGAACACCAAACTTAACAGCTCTGAAAAATAAGATAGAAGTCTACTTGGGCATGTGAATTCACACTGCTCAGGTACAAACTGTGCAGCGCCTTGAAGGATAGCAAGCCAAGTTCTCTAACCCAAGTGAGGGGCATAAAACTTTTTTCAGGTGGATAAAACCTTCTACAGACCTTCCTATTGTGACAACATCACGAACTTCTGCATTCAGCTTGTTACTTGATAATCCTGTTAAAATGCAGGCCATACAAGCAAAGAGCAGGGGCTGCTCCAGGCTCCATTTTGATGCTCCAGGGTATCGGGGGAGGACGTCGGTGGCTGCAGCAGAAGGAAAATGAATAAGTCATATAATTCTTCTGGCTGAGATTTATTGGCCCATCTCACCAAGACTAAACTGGTGCTGTAGACTCAAATGAAAACTAGGTGTGAGGGGCAGCTTAATTTGACAGCATGAGAATTTGTCCCCTGCTGGCAAACAAATCTCTTTACTTTTTCTATAAAAAAAAAAAAATCAGGCTAGTTAAAAACTTGGATTAACTCCCATCCAAGCCATCAGATCATCATCCAGATACTGGAACCATGCTAGGAAAAATATTATTTCATATTCTTTTCTTCCCAACTCATTTTCTGGCTTCCTTCCATCAGGAGAGGGAAGGCCTCCCTCTGAGAGGAATGACATGAATCCCTCACTGACTTTTTTGCCCTTTTTTGAGGATTGCTGATTACAATTCCTTTTTTGGGAACATTTCATGTATATTATCTCAGGAGCAAATGTCCATCTAGAAAGTTTAATTAAGGATTTTATGAAAATGCCCTGAGATTTCTGGTAATAGTCTTCTGTACCTGCAAATGAGGGAGATGTGCCTTTACAATAGGAAACAGAGCACATAACAGTTTCTGAAACTATTTCAATAACTATGCCCATATAGTTGAGCCAAATTTACTTACATGCAAGCTCTGGATTCTAGATAAAAATGACTGTATTGATGGCCAGATATTTACATAGGTAAGTTCCTCTGGAATAATAAATTATACCAGAAGAGATATAGACGAATCATTATTTCTGGAACAGCAACATTTAAAAGCTCCCTCTGTGGATTCACACTTAATACACATGATAGAGGAGAAAGCCGGTTTGTGTTGTATTCTGGAAAGAAGTTTTAAAATACAATAAAGTGCAGGACTAATGAACAACTGAGATGTGCAGTGTCTCTTGCCTCTTTATATCTACTATATATTACTAAATACAATAAAATCAAACTTTGTGCACAGGGACCATTGAATAAAGACATAAAATGCATCATTGCAGTGTACTCTAAGACAATTTTAAAGTTCTTTTTTTTTAATGTAAAATAGGCTACATAGGACTAATAAGAATGAATCTAAGGTTTATAGGGAAAAGATCTCATGGTCTCTACTTTGCTAATGCTTGTGAGACAGAGACCTAGTTATTAGTGTAACTCTGTATTCCTACTTTGATGAGGATGCTCTCAAGTCTCTGTCTTAGTGCATACCAGACTACTATATTTTTTTCCACCCAAATTACTATAAAATCCTGGGAGATCCAGTTTTCTTTAGATCTCAGATGAAACACTGAAGCCCAGCATTTCCCTACCCTCCCTTCTCTATACCATTTCAAGCAACATGCCCAGCCCACACCATCCTGTCTTGCTCCAAGGTCCTCCAGCACACTTAGCCCACTATGCTCAAAGGTGTGGAGAAATCAGACTGGGTTCCAAAAATCTTTGACTACTATCTGAGTGAAGTTTCCTTGAATACAGTGGTCTTCAGAGTTCTCCTTACACATCTACATGGGGATATTGGACTATTTAACACTATATAGGAAAGATGAAACAGAATAAAAATTTATTTCAACATCTACAAAGAAGAAACTGGTCAGGACTCAGATCTCCTGGTTTATGGTGCCACCACGCTATCTCAGAGCAATACAGCCTGCTTATATGAAAATGCACTGCAGGATAGTGTTACTTAATCATCACTTTTAAGCAATTATTTCTACTTCTGGAGCTCCTAACAGACCCCTATACTAATACCTAGGTCCCTATCAAAACCAAACATGCTTAAAAAACCTAGCCTAAACCACCAGCAAGTACATCTTTATGCATGTCCTGGTAAGACAGCTGTGCTTTTCTGCTTAACCCAGTTGACAAAAATTTCATGAGACAGTGTTCCAAATCAGAGATACTTGGCTATAGATACGTTTCCAGAGAGAAAATTGACACAAGTTTTGAGCACCTTTAGAGCCTTTTTGTTTAATATTTTATCAGGGGAGAAAAAAAAAAAAAGGAAAAAGACCCCAACAGAACAAATATACACAAGGTACACCAGTTTATAAACAAGAAACTAAGAACAAAAGTTTCACAAAGACCTTTATGAATATTACCGTGCCTCCCTGATTAACCTCTGCAGTGCTCTGACACTGTTGAACTTGAAGATACTAAAAAAAAGAAACTCTCAAGTAGATTTAGTGTGTACTTCAAAGTCTTTAGGGAGGGAAGGAAGGGTAAAATATATGTCACAGCAGTATGTCATGCCCATGTTTACGCCCATAACATTTTATTTATGCCTGTATCTGGGCATGCAGGAGGTGTATACCCAGCCTCTTCTACAATATCAAACTATCTTGGCCACATTTTATATTTTCTATTGGAAAATCAAAGTGTTTGGTAGCTGAATTTCAACCATATAAGCCTTGAACCCTACAAAGAGGCAGCTCTAAAAAACAAAGTGAAAGGGAGCCTCCTTCCCTGCAGTGCTCCCTGAGGTGGCTGGAGCAGCACAAAGCTTCCCTCCAGTCTGGGCTATAGCTTATGTAAACAAATTTCTAACTTCCATGAAGCTGATCTCGGACAGTGTGAAAGAATAGATGGGCAAATGAGGCATTTAAGAGGAAGGGGTCCTCAAAATCCACAGTTTCAGAAGATGGTTTCACATGTCCCATTCCTCCCTTCTTTTCCCTCGCTCCCTCCCCTTCCAGTTTCCCTGGCTTTGCAGCCACATTTATCTCCCTTTTAACATACTTTTCTTCTGCTGCTGCTGTGCAGAAGTCTTCCACAGTCTACAAGATGAACTAATTCAGGGCCAGGTTTTCTGAATTGCTGAGTCCCCATTTAGGTCCCCAAATACCTGCCAGGTTTTCAGGAGTTTGGCTAGCTGGCTATTGAACATTTTTGCAAAATCTAACAGTTATTTACATGTTTAACTGGGATATGAGGTCTTTCAAGTCTCTCTGGTTGTAGTCTGCAGTCCTGGGATCTCTTGACTAACAACAATAGCGCACAAGGATTAGGAAAGACAACTACATGCAAACTGTTAACTAAGCAGTAGCCTATCTTGTGCACACATATTTTGGGTTTTTCCTCTTCTGGAATCTGTTACGTTCATAACCTACTTTTATGTTATTTGCAACAGAAATAGGCCAAAATGAACTACAAGAATAAGTAAGAGTAGAGCAGGTAGAGAAGTGATTATTTACTCTACCTTGCTAGAAGCTCCACATTTTTTAATGATCTGGTGTATGATTTTGCTGCAATAGTTCATCTCTACCAGTTTCTAAGTGTCTCACTAGAATATTTTCTTCATGCAGCATGCTAACAAAAGAGGAAACGGTTTTCTGTAGCATTACATTTTGAACTGATGAATATCATGACAGTTAACACAACTCTCATGCCCAGAAATACTTCAGGTCTCCCAAAATCATGAGATTTTAAAAATACTTAGACACCATTGACTTCTTATTATTTGTCTCCTGCCTTTGAAGTACATTTGAGGTCACATTATCAAGTGCTTGTCCACTTGTAAGGCTAGAAATGCAGCTTTACAAAAAAAAAAGAATCTGGAATTCCCAGATAATCATCTGAGTATAGGAACTAAGGATTTACTTATGAGACTCGTGATAAAATCCTGAGAACTGGCAACATCAACAGTGTGATTTTTACTGCAGTTAATTAGCATTTCAGGAACATTCATAGGAGATAATAGTTTCACTGTGTGCAAAATATTTTTTGCCATAAAACTGCTATAGAGCTTAGTTTTGTATGTAGCCACCAACATGATTCAGTTAACAACAATTCATGTCAAACTATCCTTATTTCCCACTCTAGTAAGGCAAGAGATTTTTGTGGGCAGAAGAACAGCATAAGACTCTAAATCTCAACTTCAGGGAGTTTTTTTGTGTTGTCTCAACTGACATTACCATAAGCAAATTAAGGAAACATTTAAATAATTGTTGATCCAATTATCCAGGTGCCTATACAATTCAAAATTCTTGTATAGATTTTACTGAAAAATAAAATACTTAAAAAGAAACTACAAATGACTCATTGCCAGGCTACAGGACTGTATAATATCGCATTTCCTGGGCATCCCTCCTGGGCCAGTTGAATATTTTCATTAGTAAAATTGCTTCTTATATTTTCAATCAATGGGAAAGCTTAGAGGGGCTGCAGACAATCTAGACTTCAGAATGACAGAGGAAGTGGTCAAATGGTCTGAAAAAATAGCAGTAAGATGCAATCTGAAAAAAAATAAATGGATGTAATTTAATACACACAATGACAGGGCTCTAAACAGTCAGGAATAACCATTTGCAGGAATTCAGAAAAGGTAACAATCACTTCTACAGAAAAGGTTTTGAGGATAACACGAGTTACAAACTGGATTTGATGCCATGCAGTTGCATTTTTTTTTAATGAAAGGAGGAGGAAAACATATTACATTGTATAAACACTTCTGCTGGAAGCAAGGAGCAATCCTTCTTTTATTTCTAGTGCTGCTGAAATTGTAAGTGAAGTCCGGTTCTAAGTTTTAGGCACTGTATTTCAAGAAAGAGGTAAACCTATAGAAAAAGAGAACTGAAGAGAAATTATAATAGTATTCAAATATATATAAGGTAGCACAAGAAAGAACAGTCTCACAAGACTAGGACAGAAAAGAATAATGAACTAAGTAGAAATATTTTATATTTATGTTAGCCTTTAGCTTTAGGATGATTTCCAACAAAGAGAAACAACTCATACAAACAAGAATTAGACAATAAATGAAAGAAATTACATAATTAACTGTAAAATAAAACAATTTCATTTTGTTGTGTACCATTCCCGATGAATGTCAACCAAATCAATATGTTCGTGTCACATCACACGCAAACTACTCCAGGAAGCTGCTTATTGTGCAGTTAAACAATGTTTGTGATTAAAAAGTGGTGCAGAAGTACAAGTTAGGGAGTAGGTATATTTTAATATTTGTTTATGAAATGCCAAAAAAATGCTGAAAGTACCTAGATCCTACATCCTTCTGTTTCCAACTATTTTTTTTCAGTTACTGTCTCAAATTTTCTCTGTTACGCACTAACTGAAATTAGTTGAATGATTGTTTGTGGAACTGGAACGAGGAAAATAAATAACTAAACCAGTGTAGGCCAGTCCTGAAGAAGAAATTAATTTTAGCCATCCTATTAAATAATTTTTTGTTGTTTTGTTGTTTTCAGTGTAAGTACCTCAAAAGATACCTCTGGGAAATACTAGTCTATCAATCAGAGGATCTGGAAAAGCTGAAAAATTCAACTGAGATTGAATAAGGTTTCCAGAAAAACACTGACAGACCAAGCTGGATATAATTTACATTTTCGTGGATAACTAACAAAGAAACAAATGTTGAATATACTAATAAATCGGGTCTTTTATAGAAGTAAAAGGTGCACAGTCCCCTTTCTCCATTTCACACATCACATTTAGGTGTATGGTGGCTACAGTTTCAACTAAACACGTTGAGGAGCTGAACAGGTTTCAAAAGGATGGGAATCTCACTGAATTTGTAATGACCATACCCTGTTTTTGAGAAATCTAAAAATTCAGCAAGGAAATTCAGAATTTAATCCGTTTATTGTAATAACAGCCAAATGCAAAGAAGATGTACTGGTGTTAGATAACAATGTTTCATTTCTTTCCTGACGTGAAAGCTGATATGTGTCAGAACTAATGCCACTTGGCACAAGAGTTTGCTGGAATGCACTGGTTCAGCATGGATCAGTGATCTTAAAGCTTTCCAAAGTGGGTGCAAATGTCAGTCCACTGAGTAATGAGCACCAGGGAGGATTGTTCTCTACAGGATCTGTCTAAATAAATATGAAACTACTGGCTGTCAGTCTGAAAATAGGGTCAAAGGCTACTGTTCTTTTTTCATTTAATTGCTTGTTTGTCAAGCATGCAAACAATACATAAAAAACAGAGAAATAAGGAAATACCAGCCAGCATATGGCAGAGCTTTATGAGACTGGGCAGTGTGTAGAGCTGTTCCTGAACAGTCACATGAAAATCATGAAAACGTATTGTTGCTGCACTGGGGCTATGTGTTTGCAACAGTATTTGTACGAAGAGTGTTTTCAAATAACTATTTTGGGAAGGTTTGAGAAATGAAGCCTGTGTGACTGAATGACTGCTCTTTTCTCATGAATAGCAATTACTCAATGACAAAGTGAGAGGGTTTTTTTGTCTTGTGATCTGCAGAGCCATAGACGTTCATGCACTACTTCTACTCTGTGAGTCTGTGAGATGTAACAAAGGAAGCAAGAAGGAAGAGTCTAGAGGCTTAAATGCAGAGCACCACACCTTCACTAGAAGAATGCTGGAGAACCATAAGTTGAAAATATTTTAAAATCACTGAAAGAAATAGTAATCAAATAGTTTACAAAAAATGAAGAAGTTGAGATATACTTGCCGAGGAGCCAGTCCATCTCCTCCTACTTTTGATGGGAGTTTGGATGGCTCCCTGATTCAAAGCCCATTGGAGTAAATGTGAGTAATTCAGAGAGTTCAAAGGACCTGGCTGTACTAGAATAACAAAGTCATTTTCCAAAATATATATATATATATACTTGCAATTAATTCATGTATAGAAGAGGAATGAAATTCATCAAATAAATATTTCTCTGTGAATAATTTGCCCTATATCCAGTGCTTACCTAATTTCCCTTGAAACTTCTGTGTAATATCTGCAAGCCTACACTGTAAACTAAGTGGAGTAAAACTGAATTCCAGCATTCCATGGAGTTCTTTTTGAAGGTTTTATAAGCTACATGTATACTATAATCATATTTAAAACAGCTGTTTAACATATGAGGATTTTACTACTTAGTTTACTTCTACCATTTTTCCATTAATAAATTCACCATGTATGCAGGCTTATGAACAGACTAAAACAGACCTAATATTCTAAATACACAGTCAGTTCATTAATAAATTATAATAAAGAAAAGGGAAAAGTACATTTTTTCTATTCATGATAGATGAAAAGATACAAGAGAAACAGACCGATATCTTCCCATCTCACAGACCACAGGAATAAAAATATGTAAACCTTCACATAGGGGGAAAAAAAAGAAGAAAAATCACATATTTTAGGAAAACTTACAGAAAATATCCGAAGAAAATAATTAGGCCCACATCTTTTCCTAGTTTTGGTCTTGCTCTGTTCTCAGTGTCAGGTGATGCAGGTGCATTTCCTTAAATAAAAGCGCACCCTAAGATTTTCAAATGTACCTAGGGACAACCTTGGCTCCAGGGAAACCAGCTGAACGATGTTTCCATTCAAATATATAAAACCAAAGGCATCAAAAGGTACTACTCTTTTAAGAAACTCTGGGCCATAAAAATGGCTGTTTTCAGATTCATTGTTAATATCAAGCCTAACAACTAAAGTTTATACACTTCAGAGATCCTACAAGCCTTCACTGCCAGCACCCTTTCTACTTAGACTCAATGGCAAGCTGTGCTGCAGGTCTGCTCTGGATGGAGATGACAAACAGATGAGTTCCCACACTTGTATGCACTTGGGTTCTTTTAGGCAATTTTAGAGTAATTCAGAGGTCACTGGAAAGTGCACCCTGACAGGACGGAATGCTTAAATTACAAGGAAAAAAGCAAACAAACTTGACCCCCACACTTTGTGATGGCTCTCACAATTGTGAAATTAAATTAAAAAAAGATTATATTACCGAAGACTTGATAGGAAAAAGCACCTCATTTTGCAGTGTACTACTATATCCCTCTGTGAAATAGGGAGATTAAAATCCACTGTATCTCTCAGTTTTTCTAATTCTCTTCTCCTCCTGAAACTGTATGCACTGGGGACAAGCATGGTGCACACTAAGCATCCCAATTGCTTTTGAAAGGACCATTTTGCTAGTGGAAAATGTGCTGTCTCTTTGATTGCAAATGTAGTTGATTGTGAGGAGAATGAAAGGATGACCTATGACATGACCTGCTAGCGCAAAAAGGTCATTTTTTTTCCCCCCTCCTCGCACAAAAGATAAGAGGCTGACTGCTTACAAAGTGTTCTGGCAAATGGACAAATTAGGTCTGCCTGAACTGCAGCTCCAGCCAGGCAAGTTATTCTAAGTGAAGATAAGTGAAAGTTTGAAATGTTTTGAGGAGGAGGCAGACAGCGAGATTTCATTCCCTCCTCCAAAGGATGGATCGTGAAGGAAAAGAGCTGTGCAGAAATGGCTGGTGCAGGAGTTTCAGGTTTCAGACTTGAAGTTTCTGCTGCTGAGTGGTAGAAAGGAGGAGGACAGGGATGGTTTCATGGGTGCAACGTCAGACAGCAGTGACTGAGGACAGCAAGCCTCAGTGTGACTCCCAGCCTGACCATTTGTTTTCTGTGAGGCACCACGCAAGAACAGAGATGCCGAGGCACAAGGCAGATGCTGGGAGAAATACATACAGCCACATTACCATAGCGTTGCACTTGAGCAACACCTCTCCATTTAAGACAACTCTGGTATCGGGAAAATTGATCTTTATGGCTTCCAGATCCGAACTTGCATTGGCCAGCCAGGTCAGCGCATTGGGCATGTTGCTATCTGTATGTGCCCACATGTGTAAACATACTCTTGATTTACTTTCAGACCAATATTTCAAGCTTCGCATGATTCAGGGAAAACATTTTCATACCTTGATGTTGTGTTATGAGACAAAATTATCTGTGAGTGGCAAGTGTTCAGATAGGACTGTGATGTTCATTTATACACCTAGCTAGAATAGTGAGATGATTTTTAAGAAAACTACAGTCAGGTTACATTTGAACCCTCAGTGAAGCTATGGTTTGTGTAAAAGTTCCCGGGTTCCAACAAATAAACAATTTTAGCACAGAATTGCTTTGAGGTTTAACATTTGAACCCTAACCAGTGCGGAATTCCTGAGCATGAATTCATTCAAACCAAATCCAAAACAAAGGTTTTCATGAATCTCAGGAAGCCTGAAACACCAGCTTTCTTAGTAGTGCTACAAAGTAAGCTCCAGAAAACCACAGAAAAGCCCAAACATCACAAAAAAATTAAACAAATGGAAAAAGTAATTTTTTAAAATGCTTTTTCCTCCCTACAAAACTGTTGGATTATCTAATTTCTGTTTGATCTGCTTCAGTAATATGCAGTATCAGGGTAAAGTTGCATCTAAATTTTGTTGGGCACACACCTGGTACCAGCTGCAAATCAAGGAACTATCCCATCAAAAGCAGAATCTTAATCACCGACCAGAGGGTGACAGACCAGATGTATGTTTTCAACATGTCCATGGAAAGCTATCAAGTGTGGTGCAACTTCACTTCACAAACTTTTTTTGATGGAAATGGAATATTCTTGGGAAGTTCTGGAAAACTTACAAGGTGAGGCATTGCCCCGATGAGGCAAATTTGCACCATCTGACAGAAATGTCACTGTCAATTTGTTTGGGCTCTGATCCAGAGGAATCTTTAAGCAAGTATTCAACAAGAAGCATGGCAGCAATCTTGTCCAAGGATTTATATGTTTTAAATGAAGAACTTTCTTTAATACTTCATAGGGACTGGAGCTATATGAAGAGATAAGCAAGAGATAAGCGAGAGGTAGACCTCAATCTCACTCTTGCATAAAGTACAAGCATAGACCTTTCCTTTTGAGTTTTTTTTCTCAGTAATCAAAATGGGCATATAAATGAACTTCTTAGCCCCATCAAAATCACGTGTGACATGGAATAAGCCACAAGAGTCATTCTGCCCCCACACACTGCACACAGCTCCCATTATCCTTGGGTGGAAAGTGTGGGAAAATTCAGTCCTGTCTATCTGTGAAGCCAAGTTTTCATCTTTGACCAGAACAATGAAGACATAGAATCTGGAGATCATTTTCCTCTACACTGTTTTGGACATGCTGATATTATCATCGTGCTATAGAGCACCCATACCTCCTGTGTCATGATTATATTGCAAAAACATGTGGGCATATCTGCGCAGTGATTCACTGTTAGGTTAAAATGAGCAAAGTCAGACAGGAACTTTTATTGCCCCTTGGTTTAGAATGTAACAGAAAATACTTGACATCTGGACTTTTTTAATGGCAGCTGGAGTTGTGTCTAAGAAGATACTGCAAATTGAGTTTCTTCAATTACATTTGAATTTCAGTAAGAGTATTTTTTCCAACAGAGACACTAACTCTTCATTTTGGAGATAGTTAAATTGAGAAAGCAAGAAGAAAGGTATCTGTAAATCTCCTTTGGTTAAAATCTGTACATTGAACACCTCTTGATCTCCGGACAACACAGAGTGACCTCAACTTAGAGGTGGAACAAGAAGGCGAAGCTGAGGGAAAAAGAAATGTTCATTGAAAGGGACCATCAGCTGCCATTCAAGCCCAGAGTGGGACACTTTCTGCTACGTATTCAGATTACTTTTTTAATTTCTAGCTTGCTTTTGCTTTTCTTTCAGTTGGAAAAAAAAAACAAACCAAAAAAACCCAACAAGTTACTAGCAGCTTTTGCTGTGTTTCAGATGAGCCATTCCACCATTCTACAGCCTGCACTTATCATTATATTCTAACCTCCAGCAATCATTTGGAGAGTCTCCTACTGCTGATGGGGCACACACTCCTGATGGACACAGAATTACATGTATTAGGGTTGACTGGCAAAGGGACTGTACAGGTTAAATAGATCTCACGGCTAGCACGGGGACATGGGCTTGTAGTCTCAAATACTTCTCTCTTCAATTTAACCAGTTAAATGAATTATCTAAATAATTCACACAGACTCATGAGGAATACTCAAGGAGCTTTGGTAGTTAATGTCATCTCTGCAGGGACTAGTCATAGCTCAGCAATCAACAATTAGCTTGGATCCAGTACAAAATTCATAAAATTGCTATGTTTGGGCCACTGGAAGGGATCTGTGGATTTATCACTAATCAGCTGTATTGCAGCATCAGTGCCCTCAAACTGACTAGGACAAACTTAACACAGATATCGCCACTAGCCTACAGTTACTGAAGCTCTGCTGCCAGACAGTAAATTATTAAGTTGCTATAACTCAGCTGTCTGTCTGAACCCTAGCACATTCAGTTAATGAACACTCATTAATTTTTTTTAACCATGCTGAGTTTTCTATTAGAAGCATGTTATTTGCATACTTGTACACAGCTGCTGGGCTTTGGAAAGAGAGGAGGAAGTTACTTAGCTTTTTCTCATGCATAGAGAAAAATCAAAATTTAGAGTTTCTTCTTGTTTTTCTGATTACTATCAAATGTCTCCCACACTCACTTTCCAAAAGCCAATTATCCTCAGCTCATTTCAGATACTGTTGCTATTAAGCAAGGAAAGCAATGAGTTCCAGGAATATCTCGACTCTGTGTTCTAGCTGCCCAACTATTGCTAACCTACCAAGTGCAAAATAAGAGTTTTAGAGCATTTCACATGTGGCGACAGAACTGAATATTTGCAAGTATATTGGTGCATTGCAAGAACTTCAACAGCAATAGGATAAGCTGTATCTCTACTCATTGGGCCAAATTCTACTGCCTGTTTTCAATGCAGTTACCCCAACGAAATCAGCTGAGTGACTCCAGATTTATATTCATGTAATGGAAAGCAGAATCTGATTCACCATATGGAATCCATTTGGAAAGAAGTCTAGTTGTGAGTTTTATCTACAGCTTATTGAATTGTTCATTTTTCTTATTTCTATTTTTCTTGGGTTTGTTGCAGATTGATAAGCAATCTGAATGCCTGCTGAGGACTGAAATTGTTATTAAACATTTGAAAGTAAAGGTACCTAGAGAAATAGATAGGCTATCCTATTTCCAAAACACCGTCCAAGTTTCTTTGTGTTGTTAACGCACAGAACTCTGACCCAAATCATCACCAGCCTGAAGGGAAAGCGTGAGAGTATAAATAAGTTATAAAGGAGTATTTACCTCTTGAATAACCTATTCAGGATCTGCTGTATGTTTATACAATCATGGTTGTTGCAGAATGGGAGGAATTCTCCTCCTCGGGCTGAATACTCCACAGCCCTCAAACAATGGTCTCGGCTGCTCCTGAGTACTGCAGCTGCCGCTCCCAGGGGGTTTCTGCATGTTTGGATTCCTTCCACAGCTACAGCGTTGGATTAACCACAGACTCTATGCCCATCACATAGGTTACAATAGGCATGACATGCTGAAAAACCAGTCTTGCTCCCATCTTGCTGAGAATGTTCTCAAGCATCCAAAGAGAAATCTTGTGACACTGAAGTGTCAGCTGGCTTGTCACATCAGGAATGTCTTTGCTGGGTTTTTTATTTTAATTTGAAAGGTGGAATTGGTCCTAAAACATAATCATTTTTTGAAGCATAATCTTCAGTTATGTGGGGGGGTTGTATGAAATGAATGAACAAATAAAGTCAGTAATACAAAACATTGGCCATAACTAAATGTTCGATTATGTTATATTTGGAGAATGCTGTCCTATGTTTTGATACACCTATTTTCGTTCAATTAAAGCAAAATAATCTTCCTTACACGAGTAAACAAGAAACATGATAAATAGCAATTACGACAGTTGAATATTTTTCAGCAGTGCAACTTCCTACAAGATTAAAAAGAGGAAAGGCAAGTGAACTGTCTTGAGCACAGATGTGTCATGAAACTGCGAAACTTTCCAGAAATTACTCAGAGATGGACAAATACAATCCTATCCCAATATTTAAACATGGTGATAGAGATACAGTAGAAATAGATCTGAATAATTGACATAATACTTCACAGATAAGAAAGCAAAGGAAAGTAATTTAATTAATGTCAACTTGAACAAAAAAAAATAAATCTAATATCTTCTTCTGAAGGCTGAGGCAAGAAGCAACAAGTTTGGCTGATAAAAATATCAGTGAAATAAAGCAAGATTTATGAAAGCCACTTTATTTTAATACTCGGTGACATTTTGAACAAGCAATGAACACTCTGCTAAATTTATACAGCCTTATGAAATAGCCTGAAGCTGGACAACTGAATCGTTCTCCAAAGACAAATGAGAAAAGGAAAATCAATTCTTATCTCTACAGAGCTGAAATGAGCTTGAGCAGTCCTATCCCTGACTGCTTACTTGATGAGAAATTTGAAGATAACACAAAGCAAATACATAGGAAACCAGGTCACAGATACATTGTCACCTGAACTGCTGTGAGAAAAATGCATGGCTATAAATCTGAGTTCCAGCACAGCCAAGAGCAAAACACCCAGCTATTCAAAGAGAATGGTGCCAAGAGAGCAGACTACATGTGGCAAGTTGTAGTTCTGGAAATACTTGGGGCTTGGAGGTGTCCCCATTGCTGTGCTAAGGCTGAAAGAGACAATTTATCTGAGAGTTAGCTGAAGAAATATGATACTAATAAACAGGATGAGGAAAATTATAAGACATTTACTTTTGGAACTGGTGTCCAGTCCTGTGCTGAGTACTGAGGAACCATGAAGAGCACAGAACAGACTTGGAAATATGAAACAAATGACTAAAATTATTGCCCTACACTGAAACACTCAGAAACTCAACAGATTCCTGTGTCAAGGAGGATACAAAAAGCAACACAAATGTTTTAATTCTTTAGAGTTGCAAAAGATCAAATTATAAGAAGCTTAACTGTCTGGGCACTGGAGCTAGACAAATTCTGTACAATGACTGATTAGGCACTGGAACATCTTAATAAGGTTACAGTGAATTCCCATCATAGGCCATTTTAAATCAGAACAAGAATGTTTTCTATATCAGATGCTTTTTTTTTTTTTAATGAGAAATATTTTATGAAAGTTCTATGTCTAAGTTATCCTAGAGGTCAGACTGAACGATCATACTCCTCCATCTGGTTTTGTAGTCTCAGAATAAGCTTGCAAAGGGAAAAGGCTGGCCTCTTTACAAGTCTAGCTAGCATTTATCTGAAAAGTGTTTGGTTATTTTTGACAAAACGCATTATTTAATGTTAGTCTGCAGCATACTGTTTTAAAAAAAAAAATTACTACTAAATTTTAATAACCAGTCTTTCAGTTTTGATTGTCTTCAGCAGGAATACTTCACTTGCTAGGAAGAAGCTGTCCTCTGAGCAGCTGCTAAATTAGATGAATTCCCTTATAAAAGGAGTTTAGGACTGAGAGGAAGAGACTTTGTGCAAGATTAGATTAACATAACTATTTACTTCCAAAAGCAAAGACTTAAAGGACAATGCCATAACATGTGTATCAAGTCACTTGTCTCAGTTCCAAAACTAATTACTATTACAAATATTGACTCTGCGCATCCTGCCAGCAATTCAACAAGATGTCTCTTACTAAATTTTCTGTTGAAACACTCCCAGCCTCAGATCTATCTGAAACTGTTCTACTGATGTTTATATAGACCTCAGGCCAGAGCAAGTGATTAAGTCCGGCTGCTTCGACTGCATTAGCAACACAGGATAGCTATAAGCTGGACTGGATGACTACATTTTCTGAATTTATTATTTGTCTCATTGGTGAATTTGCTGTAGATGAAGATGTGTAGAGGCCTTTATTTTATATTTATTTTTCCAGCTTTTCAAATTTATCTTTTCATAGCGCAAATGAAATGGGGAAAATACTGAATAATGGAGTGATATTTTTCCTTCTAGCAAGTTTTTTCAGTTTAGCAAAGCAAGATGAGATTATGTTAGAAGATGAATCTGTCAGGCGACAATACTCTTCTTCCCTGCCTGCCTTTTGTAACCTAGATTTCTCTGAAGGAATCAGACATTTTCTTTCTTTTGGGGAAAAACTGGGGAATTTTCTCATTTGTTCTCATTTGTTACCAGCATCGGAGCACTCTTTACCTTCTGTTTGTATCTTACATTTCTCCATCTTCTGGATAGCACTGAATTAAAACAAAATACACAATTGCACAGACTAAAAATGCAGCCTAAGGAATACAAAATCTAGATCAGCTTTGGCAACATCTCAACCAAAAACAAAAAGAAAAAAAAAACAGGGGAAAAAAAAAGGTAAAACACTTAATCAGGAAATTTCTAAAGTCACATGTTTTGCTTTTTCTTCTTAATTTTTTTTTTTTAATTAAACTGACCTACGTCTTTTAAGTAGAGTAAAAAAAAGAGGGTTGAGTAACACCTGAGACAGGATTTCTACATGTTAATATTGTTGGATCTCTTAAAATTTTCTCCATTCCTTTTTTTTTCATAATACAGCTATGGGATGTAAAAATCCATTATTCACATGCAAGGCACGAATTCCTCTGCTAAACCAGTGATGCTATTTTTTTCTAGACTAATTTAAATATATATAAGAATTCCACTCAATTGAATGGCGAAGGTTCATATGCCTTCAGGTAAGTGCACATTCCTAAAACTGTCAGTGAAAATTGCAGAGAAGTGTAGGGGGTGCTACATGGTGAAAGAGCATCAAACACAATTCCTCCAGAAAGACTGAGTTTTCCAGTTAAACTTTGAATAAATGATTTGTCAGTGTCTGTCCTTTCTGGATCTGTTTGCCCTGGTATTGAAAATGCTAAGGATTAAAAAATGACACACCAGCATGGAGCATATTTAAAATTGCACTTGAAATTCTGCTTTTCCTTACACAACAAAGACTGTATTTGAACTATGTAAAACTACCTAATTTCAAAGGCATGAGTCCCTGTGCTATGCTAATGCAGAAGTGTTTAGAAATTTCAGCCTTCTCTGGAAGTGAATTGTGTAACTATGCTTTAGACACAAATACTTGATGTTGCTTAAACTCAATTTGCGGAAAGTAAATCCAGACTTTAATTTTAGCTTGATTTATTTTGTTTCTTCCCTTTTTTTTTTGCGAGAGCAACCATCTCCTCTTTCCATAGATAGCATAGGATCATCTTAATCGACCCATGTCTTTAATAAGAGCATGTTTAATCATCAATTATCTAGAACAACTATTGATTATTTTAGTGACAGGAATGCATTAACTGGGCTCACATGGGCATATGTACTTTGGGTTGACTTCATATTCTGTGGAAAAAATATTTTAGGTTTTTTTTGGAAATCTGCAATTGACCAGATTTTTAAAACATCATTGCAATAAAATTAACAATGTCTGTACAAGAAGCTTGTTTATTAGTTTTCTTGAAGGACCCTATGGGAGGATGAGTGCAGTGTTGTCTTCCGGGTGGAAACATAAGATGGGAATGGAATAATAAATTTTGTAGCAGATACCAAACCTTGTGATAAACTGGGTGTTCATGCAACACTTGCTTTGGACATGAGTTGATCAAAGAAGAAACACAAGATTCTGCAACACAGTCACTGTTGGTGAGGTAGTGTGTGGTATCTTCTCCAAGCAGTCATGTACACCTATCTGCTGGGAGAAGAATGGCATTGTGCATAGTGTCTGAGATCCAGGAATAAGACTGAATGGTACACCAGTAAAAGGCAGTCCATTTTCTTTGTATTGGCAGTATAGAATTTGAACTCTATACTCATCCTTTCACCAAATTAGTAGTGGAGCATACAGTAGACTGTTAATCATGTAGACTATCTTACATCTGACACCTAAAATTCACTTTGTCCAAATGCAGCACTTTATTTTGGCAAGATGCAGTGCATTCAGCTTTTAGGTCTTTACTTCTTGGATGATTCAGAGTACAGTAATTCAGGAAGTAATATTTTAAATCATCCAGTACAAGAAATGAGGCCACTTTCTCATATGCTATTGCAACCATTCCTTTCATGGTCTAAATGAAAGGGGAAGGGATAGAAAAATGTTTGGAGGGAAGTGCCAGCAAATGCCATACATTTTGCATTTAATTTTTCAGTCTTTTTTAGTGTTCAACTGTCCCAACGTCTGAAGCATTTAATTTAATAAGTTGTTGTTAATTTTGGAAACACCACCAGATCCAGTCTTCTTGCCAAGTAGACAGGCCTGTTTTGATATCTTAGTAATGAATAGCACCTTCAGCCTTGACTATTATTAACTTGTGTAATGCTAATCTGGCATCATTGTAATGTTCACAGGTCTTTTCTTTCCAGACCAAAAGAATGAAAGATTTTATCAAGGCCAGAAGTACTTTCCAGCAGTATGGACAATTTCTTTATTGCTGGAAGTGTAGCTTTAAAAATCTATAGATCCTACTTATGAACAAAAAATTCTTTATACAGCTGTATTGTGTTGTTTCCACGTTTGTTTAAACACAGGAGTCTGGCTAAGGAATATACAAACCATTCATAAAAACATGCCTATGTTACACATGTGTAAACCACATGGAGAACAACGTGTGGATTTCAAACTCAGAGCATGGGTTTCTCTTTTTATAACTATCCAAAGTAAGAATATTCTAAGTAGGGACATTTTTTCAATAACTTTTTTTAAACCTTAACCTCAGAGGGTATCAAAAATGTCTCTCATGAGATATGGGGCCACACATATTGCAGACAGCTGTTTGGAAAAGTTAACGCCTGCCTGAGAAAGCCAAAGGGTTGAAGTCTCCCCAGCTCATTCCTTTCAGTGAGAACCATGCCTGAAAGACTGAGAAGAGGTCTCCTCCATTTACTTCCATATCTATTACTTGTGCTTTAAATTCCTGATCCAAAAGTAAAAGTCAGCATATTCTGTTGATACCATATTACATAAAGCCAACCAGGAGATAGAACTCACAGTTCACACAGTCACTGGCAGCAATGAGGATCCCTGACCTCCTATGGAGAAACACTGGGATTTGAGCCTCAGTTCAATGAATTCAGCACAGGATTTTCCACTGTCTGTGGGAAGCATTGAATCAACCTGTCTAACAAGGTTCTTGCACCAATGCTATATGTTTGAAAAACACAACCTTTCAACTTTTGGCAACTATATTTGAAAAATATTACCTTTCAGACTAAAGGTAATTGCTTATATCAAAAAAGGGTTCTTATTATTGCCCAAAGAGGTAACAAAGAGTTTCTGACTAGTAATTTTGCTCTTATAAACTGGGATGTAAGATTACTCTGATTTATCAGTCACACAAGCATTCAAGGACATTATCTCCAACACAGCTGTGCTCAACGCTTAACTGGTAGAGAGGCTGAATGAAGCTCTATCCTGCTTCACGTGCACTCTCCATGGAAGGTTTCCTCAAGCCACTTGGCTTTCAGTTTAACTCAAACTGTAAATCATCCCAGTTTCTTAAGTTTTGTGTCTGCGTGTGAACTCAATTACTTCAGATAATGCCATATCTCTGTTTGTGTCTTCCACAGTGCAGTAACAGCAAGGATCTGAATAGTAGCTGTGTCTCAGACAGGAGTTCTGTGTCCACTCTTAGGACTTGACAAGATGGTCCTTCACAAGAGGGCATCCAATAAACACTGGAAGGGTATTCCTTGTGCTGCAATATTTTCTCCAGTACTTTGTTATAGATCATTACACCTAAGAGTGAGGAATCATTATTTTAATATCAATCCAGGCCATTTTATAAAATGCCTCGGCTTTACACTCTACCTTTGTTCTTATGAAACTGCTCTATTACAATAAAATACCAAGAAAGCTCATTCTGGAGTTGTTGCAAACTTAAATTCAGACAGTAAATTTAGTTTAATTCTTTTAAAATCAGCAAAAGCAGGCCTTTACAGGTTCAGATACTGTGTTTATTAGCACACAGCAGAGAGTCTGTAGTGAAGAAAAAAATAGAGGCTGGGAAAGAAGGCAGCAAAGATAGAAGGTGAAAGAGCAAGAATGGCTGTTTGATGGACAGAGAAAGAATAAAGATTCACTCTTTTCAGATAGTTTAAATGTAATGAAAGTCCCTCCCAGTGATCTCAGCATTTTTGTTATGAAGGAAGAAAGCACAATGAGATAATTTTAAGGTATCAGCAGGTAGGTTCCAGCCTCAATTCCATCTTTACACCTCGTTGATGGAAGCACATGGAGAGAGATATGCATGGATACAATGAGGGAGTCATCATGTAAAAGGAAGGACTAAAATAATGTCTAATATTTCCTTATGGGAAACCCACAACATGGTGCCAATAGAGAAAAGCAATGCTCTTGCAGACAAGTGGTGGCCTTGGGGTTTTCCCCTATGGTTCCTCTTTTGGGACTGAGAACCGTCGTAACTATTGTATTGACCAAAAAAATGAGATTTATCAGGAGACCAGCAGGTGCAGCTGTGGAAAACCACTATCCTAAGAGGGAGCCTTAAAATCTTCTGGCACTCCAGAGGCCAGAATAGTTGAAGTGGTGGCTGATCCCATGCGCCAGAGCTGCCTTGCCCTGCGTCAGCAGATAGGAGACTGTGCATGATCCACTGGAGACATCCAAAGTGCAAGCCACATATGTAACTGTTATCATGGAAAGTGTATATTCCCATTGGCTCCACTGTCAGATACTCTGAAATCATAGAAAATACTACAGAAGATAAGCCATACACCTCTTTGTTCATTCTACTTGTTTGAATTGTTGTGTGCTCTGCTCTGCAGGGTCTTTATCAGAGCCTTTCGTACAAAAGGCATTAGTCTGCTTCTGATAAGTATTGCTGATATCATTACTGCTGAAGGATTGCTAGGAGCATTTATTTCTGAACAATGAACAATGGGCCATCGACAGCCTGTAGTCAGTGATTTATCCACTTATCTATTAAGATGCTTAGTTAAATTTAGAGGTCCAGCTGCCTGTTTGTATTTGGATCACAACACTTGTCTGGTCATAAAAGCATGAAAGCCTGGGGTAGCAGAGCACTCTGGATTCCACTTCCTTAAACAAAGGATAGCTCAGGACTCAGCAGGGCTTAGCAAGCTGGGAGGACTCTGATTTACCCTCTCAGGTTTGGCACCACTTGCAATGGGGTGTCCTGGGACCATTATTCTTTTTAACAGCACTAAAATTTTATAGCACAAAATGCTGAGTCAGAGCATTGTCTCTGCATACCTGGTAGCCAAAATACTTTTTTTTTACTTGAATGCTAGCAGAGCAAATACAAAGAAATTCCTTGGCATCAGAGGGTGAAAGAAGTAGATCAGATCCTCTGCATATCAAATGAGAATTAAACAGAAGGTATCTCTGCCAATCTGTCAGTGATAGACAAGTGTGATTGTTATCTCAAATACACCAAAGCCCCAGGCACACAGTGAGTTTCAGCAAAGTCAAACTGTCTGCTATCCATCCAAACGTTATTGCGAACTGTAGCTGTGACATCATCAAGGAAAAACTTTTTTTGTCTCTACTAGCTGGTATAATTTTGGAGAAAATAAAATTGTACTGGGAGTTCCCACTGAGCCAATCTGATTATTAAGATGATGTGCCACTTCGTTTTCTAGAGTTACATTAGAAACATCTGGCAGAAAATGTTGCTTCTTGATCTGTATTTTAAAATTAATTTCCTCCCCAAACTGGTTCATTAATTTTCAGAGATATTAGCAATAGCTCATTTACAATATCTGAAAAATAAAAGTTGAAGAGTGACCAGTGATCAGTGGGAGATTATTTTGTTGATAATTACACAGTGTCAACACTGTAGCTAAAGGTGTTATAATAAACCTGGGGTCTGGTTCATCTTAATTATCCAGGGCAGCACAGTTCAATAAGGATGTCACTTGGCTCAACTCCTTGAAAAGTTTTCCAGAATCTTTTTTATAAAATTATAATTTTTCCTATAAAAGAGTTTAGGGGGAAAAAAGTGTGGCTAAAAGTGAAAGATCCAAAAGCTGGCAAGCACCTGTAGCCCATTGATACTCAGACCTTAAGCTTGTGCTGAACTGCTGAGGCATCACTAGATGAAGCCATCCAGTTTAGAGCTATAAAACTCTGCCTGGCTTAATGGTAGGACACAAAGCTTTCTCACAGTGCATGCCTCTGAGATGAGGAGCCTCAAAGGACAAGTGTAACTTGGAACTACAGCATTTTGCAGAGTTCTCAAGGGTGCCCAAGGTGATTTCGTTGTAGCCAGACCAAATTTTAACTCCAGACAATATAAAAATGTCCAAACTATCTTGAATGCACTGCGAGTATTTTTGCTGAGTTTGCTGAGTTTCGAATCTGATCCATTAGATACTATGAAAACAAGCCTGCTACTTTTGATAGCCAATTTTATCTTTAAAAAACATTTTACTTCTCTGTTATTTGGTACGGCTATGCTTACTAACTAAGATACACTCACTGCATGAACAGGGTAAGTGCAAATAAAAACTTTAAACTTTGCGTTTGTTGTCAAGAGACGGCCTGCACTCAGAGATGTTTGATTAAAATTAAATGTGTCAGTGTTTAACACAGCACTCCAATCTTATTATCCACCGAGCTGTGTGAAAAACACATGAAATGCATCCTCCCTCTCCAAGATTTTGAATTTTTTTCTGTCATCAAATATTTCTTCGACTGCAATTGCATGATACAACGGATCATGCATGGCATGCCGTCAGTTTGTCTAAATAGTAAAAAATCTTCAGTAAGAGCAAAAAAAAATCAGAGAAGTTGTAAGAACATTTCTGAATGTCACCTGTAATTTTTACACAGGGCATTTTCAAATTCAAGCAACTTCAACCACTCTATTCAGGTGAATCTTGAATGTGAAATTTTATTGTTGTATGATTTTTTCAAAATAATTTTATTTGGTTTACTATTTAACTAATATTTTTAAATATTAAATGAGTCCTAGTGATTTTTACAGGCAACTGAATCAAAATTAAAGAATTTCTATCTAAAATCAAAGATGTATATCTGAGTGTGTTTTTTTTTAAAATCTAAGCAGTTTGAAGTAACATGGAGTTAACAATGAAACTACAGCTATTTCTAATTATTACTTGGTCTGAAAGGATGCATATGTTTATGGAATAATATATGCATAACAAAAAAAAGCTCTTTTTACTGTTTTTGAAACACTGTTTATATAAAAGAAAAACATATGTGTGATAAAAGAACAAAGCAGAAATCCCTAGTTGCTGGTCCTATTTGAGAACTATATATAGGATATTTACAACATTTTTGGTGTGTTAGAACTCTGTGTGTCAGGATGATTAATTAACAGACATGAAAAGTTAAAGGACCGTGAAGGGCTGAGGAAGATATAATGTCTCCTAAACTATCAAGATAGGTAGAAAGGAACACTGAGATTTGACAGTGGATTTCTGCAAAGTTTTATTATTACTCAAAATGAACCTGGACCCAAGCATCAAGTGGAAGCAATTTTAAAAATCAAAGGATGTAAACTCTGTGAAAAAATTATGAGTAACTAGTTTACTCAAAGGACTTGTAACAGGATCTGGAGCTTTCATCCCATCCCAATTAAAAGTGACCAGGACTAAGTATCATCAGGAATAAATCGGGCAGATGTTCCCATCACAAAATCACCACTACAGCTGACACCAATTGACTTTCTTATTAGTCATGTCAACAAGGAGCCAATGATTACATGGCTATGAAATATTGCCCGTCCAGAAGGGCTTTAGGACGGATGAAGAATGATGTCTAGACCGTATCTAAACTGGGAACAGATATTGCTTAGACTCCTGTTTGAAGAACTGTAATTAGCTTGATACTTTTATTGAACACAGATACTGTAAATCAGGATTTCTGACTTACAGCCATTTCAATGATAACCACGGAAACAATTCAAAGTAAAATCTGTGGATTGACGGAAAAGGTTGGGTCACTGGGTAGAGTGGGGTCTTCACCATTTTTCTCACCCAATAAGTTGTGTGTAGTGTCACCTGAGGAAGGAGATTCTTCTCTGCTGTGCATCCCTCCTATTAAAGGCTAAGCTGGGAAATATGTTGAGCAACGAAAGAAGAGTCTGAACAAAACATTTTGCTGGCAAATGGGATAACAAGACCTCCACTTCCTCGATCAGGTAAGATACAACAATGATAAGTATGTCTTTTCTTGCTCTCTGATTACAGTATTTTAACCATTCAGATGTAAAAAGTCATTTCCAAATGATCCTAATATTCCTTCACTTTTTCTTTCATATTTTCCATACTTTCCATTAGTTCTATAATTAGAATAATATTTAGTTAGCTAAAATGACATGGTTTAAGTGCAACTACTGTGTCTGGAGATAATGCGAGCAAACGTTGGCATAAAATTTGTAGGTACAGAAACATAAATAATTCTTTAATGAGTCCTTTCAATCTTAACATAATCAGTGGGAAACTAACCTAGTTGGTGTCCCCCCCTGCCATGGAAATACAAACTCACAACAGGACTGGTTGATCACTAAAAAACTTCATTTTGGATAACAGCCATCTTTAAGCAAAGAGCTGTTTACTTAGCAGGGGAAGTTTGGCTCTGGTGAGTAGACACCAGATTTGTTTATTATTGGAACCCAGAAGCACATTAATTATGTGATTTGAGTGACTGGGTAGCATCAGCTCCACAGGTTTTGTATGTCAAATGCCCTCATCTGACATGGTGTAAACTGACCCCTGAAGTGTGCATCTGTGCACTAGAGGTTAAAGGAGGACTCTCCTCCATCCCCACCCAGGGTCTGCCAGGGTGGCTGCACTGCAAATTTATGTTTTGGGGAGATCAGAGTGCTTTGATATACAGTGCCGGGCAGCAGCATAGCTTCAATTTCACTTACATGTTGTGATTTCCTATGAAACATCATCTGTCATTGGGAGTTCTTGTAACACATTTGCAAATAAGGTCAAACAATTTTTTCAGAAGTGAACAAAGTAAGTATAAACACATTGTAAATATTTGAGTATGAGTTTAATGGTGTTTGAGAGGCTCACACAAAAAAACCTCACAAATAAAATCTCTATATTTAAAAACAAATTAGAAACTTGCACAGTATTTTAGCCTCTGGCAGGCATTCATCACCATTATGGACACTTTGGTTTATTTTGGTTTGTGTTGGGGAAAAGGGAACGTCTACAAAGGCCCAGTGAGGGCAGGCAGCGTGGTACGGTGGTAGCTTCAACCAGCCCTGGCCATTAGCAGCTCCTACCACCACGCAGGGGACCAGTCATGCCCTACCACAAAAAAAAACCCACTAGGTTCAGCCAAAAAATATTTTCAGAGAATTCTTATGGTGTAGGGGAGCACCAACTTTGGTTTAGTGACCCTTTTGGATGAAAACAGCCCAGCAATGGACAGCGAAGGGAGAGGTGGGGTCTGCAGGCAGCACAGACCTTGTGACACTCCTTGGCTCTCTGGATGGGAAACAAATGATGTTTCTATTTGAAAAACGACAATGGCTGTGTTACATTTCATGGATAAAGTGAAGCTTATGTCTCCCAGAATATGTTAGAATCACTGTTCTTAGGACTGACGAACTCCCTGATTTTCTTTGACATATTGATCAAGGCAGTAAAGGCAACTTCTTTTAAAACTCGCCCTGATGTGCGATTCCCAATCCTGGCATACCCTCTATAGCAAAGGCACCATACTCTATCACATTCCTACTGAGGAAATTTATTTCACAAAGGTCTTCAGGTCCCCTTCATACCACTACATTTTGACACAGATTCTGAAGAGAAGAACATAGAATATTTTTTATTTATAATATTCTGCATGTAGAGAAAAAACATAATTTGCAAACTCACGTCTTTGGCTACTAAATTTTTTGAAACAGAGAACTATGTGTATGTGGAATGGTAGCTAAAGCATCTGACACCTTTAGGGGCACTATTATATATCATAACTTATTGTGTATAAATAAGCAAATTGAATTATATGAAAAACGTAAAAACTGGTGGTCTAAAATCTAAACGTGTAGATGGGACTTCTAGCATAGAAAGCAATCTCTCTGTCCAGTGAAATACTATAAATTACACACTTAAATGATTCCAGTTCATTAATCTTACTTCTGATCTTCTTGAGGAAAATTCACCCTAGAGTTTCATTTGGTCTCTCCTGAAGCCATATAATAAAATACAAGATGTATATCTCACAATGAATAATTATTTTGCTAGGTTTTAGGCTAAGTAATGCCCCTGCCATGTTCTCATTTTTAAGACTTTTTTCTTCTGTGGCATTATAAATTGCAATGCTCGGATAGGCTTCATACTTGTTACAGGGTACTGTTAAAAAAGATGGATTCTAGGTTCAGGCAGCACTGGCAGTTGCTCTGGGACCTGCATGTGGATAGCCCATTTCCTTCATGACTGCGGCCGGAGGAACGAGTGCTGCGAGGCCTTTCACAGCTCCTCAGGGAAGGGCAAGCTATTGCACACAGACTGACCTTCCTGACAGCCTGTGAGACACCATAAACCAAATCTGGTGGAGGACTGGACTTAAAGTATTTCTTCTCAGCCAAGATCACACCCTTCTGGAGATTGCTTCGTCCCAGCACAGAAGTGTGAGCTGCTGCAGTAATTCTGCCATGAATGAGACCCTTTCTTTTGAGTCATATACTTTTGTTTCCAGTCAACGGTGCCTTGGCTTAATACTGTGCTGGGGATTATCCCTGTAAAAAGCCAGAGCCTGAAAAATGAGCCATTTTCAGCAGCTATGAAACTAGGTTTTTAAAAAGTGCTTCCTTTTATATTTATATGAATATATATACATATTGTAATACTATAATGTAATAGGAAAATGTAATACCAATAATATTGTCAGTAATATCATTCATAGCAGTAGCATAATACTCTTATAATTAAAGTTCCATTTTTCTGGGTGCCAGTCAAATATAAGGAGTTAGACTGTCATTTTTCCAAGCAGCAAAAGCCCCAACTTTGCAGGAAACTCCATGCAGATAAGTCCCAAGTGAGCACAGAGTGGTCCTTGGTCAGCTTGGGGAAATGACCCAGCAATGGTTGTAGCAGGACTGGGAGCCAAGAGGGTCCATACGAAAACTGAAGAGGAAGAAAAGGTGGGAGCAATTACGTGTGTACAAGGAGATATATATATCAACAGTTTGCATTCAATTCTCTCTTCTACTATCCTCAAAATCCTACCAAAACCACTGCAGACAGCAGCAGAGTCATACAGGTAGTTTATGGCAGAATTTGGCACAGTGCGTTTCTCCGTTCCACTGGGCTGGGGTCCCTCAAAAGTCTGATCAACTAATTCGTAAATGCCTTGTGTAGTTATATCGTCTTGTATTAATGTGAGATAATATATTGTTATTACTTCGTAAGATCTAATACAAAGTTAATGGAAAAAAATATCCTTGGCACTGCAGAAGCTGTGAAACTGTACACACTTAAAAGAAAATACTGTAACACAGGACAGCTCTGAACTGTAATATTTTTAAAAAATTCTTCCTGTCCCCTAGGGTCTCTGGAATTTCTTTCATACCAAAGCACTCCAAAACACTGCATGTCATGCACCAGAGACTAGGCTGAAATCATGTCCTTTGCTCATCTTTTTAATGCCTTACTTTTTGAGCCTCCCATGGTTGTAGCTTTTTTTCATCTGATCCCCTAAAACAGGATTGTCATTTGCATAAAGAGTTATACCTCCGACAACACTGAATGTTATGTTTCAGCTTTTGTTCCTCAAACCAGACACTTTAGGTTCTACATTTAAGGTTGAAATACTATGCCCCAGCTTATAGATATAGCCTTCCGTCCTCCCCACATGCCTTCTAGTAGCATTAGGAAGTGCACGTCAGGCTTGGAACTCTGTAAATACTCATATAACTTACTATTTGCTACAAAATCCTTAAAAAGTCCTATTCTGCAAATGTATGAATTTCATACAGATATATCAAATTGAGGGCTGAAGCGTACCAGCAAAGTGAGCAGAGTTCACGTCCATGAAGAATTTGGTTTGCTTCTTTTCCCATATTTGTTTCAAAGATATGTATACCTGGAAGAGTAGCCCGAAAGAGATGAGTCAGTTTTTAAAAAAAAATTTAAGGAATTTCTTTACTGAAAGGGTGGTCAGGCATTGGAACAGGCTGCCCAGGGAAGTTGTTGAGTCATCATCACTGGAGGTGTTTAAAAAACGGGTAGATGAGTCTTTGAGGGACATGGTTTAGCAGATGATGGGAGTGGTTGGACTCTATGATCTCAAAGGTCTTTTCAAATTAGAAGATTCTATGATTCTGTGAAAGGGATATCTTTATGAAAAAGACAAATAGAAATAAGAAGAAAAGACAAACAGAGAAAGACCACAGGGTAGGGAGAGTGAAGCAGCAAGGAAAGCCATGAGGTAAACCTGAGGCTGGAAAGGTTATGGAAGCAGGAAGAATGACCATAGTGTAGTAGGCACACGACAGTCAAACTAAACTTCTGGAGGTATTGCTGCCCCAATGCTTTCCTCTGAAATGAGAGCCAGTTGAAACAATCTGGGCAGAAAAACTGCAGCAGGTCAGCAGTTGAGGCACAAACCGATCTTTCTTGCTGCAGGACACAAAGGTGAAGCGATTGGTGTACTATTTATCTATCCGAATCCAATTTGATGCCCTAAGTCTGCCCAAAATCTAGCCTAATGGCTGCACTGAGGGAGGATAAAAATGCATCTGCCTTTTTCAGGATGAAAATGAACTTACTAGAATTAGCATTCTCATCTGAGAGGAAACCCTGCTTGACGGAGTCACATTATTTAGAGTCTTTGATTGACCTGAGAGACTTCCTAAACTTTCTTTCCTCTGCCTCCCACTCCCATGCTAGAAGACACTATTTTACTTTTAGATATATCGTGACAATAAATTTAAAACTCCTGGATCTCTCAGCTCACTCTTCCTAGTTGGCGCCTCATGTGAGTAATGGGTCATGATGTTGACATTCCTCCAGTGATGTATTGCTTACTAGAGTGGCACTGATCAGGAAAGGCAGGTCACATAGTCTTCTAATTTAATCTTTCACAGCTAGAGATGAGAACACTATAAAAAAAGCAGAAGAGGCTTTCCATGTGACACTCTCACTGGGGAGAGTATCCATGATGGAGGGAGAGAGAGAGAGAGACATCAGGAGCCATGGAGAGATATATCTCAGGAATTATGGCTTATTTTGGGGATGAGCCAAAGACAAAATAACAAGTGAGAGGGAAAATACGGAGAGGTTCTGGGGAACTTTTCACTGGATGATTACCTTCTCTTTAAGGGTTTGGCTCCAAGTTCTTTTTAGGTGGCTTCATGCAGAATAGCCTTGACAGAAGAGGAAAACTGTTACTTCTGGGACGTTAAAGCTGAGTACATTAGATTTGCTTTACTGTGTGATTTTCATTAATTATGTTTCTTAAAATATGTGTTGTTTCTTTTGGTCCATAAGTCCTGATAGCATGGTCCTGATGGCATGGTCCTAAAATGTCTTAGATTGTTGCAATTTATTACGTTCTTTCTTAAAGTTTCATATCTCCCTTGAACTTCATGAGAAGCTGAATAACATGCAAGGACACACAAAAAAAAATTATTTAGGAAGCCACTACCACTTTTCATAGGATTATGAGGCTATGTTAACCATTTAAACAGCCAAACTCCAGGTTTAAAGGTGACATGTTTTGCATTTATCAGTTTCCATTTTACTTGACGGAGTATAGTTTGTCTGATGCAGTTCAGTTTGTTATACAATTTGAGCAGACATTCCCCCAAAACAAAGAACAGAAAATGCTCCTTTTCAAAGCTCTGAATCCCTTCTCTCATCATTGCTTTGGCATTTTATTATTCCCCCAACCACATACAAGGTATGTCCTTATTTTTTAGCTCCTCCTAGCTGTTCAGAATTTTGATCTCTCTTTCACTGAAACACAAAGTTTTGTAAAACCACCATCAGGAAAGCTATACACTGAAGCTTGTCTTGAATGAGCAGAGACACATGTGCTTGTACTTGCTAAGGATAGCGCTACGCTTTCAGCAATCTGATTCTAGAAAGGAGATTAATAGTTCTGACAAACATCATAGATGAAGGGCCATATTTCTGCTCAATACATTATAGTACTTTTTCCTGTTGTTTCAGCCCCACATATTGTTTATTCTGATCCATCTATTCATGCAGAAAACCAAATGTCTATATTTCATTTTTCCTGAAGTCACCTCTTAGCATTTTAAAGTTTGAGGAAGAAATTCTGGCACGCCTATTCATCGCTGACACTGGAAAATTATGAGATATTATGAGAATATATCAAGAAAGAAAAATGTTTATGTTTGACTTCTTGTTTTTTGACCTCCTGCAGTTATTTGCTTCATATTTTCAACTTTTATCCACATACTGGAAGGCTAGTAAGTCACCGTGTTTAATGGAAGTTTAGATTCTCATGAACTTCCCTTATTCCAGCAACTAAGGCACAGAAAAAACAAATATCACAAGACTTTGTGATAAAATTGAAAAATTGGCAGCACTTTTTCCTACTACTAATTAGCTCTTTACTCCATGAGTAATCTGATATAAATCAACAGAGTAGGTCACCAGTAGACAGTATTCACTGAGAGTGAAGCTGGAATAAATATGTTCTCTTTGAAACAAAATGTGCTGAAGAAAGTTCCCAACCTGACAATCATGGTAATAGGATATTCACTGTATAAAATGTATGCACATATGTACATACATATATATATATACACAAAAACCTCACTGTTAAAAATACTGCACCAGGTTCTGAACTATGTAGAACTATTTGGGTTATGGTTCCAGTATGATCACAACTTTTGTACATAAAATACCAAGTGATTATTTCTCTGTTAATCATCAATCAAGTTAACTGCATCTGTATGGAAAGAAAAGCATTTGTTTATGGCTTGCCTCTTAAGTGCCAAGTGGCCACAGAAAGGGAACAACTGTGTGATCACAAAATGATACATGGCATGAATTGACACACACATACCAGGCTGGCCAAAACAAACATTACTTGCATCTTGTAATTACAAAACCCTGGGTTTTGGAGTATTCTTGGTTGCATAGATTCCTTGATGTATAATAAATACATGTGGCAGCCTCTCCTTCAGACAGGATACTTCGAAAATCTCTTTCTCTCTTCTACTTGGTCACTGAATTTGACACTACTTTTAAGAACTTAATTGCCTTTTAAACTTCAGCCATCTCTGCCAAAGCTACTTGAAACGAGCTAGTGTAGTAAAAAAGATTATTGTGGGGGGACACAGTGTGACTGCAAAATAAGAAAAAAAAGGCATGTATTCAGCTAAGAGAAGTAATTCTGGTTTGTTTCTGTATTCTATCACAAAACCCCATGAGAAACACTAACTGGCATTTGTAAATGGCAGCTGCTGCCTGTGAGCTAGCACAATCAATCTTCATGCTACTGCAGCTATCCACATAAGAATAATCAGTGACTGAGTCAACAGGCTGAAGTGTGTACCATTTATTCCTATCCACTTAGTAGTATCAAAATAAAAGCTCACCAAGGCAGAAAAGAAGGCAGTAGCTTCTTACATTCATGTCATATCTAATATGAATACAGCAGGTTAATACAAGACACTTGCAAATTGTCACCTTACACATTCATCTCACTTTATTTGTTTAATATATTCAGAGACAAATGAAAACCACCTAATAGACAATATTGTCTTAGTCATTCTGAACTTTGAGATCAACTGCATTCTGGAAAAATGGTTATTTATAAACGGATATTTTGTTCCAAACCTATGATGTTATTTAGTGGTAATATGATAATTTGGAGTATGAATTCCCCAGAGCATTTATATTACTCACTGTAGGACAAAGTTCTGCTAATGCTATTATGGAATTGGCATCACTGGTAACATATTTAAGGACAGGATAGAATTTTTACATGTAAATACTTTCAGAGAAAATATGTTTCTATTTGGGATTAAAAAAAAAAATAGGAAACCAAATTAATAGTTGATAGAATCCTTACTGATCTCAAGGATTTTTCTATTAGAAAAACTTGAGGAATTGTCCTAAAACATAAACGTTCCTATGTAGATTTGAAAAGCTGAATTGATGCAAACCTTTGTTCACTCAAGTACCACAGAGAACCCATATTCAATTTTGAAATTTATGCCCATGTTCATGACAACGAACCACAAATTAACTAGATAAATACTAGCTTAAGTCATATTTCTTTAATTTAAGTGTCCTGTTTGATTAGATGCCTCCTTATGTTATTATAGGGTGGGCAAAGAAGAAAGAAGTTGAGCTACTCTTCTCATGGACATTATATTGTGTTTGAAATCAGATTTCAGTCTCACTTAAGCCAGCCATTTACAGCTCATGAGCTGTGGGTAAGGGGATTCATGGACTACTGTGTAAAAAATTTGAAGAAGGTAACTACAAAAAAAGTCAATGGCTCTCATAAAAATGTTTTCCCATCTTTCATGCTGAAAAGTACTGACCATGCATCTGGTGAACATGTGCTTATTTTAAGCACATAAGAAACCCACAAATTTGAATGTGGGCACTCCAAAGCTTAAATTTAAGAACGTGCATTTTGTCTGATATTTTGTTAAGTTTGTCTTTTGGATGTCAAATGCTCAGAGTTAAAGTAATCGTTCATGTGAATCTTCACGTAACTTTGATTGATTTTATTATTATTCTCCAACTACTTTCTATGCATAGCATGTCAATTCAATTGGAGGCATCCGAAGCTGAACTGTGGTGCAAGTAGAAATGCATTATTCATAGTTTTCTATTAAATCATTATTACAGTGATCGATGACTTCTATAAAACATTTTTCTAATCTTTCTCTTTGTTAGTTTATTTTGGAAAGGCATATTCATTAAGCTGTAATGCTCACAATGATTCACATCAATTTCCTCAGGGAACCATGTTAGATCATAGTCCATTACAATAATGAGAATTTTATTATATTTTCTGACACATACTACTTTTCATTAGAGCTGCTAGAATTCTAATATCTGGATGAAACAATGAATGCTTTGGGCAAATACAAGTATTTCTAGGAGTATTTAATAGCTCTCTTTAGCTGTTACGGATTCAGAATAATTTAACAAATTACATTAAACATTTTTTTTTAAAAAAAATCAAAGTAATAAACAGCACCCCAACATGTTTTTACATTGCTCTTTTAATTTCAAATTTTCTGTTTACTGTAAATTCCAAGCATCCTGTAGGTTGGCAAGACAACTTGCTATTTATTTTATTTCAAAGCCTCTCACACGCTGTCCTGTTAGAAGACTTGAAATTCCATGTAAATTATGTTTGACAGATACATTTCATCTCTTTATGCACTTTTCCAAGGAATTCTTGAAAGATAGAGCAGTACAATTTGCCCTTACAGAAGCTGTGTCTTTTGGTCCTTATCGTAATATGCTTATCTTAATGTGTAATCTAGTCTTGAAGTAGATTCCATTTGAGGTCTTATCTTTCCTAAATAGAGTAGATTAAAGAGGAAAGTCTTTGTTCATTGAAGTGCTGTGACTTACTTGCTCTCAAATCCTTGGAATTCAGAGACAGAGCCCTGCAAGACCGCTGTCTAGCAAAAGGTTTTATGCCCTTGCTTAACCCTGAGCACAGTCTTGCTGCAGCCACCATCCCTCTCTCTTGCTTAAAATTATATGTGTGATCAAATACCTCCCAAGCTATATTGAGCAAGTAAAAAACCTGACCCTCAGATGAAAAAAAACCAGCAGAATGCAACAATCTCAAGCAATTAACACTTTATTCCCCTTTCCAATAAAGTTTTCATAAATCATATAAAACACTCGGATCATTCAGAAGCTTTCTCTTTCAATACTCTATTTCATTAGTTCTAACTTCCTCAAACACAGTTCCTGTCATACCTAAGGAACTGCCAAATGTTTCCAAAAGAAGCATATGACGAGAACATTTCTTGGTTAGAAAAAATTGAAAAGAAAACATGTGTCTGAATTTTCCAAAGTCTGTTAGGAATTCTGTTTAAATTTCTGTTTTCCCCACATGTACAGCTTTGAAAAGAAGCCCATGCCTAACACTAAACTGACAGAATTAGCCTTTTTGACATTTTTCCAGTGACTAGCAGAAAATACTCCCCCTCTACCCCACCCTCTGCTGTATCTCTTGCTGTGAGGTTGTTCAGTTTCACTGCATTAGCATCCAATGCAAGTAATTTTTGCTGCGTGTAACTGGGTCTTTTAACTGTTGTAAACCTTTTGAAGTTTTCTCTTTCTGCCAAGAGGTCAACACGGTCTTTCTTTTGCCCCTTCAAAAGGACCTTTCATTCATTCCCATGTTTGGTCAAGTTGCCGTGGGTTCTGCTCTGACCTGGCACCGTAAGTCCTCCCTCCACAAGCAATTGCTGCTTCGTTGCTGCTGCTGTTTGTACTCCTTATTGCTTCTTTCATTTGTCTTCACTGACACACCAAAGGAAAGACAGGGCTGAAAGGGGAGAGTTTGGCTGTAAGCTGAATTGATTGCATGTTATATTTCATGGAAGTCTGGCAGGAAGAGTTGAGTGATCTCAAGAGTTTCAGGAATATTTTCATTCCTATTGTGCAAATCAATCAAAGAGCAGCTCAGCCCACGCTGCCTGTCCCCCCTGTCCGTCCGTCCGTCCGTCCCGTCCGTCCCGTCTTCCCCCCCCCCCCCGGCAGCCCACAGTAGAGCTTGCTGCATTGTCAACAAAGGTCTGAATTGAACAAAAGTATCTCAAGTGAGCACTGCATTCACTTGATGGAGTCACATATTACCCAAAATTAAATAAAACTCACATGAATTTGAAAAGGATTCCCAGATAGATCAATGCCTGGAAAAGTAGTAAATTTACTCCCTAGAAGGGATACCCTATAATCGAGGTGATGCTGTTACATATGACATTTACTGTTCTGTTTAGACAATGAATATCATGGATGTCAACTAGAATGAATTCTTGTCATGGCAGAATTCATTTAGTGTGGGTTGCTTTTCCCAAACCTTTAACTGCAACACCAGCTAAACAGGCTGGTTTGGATCCTCCACAGCTTTACCTGCTTCTCTACGGCACAAGCATAAACCTGGCAGAGCTAGCAACTTCAGAATGGTGAGTCTCAAGCAATACTTAAGTGATTGCCCCTCTAGGTGCTTGGGCAGAGATGCCTCCAGCAGATTACTCTCCCTCCTTTTCCACCACAGCACTGTCTTGACCCTGTCTGAAAAACAGAACAACTGCTTCCCTTCCTCTCTCATCCTGCCTTCTGCTTTTAAGCCCAGGAGATGCTCAGGCTCTCCTGAAAGTTACAGCTGCTCTGCTAAGCTAGTCTTCCACTAGGCCCTGATAAAACAGTGATCTTAGTAACCCAGATTGCTTCTAAAATAGCAAACTCTTGAATTCTGGCACAACATGTGAGGCTTCAATTTCATGCCTGCAAAGAGAGAGTGAGAAATAATGACGCTGCGTTTTTTCTTAGTGAAATGCACGGCCTTAAGGTATCTAAAGAACATAAGGCCATATGATGTGTCACTGTTTAAAAATTCAAAAGGAATCCAAAGGAGTACTTTGTGCTTGTTCCCTCTCTTTATCTAGTTCACCACTAGCTTTGGCAATCACTGTCACAAGTGAGAGCTGAGGGAATGCTGAGTCTGGAGTCATCACTCTGCTAACAAGTTAGTGCTTCTGCAAGATACACAACAACTTGCTGACTGCCAGCGCCTTATTTTGGACACAAGTCAGACCAGAAAGAGGGAATGGATGCAAGAGCTCACAAAAACCCATGGCTCTCGGCAGACCTTGCTTCTGTAAAAGCCTTTATGCACCCAGCTTGAGTTTTGAAGGGCAAAGCTTGTAAACATATTTGCCAGAACTTCTTGTATTTGGCACTCAAATTAATCACCCCTCTCTGCAGCATGCCACAAAACATCTTATTCATTTGAAGTGCTTGCTTTTTTAGTGACTAATTTCCTCAGTACAAATACATGTCCCAATAACAAATTTATGAGAGCAGAAATATGCAGGTAAAATGTGAAATTGATACAAATATGGAATATGGAGAAGTTCAAAATCAGAAGAAAATCCCTGAAAAGGGACATACTTTGAATATAATTATTTTCACACTTTCATCTTTCTCTTTAAAGAACAATCATTTATTTTTTGTCAAATATTTAGGATTAAATTTTTCATCTGTCTGCCCAAATTCTTTCCACCAATGCTATGTTTCTGGAGCCAGAAGAGTAATAGTGCACAAAATGTACATAGGCTTGCCCTTTACCCATTGTTATGCACAGTTACTCTGCAGAGTAATTTCATCTGGGCAGTCCAGAAACCCGAATTTTTACTTTATTGGAAAGATTAAGATTTATGGAAGATTGGGGATTGACTTGGGGATTGACTCCTTCTAAATATAGGTGACAGTTTTTGTCTGTTTGCAATAATCAATTCAAAAATCTCAGCCCAAAAACCCTATGTGACAGCTATCACTTCAAGGATCTAGCAGTAAAACTGTATTCTTGGCAGGACTTGCGGAGGCAGTCAGAAAACTACAGAAAATAAACATCTGTAAACAGCACAAAACTTTACCATCTTGGAAAGTGTACAGGATGCAAAACAGAGGTATGCTGATAAGAAAAAATGTGTACCTAAAACTCATCTGCTGTTTAGAATCTTTAGGGCATAAGATAAATACTTCTTTTGCTGTGTCTTAAAAGCATTATATGAAATAAACGCTTAAATAGATTGTGAACAAATGATCATGAAAAATATTGGTATTGTCATCAATGCATTTTAAAATATTTAAACTTGCTTCTAAGAATCATATGTGCTTTCTATTTGGCATTTACTGCTTTTGATTATCTTCCATGCTTTTCATTTAGCATATAACAATCACCCTTGAGTCCGACTAAATATGAGCTAGAATTAACTACTTCCTATTTCCACCTATTTCTATATTATTCTGATGTGCATTGTGTTATTCCTTGATTAGTTTGGTATAGGAGGTTGGTGGATATTTTTAAATCTATTCTCATCACAATCTGGCCCATCCCATCAGGGGCAGGAGCGGGGCCAGGGAGTGCAGGAAGCTGGGAATGGAGACCGAGGCAGGCGTGGGACGCACACCACATCCTGGAGTGCAAAACCCCACAGGAAAAATTACCTTCAGCCTCAGTCAGGCCTGCAGCAAGCCCATAAGAGTTTGTGTGATTAAAATCACCTCTTCTCTCAATACAGGCAAGTTGATCACAACTCAGTCAATCAGATATACACTTTTTTGTTTTGGCTGGAGTCACTGATAAGCTGTGCTTGGGTTGTGCTGCGTAGAGGAGATTGGCCTAAAGGCTCGATTTGGCTCTGTTTCATACTAAATGTGTGAATGAATAAATCCAGAAGGAATCATTTCACATTTATGCTGAAATGTGTTTCCTCAAGTTTTCCAGTAATCCACTTTCCACAAATATTTGAGCCAGTAAAGTCTGATCACAGAAACATTAAGGAAAGCAAACAACAAACAGCTGTGAATCGAATAAGTTAATTTAAAATCTGAGGAGGACCTTTACAGAATTCAGCTTGTACATCTGTAGCTCCTGAGAAAAAGAGATATTTGTTCCTCTTGCTGAATGCATGTCATTTTGTGTAAATAACTAAGAAGTTGATGGATCAAGGATTTGAATCCCAAGCCTGGGATATACTCTAAGGGATAAGTACTCTCTGTTTAAAGGTTAGGGTTAGCCTGGAGTGCAACTGTAATCTATCAGCAGATAGTGTGCTGAATCTAGAACCATGCAATCACAAAATAGCATTATACAATCATATAAATGTGGATAATTTAAAGTAAGCTTCCTGCGTTTGGTAGTTCCTACCCTTTTCCTTCCTTTTTTTTTTTTTTTAACTTTAGCAATGTATTTGTTTTCTGTTCAAATTCATGAATGTAATCAGCTGGAAACCCAGGCCCACCAAAAATGGCATTTTGAGGCTTCCAACCAGGTCCAGCTCTGTCCTGGGAAACACTGGGACACCTTGACTTTGCCTAGTATCAGGGGGCACTCAGCACCTACTATGACTGGCCAATGTAAATGCCTACTGGCAGGAGACTGATACCCTTGGATTAGAAGTGATATTTAATTAGTCCATGTGAATTTTGTTGATAATAATTGCAGGTAACTGGCTGCATTCTGGTAATCCAAATGACTGTCACTGTGCGCTGAGGTCATATGTTATCTGGAAAGGTTTCGTATTTCATTTAAAACGAGGAGTTATCCATTAATAAAACAGAAAGTGATTACATTAGTGTGCTCTCTGCCAAAACTGCCTAGCAAAACACATGTGGAGCTTTTTGCCAGAGCTACCCTGCTGAGAAGCACTGCCCCTGTGCCTCCCCTGTGCAGCACAGCCAGGCACAGGAGGGCTTCCAGGGAAAGGTAGAAACACCTGAGTTGCTGCAGCGAAATGCAACAAGTAAATACTTGAATTGTGTTGTCCAGTGAAAAGGAAACAAGACCATCTTGCAGTGGGAGAAGGACTATGAAAAGATATTAATCACATGAGCAGTAATCTCTTTGGCTGTTCAGTGTGCCCCGCTTGGGCTTTGTTTTCCCTGACTTATCTGGCTTACTTATCCCAATCCTTGTGATCACAGAGGTGGTGGATGGCCTCTTTAAGTGTGCACGAGATCATCTACTGGAGAATGGCAATGAAACATTAAGGAGGAAAGGTGGTATCATAAAAAAAAAAAGCAACCTTTAAGGCCACCTATCTAGACAAAAGTGTTCAGACAGGCAATAAAAGCAGAAAATCATTGAGACAGCAATGAATTATGAAGGCTATTAAAACCCACAACTGAATTTACAGAATCAGCTTCCCCTGATGTATTATAAAATTTTCCCCAGGAACTGGAGATACCAAAATTTGTATTGCAGATTAATTACAGCTTTATTTAGAAGAACCAAGGAGGGGGAGTTCACCTCAGTCAAAATAGCATGGATATTAATAGTGCTAAACTTGCTGAATCTCAAATACTGCCAGGAAATCATTAACATTACTTTTAATAATTTCATGTACTTCTGTTTTGAACTCCAATTTTATTATTTATGGAATCCTGATTGCAGAAAAAACTTACCCAGCACTTGTATTTAGATTCTGTTTACAAAGGAGCTCTGTATTCTCCCTGGAACTTGCATAAGAACAGAAAAGTAGATTATGTGGTTTCTTAATAGTTCTTCACAAAGAGTCTTCTGTTTCTGACAAATAGTTTATGCAAATGTATTGTCTGTACTGCTTCAAGGAGTACTCATGGAAAAATGACATTTGCAACAAGGAACAATGAATATTCAATGCATCATTTCTTAGGTACACTAATGGTCGTCTTGTATTCTATGGCCACTGCCATTCCCTAATTTTGAAATTTTGACAGAGGACAGGGAAGCCTCAACTGGCAATGGGAAATGAAAAGCACTGGTTTTCACCTCTTTCAACAGTATTCCAAGAAAAAAAATGTAGGACTTTAAGTTGCAGACTGAAAGAAAAATTTCAGGTTTTGCACAATAAATGAAAGGGCTGTTTTACAAAGAGGCAGTATGAATAAAAAAATTGTAGCTGCATCCTTGAAGTCATAGCTACTGCTGGACTGTGGAAAGGCAAGGTGTTGAAAGCTTCACAAAAGCCACCCACAGATATTAATTCCTGGTGTGTATGGCATGAAAAAAAAGAGAGGCAATTTGGAATGTACAGGTCATATCTTACAGGCCTTATTCATAAAAGCAGGCATGCTGATGTCAATGGTTTTGTTTGTAATGGGCTAGGACTAGCCTGAGAGCAAAGGTTGCAAAGAGGAGACCTCATTTTGCAGTCCAATTCTGAAAGGATGGCTTGGCAGTGGGAATTTGACCTTTTCGTGACAAAATATACTTAAGCCATAAGTTCATATACAACTGCTGTATATGAAAGGTAGTGTTACATGGTAGAGCAAGAAATCAAAAGGAGAAAGGAAGGCAAATTAAAGTAGCTATAATGTGAATGTTTTAAGCCTCTTTTGCCTTTCACGCACCTCATGTGACAGCAGTAAGATTTTTGAGTTGAGTCCCACAAATGAACATAACAGTTCAGGGAAAAGAGCAAGGCTTCACGCTCTCTTCCTCTTTCGTCTGCGCTCCTGCAAGTTTTTTGCAAAGGTTTTTCTCGTCTGGAGTTAGGACACGAGATATTCTCAAGACTAAGGGCATCTCAGCTTGTCCAGTTCCTTAGCCATTGATATTTTGTTCTTAGTAGTCTTCTACAGTTACCAGAAGGCTGGATAACCATGTCTTTGAAACTTAGACATTTGAAGATAAAGAATCATTCATAAAATCTTCATGCAGATTGGAAAGAGGATCAGATCTCTTACGTTTGTTTATAAGAAGGGTATTCAGTGTATGAAATAAATCAATGGCTTTGATTACCCGGCTTTTAAACCTTGTCACATTAAGCACTATTGTAGATTTGGAAAACAATTTCATGCATGTAAATGTCTTCTAGCAAGTGACTTCCAAAGAGAGATTTTAGACACACTTTAACACTTCCACTCCAAAAAATGAATTTAAGAGAAATATTGTAAAAAAGTAGACACATCAGATATTTCATTTCCACACAGTCACCTGAAGTTAATAGTCCAAATTCAGTGTTCTGTTACCTAACCATAATTCCTGGATTAGTTCAACCATAAACCATTCATTCAATAAGGTAATTGTGGACCCAAATTCAGCAACTGAGATTAGAGATCCTGCACTATAGGATCAGATAGGACTGAATCTGCTTCTGTTGTTTTTACAAATTATGTCCAGAAAAATCAGAAACTTATTGCTTAGTTAAAAACTAGTAATACATGAACTAGTGATATATGAATAATATATAAACTAGTTCAGAACCAGAAATACGTGTCAAAAAGAATGCAATATTGCACTTTTTTAGTTCTATTATCAGCAGTACTTCAAGAAACTTTCCTAATTAACTTTCACAAGTGAATAATAAAATAAAAAATTCCAATCTACACCTAGTAATATTGACCACTCCTAGAGGTTTAAATTAATTTTCAAGGATGGTGAAAAGCCCTGCTTTCTTTGTGAAGTTTGAGGCTTTGCTAAATATATGTTTTTAATGGCCTTGTGTGGACTGTATGTGTAATATCAAGATTCTAAGCTGAGCACTGTTTCCACCTTCCCTTGGACTGTATTTTTGGCTGATGAACAAACAAATACTGAAAGTAATTCACCGAGGAAAAAAATTACTGAAAACACCAAAGACATGTTCCATTTGTAGATTTAATTAAGATATCATGTCAATAGAAAAGCAGTCAGTCACAGAATAATGATTTCCTGCTGCTATACATACCAAGTCAAAGCTGAAGAGCTTATTTTCGAAGTAGGAGATATTGGTCCTGCCACAGTTGCCAAGACAAGTGATACAACACTCTTGTAGATAGTTGGAAATCCTGAACTGCTGCTTGACAGAGAGAAGGAGGGTGTCAGAAGAAGGGTCAGGTCTGTGCTTTTTCCCTGGGGGGGCACCTGCAGCCAACAGTCAGACATTGCAGCTGGGTGAATTGCTGTTTGGTCAGACCCATCAAGGTCATTTTGGAGCAGGAAAAATTTGCCTGGGTGACAGGCTCTCAATGTGACCACAGTTTTGGACACCTAACTTCATATAGTCCTTTGAAAGCCAACATGACCTTTCAAAAGCTAATTTCTGCCTGGTGTGGGGGAAGGTATTGGACTTCGTGTCAGCTGCCCAGTTTGCTTCCCTGGTACCATTCAGTAGAAGTCCAACTTACCTCTAAATGTAATTCACATAGTGAAGCTGGAGTAATCTCATAGTGTAAAAACCATGGCCAAGAATCTGCATGGCTCACAGTGAGTCACAGCTGGGAAAGAGAAAGAAATTAGGGCAAAGTTGGTGGAACACTCCGACAGCTCCACAGGGGGTCTACAGCCCTCTAGACCTATACAGAGCCCAAACAGGTACAGAAAGTCTTTTGCAACACATTCTAAGGCCAGAGTGAGAGAGAGATTCAGGCTACCAGTTCCAGTTCTGACCATTCTTTCCCTCACTGGTGCTTTCAACCCTGGCTGTGCACAGGAGAGGCTAATCTATTTTTAGCAAGTAAGAGACCAACTAGGTTATTTTCAGCAAATAAAAATGCGATGTTATTTTGATATGCCATTTCCAGAAACCGTTCTCTTCTGAGAAATAAATAGGTATGTATGCATCTTAAAAGCTAAACTAAAATCTTCATTTTGCCCAATTTACTACACATCAAGTTTCAGCTAAAAGGGAAATATTCTTATCTCTCCATCAGCCTACACTGATTGTTATAAACAAAACCTAAATGTAGACAAAGCCAGAAAACACTGTGCCCTGATAGGTACATGTAAGTCCTATTATGTTTGCAAATCACATTTCTTCCACTGAACCTAACATGAAAAGAATATCGCTTAAAACTTGACCAGAGTCAATGCTGAGACTGTAACAGAAACTCAGGCTCCTATCATTGTAACCTTAAAGTTTCTCTCAAATTCCTTCTTGAAAGTCATGCTTGCCCCACTTAGAAAGATACTAAAATACTTCTGGAATAACTGCTCAGGAAAAGCTGTATATAGGAAATAAACTACTGAGCTGGCATAATTTCATTTTACTCTAACGTTCTGCAGTATGAAATATTTTACATCAGCTCCACTGCGCAAGGTTCTTCTATCAGTTTAAAAAGAAAAGTTTGACATTAAATTTATTTCTTGGATAATACACTGGATGCTTCTGAAGTCTATATTGAAGCATGAAGTGATAGTGTCTGTTGAAGCCATCAGTTCTTATTGACAAGTCTGGTTAAATTATCAGGTTGTATGTAATTTTATTTGAGTGTAGGAAAATGAAGGTTATAGCCAAGAGCTTGGTGGGGTTTTCTTTCCTGAGATGATGATTTATTCATTTTGGCTTCAATAGCTACAGTGTCAGACGTATTTTATATTTTCCCAACTTTGACACTTCAAACATTTGATTTCCCTTTGCAACTTCCAACCTAAAACATGTTTCCTATTACAGATATTCAAGTGACTGCCTTGCATACACTGACTCATGAGACTGGTTTTTATTTTCACAAAATATATAACCCTATCTGAATAAAATACAGATGGTGTCCAATACATTAAACAGCAAATTTGCCATTCCCTCCTTCATCCCCTCTAAGTTCCACTCCCCAGATTTTCTGTGGCTGTATGAAATCAGCCTCAACAGCTCCGAGAAGACAGGGAAACAGAAATCTGATGCCACTCATATTTGCTTTGCTGCAATAAATACTGTGCAGTTTTTTAATTATTAGTATGTTTCTGTAGGATTCTGCATTCAGTGTCTCATTTAAAGTGAGATGCATGCCCCTTGGAAGGTACTGAAAAGCCAACTTCATATGGTACTATTGCAGAGTTTAAATTAAGGGCATTCAACGTGGCATATGGCACCAAATAACTTTCCTTCCCAAGTGACAGCTGAAGCAGATTCATCACCAAAACCTTCAAAAGTAACAAAAGCACAATATTTTAATATAGTAAATCAGCTGTGTAAATTAGTAAAAACTGCTGAAATAAAAGTTATATGGAATGTACAAGATCTAGGTTTTTGAAAAAGATTCTATCAGCATCACTAGATGGCATTGCAAGGTGCTTTATCTCACCATAGAATGAGGGTCACTTTTGTCAGCAGTCCATAATCATTTTTATTAAGAACACTAGTAGTGAAGGAATCTTTTCCAAGTCAGCTGAAGGCATGTTCCATGCAACTTTGATGAAGGAATTGCCACAGCAAGAACCAAGGCTGGCTGAGCAGTCATTGCATTGCTGTGATTTCCTTCTGTCACATATGAGGAGACCACTATGCCGGAGCTAGAACTGGAAGACTAAAATTCAGACAGAAATAAACTGCAGAGGGTATCAAACAAACTGAGAATTGATATTACATGGGCTGGTGACTTCAGAGAGGTAAGTGTTAATCTGTGTTTTGGTATTGTGTATTTGTTTTTTCTCCACAGCAAACTACACAATTATTTATTATATAAATGGTATATCTCTGTTTTTCTTACACTTTTTTTTACTATGTAGTTCTCACATCCCTTTCCTGTTACTTTTAGAGTGAGATATGTTCACCATCCTATATTTTTGCTTAGCGTCAATGTCCACTATGGAATTACTGCTAATTTTAGTTGCCTACTCTTTTCCACTGATTGTTACTGCAAAGAAGCTGTGCCGAATGAGTTGCACCACAACTACAGTAGTTTCTGAATTGCAAGATTATTATCACACTTACAGAACTCTCTTTTATTCATACTCTTTATTAGCTAGTAAAAACAAGCAGAGAGGCATTTGTTCCCATATAAACACAATTCTCAGACTATATATCAGACTAATTGTAGGTCATGGAACATATGTTGAAATACAAGGCAGCAAAATGGTGATTTCTTTTCACATCTGTCACCTTAACTCACAATTCAAGTCATTAAACTTTTCAGTTCTCAAGGTAGACTGTGCAGTCTGTTTGCAAATTCATTGTCTATATGACAAAATGGGCATGATTATTTTCCCTCTCTCTGCTTAGCAGCTCTCCTTTATCTAAATTCTATAATGAATCAGCAATCGTAACCGTATATAGATGAAAACCTGACATTTAACTGAAGTGGTTTTGTTCTTCAAACAAGCTTTAGATTTGTCACTCTTGGGAATAAAGGCCATGATGGCAAACCACATAGAAATGGTACTGTTCACGCAGAATGACAGCTTGTGTCCAATAACGAGGTAAGACCTGCTAGTAAGTCATATATGGCTTTTAATAGGTCATGAACTCACACAAAGCCAAGGTCTTGTATGAAACGTTAAGTGCACCCACTTCTAAAAGTGCCACGGTGCCTCTGGTCATCTATTTGTCTGACTGGCTGTTCCTCCACATTCCTTCTAGTGTATTTATAGAAAGTTGCAATTAATAAATACCAGTTTGTACCATTATCTTCATACATGACAGCTACTTGTAATATTGAAAACTGGACATTGTTCTTGGGGCACTCTTGAAGTTAGCACAAAGATGATAAATAAGAATGCCATTATACCTGTTAAAGTGTTTGCAAATGTTTTATAGAACTTTTCTTCCTTTCCGGAGATTATTTAGTAAATAATATGTCTTTAATTTGTTTCTTGCTTTAAAGCTTCCATCTTAAAATAAGGCAACTCTTCACATTGTCTTTGTTTACCTCTTCACAGGAATCTACACACGTGCTCACAAAGACACACATATATATGGGAAAATCACTGGTGTTTTCCCTCACTTATATGGTCCAAACATTTAGGTACAAGAGACAGGTTTCATTTAGCTCCAACTCTGTAGCTAGTTTAAAATACAACAGTCTGATGCTGTTTCTTGTGAACATAGAACAAGGATTAACTGAATTACTCTGGTAGAATCAAGCTAAGAAATATCAGACTCTGGCTTTACCATTCCAAGTAGCCACCCGTCGGATAATTGTCTTCCTTCTCAGCCTCACAGTTATTTGCTGAAAAACTGTGGTTAGCAAGGATTTTTTTGTTTATAAGCCACAATTTCTAATGAATGTGTTGTTTGCCCTCTGGCTTGAAAACCAAAGACAGTTTCATAATGAGGGTAGTTCCTACTGAATTATACTTCTCTGTATGGGGAAGTAGGGCACCTATTCAAATAAGGCAATTGTTGACTGCTTGCATCTACAAAGGGAAGAGATACATTTTTTTTCCTTCATATTTTTAAAATTCAGCTCTTAAAAGCATCCATGTCAGCTTGAAAAAAAAACATCACTTCTACTTACTTGCACACAACTTACTCATTAGAGTTAAAATGCCACGGGCCTTGTCTGTGCTGAAGGATGGATACGAACCCTGAGAGCTCTCAGAAACAGTCAGCCTGAGTGAGCCCAATATCTCTCGTTCCTGTCTAAAACCCAGTGAGAGAAAAAAATGTTTCCTTTAAAAAAAGGGTCAAATGATCACACCTCAAAAAACATCAAGCTGAGTATGATTGTATAGTCTTTATATACTGCCTGCTTTTTCACAAATCTTCCTCTTTTCTTTTTTGAGCCGCATTTTCTTCTTTCTGCAGTCAATTGATGAAAACTTCACTTGAGACTTCTCAACCCAAATCTGTTTAACTTCTTTCAACAGTGTTTCACATTTTGACCAAAAGATTAGGAATATGTTTTCCAGGAAAAGCCTTGTGAACAGTCTTGCCACTCCACTTTTCCCCTTTTTCCCCTGGTAATAGCTTTCAGTTAGTCTTCAAAGAATTCAGTGCTAAAGAATACAAGATAACATGCTCTCTGCCCAAGTTTGAATGTCCCTCTCTTCATATATTTCTTCCTGACAGGCAACATAGCATGATCTCTGGATGTTTGCTGTCACCTTCCATATGCTTTGAATTACAAGTCCTCTAAATCATTTGCTTAATCTAAATTATTATCAACAGGAGTGTCTTTTTTGCTCTAAATAGCATGAAGCTATTACAGTAGGGCCTTATAAACAGTAATAGGGTCAACACCAGTAGAAGTGGAATAACCCTATACATTTTGCTTCTCTGCAATTCTCCCTGTAAGGCATGCCTGCCGCATGTCTCCAGGCTACAGCCAGGTGTGGGAGAGCAACAGTGCAGGGCATTCCAGCAAGCAGCTGCTGCAGCCCTGCTCTCCATAACCATAGCAGAGACAGCCCGGGTGGGTAGCTATGTTTTTCAGAATACTTGTCTGTGACTGACTGATTCACCACTAAGCCTACTCCTTTTCTCACCTGGTATGAACACAAAATTGTATTGACTTATCTTGAGCTGCGGTGCAAGTTGGTAAGGTGAATTTCACAGGCAGGGACAAGGTCTTCATTGTGCATTGGGCAGGTCCTGCTCCAGGACAGTGGTCTCCAACAACTACCACACTACATACAGTAACTGGCAACAGGATGACCTGCCTTCATTCTGAGGTGCTGTCCTCACTTCACCCCACTCGGCGATCCTTTCCACAAATCTTATGGAAAACTTTGTCGTCATAGTTGACAGAAGTACTAAGCAGAATGCCTCAGTGAATTGGGGAGAGTCAGGACAAAGCACGTTAGAGGTAGTCATACCTACACTAAACTCCTTTATCTTATGTTGGAAGAACATCTTTGAGATTCTTCACCAGAGTCTCATTGCCCATCCCAAACTCTTCACACTCTATACAAACTTACCTGAGCTCCCCAGCTGACAACAGGGCCCACGTTTTCAGGTTTTCTCTCAAGATGATGAATGGTCTTGGTGACGTCACTAATTTCACTACAGATGCCTCAAAGACATGATGAAAGTTCTAACAGCCTGTTTATGGAGCTGAATATATGAGACTTCAGCTTTCCACTTCAAAAGATGCATTGAAATTGGGGACAAAGTTTTGAAATATGACCAGAGCAGAAACAGTAGGCTCAGACAAGATACAGGAAAAGAGGATCACATTTTTATTTTGATCTAAGCAAAGACTCTTGGCGTTTCTTCATTACAAATCTTCAGATGTCAGGCCATAGGTCATAAAGAGCAGTGTCTGCTTCATTGCCTGGCATCTATTCCCAGTAGTGGGGCTAGAATCACCACTTCACTAAACCATCATGAGATGGTCAGCTCTCACAGGCACCGTGAGCCGCAGCCCAGCCGGGGAAATGGAGCGCTAGACTGGATGCAACACTCAGCACAGCCTCTCATAGAGCTACAGCACCCACTGCTTCATGCAGCTCTCACGTCTCCAGCTGAACTCAACATCCTGTGTAGCACTTCATTTTGTTCACAGCCTATTGTTTTTTCACTGAGGAAATAAGCTCTCCCTGTTCAGCGTGACAGGTACATAAATATGTATACACATACACACACGTGCACATACGCATGTAGACGTCAGTCGTTTAAAGCCCTGTGGGTGTCATCTTTCACGTTTCTACCTTGTGGCTGAAAGAAGCCAGGAAATGTAAAAAGCAGTCAAAATGTCAGGGAGAAAGAAAAACAAACCAAAGTGTCTTTTCCACAGAAAACATGGAGCAGTTCCCAGGCTGACTGGCCCAGACCTGTGAGCTCTGTGCCTTTTTTCTTCTTTCTCCCTCTCCTCTGTGACTTCTGAGGAGTTTCCATGCCACAAGTGCCAGGCAGACACTTTGCTGAATCTGACCCACTTCTGCCAAAGACACTTTCTCCCAATAAATTCAGACTTTTGCCAGGGCTTAGTAGAGCTATTAAATTAACTTACTGCAATATCACGCCTCCCTTATTAAGATTTTAAGATTTTAATCAGCATTTCCATTGGAAAGCCTTACTCTCAAGAGTTATAAAACTGCCTGTACAAAATTGATTACTGCTCAAATTTAGAACTCAGCTTCCTGGCTCACAGCTACAGTTTTTTCTTATTTACTTGATTTCTGTTTGCAAAAGCTGATGTAAATTGGTTTGGCAAGTTTGTTTAATTCCAGGGATAAACAATTCCTGACTCAAGAGGCATTTTTCCCAGTGTGCAGAAAGTGATGGAATTAAAGTTATCCTAGGTTACCTGGCCACAACATTAAAGAATTACCCTAGATAGCTTTCTTTTTTTTTTTTAATATTGATATTTTTTACCTAGGAAAGCAGCTGAAGAATTTAATTGTTCACATTGTTTTTAAATGCTGAGTGGTTTTGGAGCAGCGTACAGTGCTTAATAGTAAAGCAATCACAAGAGGTTAAGGACTTTCAAAATACATACCAGCACCTCAGTGCCAACAACCCATATCACTTCAATGAACTTCGCAGTATGTGTTGGCATGATTTATGTAGCAATTTTAAAAGAATCTGTAGTGTTTATTACCACAGCATGATTGATGGGTTCCTAAGTGCACAGCGACACAATCAGCTGAGCTATTACAACTCGGATTTTGATAATTTGTGAGTTACAGCCATTGCAGAGTGTCATTTCAGTCAATTGCCAGAAGTCATTAGGGTATTGGTGACCTCAGAGAAACCACAGTAAGAGACCTGCTGCCAATGGTGTCATAATTTCTCTTGCATAGTCACACAGCCTATGAGCACTTCTGCCCAGCTTCCCTGGCTCTCCTGCTCTCCTTTCTTAAACCCTCCTTGATGAAGTCCAGTAAGAAAAAACACTGTTTAGGTCAATGAGCTATTTCTTCGGATCTGTTCCCATCCTCATTTCATCCAAATGCTAAAAGACTGGTCCCAATGTGACTCAAACTAAAGAGAAAGAAAGCCTGCCCAATCCTTGTCTTCTAATGGTCACTTGCTTTGTGATAGACAACCACTTAAACAAAGCTATCACATACCCCTCACTGGGAAGCACTGGAACAACCTCAGTTCCTTCCCAGAAAAAATACACCAGGTTTAAATCTACGTATGGTACATTATGTCTAAATCTTCACTGGATGCAGGCATTTATTTGGAACAGAAAAAAAAAAGTCATGTATGAAAGAAAATGTATTTATCTTTTATTTTTTTTACAAAAATAAACAATTTAACAAAAGCACATATTTTTCCTGCCTGTACAAACAACAAAACAGTATGACATTGGTCACTTTAGCATTTACTTAATTGCTTTCACTGAAAGCAAATTCTCTAGACACACCATGCCTGTAAAATGCATTTTATATAGAATTAAGGCTAGCGTTCATTTGTCATTATTAAGGTAATTTACTTCATTCATTCTAAGAATTAGAAAGCAGTGCCTTAGAAAACCAAGGGTTTGATGATAAAAAATACAAATAACTGCAAGATAGTTATTAAACTAGTACTGTTGCACTGCTTGGATTGCTTTGCCAGTCTGTCAAAGATGTGGCTTCCTGAACAATTCAAACTCAATTCAACAAAAGTTTTAAGCACAGGTCTAATTGTAAGCATATGCTTAGGCCTATCCCTATTCAGCAAAGTACCGAGTACTTGGGTAAGTCCCTACCTTTTCAGTGGGACTATTCATATGCTTATGTGATTTGCTAGACCTATAAAACGGCTCTTTAAATTAAAAATGAAACTTTATGATAACATTGAAAGCAAAAATGAAAATTAGCTGCAGTCTTGCAATTCTAAACATAACCAGTTCCTTCCTTTTGAAAAATACGCTGGCAATGCATATTTGATAGCTTTAACACAAATGCTGATTGTCTTCAGAAACGTTTGCCATTCAGCATGCAAACTGATATGCTTCAGTTACTCTGTTGTGATTGTACGTGCCCAAATAAATATCAATGCAGAGGATACAGACTTCCCATAGAAATTATTCATCCCTGCACACACATGCACAAGTCAGAAACATTATGCTAACCTTGGTTAGAAAAGCCAGAGCTGCCAGCTGATTTGTAACCAAAATTATACCCTAACAGTGTATCATATCTTGTATTCTGCTTTGTTTTAAAAAAAATCACATTTTCAAAATATTGTTTTATTGCACATTCATCCTGGTCATGCAGGTTATTTCTTTAAAGTTTTGTTTAGCACTCTATAGATTAGAATGAGTAATAGTGCAATTATCTCTCCGGCCACAGCCGCCTTATACCTAACAGCTGCCTATATTTATACACAAACAGCTCTTCTCACTCACGCTTCAGACTGAGCCATTTTAGGTGTCAGTCTGTCACCTTCACATATGTTATCTTGTCAGGATCAGGCACGATATGATTTGAAGCCATCTTGAAGAAGACAAGCTGCCGACCTGTACCAAATGGGAAAAGGGGAGCGGGGTGGGGGGTGGGAGGAAAAGGTGGTGAGCAAAAGGTTGCAAAACTTAAAATATTGATATTTCATATTTTCTTCAACCTACACGTTCTTTGAGCAACCCAAGAGTGAGCTCTTTCTTAACTTCACCTGGTAAAAACACTGAAATGCTTTCATCTAAAATGACATTGAACCTCCCCTGCCTTCAGTAGGTTTACTCTTATCTAATCATGGTCAAGATACGGCTGCACACAGCTAACACAGTGAATGAAGGAAAGGTCTGAAGATCTTAACACAAATTTCACAAGGCCTTTACAAAATGTATTTGAAGATTTTCCCACTGACAAAACTAGGCTTGGGTTCAGGACATTCATTTGATTGTACAGAAGTAGAATCATCTTTGCAAGCTGGAACCTTTGCAAATCCTATCAATGCAGTGCTATTTCTCTGAAATAGCTCTTGCTGATCCCTTTTATAGCTCTGGGTTTTAAAAAATCACCAGCAAGTGCTAACAGCCTGGGCAGTGTAAGGCACCTGCCACATTCACATCTGAGGAAAGTGAGGGCTGAGTTTGGTGAGGTTCCACACAGTGGTATTTGGGTTCTTGTATGTCCCCACACTTACTGATCTGGCACCTGATTCACATTCCTGCCTCTCGATGAGTACCTACCAGCACATGGACCCGCACTTCCACTGCCTTTCCTTGGAGCACAGACCACAGGAAGAGTTTCTGCAGCTATTCAACCACTGCCTTCCCTCTCTCTAAACTTCAGAAAATCAAATACTCCCAGTGTGCCTCTCTAGGGGGCTCCCATAACACTATTTTTCTTAAAAAGTATCACATGGCAAACAGGATGCCTCAACTGCTGAGTTTCCTATGCTGCAGATTTTAGGGACTCAAGTGCTCAGGCATCGGGAATGGAATGATAAAGGGAATGATAAATAAACTAGAAATACTGCTACTATGTTGCACTTGTTTTTAATATTACAAGCTAAGACAGAAGCTGCTCCAAAATTCCTATAAATTTCCTACTTCTTTAGTATATTAATTAACTTCAATAGTGTGACTATAAATAATGATATGACATGATAACCTAGTAGTGACTACTAGGCTAACATGTCATATGAGTTAGCCAGGCAAGGTTAACAAGAATTAGTTTTTTCCTGGGTTCTATGGAAGGCTGTGTTGAAATCTCTCAGAAGCACAAAAAATGCAGAAAGCCGTAGCAGTACATTGCCTAAAACATACTGAAATGTATAAACTGTCTAAATTTTCTACTCATTTGTGATTCTTTCAGAGCTGGGGACTGGCTAGACATGTATATAAGCCTGGCTTTGCTGTGTATTTACATTGCTCAACTCATCAAAACTAAAGCACCCAATTGAACACAGGGTAAATTTTGACTTGAAGGTTAAGACACCTTGTGATTGCAGATGTGCAGACAGAGAGTTGTGCCTCTGAGCCCAAATAATTTGCCACACTAAAGCCTACGGCAGAGCAAGGACATCAATCAGATTTCCCTAGATTTGGCAAGCTTCAGCCACCCTTCCTTTCAAAGGCAGGAGCAGGGTAGCTGACATGGCCCTAGCAGAAAATGGCAATTGCAGGCAGGGAAATAGCACTGCACGTGTGGCAATGACTCACAGGAGAAACACTCACCCTGACTTCAGTGGGGGTTTTATCTCAGGGGAAGATTAGAAAAGAATACGGACCTATAAGGTCCACTGCACCTTATAGGCAAAAAACTTTTTTTCTTTACCCTTCAAAGTGTGCAGGGTGCTCAGGGAAACGCTGCAAGCTGAGTCAGCCAGGGTTGGCCACAGGAGCATGCAGCTCTCCTGGGCACACATGGCAGGAGTGCAGGCCTGGGAGCTGGCTGTGGCATTCAGCTCTTTGAAACCCTCAGCCAGTAGGAGCTGTGGCTACCAGAGATTTTTAGCAGAGACTTGTAATAGTTTTGTTTCTTGGCTTGCTCTGCAGCTGCCTGAAATAGGCACAAGCCACGTACAGAAGCAGCAAGCCAAAGCAGCTTCTCTGCTTGATGTCAATCACACCAACTGCCTACCTTCCAGCGAACAACAGAGAGACTGCCAGGCCCACATACGTTTTGGCAAATGTATTTTTCAACAAGCATATTAGACAAGTAAATGAGTTTTGGTAGCAAACAGGGTTTTCCCCTGCAAGTTCTATTTTTATTCCTACTTGGGTTTAAACCCTCCCTTCTCCCTATTCATTAGCCAAAGCCCTACTGCTAGAAGCACAGTGTTCCTACTAGTGGCAGGGCATCTCTGACACCAGCCAAGAAGTCCCAGCTAGATGCATGGGAGAACCTGTTTGGTTTTGCGTCAAAACATGACAACCACATGCATTGGAAAGATTTATTTAAACACAGATGCTGGACCATGTCCTGCACACAGGTAACAGGCTTTTGTTGTTGTTTATGATGATGTGATTTAAAACAAAATTTTGGACCTTGTGGTTTGGAGACCTCTGGTCCGTGTGCCACAGCCCTCTGATGCCAGCTCCTTTTGAGTCCACCCACAGCTTCCTGCTCCCCCAATGGCTGGCAAAGAGAAGACTTATCAAAACCTTAGTCTGAGCTTTAGAAATTATCACAATTCTAGCTGCTGCTGGTGGACCCCACAGCCCATTGCATATGCTCCCAAGACTGCATAAAAACCGTGAAAGCAGCCAGAATACGTGACTCAGCTGCTGCTCCTTCTCCACAGCATCCATGACCTACCTGTCCAAGTTGTCTGGTTAGTTAGGACAAAAGCTTTGCACTGGGAGTAGCTGTCACAAATCTCAATGGCTTCGTTGACATCAAATACAGAGAGGAGGCAGCCCTTATGATGGTAAGATGGCCAGCATCTGTAGTTCTCATCAGGAATAAAAGCCTCAGGTACCCGTCTGTACTCTGCAAAGAACCAGAGTAAAGCAATTGTTTTGAAAGCTCCAGCAAACTGCTTGTTTTTAACAGGCAAGGTTTATTACAACAGTTTAGGAGTGGGATATGTGACAGAAAAGGTGATGAGTTAGTCTGTACCAGCTCTGGTTTACTCCCAAATGTGTTTACAGCACTGCACTTTACCTTCCTTTTCCCTTCTTCCTCTCTTCTTCTCACCTTTTTGGAAAAAAAGGGTCTGTAAATAAACAGTATGTGCACAAAACCTTTTCTCCTTCCCCACTGCGTAGGCAAGGCTTTGGTTTTACTAGGAGTTTTACAGGAAGAATGTCCCATTGAATGAACTGACTCACTGTCCTACTTCTTAACAGTGAGAGGGATTGTCGGGGTGAGATCCGACCAGGCGTTCCCAGCCCTCCCTCTCCCTCTGAAGAGTATGTTATTTTCCTCTGGCCCCTTTAGAGAAGGAAGAAAAGACAGGCTTTTAATTAAGCAAACTTTTTTTTGCTTGCTCAGATTAGCACAAAAGGGGAGTTGCTCGATGGGCCTCTGAAGAGAAGGAGAAAAAAAAAGGAGAGGGAGAATGTCAGCGTGGTCCTCACCCAGCGCCTCAGCACTGCCCTGCCGATTACTCCTCTCCATTGGCTGCCATTCAGTCTCACTTGCCTTTATGAGCTGCCTCTTGTTCTCTGTTCACAGCTCCTCTTGCTTTCTCAGCCTCTGATGCGGGTTTCTCTAATGAATGCACCAGCAAATTCAACTAAACATTTATAAATATTTGTTTTTAACGTCCACACGCACAAATTGATGGTTCCCTCCTATGACTCCCAGCCCCCACCCTATTAAAAAAATAAATACATTCTGTAGTTCTTCTAATTGTATCTATTATAGAAACCAGAGTTGCCTGCCCTGACTCACGGCCTATTCTTAAAGTCACATTGGTTCAGGCATTTTTTCTGCCTAACATTGCAGAGTCAGCCTGCTAATATTTCAGACAGCACATTTTACAAACACCACTGGGTCAAAGGCAAGTGTGTCTACTGCTCTAAACTGCCAGTATTTCAACTGGGAAAAGAAATACACATCCACAGGTGCTCATTCACATCACACAGTCTGAAACAGTGGGAAAAAAATGCAGTAAATGCATTCTGTTTTAAGCCTAGCTCATTAAAAGTATCCCAAGAAATATTACCAAACAAGAAGCAAAATCAGAGCTTATCAAGTACTGCTTCAATCAAAGGCAAAAAAAGGTTTTCATTAATTCAGAAAATGCAGACTCAGGCATATGAAGAAACAAACCAAATCAAAATACAGTTTCACATTAAAAGTGATCATTTTTCCACCAAAAATATTTCTTCTGAAGAAAAGTCAGAGCATAAATCAAACTGCTACTGCCCCTATAGGTAAAGTCCCTTTATTCCAACTTTTGTATCAGCTCTACAGTGCAACAACAATTGAAAGTAATTCTCTTATCTCTGTATGGTAACTGCTGACAATTCACAGCCAATATCAGTAAAATGATAGGCACAAATTAAATGCAAAAAAAATCAGCTCACTGCTACCAGCACCATATGCAGTTCTTTGTATACATGCCATGTTGGCTGGATATAAAATGTGACTATTCACAACATTTCTTCACACAGTTACAGAAGTGCCACCTAATGCTGTACTGTGCCAAACCCCATGCCACAGAGGATCTTCACAGAAGGACAGTCCCTGCTGCCGCAGATGAGGCATCTGCCCGATTATCCACATCAGCAGAGAGCATACCCTCACCCCGCTTACAGGTGCTCTCAGAGACTGCTGGCCTCCGTACAGGGGCAGGGATGGAGCTACACCATCAGGGAACTAAGAAGAGCAGCTGCATGCCACATCGTGTATTATTCTCCATGCCAGGCAGGAGCCTGTCTGGAAGACCTTTATTTTGAGTCATTGTTCAATTTTTTAAATTGCCTTTTAAAACACCATAATGATTTCTTTCTTCTCAACACTGTTCCCATTACAGCTGTCAGAGGTTCGGCTTTTGGCTGACATAAAGAGATTTCAAAAGAGCAGCAGTGATTTATGTGACCTGAGGCTCTGTCAGAAGAAGGAGATAAAGTTCTCCATTTCCACTGACTCTTTCAAGGTGACCAAGCCCAGTAAATTGGGTAGCTGGGACACACTGCGATGGTGAGGTTCTGGCTTGCAGGTAGCAGAGAGGATAGAAACCTTCACAGAGGTAGTTCAGGTGGGCTCACCATGCAACAGAGACTTGTGGCTGCCCCTACTCTCCTTGGCACTCTCCAGCAGTTCCTACGTGAGGGAAGCCACCATCTGCAGCAACTCATGGGAACTGGGTAGCATACCGGGTACACAGCAATAAAACCCATACACAAAGAAAATTTTCCTTGGCTGGGAGATCACTAAGTGCAGCTGAAGATATGGCCACTGGGGTCCAAGTGAAAGCACAGAGGCACATAGGATTGTCAAAGGCAGCTTCTGGCAGCTCCCCCAAACTGGCACAGATTGTTGTCTGACAGCAGTCTGGTGATCTGAGCCTCCTGCTTACGCTGGTTGTGGAGAGGGGAGTGGGATGTAGTGGGATGAAAAAGCAGGAAGGCGGCCCATCTTCCCACTTGCATGGCAGGCAGCAGGGATGGTTGCCCAGGAGTACCTTTCCCTGGGAGAATCGTGATAGGAAGGTGTCCACGAGAAGCAGAGAGCAGGACATGTGATGGCCCCATACCTTGGCTTGCACTCCCCAAATAGCCAGTTGCTCCTGCCACCCTGGGAAGCCAAGATGATATCTTCTCTTGAGCTATTACAGTCAGAAGTGATCAGAAACTCATTGGAACACCAATTGAGTGCTGGTCTGAGGAAACCACATTTCTCTCCAAAACTCACTTTATCTCCAAGGTAGCTGCATTCCCCATTTGCACAGCAAAGGCAAATATTCCTGGAATCTTGTTTACACAGTGACAAATTAGGGAGCTGACCCCTTAGCCCTTATTTGTACAAGTTGTGAAGAAATGCACTCCTCTCACATGAACTAGAAGGACACTCCTGATGCCCCTCCATCAAGATTTGCCCTGGCAAGGACAGGCACCTCCTGCTCCTCCTTGAACTCCATTAGCCCCAGCCAGCAGGAGAGCTGGGCTTCCCCTACACCTTTAAAACATCATCCTGGTCACTACAGTGCAGTTACTTGCTCAGTTAAAGACAGCTTCAGCTCAGGTTTTTGTCCCACCAAGTCCTGAAATCTGCTTAAATGGAGTCCATGGTATTTGAAGGCTCACGGCAGTAAATCACATCATAAAAAGGTCAAAGTTCTGGTCAATTTCCAGACTAATGGTGTTTAAAACCAATAAATACTTGCCTAATACTATAAATGCAGCCATAAATTTACAGTTCTGCATACATACACATAGCTTGACACAGAGTACATAAAGCCTATCAAGGTAATGGCAAGGAATAGATCAGAGAAATGCAAGACATTCCTGCAAGTATCATGGCAGAAAAAGAATCCTTTCCTTCATCTAATGATTTTGCGAAGATTTAAGAAAACAAATGTAATGCAGTAAGCCTGATCTTAATGTCATTTATGACAGATTTACTCCAGCTTAACATATGAGAGCTGATTTGCTGTTCACAGTTATACAAATAAATCCTAGTACAAAACATCTTTCCTGTCCCGTAAACATTTTGAAACTTCAAAATATCTTGCTATGCTAAATCTGAGCAATCCTCAGAAGTTTTGTTTTGTGATATTTTTATGAGTTTAAAAATATTTTTACAAGTTTGTTCTGGTCAATCAAAACTTCTAGGAAATTTCGTACAGTGCCAACCAGCCCCCACGGCAGCCACAGTGATTTTCCAAATGAGCACCTTCCTGCGACAGGTAAGAGAGGCATCTTCAAAAGCAAACTGCAGCATCACCAACCAGGGCAAGAACTACAAAAATAGTCAATGCTTTAAAATCTTGTTCTAAATTTTTTCCACCAAAGATCACCTGTGTTGTGTCCCAAAGCTGACTACACTCTATAATCATACTCATTTTCACTGCACTAGACTGAATCATCTAAATAACTCTGCAAGTATATAATAAACTATGTGAAACCAAGTGTGGTTTCCTCCTTTTAACTTGTTTGAATCACCCTAAATCTGACTTTAATCAGTCCTAATGACCATTTTTTTCAGCCACAGCAGCCAGATTGCATTTTCATAACCAACTACAGCTACTTGTTGGAAACTTGCCCAGTTCTCTTTTCTAGTTATCACCTGCCAATACACCATGGGTCAATGACAGGTGCCTTCATGTTCATCCTTCAGAAAGAAATCATGTTGCACCTTTTCCTCCCTCCTCTTTTCCTCCACTCTCAAAAGGAACACTGGCAGTAGGCTCTGGATTTGCTTTTAATTGCTTTGCTTACAAGTAAGCAGAAAGAGCCTGATCTTGCCAATCTCAGTAAAAGTGTTATTGAGCAGTGCTTTGCTCTACAAAAAGTCCCCATCAGTTCCCAGGGAGCTTAAGGAGAACAGAATTGTATCCTAAATAGACAATAATACACTTGTGGTTTTTGTATATTTCATTTTATGCAAAATTTTCATCGTGTTTCACCACCTCACATTTACATATGCTTCTGACAATGAGCCCATAAGCACAGCTGAGCTACAGAAAGCTATTTTTTGGTATGTCTAAGAAAATGACATGCTAGGCATATCCTGCACGTCTCTGCTTTCAATCATTTCTGACGAATCTTAACTGTATGGAAGGACAGACAGGCCTGGCAGGACACAGGCTTGCTGTCAGACTAGGAAATAGCTTTGCATCTTGGGTAAGTATTTTCATCCTTTGGCTGTTGCCCGCATGCAGGCTGGAAGCAAAGTGAGACTTGCCTCTTTTTATATGCCTCTATTGTGCTTATAGTTGAGCCATATTTAAATCGGTATGCAGGCTGTCACCGAAACACAAATAAATAAGGACAAGAACGATATGTTCCCTTACATTTTATTCCCGTTAACATGACACAGCTGGAGTGGTTTTCGTGCCTCGTGCCCCACGTCTCACTCACCAGGCTGCAACTGCAGAGCTACTCTGCACCCACGGCCACCTCTGCAATGCACACCAGTTTACCGATGACAAGTAGCCCAAACTAGTACCACCTATACCTGTAAGCCACTTCTGACCCACTCACTCATAAAAACAATGATGCTGATGAGAGACAAGCCAAAGGGTGTATAGGGTCATGTGTATGCTGTATTTAAACCTGAAGACAGATGCCTACAGGTTTTGTAAGAGACATGCAGTGACTTCTTTAATAGTCTTCAAAGGAGATGAAGACCTAATGCATCAGCAGAAAGCATTTTGCCATATGCTGCCAAGTTGGATCTGGAGAAGATTATTGAGAGCAGAACACATTGCTCAGTGACCAGGGCATAAAGTTTGCAAGACTGTGGAGATATGCGTGAAAAACATCCATACAGCTCAGTAGCAGGGAGCACACACATGCTGCTCCAACGTACTTCCAGTGCCATGTGGGTGCAAATCAACCTGCTCCTGCATTCCTCTGTGCACTGGGATTGTCCAGCTGCTGATGTGAAAGCCCTCCGTGCATGGCAGGGTGCAGAAGGAGACTTCCTGCCTATGCTTGCAGCCCAGTGCACCTTTCCCCCTCAGCTGGCCACAAAGCATCCTTGACATCACTGGGAAAAAAGGACCAAATGCACAAGTACCAGATAAAGCAGGAATCTGGGCTGCAAGGACTGGGCTGCAGTGTGCTCCCAACTGAGCCTTCTAATGTCTTCAGCAGCATGATTTTAGCTTTAGCACTGTGACCTGCCCTGGGATATACAAACTGCCTCAAACAATATTCCAGTAACATTGCAAAATTTCTCACACATCTACATGTGCACAAACACACACACACTCTCCTCTCCTTCAATGTCAATAATTCTTGAGCAGATTACAATTTCCTAAGCAGGTTGCTATAGTGACCCTGCAGAATATTTTTTCAAAACATTGTTGTAGTGTAAATGTTTACATACAGCATAATCCTGCCAAACTGTCCTAAGACAAAGGAAAACATGAAGTGTCTTTGCTTTATGTCCAACCTTCCATTATTTAGCATTGAGAATGTACTTTCAACTAACAAAAGCAGCTAATTATGCCTTTCTGTGGGCTTGCACACCCTCAGGCCTAATAATGGGTCATCTATTAGCTTTAATGAATAACAAAGCTATCGGATTTACTAGTGTTAGCTGATTTCACGCATTTCTGAGTAAATTCTGCGTTAACTGAAGGGCTGGGGCTTAACTCAAGGGACAGACACCCAGTTCGTACAAATCAATGTCACTTGATGGAAGTAATAAAAATGGGGTGGGACTTTACTGATGAATTTCAGTAGATTTTTTTATAGTCTTCTTAATCTGGATAATTAATGGAATGATTTGATAGTTTCTAGGTAACATGTTAAAAAAAAATGTTCCTGTTTTAATTCACATTCTTCTGGATTCCAGCAAGAGAGATCAACAGTAAATGGAATATAAAAGTATTTGCTCATGGTGGTGTTTTAAACACTGTAATGTTCCTATATCAACATTAACAGTAGTGTGATTTATGATTACAGAACACATACATAGCTATCAAATGTCTCCCATGCCTCTGCTTTGTTTCTAAGATACTAAAGCGAAGTCCAGAGCATAATATAATTTACAGCACTATAAAATCTTTTACAACTGAAGCACAGTGAAAGCTTAATATCCAAGACCTTCTGTAATATGACTATGTCATCTTGTTAAACTATATTTATGGGAACACTAGGGTTGACAAGAACTTTCTTCATGTTGCTTCCCTACTGGTTATCAATATCACCTTTCTCACTTCATGGTGTTCATAGGAGGAGGCCTTCCTTTCAAAAACATAGGTTCAGATAGATAATAGACTGTTTCCTCAAAGTTTTTTGTTTTAATTACAGCCTTAGATAATTTGCCCAAGATCATGATCTTTCCTAGTATTAATTTATAATGCTCTGTCAAAGACAATAGATAATTCAAAGCATTTAGACCCAAGACAAATTCTGAAGCACCATAACCTGAACATTTTGTGGTTCCTTCTCCAAAAAAAACCACAAAACAAAAAGTCTGGCAATTCTTGGATCTGAATTCCTCTCCACTTCTTCTTTTAGGATTTCAAAATAGATCATACATCAGAAAGGCCTTATTTTTCACAATCCTTTAGATGCCAGAGCAGACTGACAGCATTAATTCTTGTCATTTCTACTGTTTGAGTAAGCAAAAATTTTGGGAGCCAGTCACCTTGTAAGATTTCCATGACCCAGAGCAAAACTGATGCAAACTTGTATCCGCTCAGTCTTGGCACACTGGTGACTGCAAATCTCTGATTATCTCTAGTCTGTCCTGAGAACAAAACCATCATCTATAATTTTATCTCAACCTAGCACTAGATTGGAGAACACCCTCCTTGAACTTTCATTGTGCTGCAGTGCAAGACCAAAAAGGGTTAAAAAACTTACAATCTTAAAATATATTTTTCTTTTCTTTCACAGAATAATACAGTGTCTTCCTAGACTCAAAAATACTAGTTGATGAAGGAACGTGTTCAGAGTAAAAGTAGTACACATAAGAATGCAGGTGTATTTTCATTCTCTCAATATAACTTCTTCATACTTTTCTGGCAAGGAAAGGTAGCCTCAAAATACAAATAAATTACAACCCTTTTTCAGTTTGATTAAAGTAGTTTTAGAGCAAACAAGAAACAGGTCTGCACATCCTAAAGGCATGGTAGCTAAATCTGAAAATACATCTCAGATGTAATTTCCACTACGATATGTGATTTCTCAGGCTTGCCATTGGTTGAGAACATTTTCCTATCAAGGAATTCAATATTACACTCATGATCTTTGATGTAGATATGATACACAAAGAATCTACAAATTTTCAACACCTTTGTTCATGCTGTAGAGTGCCTAAGCCAATGAGTAGCATCCCACAAATAAAAAGGGCTCCTTGCACAGAAGGGCATTAGTAACTATGAATATGGGTAGTTGGATACTCCATTATATTATCCAGGACTCCATGGAATTAAAATAACACAAAAATATGTAATTATTACAGTACCCCAGGAAAACATGGAGTTTTGCTCCATATTGGTAGAAACCTTCACCGTTAACACTTACTACTGTTGTGATAAGCTTCTCTCCCTGAGATTCTTCATAAACATGACAGCCCTCTAAAATTCAAAACTTCATCTTGTCCTGATGCAGCAGTTAAATCTGGAGTCAACCAGCATCACAGAAAAATTTCAGCCCTCCTGGCACTTCTTCAACAAAGGACGTGTTTGTACTATTGATTGAACTGCTGAAAATAATTTTGCTGTGTTGACAGGCATCACTCAGCACAGACTGTGATGAAAAGCTGAAAATTAGAAAGTTAAATGAACACCTGCAACAATTTTCCTGCCAATTTTACAACAAAATAAATATTGAATTATTCTGATAAGTGGGTCGAATTCATCCCTGGTGTCACGGCTTTTTGAGGTTAACAGCAATACAATGGGAATGACTTTGGCTCCTGTGTATCTCTCGCAGAGCAAATGCTTCACTAAACTTTCAGCGCCCCATGCCAACATTCATCTTCATTTAGAACTCATCTTTCCCTCTTTACTGAGCTTTTGCAGCAAAGCCACAATTTTCCTATCAACTTGCAGTCAATTATGCTGACAGTTTGACATGAATATTGTACATACAGAAAAATAATTTTCAAAACAGCTTTTTCAATTGTTAGACTTAACAGCCATTTCCATCATATATAAGCTCTAATGTGAACAATTCCGCAAGCTATCCTTTCAGGAAGAAAGTGTACCTCTCCGCTTGAATAGGATGTTACATACCTGTGCTGTTCCAGAGATTTTATGAAAAAATACTATTCTGGAGTTTATATTCATCCTATCCTTTTTTCTTTTTTATTCTATTTCTAACAGACAGCTGAGGCACACCTTATTTTTCTCTTGCAAAGCAAGCAAAAATTTTCTTTCTTCTGTTTACGTAGCAAGATATTCCTGTAAATCCCAGGGAATTCACAGAGGGTTACAGCATCTTGATTACATTTCCCCCAACCCACGTTTGAGGAGGTTCTGATACTCCCAACAGTACAGAAATGCTCGGATGTGATGAAAAACATTTTCCACAAATCTGCTATGGAAAGCAATGCTTCATTGGATTTCCTTATCCCTATTACAGCCTGCACCTATGGATGTGCAGCTACATTATTTAGTGAGGAGGGTTTTAGAAGGCTCCCAGGAAGAAAAAAGCAGAGAATAGATTATCATAGGCATGTTTTCAAGGGCAAATGAGCCCAATTTTCTGCATGTTTGCCCTTTCAGTCCTCAAAATAATGACGAAGTCTCTGATTTTAAGTTTCAAGAAAGACTACTTTACCAGCTTTTGGTGTCCGGGTCATGTTCTGTAGGTACTCTCCACTCTTATACAGATTTAAAACTCTCTCTAGCTGAGCAGTTGTCTCATCTATTCCCCAGTGAAGTTCTCCTTTAAAAGCATAGAAAAATAGTAAGTTAGATGAGGAGCAGGACAAAACGAGGTTGCAACTCAATAAAGCCCTAAGTGTCAGAGCCCAGCGATGCCCTGCTCTACAACAGCATTGTGATGTGGACATGAAGTCCATGAGTAACTACAAATTGGGTTTCATACCTGACATGAGACAGGCATGTCAAAGGCTGGCTTGTCCAGCTGGGAACCCCAGGCCTGCGGGCAGAAAACACTGAGGTGAGCTCCCCATGAGGAACAAACTTGAGTCAATATAGAGAACTCCAAAGTCTTTGCTTGTTAATTATAGTTCAGTATCATTCAAGTCCCCATTGAATGCACACAATACCAAGGTATAAAACCCCTAGAACAATGCACCATAAAATCTCAAATCAAATTTAGTGGCACATGCAATTACTTCTGTCCCAAAGGCACTACCTTAGTAATCACTAAAGCTCTATGGCAATGTCACTTGCTCCTGGCTTATAAGGTATAAAAACGCCACTGGTACCATTGGCAATGTGGAAGCATCCTGCATTTATTAGTAAAACTCCCCTGCCAGAGACAGGGCTTCCTCCAGATTCCACAAGGAATTGCATTCTGATGCAGTTCACTTATGCAGTGAACTTAAAAACAGCATCCCCCACATCCCAAATGCAATAGTCACACTAAAAAAGGAAATGCTTGGCATTACCATGCTTATTGCAATTACCTGTTGCATTGACTATCTTATCCAGCAACGGTCTCAATGAAGGTGGAGCACTGTGTGGAAGAAGATACGTAAAAAAAAACCTGCAATAGAAAAAGAGTCTGCATTGAAAAACTTTTTCTAGAAAAAGAGTTTACAAATATCTGGTAACAACTGAACAACATAAGGAATAAAATTCCTATTGCTTATAAGCCACAGACCTATTCGGGAAGCATGAGCATATTCTATGGTCAAATAAATATATAGCTAGGACTATTCACAGAGCTGTCTGGCATACCTAGACTACGCTGTTATACACAAGGCTGCCTTGTAACTACATTTAAATGTTCCATTAGTACAGAAATTTGCTGTGAAGCCCCCTTGATTGTGACTATTTGCAAAGCCATCTGTACTTTGACTAAATGAAAGGATGCCATCAGCCCCAGAAGTCTTGAGGTTCTTTTTTTTCAAACCTTGAAAGGGTATAAATCAAATCTCTGCTCATTTCAAATAATTCATTATTTTATTTTCTACAATTTTCTCGGACTTTCAAATGAATTGCCAGTAGAAAGCAAACTGTGATTGTTTTAATGCCACTGCAATTCAGAATGTGTTCTCTGTTTTCAGCATTTATGTAAATTCAAGATGCATGCATGTAGATACTAAGTGATGGATGCATATTCTCCATTTTAACATATTTAACCACAAAATAAAAAGCAATATACCTTTACCACCACCCAAAGTACACTTAATTTTCACATCCCTTTGAATTTCTGTTAGTCTGCCAATATTACTACCTATTGTAAACTCAGTGTCATGCAGCCTTAGGTGGAGATGGACAGTTCAGGATCTGACAACAATAAACAGGTCAAATCATGTCAGGTAATGAGCAGAACATTCAATTGCGAAATTGCCCTGCTTTACATGCAGCCTGCAAAGCAAACACTTTTACACATACAGAGACCACATTGTCAAACAGAAACCTCCAGGGACTCACACTCAGGAGGAAGACTAGTAGACATCTTATATAAGCACAACGTAAAAAAAATATGTTACTGATAGCAAAATTGAGCATAGACACAGATATTATTGAGATGACATATTCCACTTACACAATGAATGTTGCCTTGAGATTTAACTCCCTTTTTCACCCTGTACAAAAATAATGTTTATGATTTTCCCAAGCAAGATTACCCCCTGTTAAGTTTTCTTTCTGGTGAGTATGAAACAGCCAATATAAATCTAGAACTCTGAAGAGCAGCATAAAGCTTGTAATTAATAATTTCTCTGTTAAATTTTCCCATCCTTCTCTTGCTTCGGAATATCCATAACGCAGAATCTGACTGATTGCAAGTAGTTCTTTGCAAAAATCAAGTAGTTGTCATTTACTTTGCTAAACATTGAATGGATGCAAGTCATGGAGGTTATTCTTCTTCCATGGCCACAGAAATATATGATTTGTTCTAATGCAAATACCCCCATGTGAAATTCTGACATGTGGAGACACTGATTCCTGCACAACTTAATTGCAGGAACATTTTTTATTCATCAGTTGCAGGGCTAGTGGCATCTCTTGTCATCTGTATAACATGAATTGTCTGATCCTTTTATAATAGTTCCTACAGCCTTTGTTTCCCTTTTTTTTTGAGAACTACCTGAACTTGATTTAAGAATTATCAGTGACGGAGAATTCATCTCAGCCATTGGTTAATAGTTCAAAACATTAATTATCTTTACTTTTAAAAATGTCGCATGCTTTGAAAATTGTTCCTCCGAACATTTGGAGAAAAATCCATACAGACCCATTTGTGACCGAAGGTAACCAGCTGAAAATTAAGATAAGCCAGTTCTTGCACAGTAGAGGGTTTTTTTCCAAAATGTTTTCTCTCTTTTAATTATTTACCTCATAAAGAAACCAGCTAGATGATAGCCTAATTGCACTTTCAAGGCTAGGGCCTGCTGTATATTATGGGTTTATGCACTATTTGATATATTGCTGCTTTTCACTTCTACCTAGCAGCACCAGAAACTCTTTCCTGAGAGTAATCCCTAACTCTACAGCAACAGAGTACATCTGTGAAAATATGAAAATCAATAGCCTATAACTGAAGATTTAGCCTTCCAAGGAAAGTGCAAAGGAGTTCATTGCTAATTCTCTAGCATGGGTGGTTGCAGTATATCGCATGAATCTGCTATTGAACAAAACCCCACTGTCTCTATCAAATTAAGCAAAAGTGGGGGCTGAAAACTCTGGGGCACTGTGTGCGTGCACACTGGTGCATGGTTCTAAAGCAGTATTAAGAACTGTAACAGAAAAAGCCTGCTTCATTTAGTGAGACCAGCAACCTGCCGTAAGCCCACCACACCACAGATGCATCCCCCAGTTGTGACCAAGATGGATGGGTGCCTATTCAAGGTTTCTCAGCCAGACCAGGAAAAAACTCTTAACTAAAAGCTAGCAAGCTAAGCAAGATCTTTAAACCAAGCAAATGGAAATGGAAAATTTAGCAGGACACACTAAACACTGTGCTGCTCAACTGCAGATGGCTGTCATGTGGTGCGGCCCATTTCAGTGTGGTCAGCTAATGCAACACACATGCTGGTAAGCGCCCTGGGACCAAAGCAGAAGACTCTTTTTGGAGCAGCCTCTCCTCGCTGTGGTCTGACAGGCAGTAAATGGCATGATACTTGAAAGGGAAGTCTAAGAAATGAGCACACTATCATGCTATTGCTTTGAGATCCTCCATTCTCCTATCTGGATCAGACAAGGCAGCCATCTGTCCCAGCAGCGGCAGCAGGAGGAGCACAGCACTAAGGATCAGATACTGGCTCCCTGGAAAGCAGTCACATGGCTCCCAAGCATCCCAGCCCAATCCTCTGAGGGGAGAGAGCACTGACGGGGAAGAGCCAAGACCACAAACACGGAGCCATCACTCAAAAGAGCTCATAGAAAAGTGGAGGAAACCTTTAAAATCAAATTTAGAAGACAGATGGACCAGTTGTACATTTTCCTTAGCAGGGTTGACTGCTCTGGCATGACCCACCACTTATATGTCCCCAGTCACAGGCACAGTGGACAGAGGGGAGAGAGGCAAAAGAGAGCAACCCTTTCTTTAAAACGTTTGTGATTCTGACCCAGTTCATCAGCATCAGAGGTTGCTCTTTGACACCCTGTGGCTGCAGCAGGGTCTATTACATTCTAACCTATTCTATTGTATTGGTAGGGTGATAACCCTACCAAGGCAGGCTCTGTCAAGGTGGGGAGCATCAAGCTGGAGTGTAAGACAGGTGCTTGAACTCTGTCTCTGAAGCCAGCCCTTTCATCAGCTAGTAGTAAAAAACATAACCCTTTTTAACTCACACTGAAGAAAAGCTGCCTGAATCATTTCACCTCAGAGCTAATGGGCCTCTATCTCCACAGGCACCTCTGTTTTACTCCTATGAAAGTCTCTACTTATGTGAAGATTCACATAAGTAGAGTGGGATTCAACCAACATGAAATTAGACTAAGTGGTGAATTACACCCAAAGTATGCAAAACATTTCCAAAGTTATAAAAGTTATGTACTTTCAGAAATGAATCAATTATTCATGGCTTCACTTTCTCTTGGGCAACCGTTCTGAGACAACATGTACTCATTGGTATGAGTAACTGTAAAGGATGCTGGAGACTTTTCGTCCCCTCAAATCTCTTCATTTATCTGATCATGTACCTGTAAGCGTTGTAGAGATTCCTCTTTTCATTCATACTCTGACACCGTCCCTCAACTGAACAGGGCAGGGTGAAATTCCTCGCAGGGAATTCCATAAAGCAGTCACTGTTACTAGTGCAAGAGCTCTCCTCGATGCTGGCATCATCCAGATCCGTCACCTTCAGTTCCCCATCCACGATCACAAACTGCCGAGGGCGAAAATCCAGTAATGTCACGGAGCCGAGAGGAGAGTGAGCTAAATAATGCAGAAGTCGAACTAAGCTGAGGCATATCTGAAATGCAAAAACCTTGAGTTATTTTCTCAGTACCAACTATATTTATGAAACCACTTTAGCTGAAGACATATTCATAAATATATGACTTAATACAAGCATTATAACTTATCCTCAAAGCTGAATGTTGCAACTAAGGTATTTTCAAAGGATTAACATAGCTGATTGTAAAACCCTTAGAGACTTGAAACAAAAATAAGCTTCCTTACCATCACTTTCCCACACTGTTCTTGAAGCAAGGCTCATTGTTGCTGTTCTTACTTTTAATAGAAATAAAAGCATTAACTTTGAATAACACATTACGCACAGACCATTACCATGCAGCCTGATTCTGCTCATTTACAAATTCCAGGTCTGGAAATTTTGGCAGGACTACCCTGCGCCCATGTCTGGAGCTTGAGCTGCAGACGGTGTCTATATTGCTGTTGAACTGATCCCACTTTTTGACTGCTTTCAGAATTTTTTTCCACTGGTTCCTCTTATATTTGCCTTTTTTTCCAGGGCAGAAGGAAGAAAATTCCCAAAAAGAGGAGCTCCACAAAACCTCCATAACTCTTCACTGTGCCTCAGGGTAAGCGTATAAGTCTGTCTACCTTGGTGGACCCTCATGTGCCACTTTGAGGCCACCGTGGGAGCCCTGCACTGACTTTTCAATTGCAGGTTAGAAACTTCGGTAACTATTACCAGACAGCAAACTCGATGAATATTGAACTCAGTCCCCTTAGCAAAATACTGGTTTCAATTTAGGCGTTCTTTTAGAGTCCACTATGTAACATATTAATGCAAACATAACATTAACACAGTTAAATACTGGAATTTTTATTCTATGTATTAAATTAATAATAGCTCTTATTCAGTCTAGCAAGCTTTTTATTATTTTTGTATACTTTGTTTTCTGTTAAAATACACTGTTAAAGTCATGTGCATTGAAGCAGTCAAATACAGTCAAATCCAAATCCAATCTCAAGGCATAAATTACATTCTCAGGGAAGCACACAAATACATCCCTCATAAGAAAGCTAAGCATGTCTGAAGTTATCCCTCACAGACCTTTAACCTGTGGGACATAAGGACTATCTCACAATTCTATTATCTGCTTGACCAGACTAGAACATTTTTATCCTACTTACAGGACACCACAGTTCACCTACAGGTGCAGATGAACATAGGCCTGTGTTTGACCACCTTTTTCTCCTTCTGAAAGGACACAGGATTTATGATTGTGCCATCCTGCAACAGACTGTATATAAAAGGTACATCCAGTCAAAACTAATCTATAACACACATTCAACTGCTAACAAACATGAATTTAGCTTGAACAAAAAAAAAGTTTGTAATCTGAAATTATTGCCTCTTCTCAAACACCAAAAAACCCATGCTCCTACACCGGCAATCTCCGTGACCAACCCCTACGGGCTGCTGCCCTATACACCTGCTGCCAGGCTGGGACTGCAAATGTTCCTGTATGACAAGTTTTAAGCACACAGATGAAGGCTTTGCTCAGTATCACGCTCCTCTGCTTAAACTGGGGAGCAAGGTTACTGCGAAATCCCTCAAGAAAATTATATTTGCAGATATAAGGTCAAATATTTATGCAGCTGTTTCTGGACTGCACCACAAACAAGGCTCACATCAAGAAGGTAAGCTTCTCCTCTTCTCTGCACTAGTTTCCTGGATGAGTTCATAAGCATGACGTTATCTTAGACTTCATTGCAGCCATCACAGGAACATTTTCATCTGTAGTTCCACCTCTGGAAATCAGCTCAGCACCTTCACCTAATTCTCCTTCATCTCTCTTTGCAATTACTCACTCAGAAATACCCATACTGGAAGGAAACCTCCCTTTTTATTACCTGTAACCTAACATATCTCTTGGCCATCTATTTTTAACACAGGTGCCAGTGCTGTCCCTTACTTGCCTTCTCTATGTCAGATGAGCCAAAGACAAGCCTTGTGGTTTTGGGAGCTGCAATGAGTGCCTCTACTGCTTATTAAGACCATACTTCTTTCAGGCAAAGATGAAGCTTTACTCAGCGAACACGTTTGCTCCATCTATATTACTAAAATAAACTCTGCTAGGGGAACATTCCTGGGCACAGAAACTTAATCCCACATGCACACTTGCTGGCACAGTCTCTGGCCCGAGTCTGACCAGGACCAAGACTGCTCTCCTGCAGTCTCCAGACGTAATCCAGAAGACAGCACACCCCAGGGATCATTTCCAACGGACATCCTGTGTGCAGCCACTGGCCTTCAGAGTACAAGAATTCAATAGTACAGACGTAGGCTGCACCTTGCTGGTTCATTGCCAAGATCAGTCAGGCACACTTTCAATTTTCTGGTACAGATGTAGCCATGCAATCCAAAATGTTCTAGTTGAAGACTGCTGGTGCTTTGCAATGTTTTAGGGAGTAAACCTTAGCTGACAACACATCCCAGTATACACTGAGCGAGACAGTGCTGTCTTGATCAAAGCATTGCTGCAGTCTGGCTTCATTTTGGACAAATAAAGTGTGACCTTCGTGCTCCTGGTAAATTGCCAACGCGGTGGACAACCCAGCGTTGAGATTTGTGTACATTTATTTCACTCTTCCCCCAGTAAAAGACGAACAGAGCAGGAAGCAGTAGAAAACAATTCCAAAACCAAACTACGATAAGGATCAGAAGAGAAATGTAACATCCTTCTATTGTTTAAATCCCAGTTGCAGAGCACAATGCTCAATGCCAAAAATCCTGGGCCTCGAGCTTTAACAAGCAAGAAACATTTGAAGACATCATGTAAAAAGCATATAACTAGTTACAATTAGTTAACATTGACAGACAAAATTGGCTGTATCTTAAAACACCGCAGAAAGGGAGTGCTAAATGTTGTTTCAAAACGCAGATACAATTATATGCAAAGTAAATGTGAATTGCACTGCATGGTACATAACTCCTGTTTCATGCTTGATGTTATTTTGTATTCCTCAGTCTCTTAAAAGTCCTTTTAAAAAAGTTGTTACTCACTCGAAATCTATCTTCCCAGGAAGTCTGTAAAAGCTGAATCATCTCTAAAGGCGAGCCTAGTTCAGTGATGGTCGTCAGTGTATCCGGGATGTCATTGCTATCTTGGTAACAATAGCCATAGAGCTGAAAAAAAATCACAACCAGCAAATATCAGTGTAACGTATCTCAGGATGCTTTTATATTTCTTTGGAGATGAGGAGCTAAGTAAGCATTTGTTACAGGGCTCTGAGCTCTACACATCGTATTGCCTTGAAGTCACCCCCCAATAGCTTTTGTGTCCTCTCAATTGAGGAACATTCCCTTGAGACTCCCAAAGTAGTCAACAGTCTCTTGTGGGCATCCTACAGTGCAATGCCAGTGAAGCGCTCTCTGCGTACCCCTCTCCACAGGATCTTATCTCAATGAATGTTTAAGAAAAATAAAATAAAATATTCATGAATAAAGAAAGATAATTCTATCTGAGAAACATTAGTTTAGTCTATGAAACACCTGACTAAATAAGACTGATTTTCTCCTTAAAAGACATTACAAAAATAGCTTTTAGTGGCACTTCCCATAGGACTAGTGTTTATGCATCGAGTGGCAATGTGTATTTCAAGGATATGGTAACTCGAAAAGGAACTGAAATACCAAAACTTATCTTTTCCCAGCCAAAAATCGTCTCATACTGTACTTGACGGACTTGTGTGCAGAATGGCAAATACTCCAAAATATTACCTGCCAGTAGCTTCTTTAATTTAAAAGCACTTGAATGGCAATTTTGGCCATGCTCCGACTATATTGCTTTCCAAGGTCATTTGAATGATGAATTTTCACTTGCATAAATAATTGCATAAGAAGAATATGTAAAGGCTGTGGAGAAGAGATGTCTTGCTTTATATGGAGTGGGACAATCTCTGACAGGGCTAGGGGACAAGCTTTTACAAACTCCCTGCCAAGCCCCAGCAGAGAGGTAGTTCAATAAGCCTGATAAAGATCTGACTGCAAGTTTCCAGCCAGAACAGCATGCACATGAAATAAACTTAAATATAATCTCTGTCCCCAATCAAATAAACTACATAGTAAAAGGGTTTGTGCGAAAACACAGCTTTAAAATAATGCTCTGCTGCTATACCCCTACTGTCTTGCCCTGAGTAATTTGATTTTTCTAACCTCTTTTAGTTTTAAAAAGCTCAGGGAAGTCAATGAGGGTCTTCTCTGAGATGAGCGGACTTGGATATAGCCCTGCAGAAGAAGCCAGGTTCACCCAGAGCACAATGGGGACCGACCCTAGTTCACCAGAGTGAACTCCAAGAGGAGAGCCAGACTAGTGAGTGCCATTGACGCAGGGAGTGCGGTGAGGCTGAACACAACCACCATGAGCAGATCTGAGTATCAAGCAAATTCATACAGTTTGTGACCCTGCCAGAGAGAAAAGCAAGGACCAGGCTAAAGCCGGCAAATAATGGATTTGTTTTGAACAATTCTGCTAGCTCTGGCTGTAGTTGTCTACATTTAAAGGAAAAAAGGCTGCCAAAAATGTAAAAGAAGTAAACAATTTTTCTTTCTGGTGTAAAAAAGGCTCCGAATTTCAAAACAGCTGCTTAAACATGGACATTAACCTAAACAAAAAAAAAAAAAAAAAAAAAAAAAGAAAGAAAGAATTGGAAGATTTTATTTAAAACATGCCAAAAAGATTTTGGTATTGATGAACAGCAAAGAATTTGTGATAGATCCCAATACGAACACTTGAAAGAGGAAAACAGACCTCTCTCTTTAGTGCCACAATCATGACAAAAGATTGTAACAGCAATAATTTCTTAGTCATTCAGATCAGACTTGGGTTTTTTCTTTATCATCTGTGAAACCATTTCTGTGTAGCTTCTTTACAGAAGTTAGACCCTTGTGTGCTGCAAACTTAGAGGATCACATCAGAATAATACTGTTTAAGCCTTCTGAACCAACAAAAACCGAAATGAAAGTGTTTAATACACTATATATGTTTTCTTAGAGTCTAACTGGATTGTGCAGTTCTTACTAGGTATTTCACATCTCTCATGTGGGGGCAGACTAAGAAGGCAGGATGAAACTCAGTAGGTTTGAAAACCCTCACTTCCGAGACGCAAAATCTAACATCTGTTTCTGTACCATCTGCAGAGTTCAGCGCTTGTCTTTAGCACAGTAACATTATCCATTGGGGGGAAAAAAAAAGCCATAAAGGAAATTAGAAAGGAATACAGACTGGGAAAGGACTGTATTGCAATAACTGGTGGTTCATAGTAACAATGAATACAAAAAAGATATCAGTCTTCATTAGACATCCTCAACATTTGTGAAAAGCATTCCGGGAATAGCAATATAGAAGACAAACAACAATTCACATTCATTTGATTACAAAACCAACACACACACACCTGTACACACAAAATATTGAAAAGTTAGTCTTATCTATTTATGTGCATATGAGAATATAAGTAAAAATACCTATTTGTATCTATTGTATCTCAATCCATGAATGCCAATAGTAATAATAATGATTTACATTTGTTCTCAGAGAGCTGGAACTTTGCTCATAAGTAATCCTTTCATTTTGGTATCCAGTTTGTACCTTGGTAGAAGTCTTCATGCCTGAGTATCTGAGTATTTGGTGTATATATTATATGTCAATGCCCATTTAATCACTTCAGTCATGGTGGAAGCTTAAATGACCTGATCAGTTTTAGTTTCATATGAAATTACTCTTTATTCTCACATGAAAACTTTCTCGCACAAGTACTGCTGAACTTAATCTTACAAGCTGAAAAACACTGTATTGAGCAAGTGAGTGTAGGTCTAACTCGAAAAGTATATAATCTAACCTGAGTTATTTATTGCTTTTACTTAAGTGAAACTCCTCCAGATGCAGTGTTATTACATAATTATATAGAGTTATAAAAGCACAGAAGGCTGAGATATAAAGGATTTATTGGGCCACATTTATACTTCTCTAAATAAACTCCTGAAACTAAATGCAAAAATGCACATGTAATTACATGGCCGTATTTGTATATGCAATTACCGTGATTACAAGCCAGGCAAGTCCCAACAGCCAGTTAAGCATCCAAAATGGTTACATTCATCCCCTCCTGATGAAACACCACCCAGCATATAGATGTTATAAAATACAGAATATTTATAGATGCAAAATATTCCAAGACAGTAATTCTTAGGCCTTTACATATAAGAAGCCGACTTAATAAGGCACAGAAACAAGAAGTAGAGTGGTACTACTCAAAATACTTTTTTTTCCTTCCTTTTTGTTTTTGTCCAATTCATTTTAAGGTCTGAAATGCGACAAAATGGTTTGTATTCCCAGACAGTGAAGTAAGAAACAGATAGCTGGCTGCATACAATAACAAGAAAAATAACCACATGGGGAAAGTGAATATAGCTGGAAGCAAAAGATGAGCCAAAATATCTCCTCTATCTGAAATTCTATTAGGTTGGACATCATTCTCATTGTCACAAAGCTACAATTTGGATGTATTCAAGAGTGATGGTTTTCATATGCCTTTTCAGCATGGTTCCAATTAAATGAATGGAAAGAAATACAATCCCACATCTTTTTGCTATATCTCAACTCACAGCATTTAAATGACACTCCAACAGATTTTTGTGTAGAATCCAATAGCAAACAGTCACAATATCGGATGCCTTTCTGTCTGTTTAGAAAAATGTATGTCAGATATGAAATGTTGACCTGTTCTCACATCATTTACTGTAATTCATTTCAAGTAGCCCTGGATTCCGAATCCTTCCCTTGTGTTTGGACTTTCTCAGTCATAAGGCTCGGTCCCACATCAGTCTTTATGCACCCAAAACTCCCACTGACTTTGACAGTCTTTAGGCAAGCTGAGCACACATGGTCAGCCCCTGCAAAAGTCATATTGCTTTGTAGAAGCCCATGTCCCTACAACCGGTCAGTTCACCTCCCTTGATAATTCCCTTTTAGTACAAATTATGGGAATAGAGGTGCCCCTTTCAGAGAAGCTGGGGCGGGGGCAGTGCAGAGGGTGAAAACAGAGGTCAGCCCCTATACAAAAGCTGACAAGCTTACTGAATCTAAACACAAAATAAAGGAGCTTATTAAGCTGTCATCAGTAGGGTAAGTCTGTGCAAAGAACAAGCTCCTCTGCATTAACATAGACACCCTCACTGGATTTTCAGAAAAATAAATGTCAAGTCAGAACCTCCAAAGTGTTACATTTCATTCATAGAGGTTGCTCGGTTGGGGAGGGTGAGACCCCACATTCCCCAAGTGTGGCTCCGCCGACTGGGCTCCACCCAAAAAAATCACTGCTGCAGCTACTGGAAAACAAAATTCCCCTGTACAGATTGTGCAATTTCCCCCAAAAAAATTGTTGACTCTTTCTTTACCTTGCTAGGTTTTACCCTTAATGTTCACAATTTTGAGATTTTTTTTTTCACTAAATCTACAAAAGCTGGAAGCTTCCCCCTCTTTTCTTTAATAAATATAAGATTTCCATGACTCTAGGAAAATGACCATCAATAACACCGTTAGCCAGGTGTAATAAAAGTAACAGGCTCAACTGCATCACATCAACAGTAATTTCTAGAAATCTAATTATCTTCTCTTTTACATTGGACTTTCCAAACTTAGTAAGGCCTACCTGCTGCCCACAATAAAAAAAGTGCAATTAAAAAAAAAATCCCACTTTTATAAACAGACACAGTAGTCAACACGTCACAGCCTTCCATTTCAAAAATACACAGACAGAGGCTAACCTGATCAAAACTGGTTGTGTCGAGATGGTATATTGTAGCAACTTGGTGCCAGGGGGAACAAAAAGCTCCCACTGACATTGGTAGTGGTTTGATGATCTGTTTGAGATGCTACATACCAACACTAGAACAACACATTTCAGAAGCTCTTGCTACTTTATTGCTATCAAAGTGAATGTAACATTATTTTTTATTCAACTAGTCTTTGGATTAACCTTTAATTTCTGGATCACTGGGGCATTCTCTGCAAGAGCAGGAACTTCCAGTACTAATACTGCTATGATTTACCAATACATGACCTGACTAGATTTTAAGAATCACATAAATGTCTCATCTCTTGGGTTTTAAATATTTCCCTTCATTGCTTATGATATATAAATACATAAATATACATACATGCAAATACATATGTATATACATGACACGTATGTATGTTTCTATGTATAATATATAAATGAGAAATTTGTATCTATTTTTATGATTTATATAGAAATATACATTTTGATTTTCTATATTGCCACATCTATGCAGTCCAAAGCACCTGCAAACCTGTAACGCGCACCTCCTTCGAAAAAAAAAGCGCAGTCCCTGGAAGGCCTAAATTTAAAGATTAATCCAGTATCAACCTTCTTGCTATAGATTATACAGAGATTGCGCATGAGAAGCGAATTGATTTTCCTCGTTGAAATCTAGCAGTCAAGCCCTCCTAAGTGCTGAGCCTCAATGGAAAAACACTTCCACACAGGGTGTGCCCAGCACCATGCAGAACCTTTTAAGAGCAAGACAAAAACTGTATGCTGAAAGCTGTGAGGCAGGATTTCCTCTGCTGCTGGATACTGGAGTGAAGAGCAAGCCGTGGGTAATTCAACGGCTAAACTCTAAATCCACAGTTCTGCCTAGGAGTTCTCTATAAACGCATTACTACAATCAGTACTAAACTCCAGAAGAGCTAGAAGGTATAAGAATCTCATACTTGGCACTGTTATTAAACATGGAAGTTCATAAATAGAAAAATTGGAATGTATTCTTTAGAAACACACATGTATGCATATCTAAACATATTTCTTGGTATATCCACAGATACCTCCACATATTTTATATGTATATGTGTGGATACAAATCCATATATACCTGCTTTTCTGACATATACTGCGTTGGCTATAATCTTATGATTTAGTAACATTATCTGCCTTTTACTCTCCCTGCTTTCCTTACATTCTGAAGTGGAAAATTTTTCTACTAAAAACATTTACAACACTTTGGATTTGCATTGCACTGCATAAACTCAAGGCCCAACCCTGCAAATATTTAGTCATATAAGTAGCCTACTCTTGTAAAGTCTTCCAGTGAAGACAAATAGGTCACTCATACAACCATGATTTCAATGGAAACAGGCTGATATCACTGGAGGCTCAGTTCATTATCTTGTAAATAGTCAGACCCAAAGCTCTCCAACCTCCATCCACAGTGACTGCATTCAGATCTACTGCACCACCAGATTAACCCTTTGTTATGATGTGATTTTGCACTACAAATTTATCAAACATTCTCCGTGCAGCACATCTTCATAAAAGCTTAACTTGGATTCAATAGAAGCATCCGTAGAATTCTTCTTTCTCAGTTACCTGAGCCATACCACTGTGTACTTTATCACTAAGAGCTTTAAAATAAGTTTATAGTCTACCTGCAGCTATGCAGTCCAAGAAAAAAAGCAACTCCTTCCAAACTAAATTGTTCCAGAATTGGACTAAAACAACACAAAACATCCATGTTTGGTGCCTACTACCTAAACTAAGTGGTTCAGCTGAGTGTGACAAGAAATAACAACTCCTTCAAAATTAGACTAGAATTAATAGAGTCAATTAATATTGACTATTAATAGAGTCAATATTAGCATAGTGCCTATGAGAACTAGTTGTTGTCAAGGTTTTCATGGCCATCACAGAAATGAAAAAACACAATGCAAATTACATGATACAAGGCACCCATCTGAAGCATCAGATGACTGTGTTGGCAGAGTAACCCAAGAAAAAAGACCTTTAAAAAAAACAGCTTGCGTATTTGACACATACTCTTCATAAACTAGGGCTGTAACCCTTCCAAGTGTGGCCCCAGCTCATGCTTGACTCCACCAACTCTGCATCTGTGCAGCGAGCAGAGCTTCAGAGCTCTGATAGCCCTGGTATGCCCTTTCAGGAGTTCTCTTGCTTCCTTGGCTAATCATCACAGCCCTACCAGCCCTTCCCAAAATATGACTGCAATGGGAAGACAGAGCACATATGAAAAGGCCACAACCAGGACAGAACGACTTCAGCTGGAAGGGACCTACAACAATGATGTAGTCCAACTACCTGACCACTTCAGGGCTCATCAAAAGTGAAAGCACATTATTAAGGGTTTGGGGCATTGACCATCTCTTTAAGAGTTGCAGTGTTTTACCACCCTTTTGGTAGAGAGATGTTTCCAAATGTCCCGTCTAAACAGCCCCTAGCAGCTTTGAACCACTCCCACATGTCCCAACACTGGATACCAGAGAGAAGATGTTTACCCAGCTATCCCACATTTCAGGGCCAGGAGAGGGGTTGGAGGGTGGTGCTGGTATGAAAAGAGAAGCTCTTAAAACCACCTCTTCCCTTGCAATTCTGCTCTGGTCAGAATTTATTTCCAGGTCAGGAGATTCACAGGGTGGAGTGGCCTTTATCACTCATTGTTACTCCTCCGAAAAAGGTAAACAGCAACAGAGAACTTGATCATACCTACAGCATCCCATGGTGACCAGTGATCTCCCTGAGCTGCTGTGCAGAAGGAGCATTGTTAGGCCTCCCTGAAGGAAACTGCATGAGGTTGCAAGTCATTAGCTCCCATAAAGGAGGCAGAAATTCAAACCAGAGTCTTCTGGAATGATTTACATAGCACATAAAACTGAGAAGTAATCATAGAAATCATTCAACAAATTATTGGGATTAGTTTTACAAATGCCACTTTAAAAAGGGCGGATGATGTAGCCTTTTTAACTTATGTGATGGTACATGCCTTATGGAAATCCATTCCTGCCAACAGCTTTGCAAGTTGAACACCCTCTTCCATCCCATGCAATTAAATGGCAAAAAAACATCATTTGGCCACTTCAGAATCATGACGTACAGCTTGCCTTCCAGTGACATGAACGGTTAGAGTTGGTTTGCAATTGTATTAGCTCTGCACTTCCAGCAGCTCTGGAGTTCTTGTTAACAGATCCTTTCCTCACTCTTAAAAGTGCAGGATAACATCTGGGTCTTTTGGGAAGCAGTCTTGCAATAAAGAAGCACTTTGTGTAATTCTTCTTTCCTCGCCAAACCGCATCTGTCTGCTCTCTCTGCCCTTCTCCACTCCACCCTGAGCTCCTTGGGCCTGTGGGGACATCTGTTAGCAGCAGCGAGTTGTCTCCACTGAGCCATCAGTAGGTGGCACTGCCTGCTTTTTCTCTCCACCCACGTAAATGTCCAGTGCTGACACCCTATACCGAACACCACTAACAATTTAGAAGGATGCCCAAGTGGCTTAGATGCCTCACCTCCTTGCAAGCCACATCTACAAGAACATAAGCAGCAAAGCAGAACAACCCATAAAAAGACACAGTTCCATTTCTACTTCCCAGACAGTGGCAGTAGCAGCTTTACCAGAAGAACAATGTGGAGAGCAAGCAGCAAAAATCTCTCCTGCTACCTCACCAGGATTTACCAGGCTATTCTGCCTGGGATCTAAGTTCCTCTGATTCTAACTCCAGTTAAACAGATGTTGTCAGCTTGGTCTTGTACCATATGTAGGTGGTCTCACTCATGTTTAGCCAACCCGTCACAAGAGCAGCTCAACAGAGCTACTTTAGAAAAGTATTAGAAATAATTTCCAGTCTAAAAGGATCCTCCCACTTGCAACAATTCCCTGTGGATGACTGCATGTGGAGTGCGTGGTCAGACCCCCACCCAGCCCCAGTCCCAGCCTGGAAGGTTAATTTGCATTAGGCATTTTATTTTGAAAGGTTTGTTCCCAAGACCTGTGAGTCTCTGTTCCGCCATCCAAAACTCAGATTTACAAATTCTCCATATAACCACCCAACAGCTGGTATCAACAATCGTAGCACTCAGGCCAACAGTTCCTAAAGTTGTCACGGTCAAACTCCAGCCAACTGCAGATCAAGGTTTGTTGCTGGGAATCCTGCACCATAGCCACTACAAAAGGGATACAGTGCCCACCCGCTGGCAACAGGGAAGAAGTCCCTGTTTCCACTACAACTTGGTCTCCCCTCCCCCCTCCTTTCTGTGAAAACAACAGTGGATTCATGCAAGAATGATGGGGAAGGACCCATCTTCGGAAGTCCATACACAAATGTATTTAACTGGACATTAATTGTATATGGACTTGCTTCAGACTTGGAAACACTGTCTACTTCCACTTGAAATAAGGGAACTGTATACAAAGCTTTACTATTGTAACTCCCACATTAAAATCAAAACCGCCCTCTTTGCTGGCTATGCATATGTATAGGGAAACCACCAGGGTAAAGTGTCTGTTAATTATCACGGGTAAAGAAAAGAAATATCTGTTTAGAAATACATATTTAAAAATACCATAACCAGCTAGCACATCTTAAGTCTGTGAACTTGTCACCTACAAGTGATGCATTATTTTCAGTATTATTTTACTCAATGTATTTTCTAAGTGAGAAATATTCTCACTGTAATCTTAACCATTTAAAACAAATCAAATTTAAAAAAAAAATGCTAGTATTAACTGATCCAATTAACTGAACCTGCTTCAACATCATAAATTGGATGGTGACTTTTATAGTGCTGAAGCCACCCCAGTATTTCATCTGCGTGTTTTACCTTTACACTAAAGCTAAGCAAGTCAAATGAAATGGCCTTGTCTGGACAGCCAGCAAACACCTGGTTCTCTTAGCAGCTGGTGTCTTCCATTGGCTTAGGACAAAGTCAGCACTCTTCCTTGAGTTTTAGAGTTTGTTTTTAAGAAAGTGCTAGCTCCTTCTAAATGAATCATTGTGAACTCAGACTAGAAGTGCTGCTAAATGACTGTCACAGAAATCAGGTTGGACTTTTCCAAACGTCTGCAATTTCAAATACTCCTTCTCTTTAGCTTCAGCAATGAAAAGGAAAAAAGAATTCCTCCAAAGGATTGCTTATGCCCATGAATGGCAACACCCTTAATTCTGATACTCCAGGGCTATAATTACATTATTACAGTAAATCAAACATTGCCTTTGTGTCTTTACAATCGCACTCATTGTTTGAAATTAACTGCAAATGGTTTGATTTTCTTGTCTTCCTCAAATACGGGAAGGGAGGAATTAAAGCACACTAAATCATCTTCCCCACTAAAACGCACGGAAAGCCAGGATTCAGACAGCAGAATCTGAACTTCGCAAGAAAAGAAACCACAACATGGAGGGAAAGGAAAAGATCAGGCACCGCATTTGACACAGAGCGACTGGAAAGCAATTAGCGGGGCCGCCAAATCCTCTGTTATAATAAATCAGTGACCCAGTTCCCCCTCTTCCCTAGCGCCCTTCATTATAAAATCAGCTTAAATGAACTAACCTTCTCTTCCCCACTCCAAAGCAAATATATTTTCTCTGCAGTCTGCACCTGCCCTTCCCAGCGGCTGCCGCGCCAGAGAGACTCCGGCAGCCCCAGCTGGGGCATGGGGGGGCAATGGTCCAGTGCTGGAACTCCGATGGGCACAGCATGTAAACACAAGTAGGAAGGTAAGCGCTGGCTGATGTGAAACCACTTTCCACTACTCTTCTTCTTGCCCGTTTTCCACGTTTCTTTTGATAGACTTAGTTCACCACATCTGCCGGAGCTGACACATCTGGCTCCTTCCCCAGGTGCAGGGCACAGCAGACACGTCAACATGTTGTCTGAAGGCAGTGGTACTTTCTGGAAAGACCCCTTTTACCCATCATCTATTACACAATAATCAAGTCTTTTAAAAGGATGGCTAACCAAAAAAAAAAAAGCCAAAAGCTGATTTTGACAAGAGACAGGCCAGAATGGGAACTGCTGAGACAGTAAAGAACAAGCCTGTTATCTTACAAACTACACTTCAGGCTGTCAGCTGCCAGAGATTTACAGGGAAAAAACCTTTCCTAGGACTGAAACTACACGAAACTTTCATTTCCAACAAGAGGAACTCATGAACGCGTTCACCCCGAATAGCCCCTAAGAAGGAACCCAGGGGAGGGGACACACGGAGGAAGGAGACGAAAAGCAGGAGAGGGGACAAGGCAGCGCGGGGTGGGGGGGGGGGGGCGGGCGGGGAGCAGCTATTCGCAGGTGGCAGCGCGGGCAGAGAGATAAGCATCGCCTAAACCCCTGCCGGCTCCCCCCTGCCTGCCCCGAGATGGGGCTGCTGCAGGCTGCCCGCCAGACCTGCCCTCCCCCAGGGTGGCAGGAGGGTGGCATGTCCTTCGGCTATTTATAGCAACCGGCTCCTATTTTGGTGTGTCGGGATCCGATGGGGGTTGGGGGGGGGGAGGAGGCTGGGTGAGAACGGGGAAGGGGAAGGAAGGGGAGGAATAAGGAGCAAAAGAGAGCTAAGGAGGAAAAGCAGGAACCCCTCCCCCCGGCCCAGCTGATGTTGTGTGGTGCCCGTGGCATCTGTAGGCAGTATGGGTCCTACTGCTCCGTTGGAAGCTGAAGCGCCTATCAAAAGCAGAAGAGAGGGGAGATTTTGAATTGATTTCCTCTCCCTCAGGCCCAAGTCTTGTCAGTGATTTCTAAGCCCTGGGCTGGCTTCCGCTGAAAACAAGTTAGAAATCAGTCCTGAGGGGGGCAGATCCTATTTTGCGATTTTCACTGAGCCACAACTATAAATTTCATGTTGCTCGCTGGTGCCCATTTTCTGCACCGGTTCGACGACTCCAGCGTGACACCAGAGACCTTCTCCTCCTCCTGTTCATGCAGCTGCCCCAAACGTGCCTAGATAAAACCTGTCAGGTCGATTTTTATCGTCTCCTTTCAAGGCAATGTCTTATCAAATGTTTAGCCCTCACTCCCGCCGCAGTAACCTCGCCCCGTGCGTCTCTAGAATGAAATATGCTAAACAAATATGTGGGTAATTTACGGGGGCTCAGGGCTCTTCTTCTGATCTCAGCCACGCAGCTTTGCTCTGGGCTGATGGAGAGGGAGGGCAGACAAAAGAAAACGCGATGACAAAAGCGGAACGACACTTAAAACATGTTTCTGATTTAACTGTAATCTATTTTTAAATTGGGTGGCATGTAAATATAAAGCTCTAATTAACAAGCAGAATTTTTGCCCCTGAGAGTGTCTCCCCAGCTGAAGGCTGGGCGTGTTCCTCCTCCCGGCGCTTGTGGAAGCGCTTGCAGAAGCGCTTGTTCATCCTTCAGCTGCTTCAGCCCCTCGCCAAGGGACACCCCACATCTCACCTTCGCTTCCCCCTCCAGAGTTCACCTGACATCACGAAACGGAGGAGTGAATTACTGCGGATCCTCTATGGTTTTGCTGCGGGGCGGTAGCAGTGCTTCCAGGCAGCTTCAGCAGTGCAGCCCGGGCTGCCAGCCCACTGCCCACACACGCAGAAACACCACGGCGGCTGCCGGGGACCCTTCAGACAACGCAGCCCCCTTCAAATTTGTGAGGAGGAGGAACTGTTTACAAATTAATCTTTCCAGAGCTGAAAACTACACACGAGTAACACGGGGAAGAAATACTAGTGTCTACCAAAATGACCCGCAACTTTAAAAACACGTTTCAAGTTTGACCTGGCCAGCTCGCTTCCACCGAGCAAGAAAAACAATCTTGGGGGAAAAAAACAATACCCTTCGCCTTTATAACTGCAGGGTGTATTTCCTGCTGTCAACTCAATCAGTAACGATGGCTGCACCTAAGCATGACTTTCCCAAAAAGAATTCATCACAGCAACAGAGGAACAAGTAACATCCTTACTAGGAGTACAGCTCTTTGTAGCTCGTTAGATGTTCTTCTCCTTAGACATTGCAGTTAGAGCTGGCACCACAGAGGAAAGAATATGGAAATAGGAAGGAAGAAAGGAATTTTAATATCTATATTCCTGTCGTGGATAAATCATGACTATCCTTTCTTTGAACAGCATATGAAACGCGAGAGCTTTGATGGCTGGGATCTGAAGTTCTCGTGGGGGAGCTGGTGCTCCTGCTGCTGCTGCTGAAGAAACACAAAAACTCCTTTGCTCGATTCAGTTCAAAAAGCACCTACTGTGAGACCGTCTGGTCTAACATTCATTTTTTATTCTACTGCAACGCTCACGCTTTGCGAAACGCAATAGTAATTTCCATACCAGCATTTACATCCAAATAGATCCGTTGAGATTCATGCTGATGTGTAACAGTCCTACTTTTGCAGCCCTTCTGACTAACACTTGACCCGCCCCAGTGGGTTTCTCCATGGGGTGATCCGTGTGCCAGGACTGCGTGTACCCAACACAGTGCCGTTTCCTATTTGCTGCGGGCACCCCTGCGGAGAAGCTGGCAGGAGCCTCTCTGCCAGCTTCTCCCCAGAGCTGCCCGCAGCGAGCAGTGCTGCATTCAACCTGGCCTTAATTTCCTACATTTAGGGAGTGCTCTTTAATCTCCGAGTCCTTCCTAAGCCTTCTCCCTCACCTCAGTGTTGTTTCCGAGGAAGAGCGACCAGAAAGCAAGCTTGGCTGAGACCTCTGTGTCTGCACCGCCGGCTCCCATCGCGCCTCTCGATAGGGCTACGGCTCCCACGGGGTGGAATAAAACTCTCGGGGGCTCCGTAAAACACGGCCCCAGCCCGCTCCCCGCTCAGACTCGGGCCGGCGGGAGTACTGGTTCAAGAAGCAGTTGGTAGTGCGAAAAGTGGAATGTTTTGATTTATACTGGTGTGGAGTCAGTTTTCTGCCGATGTCTTCAGTAGCAGTACAACCACCGACAGGTTGCCAATGGGCCATCTCATTTAAACCATTTATCACCTAAAAAAAGCTGGACCAGATGATCTTAGAGGTCCCTTCCAACCTGAAATTGTATCATTCCATCATTCTATAATAAGCTCGACATGAGCCAGCAATGTGCGCTTCCGGCCCAGAAGGCAAACCGTGTTCTCGACTGCCTCAAAAGAAGCGTTACCAGCAGGTCGAGGGAGGTGATTCTCACCCTCTACTCCGCTCTCATAAGACCCCACTTGGTATTGTGTGCACTTCTGGAATCCCCAACAAAAGATGGATATGGAACTGTTGGTACGGGTCCAGAGGAGGGCTACAAAGATGATCAGGAGCCTGGAGAACCTCTGTTATGAGGACAGGCTGAGGGAGCTAGCCTTGTCTAGCCTAGAGAAGGCTCCAGGGGGACCTTTTAGCAGCCTTCCAGTACCTGAAAAGGGGCTACGGGAAAGCTGGGAGGGACTTTTTACCAGGGCAAGTGGTGATAGGACAAGGGGGAATGGCTTTAAATTGGAAGGGGAGAAGACTTAGATTAGACATTAGGAAGAAATTCTTCACAATGAGGGTCGTGAGACACTGTCACAGGTTGCCCAGGGAAGCGGGGATGCCCTCTCCCTGGAAGTGTTCAAGGCCAGTTTGGATGGGGTCTCGAGCAGCCTGGTCTAGTGGTAAGTGTCCCTGCCCATGGCAGGGTGGTTGAAACTGGATGATCTTTAAGGTCCCATCCAACCCAAACCATTCTGTGATTCTTCTGCAATTCTAAAACCAGCGCAACCCCCTCCGGCGGCGCGGGGCCCGCGTACCTGCAGGACGTTGTCGTGGCGCAGCCGCTGCAGTAGGATCATCTCTTTGACGATCTTGTAGGCAGCCAGACGGTAGCAGTCCCCCAGGGCGGAGAACTGCCGCACGCAGTTGGCGATGTCGTGTCCACCGAAGTCCACCGCCTTCAGCGCTACGGCCAGCGTGTGGTTGAGCACCGCCTTGTAGACCGCTTTGGTGTACCCAGAGCCCAAGTACTGCACGCCGCTCACATTGCGGATGTCGCCGCAGCCCAGCAGCGGCGGCTCCAGCGACAGCTCAGTCGAAGCACCCGCTCGCGGCGCCACCGCCACCGCCACCGCCCGGCCCCGCGGCCCCGGCTGCTCCGCCGAGGTGCGCGGCGGCGCCAGGTCCATCAGGCGCCTCTCCCGTGGCCGCAGCGGCCGCCCCGCAGCCAAGTGCTGCCGATAGCGCAGCACCTCCTCGTACCGCTCGCGGATCTGCCGCTCCAGGGCGGCCCGGCCACCCTCCTCCTCCAGCGGGAAGAGGGGGGCGCCGGGCGGGGAGGGGGGCTCCCCGGCGCGGGGCGGCGGCGCGGGGTGCTCGGAGCCGGGGATGAAGAGCACGTTGAGCAGGGTGCCCAGGAGGAAGGCGAGGCAGCAGCCCGCCGCCACCGCTGCCTTCCTGCGCCTCATCGCCGCTTCGCTGCCGGCTCGTCCAGCCTTTCGGGTTTGGCTCCTCTCGCCCCTTTCCCCGGGAACCAGCTCCGAGGCTTTTTTCTCTTTTTTCCCCTCTTTTTTTTTTCCTCCTCCGGCGGCAGAGCGAACCCGGGCGCTCAGCCGGAGCTCAGCTCCTTACGGTGTGCCCGCATGACACTTGTCTCCCTGCTTTTAAGCTTCTGAAGCACTTATTACTAGCGGGACGCGGGGGGTGGGGGGGGGGATCCCCGGCTCGCTCTCCCCGCCGACGCGCGCTGATTGACAGCCCAGCCCGTTCCGAGCAGCAGGGGGGCCTGGGAAACGTAGTCCCCCGCGGAAACTCCGCCAGCCTCCGGCGAGCCCGTGAGTCGGGACTACATCTCCCAGGCTCGGCCGAGCCCCCCGGCGGAGAAGGCTCGGGGCGGAGCGGGGCGGGGCCGAGCAGGCGGGAGGGACCCCCTTCGACGGGCACCGCGATCCCCCGCCCCGGGGCTGGGGCGAAGCGGGAGCTGTGGTCGTTTCCACGCGTGTCCGCGGTGGAAGTCGCGCCGGCAACTGTTTGTTAAGGGATGCCCTGTTCCTTTCCCCAGCAGCTGTTTGTTAAGGGATGCCCTGTCTCCGTTCCCGGTTTGTCAGGAATGCCCTGTCCCCATCCTCGGTTTATAAGGGATGCCCTGTCCCTGTTCCCAGCAGCCACGGGGAGACAAACACACGAGTACCCACAGAAAGGAAGGGGTTTCCGATGCCTTTTTCCGGCACAACGCGGACGCGGAGGAGGGCTAGGAAGGGGAGCGGGGAGATGCCTCGCAGTTTATGTCACCCACACGAGACTGCAGCCACAAATCACGGTCCCGGTATGGGGTAGCTCCTGCCTTGCTGGAAATGTGAATTGCAGGGGTGAGTGCTAATGACACGGTTATCCATCAAACCCACATTACGATGCTGTTAGCAACTAATTAACAAACACAATCAGCCCGCGAAACTGCCACAAAGGAAAGCCCATCAACAAGAGAAAAGCCGTGAAGAGTCAGGAGGCAAAGTTCTCCACAATGGAAGCGGGAAATCATTTCCAACAAGGGAAAGCGACGAGCCATTTAGGTAATACACATCGGGCACGCCAAAAAAAAAAAAAAAAAAAAAAAAAAAAAAAAAAAAAAGGAGGTGGCTGTGAAGGAAAAATAACTTGGCGACTGCTCCCAGGATTCGGCGTGCTGTGATCGGAGCTTGGGGAGGGCTCAGCCCCGCTGCCGGCGCCAGGACCCGCGGGGAAGCGCTTGGGGATCGGAGGCAGCCGCGCGACCGGGAGAAGGCGAGCGGCAGCAGCCTCTGGAGGGGATGTGGGAGATACACCGTCTCTTCCAGCAGCCTCACCTTTCAGTCGCTGCCTCCCAAGAGGCCCCCCGCAGTCACTGGCGACACGGGGTGGGCAGAGGAGGTGGCAGCGGCCCGCCAGCAGCACGGCACAGCGGGTGCCCCTTCCCAGCGGGATTCCCAGAGCCCGGCACTAACCACCACATAAAAATAACGGGAGGGCGCATAATCACCAATTAAAGTAAAAATAACACCGCGGAGAGGGAGGAGGGGGGAAGGCGGAGGCAGTGTCCAGTGGAGCAGCAGGCTCCCGGTCGCGCCGTGCCGTGCCACGCCACGCCATGTCGTGCTATTCCATGCCACGCAACGCCACGCCGTACCATGCCGTGCGGTGTTATGCCATGCCACGCCGTGCCATGCCACGCCACGCCATGCCACGTCACGCCACGCCACGTCCTGCCATGCCATACAGTGCCATACCGTGCTATGTCTTGCTATGCCATGCAGTGCTATTCCATGCCATGCCGTGCCCACGCAGTCCCTGCGCTTTGCCCACGGTTACTCTTTCTGTCCGCTGGGGCGGTGTGACGGGGAATTCGCTGTGGGCTTTTGTGCTTACTGTATCTCGGAGTTTTGGGGTTTTTTTGGTGAGGTTTTGGGTCTTTGGGTCTTTGTTTGTTGTTTTTTTGGTTTGGGTTTTTTTTTTTGGGGGGGGGGGGGGGGGAGGCTTTGAGTTGTGGGAGCCTTCTGGATCTATTCCCACCCTCCATAATCTAGCGGGAACAGCAGATTTATTACCGTTCAGCCATGCCAGGCAGCTTCCTTACAGATTTCCCGAGCCAGTCCCTCTTCCCGCTGCACTCAGTAGGACAGGGTTGCAGGCCAGGCTATTTTTTTGCAACGTAAGTGGGATCATAACGATTTGAAATGCTTTTCCGAAGCTGTTGGGACACCTGCAGCCCTCCCTGTTCTGAGTGGGATCCCCACCCCGCAGGTGGTGGGAGGCTTGGATTGCCTTCCCGCGGTAGGTTTGGGAGATCTGAACGTACCGGACCTCCCCTCCTGGCAGGGCAGAGGGCTCCCGAGGAGGCATCATGCAATATTATCCAGCCGGTCAACTTAAATCCCGCCCTGCAAATCATGTCACCCCGGAGGTGCTCGTCAGTGTGCCCTTCCAGAGCCCAGCACAGTCCCCGCGCAACCGCGCGGCCCCTCGTCCCCCTCCTCCTCCGGGGAAACCACGGTAATTTGCCCGTGGGTGCTTGAAACGTCCACTCTCGGCTGGATTTATGGCTTGGTTGATGTGAGCCGGCGCTTTTTAGTACTGCATAGATAGAATAAAGTCGGGGAGGTTGTGCAAGCCGAGAAAGGAGGAGGCACTGGAAACGTTACTAGCAGGCGGTGGGATCTCAGCGGAATATTTCTCCCAGGGGGTGACCTGAGGCTAAGAGCCTCTTGGAGAGGGGAGGTGGCTCCGACGAGGGCCCGTGCCGGCCACGAAAGTGAATAGTGCTCAGGAGGGTGCAGGCAGCCGAGCATGAGCAGCTGAGGACCAGCATGGAGAGGAGGAGCTTGCATTGGCAAGTACCTCCCACGGCACCTGCACCCCTGGATGCTTTGGGGGGTGGGAAAAACAAGAAGGCTGCTTTTCTTGCAGGATGGGAAGGAGAGGGTCTGAAGTGAAACGGGGCCCTCGGGCTTTGCTTGTCGCCGTGAGGAGGCAGTGATTTAAGGAGAGCAGCCCTTCTCCTGCCTTCTCCTTTGCTTCTCCACAGCAAGGCCATGGAGGCTGCGCGCCCGCGGAAGTTTCATGGCCGCCTTGTTTGCGCAGTTTATGGGAACACAACTGGACTGCAAAGCAGCTGCTCCACAACCCATTAAAGTGGGCCACCTGTTTTTCACATCACACCGCATCTCAAAGCCGGTTTTCTTCATTATATCCGTCCCGACAGATACCATGAAATACATCACTCATTTAGATATGGGAGCTGACCTCTGGAGGATGACTTGTGCGGAGCACTTTGATGTTGAGAGACAGATTTCAAAAGACAGAAAGCCCCTTCCATGTTTCTAATTACCCTGCACTCGGGGCCTGCCACTGATTAGGGCGGTGGTGCTGGGCCGAGGCGGGCAGGCGACCGAGCGGGGCGGAGAGAGGCTGCCAGCACCTTTAAACCACACTGCCAGGAAAACCAATACGGGTGCATAAACAGAGCTACTGACTGAAGTCAACAGCGAGCTGTGGCCAACAGCAAACAGCCCATGCAGGCGTGAAAACGGGGCAGAAGCCTCTTCTGCATCTCCTCCTCTGCATCACCACACACACCCCTGGCCTCCCCATTGGTGGAGGAGACTTGGGAGTAGGTGGCATCTGCTCTAGCAGCCAAGGCTCTTTTGCAAGATGGTGCGCTGAAAGCATTACAGACCTTGCTAACACTGCTGCTCACATGCAAGCCTTTTATCTCAGCAGCGCAGTTGGAAAAGCTGAATCACTGTGGAGAGAATGAGGACTGAAAGGTATTTTTTCATATGCAACAGACTGCTCTTTATTTGATCTTCACAGACCCTGTTTCTATCAATATTCCTAAAGATGAGGGATCAAGCAAGGAAAAAGTAAAACCATGCTACTGTGCTAAAGAACACATGCTAAAACCATGCTACTGTGCTATTTTCCTTGGGGAAATAATTTTGTTGCTGCAGGAGCCATGGCCATCTTGAAGGCTATACTTGTGTTTGAGGAATGGGTGACGGGAAAGAGAAGTTTGGGAGCCTGCATCCAAATCCAGCCAAGGGTAACCTCAAGCACCTATGCTCCTGTCCCCCTCAGTGTTTCCAGCCAGGCTGCGTAAGCATTGCTAGTCTACAGAGTCAACAACCTTTGCGAAGCTAAACTCACTTGTATTTTCATACCCACAAGCAGGCATCTTCAAGCAAGTCTCACTGTTGGTCTCAAGGGACTTTGACTCCAGGCCCCAAAAAAGAAGTCTCACATTTTAAAGCATGGGTGGCTTCAAGATCTCACTTAAAAACCACAACTGGAAATGTGTTTGTGGGAGCTAGAATCCTTCAGAGCTTCTAATGGGAAAGTCTGTTCTTCCAGAAGTGTTCTGCACTCACATTGCTCCCCTTTGATACTTAGGAGTTTTTTCTTTTTTTTTTAAAGGACTTCATAAACTTTTGAATTCCTGGCTTCCTCTTCTGGCTGCTTCTGTAGAAGTGAAGTTGTTTGTTTTTTTGGAAAGCCCAGCCTCAGCTAGGAGGCCAGAAGTCCCTTGAAAACATGAGTCCCTGTCCTACATGTCTTTTTGGTGAGGTTTCCTGCACATCCAACCTCTCCGTCATTCCCTGCTTTCCCAAGGTCTTGTCAGCTTTTAGGGTAGGGTGGAAAGCTGGGTTGTGGGGCCAGAAGTGGGCCCTTGCACATGTGTATTTTTTAGCCTTTAGTAAATATTCTTACATGGTAAAGTTTTTGCAGTGCTTTTTACTTTAAATAAGATCTCTCTTTTTTATTTTTTTTTAATGTTTCTTCCTTTTCTCACAGGAAACCCACTCTCTTGTACGTTGAAGGAAGCTGAGATGCAGCCAATTGTATTAGTTCTGGCTGGAGAGAAAATGCATAATGATACACTGGATGTGTGGTGTGAGTCCAAAATAAATGGCCACTAGCAGAGCCAGTGAAAACCTGCAAGTGCAGACAGTCTGCAAAAAACCCAAAAATCTTGGACTCTACCTGAGGTTCTCTGCATTTTTCCAAAGGGAAAAATGAACTTTGGGTTTAGGGAACCTGGGAAGAGACACTGGGGCACTCTGCCTTTTTGATTACATTTGTGAATTGTGATGATCCTCGCATTTTTTTGTGAGTATAGCATCTATAAGTGGGAGAAGGTGTTTTATCTCCTAACCTGTGTTCTCAAAGCACAGCAGTTTGGGTTTTATGTGCCAGATGTCAGTATGCCCTGATTCTTCAGGCAGTTGAGATTAAAGCTTCTCTCTATCAGGGAGGTGTTACGAGGATAACTCCATTAATGCATGTGGAAATCTGGTACTGCAGTGATAAAGACCCTGTAAATATTTACACAGACAGGCAAGCTCATGGAAATTTCACATTATTAGCTTAACTTCATTACATGGACATATTGAGAAAGTCAGTGGTGTAAAACATTCGCTTTTATTTTTAATTAAACATTGACAACATATCTGGTGCTGCTTCAACCACAAGATTCAGGGAGTTGCTGCTCTAAATATTTTACAATCTGCAGGGAAATATCAAGACTCAAGCAAAAGAAAAAAGTAACATAGCAGCTGTAAGAATAAATCTTGCTAGTCAGACCTTTTACGCTTTTAAGAGTTAATAAAATAGTGGGTAAAGAACAACCAGAGGATATAATTTATTTGGACATTCAAAAGCCTTTTGATAAACACCCATACAAGAAACTGTTAAGGAAACTTGGTAACCATGAAGTGAGAGGTAAAGTCCTGTCATGGATTAAAATCTGGTTATAAATGGGTACGGAATAAATGGCCAATTCTAGTAGGAAAAGAGATTAATAATGAGGTGCCCTGGAGAGCAAGACTCAGACCAATATTGTTTAATGCTTTATTAATAACCTGGGGGTGAATAGTGAAGTGGCAAAAGTTGATGTCAATAGAAAAGTACTTAGCCTAGGTCAGGAGCAACTTCAGAAGAATTTAATAAAACGGCAGGACTATGTGCAGAAGTATGAGGGCAGCTTGGAAAATGCCTTCAAAACCTACAGCACTTCTCCCACTCCTCCTGGCATTTTGGGACTAGCAAAGGGACAGGGACTGCCCCAGGTCTCTGCTAAGGTGAAAGCAGATAAACTGAGGAGAGGCTGATGTTTCCAAGCAGCTCAAGTACACTTTTACTCCTCCTGGTTGCTGCCCAGCTCCCTCAGTTCATTATGCCGGAAGGGAAGACTGAGCTCCTATATGGCGGACCCCTGTACTGTCTGTGAATAATATCCTTCTAGTAATTGCTTAAAAAAGTTGATGCCAGTTGCCATGGCTGATCCTTTTCTGAAGACACACCAAAGGTTCTTGGTCACCTCTCACAGGCATTTCAAAAATTACATGTTTGGTCTGATGAGAGTGATATGGCAGCAAGCCTCACATACACTTAGTCTAAGAACATAAGCTCCTAGGTGCTGCCTGGCACCTGGCAAAACAAAATCTGCCAACACAGCTGGGGTGAAAATATCTATATGCAAATAGTAGTCACATCATCTAGTGCATAACAAATTAAAGGCACAGGCAGCTGCCTGAATTTACTGCCACTGAGTATTTGGATGAGTTGTTTGGGTGAGCTGTTTAGATGAGTTTTTTACACTGTGACTTTTCCTTCCCGTTGTAGGAAAGACACAAGTGGCACACACATCACTTTTGCAGTGTGGCTATGTCTTGCTGAACTACGTTAATGTGGTCTGTAGCATCATGACTTGGAACAGACATGAATTCACATTGCAAGTGGTTTATTTGAAACTGGTATGCAGATGAACGTACTTATCAGAGGTCTGGGTGATGTTTGATGGTATCTGAGTAATCTCATTGCTACCAGTCCTCTGTTCAACTGTTCTGTCTTCTCCACAGTGCCACCCAAACACAGTGCAGGCTCCAATGGGTCTGAAGATAATAACATTCATGGAAATTCAAACAGCTGTTTTTCACAGGGATTTATTATTGTTTTGTTTTTAACCAGTGGGTCATTTCCAAGGATACTATTCTGGAAACGAAAGCAACTCATAAAGAAAGATTTTTTAAAATCCTCTTGATATGACTTGTAAAGGATTTTGAAGTACCAGCCACAAAAGAAATTGTTTTTAAATCCCCTCTTTCATCTGATGACTCTTATTGCATTGGAAATGCCCCACATCCCCAGCATCAGGACCCCAGAGTAGTAGGTGGGGTGCCATTGCTGTTCACAAAGGACTTTGTCCCCAAAGGGAACTACAAGGACTCACCCGCAGGGTAGGAAGTCCATTTCCAAGTAGGAGGTTACTTCTCTCCATTCTACAGCACCCAGGAGGCAACTTAGGGCTCCCTCTCCCAGTGAATCATACCAGCTTGCCTTGTCCCCGAATTTGTAGTTCAATCCCAGCTCTTCAAGGTTTGTGGGCAACCTTGGGATTCTTACTTTTACAGCTTCTTTTTTCATAGTCTAAAGTGAAAAAGATGTACACATGTGCAGAATAGCCGTTCAGTGTAATAAGCAAGAATCTAATACATTAGTGCAGGGGGGTGGGCTCCAAGTGTGAATAGGTTTCATTTGTCGAGTTTTATTAACTGATATCAAATGAGAACCTGCTCAGAAGTGAAGGAACAACTTCAGCAGCATAGAGTCTAACCACCCAGCACATGTGACTAGGGGTTCTGCCAAGGATCAGGTCAGAAAGGAGCTGTTTTGCAGGGCAGGGATTTGTCCTGTATTTACTGCTGAAACTGGGACACAATTTTCTCTGGCCATACCTCTGTGAATTATTAGGGGAAGCAAAATATTCAGGCAACATCACAGTAACACTTGCAGTAAGTGTGACACCACATGAGCATAGCGCATAGTCGTGCAAGTGTGAAGGTTGCTGAACAGCTTGGGATTGATGGCTTAGAAGTGGTATATTTTACCATTAGCACCATCACTTTTCTCCGTAAGTACCATCCAAACAAAAGCTTTGGGAGCTTGTTCTGAGGAATCAGGAAGTGCCAGAGCCTGGGGCAATCTGTGTCTCTGGGCAGCTGTAACATTAAAGCAAGAAAGACTAAAACTCAAGACTTCAACTGCTGAGGCAGAGCCCTGTCATCTCTCTGGAAGTGGCTGCCCCGTGCCTGCCTCACAGCTTTGCTGCAGTGGGAGGTACGGTTGGCTCCCCTGCCTCTTTAGTGCTTGTCTCTCTAGGCTCTGCTTGTGGTCTTCTTCTTATTCCCATCTTCACCACTGAGCCTGTTTCTCCCAGCATATCCCATTTTTCCTCCATGCAGCAAACCTCTTCAGTCATCGCTTCTGCTCCCTGCCCCTTCCTCCTGCCGGCAGATAAAATGGTGCTTTCTCAACTTTTGCCTCCTCCTCTGGGCTTTTGAGGGCTGCAGTGGCCAGCTGCGGTGATTGAGTCACTTCCAGCAGGGCAATGCCATTTCCTTTCCTTCTGGCTCCCAGAACAATTAGCAAAGGCTGGCATTTTGTTAATCCAGGCATAATTAATAACCACCAATATTTTTGTTGTAATTCCTCTGGTTCCATGCTTTTGAAGAGCTTTAAGAGCTATGAGCTTTTAGACGTGCTTGTAGAAGACACTGATGCAGATAGTTTGCCAGGCCATAAAATCCTTTGTAGTAGTAGTAGTTTCTTGGAGGGCCTAAACAATTTTATATTGAAATTGGGAGAGAAATTCAACAGTCAGACTTGAGAGGTATAGAATGATGTTTTCTGATTCTTAATTGTCCGCCCATCATTGAGTAATGGAAAGGATTAGTAGCAGAGTATTTTGTACCCATAATATGATCTTCTTGCTGCCTATCAGTTCACAAAGACATAGCAAAGCAAAAGACTTGGATCTGTAATTTGTTCCTGTGCCTTTGGTATCTACCTCCAAGGATACTGGCAGGTTAGTCGTAGTAGTAGTTCTTAGACATAGGAATGTGGTACTTTCTACCCAAGACTGTATCCACAAAAGATGTCAGGTCATTTTACAGCCATTCATTTGAATAGACAAGATGTTTAAATTGTTTCTTAGAGTCACTTAAAAAAAAAAGGCATGTGAAAATGTTAGAGAATTTCCTCTTTCCCTTTCCCACCCAAATACAAAAATCAAATAAAAGCAAACACATGGGACAAATATAAGAGCAGTCCCCTCTGCACGTATTCTCTGTGATACGCAGGCTGTTTCCAGATGTATGGGTTAGACCTCACCCAACTTCTGCTTAAATCTCAGCCTCAGCATATTGATTGAATACTCACCGAGTTGGGAAAACTAATGCACTTGGTGGCCAGGCTCCTACCTTCTGCCACGATTCTGGTCACTGCATTGATTCTGTGACCCCGTTAACATCTTTTCATTCCAGTTAGTCCATTTTCAAGCTTGCTGAAGTGTAGGTTTAAAGTCCTTGGAGTGTAATTTAAAATGAAAAATAAATAGGTGGGCTTTTTTTTGTCTTTTGCCTGAATATTTTTTAATAAACCATCACTCTAGTGTAGGAAATGTATAGCTCTGACAGCATGAGCAGAGAAGTACACTCATGGTGAAAAAACACAGTATTAACACTGTATCGTGCATAAAACGATAACTACCTCCTAAAGACAGTATTTGAAAGCACTTTAGGATCTGAACTCAGAAACAGTTCAGAATTTTCACACATCATGTGGATGAACATCTCACATGACTACTTTTGGTAACTGAGTATTTGTGTGTGTGGACCCCAAATGAGACTATTCACAACTAAATACACCTGCAGCAATAGTAAGTACATGGGCAATAGGGCATCGCTGTGCTTGTGCAGTGCCCATGCCCCAGGCTGTAGCTGTTATTACTACCTACAATGGTGTTTACTATTTTTGGTCCTGATTCTAATCAACACATGCTTCAGTACTGATTTCTTACTTTTGAGTGCAAAGTCTAGACCAAGGATGTTGGGACTATAAATGTGAAAGAAGAACCTTAACATTGCAACAGCCAACTGCAGCAAGCGTTACTCACAGTATTTTTATCTTCATGCTATGCGCTGGAAGAGTATGGACATGCCAAAAGGGAGAACCACCCGTGAATGGGGATCAGGACAACCGTCAGGCTGAGAAAAGGGTTGTTTAAGCTCATCAGAAGTACAGAGTGCAATATAGAGGAAGGTGCCTGGCTTAAGGCTGTAAGGAGACGGTTCTCTGCACCTGGGCAGATGGCTCCTGAGAAAGATCAAGGTCTGTGGCTCTGTACTGCTACCTCATTGTGTAACCTGGTGATTAGGACTGTCCCACGATTCAGGAGACCAGCATACCTGAATCGCTGTACTGCCTCAACAGAGTTCATCCCTTGTCCCTCACCTCTTATTGGAGTACTCTGGCAGGAGGATACAAGATGAGATTCCATCTGTCATTACTATTCATGATGAGCTGTGTGTTAAAAAGTATTACTGGAATTATTGTCTACTCTGATATATTTTATTAGCTGCTGTGTGAGAGAATTGAGTGCAAGTCTCTGGTTAAATGATGAACAGAAGAAGCAGCGCACACATTTCCAGCAGTTGGGGGCAGATCTGTCTCTTAACTACGCAAGAGGTGGATTTCAAGGTCAGTCTGCTGACATTGGCTTTAGGATACTAAATGGCCTGACTCACAGACCACAGGGAGATGCCCAGCAGTGCTCTGCGTGGCTGGCTGAGACGCAGGGATGGCTGCAGAGTCAGGCCCTCCCCAGGTACTCACACCTGCGTGGCACTGCATGTGTTCTGCAGGAATGGGAGCACCCCAAAGCCTTGGCTTATGGAGGCTGACCTTCCAATGGGGCTTGGACACCTCTGGCTTAAGGGTTGGAAGGATTTCTGAGGGTTTTTCAGGTGCTGAAGATTTCAGGTGCTTAGAGAGGCAAATAATGACTACATCTCTTTGTGTAACTGCAAATGAATCTATCCTCAGTCAAATGTGATTACACTTTGTAGGGGCTTTTTATTCCTACTCTTCTCTAAAGCATAATAGACACCAGCCAATAAGTCAGCAGTGTTATTTTGCAAGTAGAAAAAACATATACTTTTGTAAAAAAAGCCCTTTATTATTCATAAAATATTCAATGATAATTTGACTCTATTTGTCCCTTTTAAAAAATTTTTTAAAATTCTGTTATTCAGGAAAAAAAAAACCTTCAAAATTTTTATAGTCCTCAGATCTATGTCAAAGACTGAAGCCAACTTTGCCTCTAGCAAAATCATGTTGATCTCAACTGCTTTCCCAGAAATGCTGAGAATTTTATATTCTTTGAGCACCCCGATGGGCAGAAAATATTCCTGAGAGATCAGCAGGCTCTCAGCTACTGCTCCAATTCATAGAAATTAAACCTGCCATCATCTGTTTTTTATATTTGGAAAATGTCAGCTATACTTCCTATCACGTATACTGTTGCTTCAATGCACTGAGCCTTCTGTGAATTTCAAAACACATAACTCAGCTCTCAAGCATTTCTTTTGTAAATATTGATAATGGTTTCAAGTTCTTTATTAAATAACTTTTTAATGAGTTTGAGGACAAAGAACTATTTTTTCACAGACTCACGAAGATAAGAATCACAACATATCTTTCTATACCATGGAACACATGGTTCTCAATACCTCATTGTGTAGCATAGGTTTTCCTTACTTTTAAAAGGTTTATTTAACAAAAAAAACACCCCGCAGTTCTAAGAAATAAAATCTTAGAGGCCGTACTAAAATGTCCAAAATCACATGCGAATGCTCTGTGACAGCTTTGAAGGCCAGTGAATGCTGGTGTTAGGAATAGTATTAGAAAGATCTCATTACCTCTTTTAATCCAACAGCAAGAAGAACTACAAAATGCTAACATCCTACCTTTATACGTTTTAGTGTATAGGCCTCTCCTTGCTCAGTATCGTTTATTGCCTGTGTTTTTACCAGAAAGGATCCTTGTGTATACACATAGGATCAAAGACAATAAATATTATGGCGAGGTTCACCATGGAAAATTTACAGGGAAAGGTTTTTTGTCAGTTTACAAGCATGGTCAAAGTCCTGCAGGGGAGTTCCTCTTTGAGCAGGCTGTAAACTATTTCCATGGGGTAGGTAAGAGGAAGTCTTAAGGGTGCCTTGGAAAATATTAAGCTACAGAAATCCTGACCTCTGTCTTCTAGAACTGGCCCAGAGGACTGATGTTTACTACCAAGCATGTGGCTCTCTAGGAAACTGCATACTGTCAGTGGAAGCAGGGTTATTTTTTAAATACATCTCAATTAAAAGTTGGACTGGGTAGCGGTACACTAAATCAAATATGCTGTTCAACTAATTTCTCTATAAAAACCCAAATATTTACCTTTGAACTTAAAAATGTTGCCTTCAGGCATGTAGTGTTCCAGCCAGCTGTAGTATAAATGCATGGTGCAGGTTCTATAGCTTGCGTCTTTATTCTACACTCCAAAACATTCATGTTTGCTAAGCAGAATTAAAAGCTGGCTAGAAAGAGATTACTAATCCCCTGATATTAGCCTTTCTTCTCACATATTCCCTTGAAGACTTTCAGGTCCAATAATAACATTTTCCCTGCTGGCCCTATTGACAGCCTGAAACCTTAATGATGATCCATTTGAGATGTAAATACTTGGTCTTATTTGCCTGTTTATTCAAAGGAATTTGTATTGAATCATTTAACTGTGACTATAACCAGAGGTCAAGAGACAAACGAGGAAGTTTAGGAGATTTTAGATGGTGGCTTAGGCCTGGCCCATGGCTGGATGTTTTGCGTAAATTATACTTTTACAGAAGGCTAAGAGAGACATCTCAGCCTCTCCGGTCTCCACCTGCACCATTTTTCTTGTTAAAATTGAACACAAATATATGCATTTGCACTACTGTCTGGTTTTGTTTGGGATTCATTGGTTTGTTGGTCCCTTACCCCCCCCCGCCCCCACAGTCAGGATGACAATAAAGCCACCGAATATCTCTGTTAAACATGTAACCAAAAGAAAAGGGTTGGGAAAAGAGCTGTTATTGATTACTAGCTAGCAGGATCTTATTTGCATCTGTTATTTTAATGATTTTGAAACTTGGCTGCAGTGGTGAGGATATGTTAGAGCACCAAGAACAATCCAAAGGTGTCTTTTCAGCCATTTCCAGTTAAAGAGTATGTATTACTGAGTTGTGAATTAGACGAACCATTTAGTCTTCCATCCTTGTCATTGTGCCAACACGTGGCAAATGACCTTGTCCTCAAAGCTAAGCACCTGTAGCTCTCATTAAGGTCTATCTAATGTCACCCATTGCTTTTATGGACTCCTAAAAGGGCCTCTTACAATCTACCTGCTTCAAATTCCCTGAGGATTTATTGGCTCAGAACACAGATTACTTGTCTTGGTATCAGGGATTTCCTTTCTTTTGAACAGGAACACAAAAACACAAAGAAAGTCTAAACTCAAGTAATGTAAAAATACTGGGTTTGATTCGACCCATACATTCAAAGTTATAGCTAAATGTTTGACTTTAACTTGAAATGCGATGCCTTGACTCTGCATATGATCTTATGGCATATAAAGTGTTTGGAAGCTTTTGAAAAAATGGAAATACTTTTGGCTTTAGTGGCACTTTTATTATTATGCTTTCTTTAATGCATTTATAGTTGACTTAATATATCTTTACATTTATCAAGCTTGAGTAGCAAGTTTCAGGACTTGTGAAATCTGTGTCATTACTGATTGTAATGGTAGTACACTCTCAAGTCTATTGTACACTTTACAGATGATATATCTTTAGGCAAGAGGATCCTCACACATAAATGGTACAGTCTAAAAATTTGATCCATGCCTTCCTGAAGCATTTGTGTTTTATTTCAGTGACACGCAGCACTGGAATTTATTTTGGTGATATGCAGGACTAAAAGTTTGAAATGCTGCGTTCCGCTTTCTTAAGAGGTCAGCAGTAAAGTACAGGCACCTGCAACTTTACACTGGCCTGAAACTGCCCTACTTTCACCCTTTTAAATTCAGACAAAGCAATAAAATTTAATGCATACATGCACTTACTGCATTAAAATTAATCGTTTCATTTCCAGACTGATTATTGACCGTGAACTTAAGTGAAATTAGTCCTCCTAGAAGATGGCTAAGTACCCTTAGAAGTGAATACTGGGTTTTAGACATAGTTAAAATGCAGCATAGAGAGCAATGAAAATTACATGCTCAGCATGCTCAAATACCTTAGTGATCTCAGGTTTTTCTAATAGATCTTGACAAGAAATAATCTCTAAGCTCCATTCAGCGGCTGACTCAAGTTTGGGTTAAAAGGAAAAAAAAATCAGTTGTCTTGAAAGGTTTAGTTGTAATCCCTTCTAATGAAGAATATTTTTTTCCATCGCTCTAAGTTCGTTTTTAATCCTATCAGACCTCTTCTGTAAGAACACTTAAGTAACTTTATACATAGCTTATTTTAAAGAAGAAGAGATCATACCTTCATCGAGCATGTTCAGCAATGTTCTCCCATGGATGGCTTTTGTATTATGAGAGTAAAACTTTAAAGCACATAATTAATTGGCAGTTAAAGCTAGTGGAAGTGTGTGAGTGGAAGTGAAGAGCTTGCAATCACACCTAATTAATACAGCCACGCAGTTTGCAGAGCCTATAAGCTTATGGTTCCATTCAGCCAGATGCTGCATGACAGTCCCTATCTCACAAGTTCATTATTTAAAAGAACCCTCTTGTCATTTTCAGAAGGTATGTTCAAGGATTTTAAACAATCCAAAAGCTGATATAGTCACCTATACAAGTACTGGTCAGAGGTTCACTCTTCAATCAGTCAACTTGAAATGCATGGAATTGCTTCAAGGCAAGAGTGTGAATCAAGACGAATGAACATGTTCTCAGTAAGACACTGATTGATGAGATAAGGTATCTAAACCAGTTAATAACTGGAAAACAGAGTGTCAGCCTACCTTGTACTGGAATTTCACATAACTTCACATAAAGTAATTTCATAATTTCTGAATTCAGAGCTACTTCCACGGGATGCTGTCTATGCTTATAGTCCTCTTGAAAAGCTGGCAAAGTATTGTTTTCATAGCTAGTCATGATAAAACACTAAAGTATGATTGCATTGGGTTTATGTGTGGACTTTTTACTCTACTTGCAGCAGTTTTTAATGTAATCTTTCTTCAGTCATGCATTCATTACATGAGTTCATAATAGATGAGAGAAGTTGCAAAACATGATTTGTGTATCACTCTGCAGAAATGTCAAGAATAGAGGAGCTCTTCCTATATATCTTCTATCTAACATGATAGACCTAACGTGCAGGCTACACACTTAACAATCAACATATAAGAAGCCTTCACAAGTTTAGCAAATCAACACTTGGAAATTTGGCAGAACCAGGCTCAGGATTTGGATTTCATTTTTTTTTCACAAGGTGTACAATTGTCCTAGGCAAATAAAACCCTTAAGCCCCATAAGGAGCTTTAGAGTATGCAATTACTTTAAAGGACAACCGTTTAGAGGACACTGAAAGCCTCACAAAGTTTTACAACCTATGTGGCAAGTCCTCCTGCCTCTTAACTGCCAAACTCAGATCCAGAGGGAAGAAGCCCACAGGGTTATTTTGTAAGTTGTTTGCTTGTGGAAAAGATTTTAAAATGATGGTGCTGAGCAGCTAATACCATATTTAGTTTCCTCTTTTTGTTTTAAACCAGACTATGTTACGCAAAAGAAGACTCCAACGCACTCATCCAGCGCTTCTCGCCTTAGGCGATGAACCTAGCAATTTCATCTATCAGTTACACAAAACCACAGCACACTTTTCTAAGCTTAGCTTGTTATTGTCTTTCAGGCTGCAGAATAACCCAGGGCAATAGAAAAGTTATTGGCACTATAAATGTTTTCAGACACTGAAGCTAGTAATATGCAACCCTATTTGAATTAAATTACCTCTTTAAGAGAGTCTGAAACCAGATGACTTCATATAATTCATTATATTTAAGAAGGTGGTTTAGTGTGGAAAGTTAAAACCCATTAAATTGCTCTGTAGTTTTCTTGGCTGTGGTTATTTTTCTTAAGTGAAAGTAATTAAACATAAATATTTACTAATATCCCAGGCTGTGAAACTCTATAGCCAGCAAGAGGAACAAGGAGAACCGACCCAGCGTTGGCTTCCGATGTTAATACCCCATTCTGGCTGAAACGTGCTTGCTGACTTTTCCACAAATAGGACTAGCCAATGTGGCACTCTGGTAGGGAATTCAGAAGCTGAGCAGTTGAATTTATTTAAACAAGGGGAGGAAACCACTACTCAGATGTGATCTTTCTTTTTTATACACAGGATTAATGTGATGGGCTGTAAGACACCACAAGTAAATTGGATTTTTACCTACTGATCCGGTCTGAAGACCTGCTCCAAAAATCTGTTGATATAAATGGAAAAAAGCCCCACTGAGTTGCATGAGTCCTACATCAGAGCTGTACTTTCACAAGCACTGTAAAGAAGCACAGGCGAGCCCAGCCACAGAAGGAGCATTACCTTCTCCTGTTCCGGCCACCCCACCTCGCTGCTGCTAAACCACCTCCCTCTGGACAACACGAGTGTTGCTGTGGCCACACAGGGACCTGATAGCAGCAAATACTGAACAGGATTGGCGCTGCCAGGTTAGCTTAAGGTTTCTGTTGCTGTAAAGCAAAAGCTCCCCTTTGCCAGCTATTGTAAAGCTGGTGAGATGGCAGATGGTGGTAGAAGTAGCAACCTGTGTTAGCCTAAATAACATAAACTCCCAGGTCTTGTAAGGCTTGTCAGAATGCCAGTGAATGGGTCCACACTGGCCTAACATGCCCAGCTAACTAACATCTCAGGGTTAATACTCCAGCTGAGGCCCCTTCAGATCTGATTTCTAGAGGAAGGTATATGGGACTTAACCATGAAATAGTACTCTCTACTCTCTCTTTATACTTCATTTGAAACAGAGAGGCCTCTTGTAACTCTTTAGGACTCCAATGTATCAGAATTAAGCAGACAAATTATTTATCTGCTGTGGTACTTTACTAAGTTGATCTATGGACAGATTTTGCGCTTTCTACACAGTCTGGCACTTCTTGCCTATAGGCGCTTCATGCCTATATAAGACCTCTCTTTCCCAACATCTAATTAAGACTCTCATAAAAGACCCAACTCCTCCTACTCTGTCAGAAAGCTTGCTTAGCTTGAAGAGATCAATGGATGGCCCAGGGGCACTACTCCCAAGGTGAGGTACCATGCACCCTAAGCAACAGAACCTTAAAGCAGATGTCCCAGTATGATTAGGGATGGACATATGCCTGATTCTCCATTTCCTCCATACCTGCTGTTTTCAGTTGCGCATGTGCAGTTGAATGCGAAGGCAGTCAGTGCCTCGTAGCCTCAGGCTGGGGCAGTACAGTCTTTACAGAGCAGGGATGCAGGACAGTTTCCCAGCCCCAAGGGTGGGTGCTGAACCCTCTAACCCCAACACAGCACCTCTGTCACCTGAGTTGCAGCGGAGAGCCCAGGCAAGCAACATTATTAAAAATATTATGAAGCCCTAAACCCAAGCAGTTCGATGAAAACAGGTGTCAAGCCGTGGAAAACTTGAACTATATGGACAGGGGAAGTTTACTGCAAACTCTTTAGTTGAGCTTTTACCCAGAGATCTTGTTGCTGCATGTTTAATATTGCTCATGCCACTGTCCATTTTTAAGTCAAATGATGAACACTAAGTTGTTGCATTCATATTTGCCATCCACATCCACCCAGAACAGACCATGGAAAGTTTGCCTGACAGGGTGCTCAGTGCATGGAAAGAGAAGAAGATTAGAACAAGAGTGGATTCATTTTCATTTTTTTTCCAGTGAAGTAACAGCCTTATAAACTATCTCCCCTGTCCAGAGAGGGGATGCTGCATGAAGAGTGATGCTGCACTTTTCTCCCCTCCTTGTTGATCCCTCAGAAGACACATTATGAAGGTTCAAGTCACACCTGGACCAGTATTTCTTCACATCTCCTGCCAAACAGGGTGGCAGTTTATGCAAAATGTGCTGTTAAGACCCATGATGTATTTGAGTTACGTTTAAGCCCAAAACTTTTTGCCAAGAATGAGCTTGTTAAAAGCTGCTTTAGCCAGAAAGATGAAATACTAAGCTGCCTGCTTTTACAAGACAATAGTTCATAGGAGCTGAAATTCAGACATTTTCCTTTGGAATAAGCTGGCTGGATCATTTCAGTCCTTTGTGGGTGTAAAGAGCAAAGAAACTGCCAAAACAATTAAAAAATTGAGTTATATACACGGCTGGGAAGAAATCTGTGTGTTCTGCTGGAAGAGATTAGGTCACATGTTCTCCCAGCTCTGCTTTGCCAGCCAGTCTCCTGCATCTCCAGACCTTTCTCATTGTTGGGCTTCTCATGGGCCTGTCACTGATGCACTGGATTGGCTCATGGTGGGTAAAGCCTAGTTTAACACAGGAACCTCCACTCTCTTTGGTAGCACTGTAGTGAACGGCCAATTTTTCTTCTGATAAAGGTTGACAGTAAAAGCGGACATTTGACATTTTCTGAGTCCTTTGGGTATGCAGAAAGAAAACCTTTAAAAACTACATTTATTTAATGAACAGGCCTTTATCTGATTTATAAATGGGTCATCCAGAGCAGGCTTCAGCCATATTACCCCAAGCTGAATTTTTGTCAGATTTTTTTCAGTGATTCAGTAGGATTTGATCAGATTGATATCTTGAAAGCAAATTGACAACAAAAATTCAGGTGATAATTAGTAGATGGCATGTTTCTATGCAAGGTATTACTGAACAAATACCCAGAGTCAGACTTAGTACTTTTATTTGAAATCTGGAAGGCAGTTTCCCATAGTTTGACAGCACAGTCGTCTTCTTTTGGCCTTCAGCACAAGGGGACTCCTGTAGTCCAAGATGCTTCATTTAGGAGTATGCTCAAATCTTAACTTTTCTTATTTGTACAGGAGAAATATACAAGTGGAGAAACATCTGTCTGGTTCTCAGATGCGGGGAGTGAGCTTGTGGTTGCCTTAAAGCTGTCAGCAAGTATGGGGACAGGGCAAGCCTTGCGGGGAGCCGGCTCTGCACCAGAGCTCTTGGGCTGGCGCAGTATTGCTGAGCAGGTCCTGGCCAGTTGTACGCAGGCTCACAGCTGGCACTGAGAGCAGCACCCAGCCACAGCCCATGTGAACTGCTGTGGCGTTACTGGGCAGAACAGTGATAAAAATCTCTACTAAGTCTGAGAAAACATTTGTACATTTATGTTCCAGGCAAATTTGGTTCCTAGTGCTGCCTAACAGAGAGTGAAGCCAGTTTCTTGCTCTTTTCCTCATCCAGAGGCTCTAACAAACCCTCATTAGATGTTGTAGTAAATCTGATGACAGAAAATTTGATATTTTCTGTACCCTCAGGAATTCTTCTACAAGTTTATATTTTATTCTGTCTACTATGGGTATTTCGATTTACAATGTAATTCAACTGAGCAAATCAAGGAGAAAGATGAAAAGGGTAAAAGTTTCTTTCCATTGCATTTAATTGGGAGTTTCCCCACAACCTGTGTGGCAGTAATAGGCTTATAGTCTTATTTGTACAGTAATGCTTGATTTACTTCTTTCTCCCCTTATTCCTTTCTCTTCCCATGGTGGCACATTATTGTTTCAAACCGCCAGTCTTTGCTGTGGTCTCTTGTTTCCCACAACTTGCATCGCTGGGATGTTTACTTCCTGGATTTAATTCTATTTTAGCTACTACACTAATCCTTAAATAAATCTTTTTCAGTTCAGCTCTTTCCCTTAACCCTATACACCAATGTTTACACTAATTAAAAAAGGCAGGATATTAGATTAAAGTTAATTGAGGGAGTCAACATGCTAATCCAGTTTCTACAGGTTTACACCCCTGAAGAAAATATTAAAAGCAGCCCCCTTCTCGTACTCAGACTGAGGGAGAATGCATTTGGAAGTGGCCCACTAGAAGGTCTTGGAAACCCAAATCATTTGTATCATGTGTTTCTCAAATCATCAAACATAATGTAAGACAACACATGCAGCTAAGCTGAATCCAATTGTTTTCCGTTTCAAGGCTGATAGCTCATGAAAGCATCTGAATATAGTGGGAGAAACTACAGGTTTCCATGAGATCAAATGACAACATATTATCAAAGCATAACAATCCATATAGTGTTTCCAAGCAGGGCAACTAAATGAAAAAAAAAGAGTACCCAACAACTTGAGTTACTTTTTGGATGTTACAGGTTTTTAAAGAGGCAGGACTGAATTCTTGAAACAGCTGATCTAGTCCTACTTCTAGCTCATGAGCTATTTGCATCAATATCTGTTAGTTCAAATTTTTATCTGTAAATATGTGCAAGTATAATCTAAAGCATATAAGCATCTAAAAGCTAGTGCAATGACATCTAAATAATAAAAACATTATCAGATTTAATACAGACCAAAAATACAAAACGTCACCCCCAATATTTAAAAAAATCTGTTCCACAGATTTCTTTTGTCTGAAAAAAGTTCATCCATCTTCTGGCTGTGCTGCAAGTTCTAGATATTTTTTTACTTTATGAGGGAATGGAAGGCTCTCATGGGAATATTTTTGCTGACTGTTACTTTTTTGTGATTTAATACTGGCACTGAGATAGCAACTTCAAGTAATAATTTCATTGTGTGCTGTATTGAACAGGCATCTAAGAAAATGGATTTGGGATATTACTGCAGCTCTATATTTCATTTCTGTCTTTTAAAGAGTTGTAAAAAATGCCTAGCAATGGAGAGGATGTAGAGCTATTAATATATATAAAATACATACAGTTAATTCTACTTTACAAACCAATACCTATGAAATATCTCCTTTTGAAAAAATGTCTCCTTTTGACAGAGACAGCCTGGAGTTCCCAGAGCTGAAAGCCACATGGAGTCACATCCTTCTACTTTTAAACTGCAAATGCCTATCTTTCTTTCGTGTCCCCTTGTAACAAGGTGGGTGCTGACTTACACCAATCAATAACATGACCCAGGGTTTAAATCAGCAGCAAATGGCAGCAAATCAATTCTGAACTCCTCCTATCAATCTCTTCTCTGTGGCCCATGCACATATTTATGTAACAAATTTATTTACTGTACTATGCTGAATCCTGTTAAACCCTGAAAGCTCTGGGGCAGTAGTTGTAGATTTTCCCTGCCAGGTAGGTGTTTACGAGCCTGGTAGCACCAGAAGTGTTTCTGGAGCCCACAAACATAATTTAGCTGCAGTAATGTGAAATTACTGAGCCTGTCTCGTGCCGACATGTGTTACACGCAATTGTAAAAAAAGGAAAAAAGTTTAACAGCTTAGCCACAAAAGAATGTTTATATCTGATTACACTAACTGCTAATTTAATGGTAGTTAATCAGTGGCATGTAATACAAGCTGAGCAGCCCAATGGATTTATTGAAGAATGGCATTTAAAGTTGTTGTTAGAAAACTGGTGCAGTTTTTACATTAAACAAGCAGGCGCAGAGCCTTATCAAACAGCAGCACATTTGCTTAGGGAAAATTTCTGCCTCAGTTTATAGGGCTTCAAATCCTGAGTTGCCCCAAATTCACTCTGAACCAATGGGACAGTGTGTGAGCTGCAGGCCTAACCTTACACAGCACAGAAGAGATCCCAAGATTGATACCAGTAAGCATGACATTGCCAGGACAGGCTCTGAGTTTCAGAGAAAATCAAGCATCCTCCTAGAGCCTGTGTGCTGCTCCTACCTGCCTTCAGCCACTGGAATAAAAATCACCCTGAACAATGAGTCACCAGTGCTGCATCTTGAGGCTTATATACCAGGGAGGGATTTTTATTCTTCCTTTTATTCTTCCACTCCACATCAGCTACAGGTACAGAAGATGCAAGAGGCACATTTCCTCCCCCTAAAGTCCACGCGGTCTGAGGAGCACTGAAGGCTGCACAGCAACATCACTTCCTGTGTGAGCCTGCCTATGCCTTGGCTCAGAAGCACTGATTTAGAAGAGAGGGAAAGAAAGGTACAGCCACCTTATCCTCTCTAGCAAATATTGATTTGCCTGGTTGCACACTCTTCACCTCCCCAAACCTGACCCATACAGCTGCCACATGCCACACAGCTTGTTTTCCTTAGCCTGAAAGATGAGCAAAGGGAGGCTGTGAGGTAGCGCTTGAAGCAGATTCCTGCAAAGTGCATCTGTGCTTAAGATTAAAAAGCAGAGAAAAGCTTTTTAAAGAATATGAGACTGAACCTTTGTACTCATGGAGGCTTCTCTGAGCAGCTCCTCTTCCCTTCTCCGCCCCCCCGCCCCAGAGCACTGTAGCACCTCAGCCTCCTGACCCTTCAACCAGCTGAAATCAGCAGAAACTTTTACTCCCAGCTTGGCTGCGATGAGGCCAGTGTCAAGTGAGAGGCATCTGTAGAGGAGTAAAAAGTTAAAAATTATGTCAGTTATTTATTAACAGGAGACAGTTTACTGAGTGCTGCCAAAATTTAAGAGCTTCTGTTTCTTTGCGAGCTTCAATTCCTTCTTGTGTAATCATCAGGAATGTCTCCAGCATTGCCTATCTAATGCACAATTTCTTCTGTCATTTAACTGGAAGATTTCAAAGATGGTGAATCTTCAGGCTGTTGCAATGGCCACAAGAAGAGCAGGTAAAGAAAAAAGTATCGCGCTTGGACAGACCTGCCAAATGAAGTACCTTATGATCCAGTTCTATAACTGTGGGGTGTTTGAAAAGGGGTCATTTGAAACATAAAACTTGGTCAAAACCTTGATATTTGTATTAAATCCACCCCGATGGTATTATTGCAGGGAAAACAGAAAATATAGCATGGTAGTAATTTCTCGTTCAGAATTAAGTGTAAGTGAACCCTTAGAGGAGGTAGTTTGTTAAATCACCTCTTGGCTTGAGGGCAAGTATGGGGTGCTCCAATAGGCTTCAGTTCCTGGTGGAAATTGTAAGCTATGCTAAACCAGTTGCACACACCCCCAAAGCAATTTATTTATTAACAAATTCTATCATTAATATTATAACCAAAACCAGGACACTCATGTTTGAGCCTGCATGACACGCATTTAGGAATGCACATCTGAAAATTTAAAAAAAAAAAAGGCAAAACAAAACAAAATAAACAAACAGGATAGGAGTCACAAGGGCATTAGAACTGTCAGACACAGGAGTGTGGCTGGGATGTTCCCACATGACCTTCCTGTGGTGGTAGTATTGTGCACATGAAGTAGCCGATGGGGCTTATTATAACATTAAGAAAGGCTTGCGAATTCTGCATGCATCCTCACAAAACTCATTTGCTACTACCTTGCTTGGTAGCCTCAGTAAGGCTGGTGCACACAGGTACATGGGCACTTTCAAAGCAGTAAGAGGTGGGATGGGATTTCTCTGCCCTTGCCTTAGTCATTGAGAAGTCTGATAACTAACACAAGCTACTCATCCAGGCTTCCTCTGTAATCAATAGTCCACAGATGAGGTGAGATGAGACACTGCTCAGATGCTTTTGTCCATTTCTGTGTCTAGTTGGAAGAATGACCCTCAGGAGATGCCTCTTCATCTGCTGTTAAGGACACAGAGCTGACTAGCTTCAGCTCACTTAGCTGACTGTCTGAAATAATCCCCTTCTGGGTGGGTATTGCTCAAGTTTATGCCCTTTCTCATTGCACTTCTCCCTAGGATCACCTCTGGGAAAGCAGAGAGGGAGCTTCTTCCCACATAGTCATTTAGAAAAAGAAACACTTTAATTAAACTAAACGTAAGAGTGTTCACCTTTGTGGAGCTGGAACCAGCTACACCTTGGGCTAAGTGCTCTCCAGACCTCTGTTTGCAGCTAAGATAGAGACCAAGAATTGCTTACAAATGGGTCATCTTTGTTCCCTGTACATGGAGACAAACATCAGTGTGGACCATTCACTTTCTTCTCTTCACCGTCATTTGTCGTTCATATTGCACTGTGCTAATTCCCCATGCTGTATATTTTTGAACAGACCATTAAAAAGTTATGATTCTGGTCACTTCTCAGACGAGAGGGAATAGTCCATACATAGGAGGGTTTGTTTCTTGTTTATTTCCAGTGCCAAATTTTTATTTCTTTCCAGCTCTGCACATATAAAACAGCAACAGTGGTAGACATAGACCGTGCTGTGGAATTTGTTGCTGGTATAAACAGCCCATCCTGTGTATTGACCTAATGTAAACAGCCAGTAGCCTATATAAACAACCAGCAGTTGAGCTCAGGCTAAATGAAGCCCCAAAGTATGTTTGAACAGCAAGAAATCAAATGTCAATACATGTATTTCCAACTTGTTTTTCTGCTTGCCAGTAAGAATTCTCTTTTTTTTTTTTTTTTTTGTGAATTTCTTGGAAGTTTGGCATAGAACAGCTTGTAGTTTACCCAAAGAGCAGGGTCTTAGGGTTGCTGGTGTCACACCGCCCTCATTGCTCCCTTGGCAGAGCATCTTCCCAAATCAGGCTGCCAGGGGAAGGACAAGCACAGCAGCAGGGGTCGAAGTAGGCTTGGGAGGGGTGGTTTCAGCTCCAAAATTCCAAAGGAGATTCTGCAATTTTCAGAATTTCCCACCGGAAAAAATTAAGTCAAACTGATTTGACAGATATTGCATATATTATTATCCATATAGTCGTCATCTTAAAAACAGGACCATCCTGAACAGTTGCCTCTCTTCTTAGAAAACTCATCTTTGTTTAGGGTAGAAATTTGAGAAAACAGCAGCTGTTCAAAATGATGCCTTTTATTTTCTTTGAGATACAGCACTCCCTTTGAAAATCCCAGCCATTCTTTAAAAATATATGAAAAATTCTCTGAATTCAGTTTACATATCAAGGTTGATCTTTATTGTAGATTTGAGTAGGTGGCTATTTCACTGCTTTACTCAGAAACAAATACTGAACTGAGCTGGAATTAAATGAAAACAGTGAAAGAGAAGGGAGGAGATGCAAAGGGCAAACATAGAAAAAGAGGGCTAAAAGGGGACCCTTATATAGATATACTTAGTAATGGCAGGGAAAAAATAAATAGATGCAGTTATTTTGGGTGGCTGAGAGAAACTACAGAAAGAAAACAAGCCTTTTATCTTGAAATAATCCATCTGACTACAGCCCACCTTGGCAGATAGCTGTTTGCTCTCTAAGGAGAGAGGAACCAGATGGTTCTCATATTTCTAATGGCTGCATATCTACATGACAAACACCATCTCAAGGACAGCAGTTACTGCTGGAAGCTTCATTGGTGTGTGTAGGGGTGAGCGGTTAAGAGCAAATGAAGTTTTTTTTTCTTCTTTCTCCTCTCCTAAACCACTTTGGGATGGGAAACATCCTCCCAGCAAAGGTTGCGCATCAGACACTCAGGCTGCATCTGCACCTTCACGGGGAGGATGCAGGACTCTGATTTGGTGTGAGTTCAGCACTTTTAACAAACTGATTTCTTTGCAAGTGTACAGAGATGGTCCAAAGACAAGTTGTCTAGTGCAACCATGCCTCTTGCAAGACTGCTGACTTTTTGCACCTATACCAAGAGTAAAAATCAAACAGAATTCAGCCTAAGGTGAACGCTGCTGGGACATAAAGCATTAATTTTCTATACTGCTGAACCTTATAATGAATCCCAGGGGTTTTGCTAATGCAAAACTAGTGGTGATGTGCTAAATGGTTTTACTGCTCATAAAATGGTGGGTAACCACCTGTCCAGTTATTATAGGGCAGAGGAAGTTTAGCAGCAGAAATAAAACCACACTGTATTAAGTTACAGTGGTGAGCTCTAAACAAAAGGAGAAAATAGAATTAAAAGTTAATTAAAACAGTTAATATATAAGGAGTCTGAGGGGAAAGCAGGCTGAAGTCTTCCCCTTACTGTGCTAAATGAAACAGCTTCCTATTCAGAAGGTTTCACAGCAAAAATGACACCTTACATTGTTTTAAAGCTATCTTGAGCTCTCTTTAGTTGTTCATAGGAATTGAGTGAACATTAAAAATCCACTCACTTTGAAGGCAAACAGAATAGCTGCACCATTCAGCCCTTCTTGGGGAATAAACCTGTTTTCATTACCAAACCAAAATTTTGCCTCAAATTTCTGTGCTGTGTGAAAGAAATGCTCTAGGTGGCTTTTGAGAATGGAAACCTATGCCCATCCTACTTTAATTACATTTTCATACAATGAAAAGTAAAATATGCTCTTAAAATAAACTTACTTAAATAATAACCAAAAAAAAAAAGCCTTAGCAAAAATTCTGCTTCACAGGCAGAATGGTTGCTGCTAGAAGAAGACTGAGAAATAATAAATTAAATTTGAACCCTTAGGACTGACTGAGAAATAAATATAGAAACATTACTTCACTACATTGTGGACTATCCAGTACTTCCTGTGTCAGCACCCAGTAAATGCGTTGCCTCAGGTACTCAGAAAAAGGGAGTTGTAGATGTTTATGAGAATCTGGGGTCTCTTGCATCACTCTGTTGGTACCAGCTTACCATTATAAAAAGTGTTGTATACTGAACTACGTGATCATTAGTTATTAAGACAACTTCACGGCTTAATCCTTTACCCCCTTGAATTTCTTAAACTGCAGGTAAGGACTGCCAACATAGTCAAAGGAAACAAGAAGGGCTCAGAAGCAACCTAAAGTTTGTGTAAGGCTTTTCTAAAAGTACCAATTATAATTAAGACTCTTCATTATTATGAAATTCAAGGAAAAAAAATTATATAAACTCTTACTGTCAATAGCTCAGTTCCTTAAGGTCAGCAAACTGAGAAATTGGACAGCACTGTAAATACTTACACCAACTAACCAGGACATAAACACTCATCTTTAACCATTAGTAAATCTCAACTCTTTAAGGACTCTGCAGCAGATCTATAAATTCAGATCTGTTGATTACAGCTGCTTCCTATTTCCTCTACAGCACTAAAACCAGCAAGCTGCTGGTAGATAAGGGTCACCTGAGAAAAGGGTGAAAGATCACTCTTGAAAAAAAAATTAGAAAAAGTCATCAACAACATAACCCTGAAGAACTCTGAATATAAAAACCTGCATATTTTTTATAATAAGAATACTTTATAATAATAATATTATCTGATATATACAGATACATATAAGATTATTCTTTCTCCTTACACAGTTTGTTCACATTAAAAAAGATGGTCTTCAATTAGTTCTTTGCCAATGCCTGCAAATCTTGAGTAAGACCTCCCAGACTTGGGAGGAGAGCAAGCAAGTGATATTTCATTGTTCTCTTTTACAGGTCACCATGGCTACCATCACCTCATGATCTGTTTTTATGGCAAGGGGGTTTTTAACCTAGAATTTCCAGAGAGAGTCTTCAGCAACATCTTAAATTCAAAACCGGTAGATGTGGAAGTGATATAGCTATTTCAGAAGAGAATTTTGTTGTTGTAATTATCATTTGTTTGAAGATGAAGGTACCATTAAGGCACTTTTCTATCACAAGAATACAGATTTAAGCCAAGCACAAAAGACTTGAAGGTTTTGCATGTATTAATTCAATCCTTTGAAGGCCTCAGACGAGCAGGGCCACAGCTAAACATGTGTTGTATCAGTATTAAATATGCAACTGAAAAAAAATAAGTAAACAGCCTGGAATTATCTATTTCTACTACTCACATGCTGTAGAAAGCCACCATAATGCTGCTTCCAAGTTTTAAACCACGGGTAGACTTTGGGGACTATTTCAGGCTGCCATGAAGATTTCTGACACATACAGATATCTTCCCACATGACATTAGGGTGGCTGAGGAAAGACAGCTTACCCTGTGCCCTGTGCCCTTCTTGATGGGTGCACATATGAAGGTGCCTGCGTTGCTCAGGGAAAGGGGCTGGGGACCGAGCTCAGCCCTGCTCCTGCCTCACTGCTGGCTTCTCTGGATGTTTGGGAGGGTCCAGCTGCTGTTTGCCTAGGCAGCCCATCTGTGGAAAAGCAGCTCTGAGCCATGGGGACCCAATCTAGTGTGTACTGTGCTCCTGTGGGGCAGGAGTTTGACCCTAGACCTCTTAGCAGCACAGGTATGGCCACCTGAGACCCATGACGAGAGCACAAAAAAGAAATTATGGCGTGTAAAGGTAAACCTGACACTGATTTCTTCTAGGCTGGTGTGGGTTTGTGGATGGGTTACTAAATCCCAGTGCTCACCCCAGGAAGGTCAGTATTTTCGCATTACCAAACCGAGATGGTCAGATGTATAGCAGCAGTCTGTCCAAGCTGCACTGCAGTCTGAGGTTGTGGTAGGTCTCATGCGTCCTCAGGATCTGAAAACATGTGCACCAACGTACTCACACTCATTAATTCTCATTCTTTTAATAAATTCACAAATTAAAAATATTGTGATGATTAAGGAATGCATTCCATTAGAAACACAGGGGTCTGAAGAATTTAATCTCCATCCTTAGGAATAAACTTTGTGTTCTTTTGTGTTCATGATCCCAACAGATTTAGTGTCATGGATATGCAGCAGAATGTAATTTAAAAGGAGTTGTTAAGTAGTGTGAAATCAGGTATAACTGAAATTAAATCTTGACTAGAGAAGCAAAACTTCCATAATTAAACTTGTTTCAGTATGATGGATGTTTTTGATTTGCATAGACAGCTCTGTCGGCATACATCTGGGTAATACTAAACCACTGTCCAGAAAACATGTTAGATTAGGGATTATATTTTCAGTCTTTCCTTAGATCCCTTATAATACATATCATTCCAAGGCAGTTGATTTGCCAGTTACCATAAACTCTGTTTAAATATCCTCCAGGTCTAATAATATCACCAAAGGAAAGCTGAGTACTGAAAGCCACTCTTACCCAGTGTGACCTTTTTTCTCTGTGGAGAGCCTGTAAACACTGCTCTCACGGCATCAGCACCTGGCTCCACGGTGGTCTTTTCAGAACAGTTGTATTTCTAACAGTTCAGATGGTTCAGATCTGGTCACGTATGTATTGTTTCAGAGATTTCAATGACAGATCCAAATCTTGAAACTCTATGCTGAACATAATGCTTATATGGCAAAGGAGTAGAGACTCTTGTTTATTAATAATAGCAGCCCATATAAACACAAGCCAAGTCCAGTTAGAGGTGCTGCTCCCTGCCCAGCATTGCTGTAGATTACATTTGCCTGCTGCTTTTTACATTACCATTATTCATGGTCCTTCATTTTGCTTGGTGGTGAATGATGGACAGAAATGGACAATGCATAAGGCTTTGGAGTGTGGATTTTAAAACACGTGGGAAGAATAGAAATGATATATCTGTGGATACTCCCTCAGAGGGTGTCAACTCTAACACCATGAAAGAGGGACTACAACAGTGTGTCCTTCCTAGCAAGGAGACTGAGGGAGACAGAAATTAGAGCATCTGGTTTGCGCTCTTGGAGACACGGCAGATTTTCACTTGGCAGACACTTGGGGCATTAATACAAGTCTGGACAATGTTAGCTGCCTGGCTGGGTCTTCTGCCTTCAGTGCACAGAATTAAAGACACATTTTGATCTAAAGATATATGTGCGTATGTGTTTAAACGTACACATACATAGGATTTTCCACGGTTTTCCTTGTATACAAATTATTGGGTTTCAAGTCTAAACTGGACCCCTTTTACTAGGCCCTCTACTTCATCCTCTTGAGGACCCAACATTTTCCTCTGGAACAGTTTTCTTAAAGGACATTTTCTGAATTCATACATGCTTTTGTCCCTCGATGGATATATATATTTATATGTCTCTCCTCCTGTATATATATTTAAATGGTCTGATGTACTTATTGTCAGCTCTTTAGCTGATATGCGCCACGAGCACAGGCAGTGAAAATAAATTCATAATATAGGGATCAGGCCATTAAATACATCACTATTAATTCATCTTACTGAATTTTATTTTTCAGGCCACATCATCTAATGATGATATATCTGAATAGATATAACACATTGAGATAATAAGGCTAAGCTACCACATGGGGAACGCAGTATAAATCTAGATGGGTAGGAAAAATACAATGGGATTGGTGATATTTAACTGTTAGTGGAGATCAGGAAAATATACACCAGTAACCCCTAAAAATGTTGGATAAATATCCGGGTTAAAAACCTGGTAGTTTTGTTTAATTGCCTGCCTCCTTTCAGCCTTTCTGTTTATAAATGCATTTTTGGGTGTGTCTTCATTAGTTCCTTTTGAGAATAATCTTTGAAAGATCAGTGAGTTCGTATGATATTAATACAGTATGTTTAAAAATATTTAATGTTCTGCTATGCATAGGAATAGGACATTCTGACAAATATACATTTCAAGCAAAGCAGGTAAATTAAATTTTGTTGAGCTGGCAAGATATGTCCAAAAACTGGATGTTTTGCGAGATTGGCTCAATGAAGATTTTGTACTTTAAAATTCCTTTTATTTATAGCCTGTGATTTAATTACACCATTGGATACCAATTATTCCAAGAGTTAATGAGCTGTGTAATTTCCCATAAAACAGCAATCTCATGCAAAATATGTTAGTAAAGGAAACACTATAATTGGGGGAAAGACTCTTTTTTCTGTAAAATAAATAAAAGGAAATTATTTCAAAGCAGTTTTTGAAACAATGTGTAGTTAGTAATCAACTGTGCAAAACTGCTCAACATGAGAGATTCTCTAAGGAATGGTAGAGTGAGGAGGAAAACAATCCTCAAAGTTAAACAAAGAGTGAATTATATCCAACAAAGGCTGTGGCCCAGAATCCAAGGACTCTCCCAGGAAGAGCGGGTTGCTGTGTAAAAATGCTTTCTGTCTTCTCCCATGACCTTTTAGGCAGCAGGTCTATAACAGCTGCAGTTCCTTCCTTTCCCTGAAAAGGAGCTACCATCTTCCATACATGACATATCCAGGCTGAAGCCCATCTGGTTGCTGCAAGAAATGCTTCTGTCGTGCCCAGCATGAAATAAAGTGCATCTGGGACTATATTTCCCCAAACTTCCTCCTACCATAGGCAGCTCTGCACCTGCTGCCTGGTGATGTAGAATTTGTACCATGAACGGTGCCTGAACTCCAGCCCAGCAGCACTGGAAATAGACCACTTGACATTTGTTCAGAATACATTACTGTGTATTGGGACTTTTTTAAGGTAGAAAATTATATCCAATGTTGCCATTGAGAAAAATCACCAGCTTTTTTCTCTGAACAACTTATGGGAAGGAGCTCAAGCTGGAGATGTTCAGATGAATAGAATGCCCTGAGTAGAAAAAAGATAATTTTTCCCATTAAAATGGCACAGACCGAAATATTCTCTCAAACACCTTATTATTCCTTGTAGGGCAACATTTTGATTTGAAACATCTGCAGGTTCTTGAGACCTGACTGAACCTGACATTCTCAACCTTTGGCAACTATATTACGCCTGGCATGTATTTGTGCACATATCTGCCTTGGGGGAAAGTCAAGGAAGGGCTGGACATGTTCAGTTAAAATGGGATCTCTCTCCAAACTTCTTTTGGGTATAGGGTACCAGCAACATCCCAGTCCTTTTGCTTGTGGGCAATTGGACTTGGTCCACAGCAAGTTTGAAGAACCCATGTTGTATCTCCAAAAGGATTTCTGTAGAGATCATTTCTGCCATTTCTCCCCAAAGGAGCTACTGCCTTCCTCTTCATCTGCTAGATGACAGATCTATGCTGAAGCCCATCTGGCTGCTGCAAAACCAAACAAAGCAGGTATCTTATCGACTAGCAACATCATTCTTTTCTAAGATCATTAAGATTTTGACTACAAACAGAAAAAAAAACAAACACAAAACCTCAAAACCACCAACCCTCCTGCCATGAATTAACAGGAAAAAAAAAAAAAAAGGAAGAGAGAAGAGGAAAAAACTTATTCCTAACACAACAATAATTTAAAGCTCTGCAAAATGAAGGCATTCTAAATAACTAGCTTGACTTCTCTCTGGTTAGCATAAAGACATGCTTACTGCTAGTTCTTTGTACAGAAATCCTTGAGGAGGAAAAGATATATTCTCAGCAAAATAATATGTTGTCAACTCTTTAAGCCTTAGTGGGAACTGAAAATGTCAAGCTTATACCTGTTAGGCATCATTTAAATTGAAATATGGACCTTCTTCCATCTTCAAAGTAAGGCACTTCAGGTGATAATGATGGATTAACGTTGAGAGAAAATGACCTAACAGCCTGTTAGTTACTTTTTTCAATTGAGTGGGAGCACACCAAATTTTTCATCGATCTGCCAATTGGAGACAGCTGAAAAATGACGACTGTGCTTACTACAGGCTTCATACATAAATATCCACTGATGAGCACATTAAAGAATGGGAAAGCAGAGGAACATTTTGTTCAAATTCTACTGCATTTAGACTCATGTTCAAACAGCTATATATTTCTAAACAGTGAGGGTTTACAAGTTCAAAGAGCTGCCCCCTTCACAGTCAAGATTCTTATACGTTTCTTACAACATCACACAAACGCATTTTACAAGGCAATGCCGTTACTCACAAGATTAATTCAGTGCCCTTTAAACTGTGGGAGTCGTATTCAAATGTGGTTTAGATTAAAGTGATTTAGCATTATTCCAACATCCAACAACATGAATGTATGTTTTCAATGGATGAATCTGAAATCAGCTGTTCTGCATTGTTAAGCCTCTTACAACAAGCTGTTTAGATTGCTGGCTGCTCAGCACCCCAAAGGGACAGATTAATCTCTGAACTCTGTGGCTGACTCCCATTTAGAGTTCTCAAGCGTCTGCTGTTTATCTGGGCGGCTCTCAGACAAATAAGACAATTCACAGGAATCAATAACAAGCAATTCCAAACAGCAGTGATTTGCAGATAACTCTAACCCTAGGCATCTGCAGAGACGCATCCTTTGATTCATAAAACCCACCCTTGAGGTTGTCAGGATAATCCTTCCTGAGCAGGGAAGAGTCATCTGGAGTACTGAGGACACAGAGTCTCGCCAAAGTAGTGAGGATTTTCCATGAAATGTGGCATGTGCTGTGCAGCCAAAAGAGAAGCACCTTCACTTAGGAGCTCAGCAAAAATACCATGTATGCACACTGTGATACAGCTCAGCAGCAGCAGCAAGAACAGAGATCCGACAGCAAACCCTTCATAATGTCGTTAGTCATAAGTAATAAAGTAGGAACAAAAGGGGGTTTCTTTCTGAAGGAAACAGTTAGCTTTTCCACTCCAGAGACCAGAGAGAGATGACTTTTGTTACCTGGAGCACTGAAATGCAGAGGAAATGGGGCTCTGTGGATCACTCAGGCATTAAGCCTGTGAACCTGAGATCTTTTCCAGAGGCACAAGTCAAAAGCACAAGAAAATAAATGTAATTCAATAATGGTTCAGAAGAGGAAATCTTTGTCTGTGATTATCAGTGAAGCCTAACAGTAAAAGCAGGTGCATGAAAAGCAAATCTACCACATGCATAAATGTGAAGCAGGGACACCTTACTGACATACTTGGGTCAAAATATGAGACGGAGCTCTTTAGATCATTTGTAAACAAATTCACCAATCTGTTGATATAGAAAAGGTTTTAATTCAAGCTGGTCGCTGTTTCAGGAAGTCCTGTTGCCTACTACCGCCTGCTGCTGAGATTAATTCCTGTTTATTAGTGTAAATATGAACAATGCAGTTGATTGCTGCAGTTCTTATCGGTCAGCATGCACATCAGTTTGAGAATAGAGGATTTTGCCAGCAGGATCTTCCAAGCATTGCATACTTTGCCTCTTGAGAGTTCCTGACAGTATTCATGACCCTTTGGATGCCACATCCAGCTTTTTGAGAACTCTGAAAAAATTGAGGCAACAGATAAATCATGAGATAAAAAATAGACCAGAGATCCATGGTGGCTACAATAGCTCAGATAACCACTGAGGTAACAAGGCAAATAAGTAATCTTTCTCTTTTGAGTACCTATTAGCACAGGTGACATTAAGAGTGACTGGTAAGAAATGGATTTCCTGAAGAGGTTTACAGTGGATAAGTCAGCAATTGCCTTGCTCTTCTTTTGAACCTGGTCTTTCAACCAACTGGTGGTGCTTCACACAGATTTGCTCACTGAGGACACAGGAGTCACAAGACTGACACAGCCAGTCAAAGGTGCTCATGCTCTGATGAAGTCTGAGGTATCTGATCCACTGAGGCCAGTACAGTCATGCTACATGATCCAACACAAGGATTTTTTCTGTAGACCTAGTTTGACCTTTTAATAATCTAGTAATAATTAATGGCAAATGAATTTCTAGTGAATAATACAGAGCAAATAGAAAATAAAAGCAAGCTGTAATTAACAAATGTAATTTATAGACAAAGGGAGATGTTTGATACTCTGTCTTTTACTGCCATTTTTCCCAAATTTTTCTTTTTTTTTCCTGTGGAGTGAGTAATTTCAAATCAAGCTAAGGGGAAAAGGGTCAAGTCACAGACAGAGCCACCATAATCTCTCCTTGATTTCCTGCAAGTACCCTTTGAAACAGATTTTCAAATTCTAGCAACCCACTCTTAGTAGGAGAGGCAGGATGAGGAACAGACAGTATTTTTGCAGATTATGGAATTTCTTTGGGATGGTGAAAATCTTATCCCACGTATCTGCATAGAACATCCTAATCATTAGTCCTTTAAACTGTCTTGTATCTCTGCTGAAATTTCTGCTAATATCCAATTATGGTAAGGAAACCCTTGGTGACAAGTCATGATGCTGGCATTTCTTAACATGTAGATAACCCCATTGCTACTTTGGTATCAGAAGTTTGTCCAGGGACTCTCTGGGGAACAAAAACTCTTTATTTGTATTCAGTGGCTGATACCCAGTCCTTGCTGTTTGCATAGCAGGTCCCAAAACCCCCAGCAGGTCCATGGTGACACCAACCCAGAAGAGTCTGAGTGTGTTGGCTGGGCAAAGCCAGTGTCACAAGTCCAGTGGAAGTGAGAGCCTACAGCATAGGTATGTAGGTCAGGCAGAAGTACACACAATGTGCCTCATCAGAGAGGTGTCGTTGTGATGAGGGAACAATCAGTGCCTGAGTTATGAGAAATGCTGTTTCTAGGAGCTGCACTAGTTTAGAGAGCACTCTGATGCTCTACTCACACTAGTGGCTGCCTTAGCAGGGAAATACATGTGGCTCCACCTCAGGCCTGGGGAAGGAGTGAGGTCACTGCAAAGTTTTTGTCTTCTTCCCTCTGTGGCACACTGGCTTAGAGGAATTTTCCCTTTGCCTTGCAGTGCTTATTCCAGCGGGAGACTAATGAGTCCCAGCTGTGGTACCAGAATGCAAGGTGTTTGTCCCGATCTCAGTGTCTGATCTAGGTAAGCGCTGCAGAGGGGAGAAAGATCTGCAAATGCAGCCCATCATTCCACCCCTACCATGCCTATCTCCTCAGTTTGTTAACCTAAATTAAGCCATGGGTATCAGCACACTGCTTGAGGACTTGCTTATGACCCTCCAAAGGACTGGGCGAAGAAAGAAGCAGAGCTCCGGCTGTGAATGAAACATTAATTTCTCTAAGAATAGCAAAGAGAATCAAGAATACAGTTATCAAAAACTTTCTTTGTATTTCATACAGTAACTTAAGTCTGCTCTCTTACTTCCACTCCCACCCTAGGTACAAGGAGAGACCTTCTGGGGCTGATCAAATGTTTACCTTTCACAGTAAATCTCACTGGAATGGTGTAGGACGGTCATTTTGATATGCTGATAAAAGTCAGTCTTGAACAGTGATAAAATACGCCTCTGTGGCTGGGTCTGTGTTTGCATTTTTCTTCAGATTTCTGACCACGACTTTCCCTCACCCCCTGGGTCACTCTGTTAACAGTTGCAACAATAGGAGCATTTTTGTAGGCCATCGAACTGTTCACAGCTGGTGCCTTATCACACGGGTGCTTTTCCACCCTTTCCCTTTAGTATAATTAATGCAGTTTATGTACAGAGTGGATACCATCAATATACTGGGCTTTAAAAAGTTTTGTATCTCCCATGTTTTTAACTGTCTGGTTTCTTTATGAAATTACCACTGTTGAAAACCTTTGGTTTCAAATTAAGTATAAAACATGGCCAGCATAAATACTCCCCTGAAACAATAAATAAAACCTGTGCAGTAATGGCAGTCTTGTTCTTCCCAGCTGTGTGAATATTCCTACGGGAGTCAAGCAGGCGAAAGTTAGAGCAGCCTTAAGGCAACTCTAATATGCATTTAGGAGGTGGATGGGTCCAACGGCTGGCATAGGAACAGAGGAATTTCAGGATTACCATAGTTACTGTTTACTCACCACCCCTGGCCCTACACAAAGCACAGATCGTGTGGAACTAAGAGTGAAAGCCGGAAACTTTAATATGGAATTAAATTACGCCTAGCAAGGAACAAGCATCAGAAGTTTGGCAATTAGTTCAGTTTACATAATATCCTCAAAGTCCAACTGCTTAGCAGAATTATCCAAAGTAAACTACCACTGGTATTCCTTCTTTTTAACAAAAGGGTTTTTTTTAAATAACAAAAAATAATCCCCATGTACAGACTTTGTGCCTAATTACACCTACCTGTGTATTTTCACCCAAGAAAAACTTCTTAATTCAGTGAGAGGTTTGTCTTGGGCACAGTTATGAATCGTGAATTTTTGCCATACATTTTAACTTATATCATTAAGCCACCTTTTAAAAAATGGGCATTTGTCTTGTACCTAAGACATGTCAAGCCTTTGATGCAATAACACAATCAATAGATTCTGTCGGATAGAGGACACACAAGTAGGAAGGAGAAGGATACCAAGTAAATTATTTTTTTTAGAAGAAAGTACAGACAAAAGAAACAAGAGAAGACTTTGAGTCACATTATTTCCGCATAATGCCCTAAATTGGCTTACATTGATATGTGTCTGAGTCCTGGTCTGACAAGAGACTAGTGAACCTTGAAAGACCTGGGGCTTCTTTTGGCCTTGAATTTCAATTTGGAAATGAAATCAGACACTGAGCAAGTTTCACCTGGTCTCAGGTTTCACTGGAAAGGGGGAAGTGGATGAGGAAAGCCAAGTAGCTGTCAGAAGGCAATTACAGTGAAAGAGGTAGGGTTGTGAGTGGCAGCAGCGTGGGAAGCATGTTTGTATCGCAAACAGAAAACCATCATCAGGCAAGGAGCATCTGCTTCCCTGAGTATAGGATGCTGATACCTCTAATATGGACACACAGAGAATGGGCTCAGCAAAATGGATTTGGTGGTCTTTAGCCAAGTGCCTGTCTGTGTTTGACCTTTCTAAACAGTAAGGAGACAAACAGCTTCATCATATAGCATATCAGGAAGCACAGCCAAACTCCATGAATTTTCCCAAAAATATCGTCTGCTCTGCAGCCTCATTCCAAAAAAAAGTTATTGAATGATAAAATATTTGTCTGATTGTAAAATAAATGCACAACAGCTGGAATGCGAGACCTGGCACCAGAAGGCTTTTGCCAGCAGGCCAAGGAAGAGTGTGCAAACCAAGTAGGAATGAAATTACATGCCTTGTCTCTCCGTGCTGTGTAACAGCACAGGGCAAACTAACTCAGAGTGACAGACCAGGAATTCATCTTTACAAGGGAAGCAGTTTACAAAAAGAATCCTTGAAAGATGTGCAACACATTGATAAAGTTTCCCAAATAATATTTTACAAGTAAGGAAAACTGAAGTGAGATTTAATTATATACCTCACAAAAAAAATCATTAGGCATTACAGCTGCTTCATTCCGCCCTTCCCAAATGCTAATTTTTATCAACAGATTAAAATGCTTCCAGCTGAAAGGCTAATTAACTGATTTCATGTTTCTGCCTCTCCTGATCACAGGGAAAGGCTACAGTCCAAGGGAAGCACAGTTATGAAAGACTAGCAGGATTACTGCCTATGTTGTATGATTTCCAATGAAAGAAAATGTGTTGGCCTTCAGCTCTCCAACCCAATCTCTTACATTCATGTTCTCAGAAGCAGCAGTTTCTGTCCTCTAGCTGATAGTGCTCCTTTGTCTCTCTCCTCCTCATTAAACACAATCTTCTCTCCATGTACAGATCTCATTCTTAGAAGAGTTCTGTTGTAAACATGAAAAAGGCTGGGGAAGGAACTGCTTTTGCAGGTATAGATACAAGGCAGGTTACGCTGCAGATTTTCAGAGAACAAACTTGTGCTTACTACTATAGGACCAAAACATTGCAGACATAGGATTGCATCCCAGGGCCTGTCTCTGCACTTGAAAATTTTCCTAGCAGCTTTATTAATCTTTTTATGTTTTCCGACCATTTTTCAAATTTGATTATGTGAAAATCTTAATCACTGAATCAGACTAAATTCAGAAATGATGGAGTTAGATATTTTCCTACACCCTTCAGTACCCCTATTAAACCATCTACATATTTATAAAAAAAAAATCTAAAAAATGTCTCATGGTATAACAGTGCAAAAATTCACACACTAACAAAACTCCTTTCTGGCAGACAGCACTATGCATGTTTTGGACAGGCGTTCAGTTGTCAGTGTGTTTACATATATATATGTGCGCACACATATACCAGTCCAAAACATTCACAGTCTGCATTAGAATATGACTTTGGGTTTAATTTGGAGGAATATTTTGTTTCATTTTTACTCTGGTTTCTGCCTCCTTTTTTTTTTTCTTTTTTTCTTCATTTTGGAGCAGTTTCATTTATAGCACAGAACATCATCTTTAATGAAAAATGGGAAAGCTCCACAAAGGAACACTCTGGACTAAGTCATATGAGCTTTTGATTTAACAAATTAAGTCCTGGTGCTGCACATACTTTATTTCATGTTCTGTGTGTGGCAGTGGGTCTGCTGAATGTGTGAAGTGAAGCACATATTTTGATAGTTTAATATTTAAAAAGCCAGATACTTAGTATATATTGCAATAGTATTCATTGAAACAAGACCAATATTGCAGCAGTTTGGAATATGGGCTGATTCAGTTATATATAACCTACCTAAATACGTATAAGTATAAAATATATATACATATATATACACATTTTATGCATAAATACTATAGAAGCTTGAATAATATTGATATAGTTACTTGGTACATCTGGTCATTTCTGAGTTTTCCAAACTATACTGTTCGAAGCAGAGCCCAAACTCAGCATTGAAACAAGAACACACATTCTGGATGGCTCTTACTTAACAGATTTATGACACATGTTCTGTACAAGTAAATAAATAGTTTGACTGTGTGAAAAATTTTTCAATATAGAAGTCTGGATTAGTGGAACTTTCCTTTACATGCTGGAATAAGCATATATTTTTCTTCCCCTAATATTTTAAAATGAGGGAATGATACAACAGCATTTGGCAAGTCATCTTTTGTTACTTGATAACATCTCCGTTTGCTGGACTAGAGCACCAATTTCCAGGCATTCACAGGTAACCATCCTTGTTTTCCAAATGGTTTTCATCATCTCAATTTTAGCAATCTTTGCCAATGGCTAGTCAGTCACATGGATGCCTGCATGTGGCAGTCCCAGCTGGCTGCTCAGGGCGGAGCAGGGCAGACAGACAGGTTTGCACAACCTGGGCTACCATCCAGCCAAGTAAACTGTCAGCATGGCATCTGACCAGCTAACACATACCTTCCAAAAATCCCGCGCTGTCCTTCAGTGCTTATTGCATCACATACAGCTACCCTACTGAGGGATCAGATCATGGATTGAGTGTTCAGTGTAGAGGTAGCCAGATCCAGGGCTCCCAAAAGCACCAGCCCAGGCATCACTGATATTAGGACCAGGAGTGATGCAATAGGCTCTACAAAAAAAACTAGCACACCTCAAGCTCAGCTGAGGCACAGCAGCCTCTCCACACTGCTGCCACTACTATATATAACAGGAAAATGTTACTCCTGACATAGGTTCAATATCATCTAAAAAAAACCCTTAAAAATGAAACAGCACAACACTTAGAAATCATGAGGTCTATATTTTGCCTGAAAAATAAATGTTATTTGCACTCCACTACAAGATGTCATCATAACTGTAGCATGGTATGTAATGAGAGAGTAGCTGCAAGTAGACACGATCCAAAATAAGCAGCACACTGTAAATCCACAAATAGAAAAATTAGCGTGTTTTCTTACTTTTTTTTCTGTGGACATAGCTTAAAATTGAGCTGCAATTACCTTTTATCAGCATGGCTCTGAAGCCCTGATCTAAACAAATCAGTGGGAGTAACAGGAAAGAGTAGGCATCTTTTATTACACTTCACAGCCATTGCTCTGGGAAGCCACCTATTTTTCGCATGCAAGAAAAATAACAGAAAAGTTGAAAACCTTGAAATATCACATCTAGATCCTAATATTCCATAGCAGAGAGGCCATACAAGAATTTCAAAATCTGATTATGAGCCAGGTACTTACACGTTGCCAGCCTTGCACACCATCTACTGAAAAGGGTTTCATGGGAGCACTGGCCTTTACACCTCTCCTCTGCTGTCAGTGGTCCCTGACGTCTTGCAGATAGCAACCACATCCAAGTCACTTCTGGAAGTGGGATGGGACAATTTTTGAACACAAAATAACTATTTTGCTTTTAGATCTGCCTATGCTGAGTGTTTCAGATTGTAATTTTGTGCTGATATGAGCATTTACGAGGATCTGAGGCTACAATGTCAGGGAATAATTTTTACAACTCAGTACGAGGCCGAATCCTGCATAAGTTCAAGATAAAAAGTATTGCCTACCCTTAACGCCCACAAACATAAGGAAGAGTGTAACATATGCTGGAAAAAGTGTCAGTGCCTTATAATTACATCCTAATAGGAGCTATTTTCTGGAAACTGCATTTAAATTCTAGACAAGTGAAGCTGTTGATAATGCAAAATATTTTTTTTTGTACATGGTTAAAAGAGAGAAAGCTTACAAATTTGGTGGCTTCCTGCTAAGTAGCTCTTTTATACTTTTGCAGCATTAAGACTCCAGCCCTCCAAAAATGAAGCATATGTTTGGCTTTATTTATTGCATTGGCTCCGATGTGGTTACTTATCATATCTAAAAGTTAATCAGTTAAATAAACCTCTGCTTGGTTGAGATTAATTCCCACATGCATGTTGTCTGGGGCACACGATATAATTTATTTTTATGAGAAACAATTGCTATTTCAATTTCCTAATTTTATTTTTTAAAATATTGACATCTGTGCTGTTCAGCCAATGCAGAAGTACATCACAAGTAAGAAGTTGTTCTTGAATGTTGGATTTTAGCCCCACCAGCCATGCTACTTGTGTACCCTGGTATAAGACGGGAGAATCAGATATGTTAATTTAGTCTCTTAGTAATTTAAAGCTTGATTCAGTTTTATGGACACAAATCGCCCCTGCCTGCAGTCATAGAGAAATCAAACATTAGAAATAAAGCTTTGCTGCAGAAGTCTTCTCAGTTGCATTTTCTGGTGGACCTACTCTGCTTTGTTTATTTTAATGTTGCTTGCATTAAAAAAAATATTCTTTTGCTTCCTATGATTTTTTTTCTTAAGCTACTAAAAAAAAAAAAAGACTTTAGTGACAAAGCTTTGCTTAAATCTTCATGTTTCTTTTTGATGTAGTTTTTTTCTGTTTATTTTCATCATTCACTTCACTGGACTGTTTTACTCTCTGAAAAAAAAGAGTACGTTGGCAGTTTTTCTGCCTTGAAATGCTGTTGGAAGCCTGGTTTAAAAATACTGTGAACAGAAAGCCTGACAACTCTGGAGAAGGGAAGAAAAAAAAAAAGGAAACAAAAGTGAAAAAAAAGATGCAAAGTGATTTCCCACTGACATCCTCATCTGTCTGTCAGACATCAGCCCTGGCACTGGTTTAGCTGGGCCACCCACCTCCCTGAGGAGGCCCGTGTTAAATGGGGCCACCTCCAACAGTGAGACTGTCACTGCCTCAGTGTGGCGTTGACCTACTGCAACAACTGTAGGAGGAGAAGCAATAAATCAGACGTCAGAGGGAGGTGGCTCTCATTGGGGCTGTCAAGGGATTCTCAGAGGATGTCACAAGATAAGAAAAGGGTTGCAGAAATCCTAAGGGCTGTTTGGACTCTTATGTGCGCATGAGTAGAACCACTGGGAAACCCAGGTTTCAAAGGCTAGAGGGCAAAGCAGGCAATAGTTCTCAGAAATAACAAGAAGAAATATTTCACGGCCTACAAATGCTGGAGACTGGGTTAGAGAAGCGTCCTCAAGCTCTGGAGTGCAGCTGAGAGCTCAAAGAGGATTCCAAGAGGGCATGTGATGGGGCTATGGTGCCCCAACTCAGCTTCTGCCAGCCCTCTGCAGGCGTGAAGTTCCCCTCCAGGGCTTTCACATCAGTCCACCTCAAACCCACACTCTCCTGCAAGACCATAAACCCAAGGAATGGCAGGCCAACAGCTATCTGGCTTGGTACTGGTGTCTTAGCATCTGACACGCACAGGGAAGGGGTTTTTCTTGGCTAGAAATGCAGGACCAGACTCATAACAGCCAAAGTGCCTAATTTTATAAATGTAAACTTTAAAAAACACGATACAGGTAGAAATTCATAGGAATAGAGTATTCCCTTTGCGAGTTTTACTATTTGCAAACAATAATACAGGCTTACAAAGCGATCCTGAATAAAAGAGATACTTGAGATGCTTCCTGAAGAGAGGAGGAGGTTAGGAGAACTGACAGGCAGAGAGAAAACAGCTCCTGAAAACTTTCAGCAGAAATTAAATAAGTAAACAACGGTCTTTGTATTTCTGGGGTTTTTGTCAAAAAGTGATTTATTTGCGTTTTGTTTGGGGCAACAATAAAAAGAAAACACAAACAACCCCACAACATTTTCAGATTTCACTTTTTTGTTTCATGGAAACTCTTTAAAAAATTATGTGCATGCATTTCTCATAAGAAAGAATTCAAGAGAGAACTTTGTCCCTCTCTAGGGAGTATCCAGGAGATATTTCAAGTCCTTATTGCATATTGAAAAAGAAGAAATGCGTAATGTAATGAATAAGCCCCGAGTTTTGCAGGCAAAATTTTTTCTTGCCAAGTTTCACACTGCAACAAACTACAGATCTCCCATATATTTCTTTCTTGAGAATTTCTGCCAAATTAGAAGATACAGTTTGCTTGCAAGTACCACCTGCTGATTTTGTGGAAAACAGGAAAATCTCAAGTCTGACATATGACCTCCAAAAGTTTTTCTTTTTACACACAAAACAGAAAACACTGCTCCAGCAACATCACATCCCAGGCCAATAATTTGCAAAAAGTTAGAGCATTTTTCTTTTAACTGAAAACACTCTTGGTCTGTTTCCACAGAAACCACATGCAAACATTTGACAACTTTTGTCTTTACTTTCATACAGAAGTCAAGAAAGAAGTAGTACTCTTCAATTATTTTAATGTGATATAGGAATTAACGTAAAAAGAGCAGTGTAATTCACTATGTTTTTTTTTTTAAACACTTGTGCAACTAACCAATTGTATAGTTAAGATTTTTTTAAAAAAAAATTAGTAGGCTGTTCAGGGTTTTTTCCTTCATTTAAATGCTTTGTGTTCAAGTTTGTTTTAAATCTATTATGCATCTTCATTTCAAGCGCTCTAAAGTGGCTGCTATCTCTCCACAGCTCCCTGTAAATTCTCCTGTGTATGGACACCAGCATTTGAAAGAAGAGCTGCAGTGTTTCTGCCTAACATATTAATCACTCCTGCTACTAGTAATTTATCTTTTCTGATGTCTACATAAAATAAATTACATATAATGGCAACAAAAGCAGCTATCGAATATACAGCACTGTCCTGCTCTGTATTATTAAAGCCTCATTTTAACAACATGAGTGCAGATCCTGTTGGTCTCACCTGCTCAGCTATTAGTTTCAATTTGTCTCCCAATGTTTGCCAGCACACTGGGGTGTGTGAGCAGTCCCAGAAGACCTCTTTGGAAAATCTCACTACGTTCCCACACCTCTGACAATATTTCACTATACCTCAGGGCAATGCTAAACAATCTGTGCATTGTCCTATGCCATCTGTTCAGCATTTTTAAGCTTAACTGCTCCATATTGGTGTCTAATGCATTGTAACCAGTTTCTGTTATACCATACCATTCATTTTTGTCATACTCTTTCCTTCCAGTTCATTTCTTTTCCATCACTAGCCAGCACCATGTATCGCACAAATGCACTGTATGACTCAGCCAGGAAACTGGAGTAGTGGAGGGAGCATCGCTTTGCTCTTTATTATTGCCAGAAGCAGTATATTCTCAGCTCCCTGCCTAAGGGGACCAGCTTTCATTACTTCCAGGAAAACCAGTGAGTATCGCATGACGAATCCCACAGCTGACAACAGGACAGAGCACCCACGCAAGAGAAATACTGCACAGGCAGTGAATCAAATACTGCTAGGGCACTGCTGTTACAAATTCATCATGGACAATCACAGTCCAGTTGTGCCCAGATATCTTGCACCACAGGGAGGTAGCTCATCCATCTGGGCAGTACTTCCACCCAGCAGCTGAAAGGTTAAAGACAATTTGGTTTTAAAGCTGCCAGAGTTGGTGGGGCTCAGAGACAGCCCCACCCACTGGGTGACCCACTGATCCCCAAGCTTGGCACTGGGTAGGGAGCCTGGAGACCAGTGCTGCCTCTTGGCCTCTTTAAGAGCTGGCTTAGCCCTTAGCCCTGAGTTTAAACATAAATAAATTACACAAGGCTTCCTAATTCATAAAATGAGGTTGTATACCACCCTTATTTGGGAAGTATTTTGGAGTTGGGTGTGAGGATATTGTGTAAATGCTAAAAACATTACTTTTGCACGTTCGCTGCTTGAATTAATCTAAAATTTCAAATGGAAGTATTTTATCTAAAATTTCCTATCTTTTAGACTCTTCAGTAGGCATGATCAGTGACTACTTTCCCTAATAATTCATGTCTTCAAGTGCTCAACTGGTATCCTGAGTGAAAACATTTTCAGTACCTGAGGAATAATAAAAATTCTAAGCTGAGATCAAAAACCCACTGGAAGAAATGCAAGTCTATCTGTAGTCTCGAGAAGGCCTTAATATTGATCTAACAAGCCTAAAATAATTCTTAATATTCATGCATAATTTATTCAGTTCTGGAACAAATCACAAACTAATTGAAAGAGCTGCTGAAACTGCCTGATCAAAATCCTCAAAAGAGATTTTTTTTTTTTAAATCATAACCACATCACAAACAAATATATTTTTTATTATTTTTCTTTGTGTTCCCATAACACTGTTCACTAACCTAAAGCCTGGCCATTGCTATTTTTCCAAATGAGCACATGTGGCGACATCCATCTCCTGTAACCGTTGACCTCAGGAAGTTAAGAAAACAAATGGTTTCAAAATCACACTGTGAAATACGGCATCTAAGATGACCAGCACATTCTTCTCATTTTTTATTGGCCTCTCCTGTAGCTGTCACAGGACAAATCATCCTGCAGGAAACGGCTGCTGTATCTCAATACGGCAAAGTCTGGTTAGGCTTCTATCTATGGACAGACTTTTTCCATAAAACCTCATGGTGGAAATATAACGTAGCATCTTTTGTGCACATCCTAAGGGTGGCATTCAGAGAAAAGGGAGTGGACTTGAGGCAAAGGCTCCCAAAGGGCATTTCATTGAGCTGGGGTCACAGAGCTGCCCCCAGATAGATCCAGGCACCCTGCACTACCCCAGATTCCCAGGAAACCACCTGGACAATGCCATCTTCAGCCCCTTATGTCCTTTATGTATGTGAGAACCCACGAGGGAAATCTGGTTTGACTTTTTTTTCCTGCATTGCTGAGATTCCCTTTTATACGACTGTGCCAGTGCAGATCAGTTTCACTGCTTTTTTTCATCTGAGAGACTTGTAAAAGACCATCTGCTATCTCCCACTCCCTAGTTCTGCACGTGTGTGCATTACTGTAGCATCAGGTGACACATCTAAGACCTTATCTTTCTTTTTCTTGGTATTAGGCTCTAAAACATGCAAATCCTTGCACTGGTTGTAATGCTCTGAAACTCTCACCAATTGTGCAGGCTAGTAAAGGCAGAAGGGATGGCAGCCTCAGTATACAAAGGGAAAAGTGAGATGCAACAGGACCCCTGCAGACATTTAAAAGACACGTGGACATGGCACTTAGGGAGGTGGTTTAATGACGGAGTTGGCAGTGTTTGTTTAGCAATTGGAGTTGATGATCTTAAGGGTCTTTTCCAACCTAAAATTTTCTGTGATTCTGTGATGCTATGAGAGGGAAGGAGCAACTTACTGGCGTTTCCCAAGGAGCTCATGCTCCAGCCAACAAGGTGCCCCAGAAGTTCAAGCCTTGCTCCAGGGGCCCGGGCAAGGGCCAAGCACTGCTGTGGGAGGGATTTGGAGCCAGTTTAACTTATTCTGCAAGGAGACAAAGGAGTACTCTGCTTACAGTACCAGTGGGGAGATGTAGAGCAACCCCAATAGGTGTTAATGGTTTGAGCCAAGGGGATGCTTAATGGCAGCTACTTAAGCTTTCCTCCCAATAAACAAAGATAGTTCTGCTCTGGTGTGAATTTTAGTACTTCTTAATTGCATAAGGAAGAATCCTTGTGTTTGAGCTTTTTTTAGGGGGAGGAATATTCATAGGGAGTCTAGTGAGGTTTGTAGTTTAAATTTTTTTTTAATCTGAACAAACAGTGTCGTTGTTGTTAGGTGAGTCCCAGAGGGAATATCAAGATAACAAGAAAGGGTGGGTCAGAGCCAGCCACTGAGAAAAATAACATACCTCCCATCTAACCAATAGGAAGTTCACAGGCAGAAAAGTTCCTGTAGCTGTAGTTTTAATCCAACCCGTTGCCTCCATGTAAGGGCTGAAACGTATGTAGGTGTTCAGATCCATTTGAGGTCAACAGATTTTTGCCTTATGCGGTGTACAGCATAAGGGGGTAACTAGTTGCCTGTGCTAGCAGAGGTGAAGGTCCTTGGTCCTGTAATGTCTAGTGTTATAACTGCCATTCCAACTATACCTATTCATGAACAAAAGAATTAGAGACAATAGACAATACCATCAATATTTTAAAATTTCTGACTTGAATAATGCTGCTTCCACATAAAAAAGTCCCATTTCCAGAAACTACTGCTAACTGCTGGTTTGAATTGGAGAATTCATTTGACTGACATTAGGCTGCTCAGGACAATCAGGTGTCTGCCGTTATTATTCATATCCAGGCTTATGAGATATGAAATGCATAAATGTGAATAATTCTGTGCAAACCCTCTGGAAATAAAACATATGCATTAGCCAACAGCATGTTTTAGTAATTAGAGGACAGCGGCCAAGGCACAGCATAGTAGTGTTCAGAATGTATCACAACCACGTTTTCTTTCCTTTTTTCCTAACTCTCTATTCCTCTCTCATTTCTGTTGCTGTCATCTTGCCTTTCAGGAGGGAAGGGAAGCTTTCTAAGCCTTTAACCTTTTGTGCCTGAGAAAAGATCATCTCCAGCTTCCAAACTGTGCTTCACCCTCCCAGGTGGAAATGAGGATTTCTATGAAATGCAGCAAAATCAGATCAGAGGGAACTGTGCGTTTGTGAAGCCAAAGGATTCAGAAATGTTGAATCAGTCTTAAAAAAATCAGGACGTGGACCTAAAAATCACAATGCCTCTGAAAAACAGATTAAATCAAAACAACAACCCCTTGTAGTTCTTTCATTTTACTTCAGGTTTCTCAGCAATTCACTTAACACATTTAAGCTTTCCTCCTTAAGGACTAGATGTACTTAAAAAAAAAAAAAGAAGAAGAAACAAAACAAACCCTAATGGAGATTCTAATGTAACTACACACATCCAGGAACTAAGGATACACAAAATATGGGTATCGTAATAAAACCTTGAGCTAACAGTAACCAACTCACACTTCATTTGGTTACTTTTCCCTGCAGTCTTGCTCATAAGACAAAGAGGACCTTCTGCTGGCATTGGCATCAAAATCTACATTCTGATTTAGTATTCATTGTTATCTCAAAAATTTGTACCCTTTCTTCCATACTTCCATTATGCGTGTTTACAGAGTGTCTTTTGGACCAGCACAATAATCTCAAACCTGGTTTTCACAGTCTGCTAATTAATTCCTTCACAGGGTGGCAGTTATAATTCAGACAATCTCTTCTTCTCTCACAGTTTTAGCCCATGACCCAGTTGTGACCTACATGTTCAGCATTTCACATAGTTGTCCCACACTACCTGCATTGTCTGAAGTCACTGCCAGCAGCAGCACTTGGTTTTCAGCCAGTTCCCACTTGTCCCACAGATCTGGTTCTTCACCATCTGTGTCCAAGAACTAGGATTTGACACACAGGCCTTGATCCCACTGAACCTTTTAGAATTCTGCTATAGATGTCATGGGTGTGCAATTGTGTGAAAAGAGAATACGAACATCATTTACTTTTTATGTGGACTAATCAATAGTATATTGGCATGACAACAGGAAAAATCAAAGTTCTTCTTTCCATTGCAAAGTCAGAATAAAATCATATGATCTCCTGATCTCTGCATGCCTCTCCATCCCCTTCCAGTTTATTTATCTTCTTGTATTTCAGGCTTCTTAAGGTATGGACTACTGGCCTATCTCATTATCTCTCTTTATTATGGTAACACACCAGGTAACCATTTGGGGTCAGATCTCTGGACACTGCTCTGTATTGCAATATAAGTAAACAACAACAACAACAACAACAACAATAATAATAATAATAATAACAATAATAATAATAATAATTTTTTTTTTTAAAAAAAAAAAGGCCCATCAACTACTAACACCTCTTTCTGCCAGATTCCTGGCTGGAAGAAGCTCACCAATAAGGAGTCCTGCACTTGAAAGTTCAAACAGCAAGAGCCTGAAGTAAAGCTTTATTTACCGCAATTCTAATCTACTGCTAATCCACCTTGCTCTGGAGACCACTGCACAGCCTCACACAGAGCCTTCAGATAGCAAACAGTTACAAAACACATTGATTTCTCTGAGCAACATAAGCTGCCAAAAATGCATTCAGCCCCTGTGGAAAAGGCCTTCGCCTCTGGATAGAGCCCATTGGTACACACCCTGTTAGCAATTGCCAGCTCTTAGAAAATTACTTTCATGTGGCTGCAGAAGATGTGCATGTAAAAGCAGGCCTGGCAGCCCTTCTCAGAGCTTTATTCACTGCAGCTTAAAAGAGATAACCATCCATCTTTCCACTGTGCACACCATTCCTCTATCTTGATTTCACACAGCATCTGCCATGGAAGACAGATGCTTTGGGTAACGTATCCCTGTTGCTATCTTTCTACTAACTTCCAGGCAAATACTCATGTCTGGCATTTATTTCCTCTGTCCTATGGGTAGAGGTGGGAGAGAGGCTTCTAGTCTTTTGTTACTATTCTCTATACTATTTTTTATTATTTTTTTCTTATATGATGATGGCTCCTCAAAGTGTTCAGTTGTTGCTCACATAGGCATCGTTTTCAGTCATTAAAGATAAACCTCAAAAGGACTGAGCCAACTCTTTTATGTAAATAATAAATGCTCAACAACTGTTTGTCATTTATGAATTTCCTAATTCACTTGGAAAGGAGTAAGATCAAATCACACAGAGGAAATGTTCAAGATAGCAGCAAGAAGTCTCTGTGAGTTCTGAGAAAACTGTTCGCACCAGTGTCATGACTATTGCCAGGAAAATTATTAAAATTTGACTGAGTTGCTTAAAACAGAATAGGCTCAATAAGCACACAAACAAACAAACATTCTTGCACCTATCAGGGCTTATGCTGTTCCTCACTGTCCTAATGCAGATGGAGAACTTGCAATCCCGTGATGGTCACCAGGAGAAATCTGGTCCACATGAACATCTATCTTATCAGTATAAGCAGCTGTTTTGAAGGGTGCTGTGGTATCCTTTGGCTTCCCCTTCAACCACTGCATCAAAGGGTTGTACATGTTCATGTATCCCAAATTTAAGAACAGCCATCCTGAAAGAATGGAAAGTCTTTTTCCATTCATCTTAATGTAGTTTTTGGGTTGCCAATAAATACATATAAACAACTTACTCATAAGCTCCAAATACAGATATTTTTGCTTCAACACTTGTAGAAACATGAAGAGATGTGAAAAGGCTTTTATGCTTAATTATGAAGTACTTAGGTTTATACAAAAGCAGGTCAAGAGAAACCTATGTAAGTTTCACATTTTACTGTGTAGGGAGCTATTTTCTTAGCAATCCTTTGTTCCTAGGAAAATTATCTATTTTAAATAACCCTATATTCATTAATTACTATTAGGACTTAGACAAACATCCTTCATAATATTTGTTCTAGCCCTGGAAAATATTAATATTCCTGTCTTCCTCCACACCATCCTACTGAGAGATTTCTTTACCTGTACTCCATCAGGAATGAGTTTTGATCTTCCATGCAATAATTCCTTGGCTGCCACATTCATAGTTTATAACTAAGGTCAATTTTTACCTCTCCAGAGAGTAAACTGAGTCAAGCAATGAGTATTTGACTAAGCCATTTGGCAAGTGAATTCATGGAGGAACAGCTCATATTGGGCAATTGTCTAATCCTGGAACAAGGCTTCTCATTAAAGACTTTACATCTGCTGCCATTTTATATTTTCTTAATCATACTTTAATCACATAATCAGACAAAATGATAACTAATCCCTCTGAACAGATAAGAGGTTTACAGCTCACTCTGAAAGAGAATGTAATGGAAAGGAACACTAGGGACTAATCTTCAACGATCCATCTGGCATTAACAGGAAGAATGGCAGACCACAGGACATGGACACATGTGCATGTAGAGTCATGTCTGTTCTTTGTTCCCCTTACTTTCACTAAGTAGCAACAACAATCACTGAAGAAATAGTAATCATTGACAGTAAACTTGAGTTAAGCATGGTGTGAACTAGGGCTGCAGGGTTCAGATCCACTTTAATGTGGGTCTTCAAGGCACAGCTATAGGTAGAGATTATGTGGAATAGTATCAGTCCACTCTAACGTCAGTATGCAGCATGAAGCAAGCTGTTACTTGACAACATATGGTTTATAATACTACACAGCCTAATCCTACAATGTGGGACAACATGGAAATGGTCACTGGAATTATTCTCAACCTTTAAGGTGTTACCAGAGTCAACAGACTCAGGATTGGGGAAGGAGCTTTCATGCAGCGCTCACATTCTTTTGAAAAACAGCTTCCCAAATTTCTCAATATCATAATTTTGTTTGCTTTATAAGTTTTTGAAGGCTCTCTGATGTGACAAACCCCTATTCTGTTGCTTTCCGCCAGATACAGTTTTACAGTGAAAAGCTTTGTTCTCCTCCAATATTGGAAAATTTGTGATTGTTAATTTGCTCTGTTATTTATATCTGCATGAAGTTATCAGACATTACTTTTTACTGGCTTCCACTGATGTACATCAGGAATCTCTCCAAAGATATGACACTGTAATGTTGAAGTAAATGAAAGGAGGTCCAGACCTTGCCTGCTTCCTAGAAGCTGCTTCAAGATGAGGGGACTTTGTTCTTTATTTTGTTGCAATGGTCTTTCTGCAATGAATCTAAAAATAGTTTAAGTTTTTCCAGGCAATTTTAGCTGGCATTCAGCCACTACTGTTCAGGGAGCTGTGGAGTAGGTAGGCAGCATATCATGTCACCTCTGCAGATAAAATGGTAAGATAACAGTCATAGTTTTTTTACATTGTTAGCACTAAGATTCAACCAGTTTTAACACATCAGTGATTCAAAATGTGTTACATGCTGGCATTGCTCACAGAAACACTCTCTAACGCATTCCCCTTGAACCATACAAAGCAGCGGACTGGAAGTGATTAATGTCTTCATCTGCCCTCCAGCCCCAGTAGTGTCATTCAGGCAAGAGGTTCTTCTGAGCCCTTTCAAGCCCACCACACATTCCCAAATTGGAGATTTTTAAGAAATAAACGCTCATTTTTTAGCACAAAGCCACTGAATGCCAAAAACTGCTATTGTGCAAATTACATGCTCCAAGACCCATTTTACTATTCAGATCCCAAATCCCCCATTTCCTGTTCACTCTCATTGCTTAAGCTAATATCATTCAGCCTGCTCTTTCAACTGGGTAGAAGGGCTTAGTCAAACCCCACTGCAGTCAGAGGAACACAGTGCACATGTGTAACAGAGTAGAAACTGTTGGCTCAGAGCATATTCATTTGTTGTGTGTAACTCAGTAATAAAAAACAAATGCAGAGACTTCATTTTATATATAATAAAAATACTGCAATATTTTATGTGTCTCATTTTAGCAGCCTGTTTTTAAATAACAACCTTATTTTTTTCCAATTGCAAATCTCTGAACAGAGGAACAAAACATTAAAAGTATTTTTAGTTTATGGGCTAAACGTCCAGCCCAGCAGTTTGCTAATAATATATGTGTACTGATAATAACCACAACTAGCAGGGGATGCAACGCAGTCTCAGTTATTTCTCTCCGCTCTACAAGAGTGTACTCCTCCTGTTAAGAATTCAGATGTCAGCCAGGATTGCCAACTGCAGCAGTTCACACTTCCCTGAAGAGCATCAAAATGGTAGACTGTTCTTTGAAATACCACAAAGTTTTTATGATCAGCACAGCTCAATTACTCAGGGAACTGAGGGAAGAGCACTGAAGTTTTAATTTTTCTTCTTCAGGTAGCTGCTTTTAATAAATAAGTAGGGTACTGTTGGAAACTTGTCATCTTGCCTAGGGAGAAATAAGTACAATTCTTTAAGGACGCAGGGCTGTTGATCCTTCTCCAGGGAATGCCAGTGATACTGATCAGCCTCCTGAGCTGAAAAAGACAGATCTTTAAAACCTGTTGAATATAAGTAGAAATCACTTTGTACTGCCTTTCCAAAGCATTTGCTCCTACTTCATGAGAGCAGACCATCTCTTCAGATCACAGTGTGGGTCTGACCCACAGCCAGCTGCTGTCAGCGCAGTCCCTCACTGAGTGCTCTGGGCAGAGCCCAAACATGGGGCATGGTCAGGGACACGGAGCACCACAGAAGGGCAGGTAAAAGGTTCCGTTTTGCTTTAGTTCAAATGTCAAGGGTGCTGTACAATGAATGCACCATGAGTGAAGTAAAGATGTCAACCCAGAGCTGCCAAAAAAATGGAGAAATTTCAGAGTTAATTACAACGTGGCATAGCAACATTTTTACACTATCAAACTGCATTTGCAGTTTCCACAGAGACTCTTTGAGTCATCTTGGAGTCATTGTGGTAAAATGTGTAGTGAAAGACAACAGCTTTCCTGGAACCAGAGGGCTTAACACCTTCAAAAATGAATTCATCATCAGGGACAGACTAGTTTAGCGCCAAATCACATAACCAGTGTTGACATTACAATACTTCCCTCCCCCCTCCCAGTTTCTGTATTTCAATTAGAATGTGTATTAGGATACCATGCGCATTGTAAAGGAATAGTCATCAACCTCTGAAACATGTATCGCAGTCCCTACAGAGGCTGAATTGGGAGAACTGGAATCAAGCGGCCCTTGCATTTTCCCCAGCCAGTGGGTTTGGAGTGAGCAGGGTGTATTATTTTCCTCCTGTCTTTCAAGATGAAAGCAAATTAGTCTTTGCTTTCGACAAATTTGCTTCTTTTTTTTTCAATAACAAAGTCTGCTAATTGAAAATTCAAACCCTGATTTGAAAATCACTTGAGTTTTCACGCTTCTTTATCTCATTTGTGCTTTATGATCTTTGAAAAGCATTTATGAAAAATGAGACAGTCAGTATCTAGCAGTACAAATAATGATAATCATCATTGGTAGGTATGACTTTGCAGGTGGGGTCAAACAAATGTGTTCAGAATCACAGACAGAAAACAGTTTTTATCACCAGCCTGACTCTTCTCCCCTATTGTGTACTTTCAGTAACGATTAAGTTGTCCTGTCTATACAAAGGGGAATGCCCTTGAATAAAATACTGGTCAAAGTGGGAAAACATTGGTGAATCTCTCACTAGGAAAGTAATGTAGCGTTGTTATTTTCCTCCAATTAGGTGTCAATACCAACAAAGCCACACGCTACACAGTGAAGCATAGCTGGAAATCACTGCTGGACTCTGCCTTTCCCTTCACCTCCCAGTACGATGCCAGCAAGCCAGCTTCTGGCTTCTGATTGTTCTTTCAAGAAAAGGGTCTGGGAGGCTCTGCTGAAGTTTGCTTTGTCAAAAAAAGTCTGAGGAGTGCACTAGCATGCAAGGTGTAAGCCACTATCAGGAAGATGATACTAACCAAATTGCTTCTCTTTCAAAAGAGAGGAACAAGGGAAGAGCATTCTCTCCCCACAGTGATTTGCTTGGCATGAGGAAACAGGGTGGTCTTCGAGAGAGGAGTGGTGTCCCATCTTTCCTTCCCATTTTTTTTGGTCCTTGAAAGGCGCTCACTAATTAGGCAGTTGGCTGCCCCCAAAAAACAATGAACAAATGAGCCAATTAACCCCAATTCATTGTTAAACTGGAAGCCAATCCACAGCAGCACTTTTCAGAGCAAATTTCCTTGCTGGTGACTTTATTTTGTTACCATTTTTACTGCCATCTAATTGAAGCCACTGATGGCTAATTGCTTCATTTATCATCAAGTTTACAGGCCACACACTGCAAAACTAATTAGAGACCAGACATTGTGTTTCAGCCTCCCTTTGAAATATTGCTGTCATTTACATGTAATTCCAATTTGTTATGTTTCAAAGAAGCTGAAAGACTGGGAATGAGAAGATTATTTAAAAAAAAAGTGCTGAGATTAGGCAGGCCTAGTTTGCACTCCAATGCAGCTATTTTAAATTTATTGGGAGTGGGGGTGAAGGAGACTTCGCAGTTCCCTTCCCTCAGTTACTGACACAACTAAGCACAAACCCAAAATCCACATAATGAATCCTGTATAAATGCTAGCACACACAGTTCTCAAACGTACTGATTTTCGCAGGGAAGTGGTGAATTTTGCACTTGAAGTGAGAAATACTGCCCTAAGGATTTAAATCTGACAAGTGCCAAGGTCTTGTGAAGGTTCCTCTGTTTGGCGTGGAAACAGGGGAAAGCAGACCTCGGCATTCGCTGCGCATTGATTCAACAATAAATCACTCGAAGCCTGCAGACTTTTGGCAGGCCTGAAAAGAATTGCAGTTATTTTAACTGAAATCTGATAGATTTTCTACTTTTAAGGCATTTTCATATAAATGCCTCCGATTTGGAGCCAGCCTCTTCTACCTTACACAATTTTTCTCACTAACTTCACTGGGGCTACCCTTTGGACTGAGGTATGCAGGACCCAGCTCTGAGTGAGGATAAAGCTTATTCTCTTTCCTGTTTGTTGTTTGCAACTATTCCTCTTCCTTCCCGTCTTTAGGTCGTCTGCATCCTGACAGGCTCATTTCTCCGTAAATAAACTCAAAGCACAGAAGTAAAATGCATTTGTTGCCTGGGAAACATGCAATTCAGAATAAGAGGTGGCCATCCTAAGAGAGCCATAGACCTCCAAGGAAGTTTTTATATCAATAATTGTTACCAATCAGAAGTTCCAGGTTAGTAAAACGTTCCCTGCTACTTGCTTATTATTTTCAAACTGTTTGACAAGTTCCTCATTATAGCACATGATTTATTTTGGTTATATGAAGACTTTGGTCTTCATTTCAGAAATGTTTTACTATAAAAGTGAGAGAATTTGACAGAATTTCAGAAGGGAGCAGAAACCACTGACTGAAGATTACTAGTAACTCTTCGTCGTATCATCACTCTGTCCTGTTAGCTCTCATTTTTAACTTTGATTTGGCGCCTGTTTTCTGTAACACACTACTTTGAAATAGTCATATCTCCTCAGGCCTTCTAGCTGCCACTAAATGTTATATATTGCAATAAGATATGATATTCTGCTTCTGGCATTGATAGTACACAAACAATGAGAAATCCTCTCTCTGAGAAAATAATCCCTCCACTGTTTTCCCTCTAAGAACTACTTGGAGGGTTGTACCCCCCCAGGGAAACAGCGTGTTCCAAGAAACTCCACACCATCTCACACTACAGGGTTATTTTCCAGTTAAGTTATGATGGTTCCTAAAGATTCCAGCAATGATTATTTTGCTTCTTGCCAGATAAGGAAACTATTACTTGCAGGGCAATCATATTATATATTTTCTCAAATTTGAATCTAGGGGAATATATTATGTTCAGTCATGCATCAGCCCACTGTAACGCAAACTCTGTAAGTATCTTGTACAACGCATCACGGAAATAAACTATGTATTCAGTACGTAATTATTATATTTACCAAGGATTTCTTCCATCTGGTTCACAGTTGCTGCTGATGAAAATATAGCCAGAAAGGGACAACTTCCAACACTAACTGGCAACCACAACCTTTCAAACAACAGCATCGAAAAATCAAATGCAGAGAGCCTTGTGCTTGTAGGAGAGAATCTTACAATAATCAAAGTGAAAAGCCAGAGGTAACTATAACAAGAATCTAGTCACAAAAAAACAGGTTACAATGGGTTTAAAAGCTGATCTTGGTCTGAGAATAAAAGATCACATGCAAGAACTCATCCTGATTGAATGGGTAGTTTTCTGAACTGGGAGCAGGAGCTCTTCAAATGGTTTACAGGTCTGTCTTCAGCTTTCTGTATCAGCAAGCACCCTTTCCTCTGTATTTTCTTCAATTATGAGCCAACTCTAATCCTTTTTCGATATTTTTCATGTGTGTATTAATGATACTGCCAGAAGGCCTCAAGAGAGTATCTACCTCAACTGAAAACAAGGCTGAGGTGGCATCTACATATGGATTCCAGTGCGGCAGAAAAAAAATTAAAATCTTAACTCTTCTGTAGCCCTTGCAGATTTACCAGCCATTGCAGGCAGTGATAACAGCTTTAAAAATACCAGCATTAGGCATCACCTTATGAGAGAAAAGCATTTTTCCCAAACTATTTTTTCACCAAGATTTAAACGTTTTAAAAGAAAAACACTGGTGGACGTTATCAAAGCACAGTCCTAATCTTCTCCGTTTATTCCAGCCTGAACCAGTTTACTGCTTTAATGTTCTCCTCCAGCATCTAAGTTCCGTACCGTAATTTGAGCCCTCCAGAGACAATAAGAAAAGCAGTCTATGTTGCTGCATAAGAAAATAAACCAACAATTAACAAGTTCCTATATGTTTCCTGTTTACATAATAAGGCTCTTTCACAGGGCAAAAGCCCTGAAAAAACTGATGGGCCTGCAAAAAATTTGCAATAAAGGTATTTGAAATACCCACTGATGCAATTGGACCTGTTTCCTCCATGAAGAGCATAAAACGACAGATTTAAACATAAATTTAAATGCTGTCAGGACTGGCTAGAGAGAGCTTTCTATAGATGATGCCCATGGGAACGTTGCTCTGCATCACTAGTAGTGAGCAGGGACATTTCGCACCACAAGTACTTCATTAGTGTACATGCAAAGTATGTAAACTTCACAAATACATTAGAAATTACCATTTTTTAAACATGGTAATAGTAAAGGGAGGTGTTGATTGGCTGTTTCTTATTTTTTAAGAAGTCTCAAAATAACGTACTCCTTTATCAGTCTTGTCACTTGTCCAAGACAAAAAGTTACACTTGACCTTCTGTGAAGACTACTACATACATGTTGCCATTTGGCTTGTATGTTTGAGTACCTAACTGAACAAGATCTAAACCATGCTGACTGTTACGCAAGATGTTATGTTCTAAGGCATTTGGTGATGTCCGTTTTGCTTTACAGGTCTAAAAGCTTATTTTTTGTTGTTTAGGGAGTCTTATGCAGACTGGAAGCCACCCGAAACACTCTTTATATCAGGGACTTTCCTCCTTACCTCAGTTACACGTTTGACAGTTTTAGTTTTCTCTCTGAGCAGAGTTTTAAGTTGAGAAAGTGGTCTTTCATATCAAGAGAAGGTATAAACCTCAAGAGAAGCTTAGACAGGTCCCTTTCTCTGTATGAGGGCTGTATGAGCAGACAGTATAGGAGCAGACAGTTGTCCAACTGACAAAAAGCAGCACTAGCAAGGTACTGGTATAAAAGCTAACTCACCGCATAAGGAGTCAGTTCTAGTCCCATCCCTGGTAGTAGTTTGCTGAATTACCTTTCCATCAGACTGTACCATGATTCCTCATTTAATAGGGGCTTAACATTGCCAGTGTTTGCAAAACATTTCAAGAGAGGTCCTGTAGAAGACTCAGGCACGACCTTTTTGCTACAATTGCATTTGCAGAAAATATGAAAAAAACCCTACTGCTGGAAATGTAGTTAGTACTAATATTCTTGGCTTGTCTTGGTTTGATTTCAAATAGTTCCAGTCACGAGCAAAAGTTTACATCATTCCAGAAAATTTAACTCATATCAGAATAGCTGCAATGTTGCTTTGTGTTTTTGAATACTTTTCTAAACTGTTAACTCAAGAAACAGTCATATAAACCCACCAAAAGTTCAAAAGAGCTACAAAGTTTCATGCTAATCCTCACCTTAAGATCAAACGAGTCACGCAAAAGGATTTGGGCTAGTCAACTTATTTTTAGAAACTGAAAATCAAACTGCTGGGACAAAATTTGGCGTGCAGACGTCATGCAGGAGAACTGGGCAAGTTCTGGCCCAAAGGACTAAAGCCCATGCTTGAAAACATGCTTCAAAGCTGCCCTAAACTTGGCATAATTGTGATAAATTTAATATAAACTGGCAGGCTGTTCCTCACCAATTTCAGTGAGACATGGGTCAGAGGCCCTATGTACGGCAGACTCCAGCTCCCCATACAGCTACAGAGTCCCACAGGTTGACCTCAAGCGTGTCTGCTTGAGAACCATAATTTCATACATCCACATTAAATTCCCCTTTTCGTTGTTTTAACATTTAAGCTTCAGGTTTTCATTATATTCTCAAGTTTTAGCTTTCACATACACATTTGCAGACTACCAGATCTAGACAAAGAAGCTGCAAGCTCAAGAATAGTTGCTACATTCAGCATCCAGACTTTTCTGAAGAAGTAATTTCATGTGGCTGCGCAATAGTAAGTGCTGTGACTTCAGCATATTTTTGTATCTTTCCAAAGATCTTTTATTCTGCTAGTTGTTTGTTATAGTTGATATACATTAAGCCAGCAGTTTCTCCTCTTGCAGTTTGCTTGGGACTTTTATTAAAAAAGTTTTAACATATACAAAATTATTCCTCAGATATCCATGTCAAGTTTGCAGACTGTGCATTAATCAGTTTTCTAGTAAACTGCTGGCAAGAAAAGGCTGGCTAAATTAAAAATGGGGAAGAGATTAACTTCCCATATTCTGGTTCAAAAATGGTGGAAAAAGTTTCATTCACATTTCCCAGGATGCTACTGAAAAAAATGGTTTCCAGTCAAAATAATTGCTTAACCTTAATTGTAGAGTTATGACATGTAAAAGCTATAATCATCAAATTAAAGGGGTAAAATTTAGGAAAAGTGTGGGTTTAACCATTCTATGATACATGGTCAGTCCTGTGATGTGAAGTAAGTTAGGGAAAGAAATAACATAATAATAACATACGTTTTTAGTATATTTCATCCACAAGAATTTCAAAATGCTTCCCAGACTAAACATGAAAGTCCAGATTCTGATTTTTGCTCTCATGGTGTAAATCCAAAGCGATTTGACTGAGGTTGTTACAGTTGGCTCTTCATTTACAGAACTTAAATTGAGATCAGAGGTTTGGCCATATTGTTAGTGTACAGTAATGAGTTTTATTTATTCACTGCTCTCATTCAAACAGCTATATAATTTGAAGTAAATTCATTTTCCATTATTAGAACCGATAGATCTGGCACTGTAATGTGCAAGAAAGAAGAAAAAGCAGTAATGTAGCTTTTTAACATTCATCCAGAGATGTAAAACAGGCAAATATCCCTGTGAGTGTAAAATATTATTGCTTTAATTTAGATCAGTAAAAATCCTCTCCAAGAAAACATTAAAGAGTGGAAGGAGGCAGAAAGAATAAAAATGTTAAAGCACATGAATTTAAACTACGAAGGTGTTCTTTCTGTCCAGTGCACTTACAAATTCTTTTTGACAAGAAAATAGCGTTTTTTTGCACAGCACCCCTCATTCCCAGCCTCACCCAGATGTCTTCTGAAGCATATAAAGATCTAGTGTTCTAAGCTCTATGATCATTGCCTCTGTAATTTTATTGTGCTGTGAGAATTAGAAGCAAAAGGTCTTTCATCACAATCAAGACTTCCAAGTTGACTTGTAAAGATATTGCAGCCGATTTGCAAGTTTTGTTTTAGTTTTTTATTTTTGTTGTGTTAAAAAGGCCAAAACCCTATCCTAAAATTTTGCTTTCTGGAGCAGATCTGGTGCGTACCGAAGTTCACTAGAGTTTCTCTGGTAGTTCCACCAAGGCTTAGACTAGGATCTTCTATACACATAGAGGTGAGTAGATATTTTTTTAATCTACTTCATGAGAAGAAAACTAGTAGATCATTTTCATACAACCTTCAAAAATATCCCCTCAGACTTTCTTCCAGGGCAAAGACCAAGGGTCAAAGATCTTTCATGGAGAGGAACATCTCTACTTTTGTCTGCTTTTGCACAAAATTGTACCCTTCCTAAACTAACTGTGCATCAGCAAATAACTTAGAACTTCCCAGGAGAGTATTTATCTGATCTCAGGTCAGTAAGAGTGGCTTTAGGACTTAAACTGCTGGTATGTAAAGAGCAACAATCCCCGCAGTTTATTTGAGCAGTAGGGTCAGAAAGCAAGCATGAACCTAGAAGAAAAAGTTATAAAAAGTTCAAAAATTAAACTATCTGCTGTTATTTAAATAAACAAGGTTTGTACACACCATTGATCAAGATTGAAAAAGTCTTCTTGTATTTCTGAGCTTCTGGTTTCAGACAGCCAAGGGTCACAGACAATTCAAGTGACTATTGAGTAAGTGAATTTGCCAGTTCTTGAGCCTTCTGCAGTTCATGGTGATATTGCAAATTAATGGTGTTACCAGCCCAAAGTTCAGTATCCTAAGATTTAAATTAGTTGTAGTCAAAGGGGGCACAGTGATAACTGACCCAAGTTCTTTAGAAGTATTCCACATCTGGCACAAAAATCCTCATCTAATTAATATCCAGGGAGCAATTCTCCAGCTGCATCACTGTACAACAAAGTCCTGAAACAAAGACTGTGAATTTAAGAAAAATACTATGATTTATGTACAGGCTATCATGAGGACTGCTACAGTTGAATAAAGTTAGTCCCTCATGGTGATTTTGTAATGACTAATGTCAATTAAGATACAGTTTCTTTATATTGACTTGGGGAAGCCCGTTATACCTTATCCATTGAACACGTTGGCCAACTAAAAACACACAGAAGAATAAGATTTTTTTTAAGTAAGTCTTTCTCTGTCTGACCCCTGTGCTTTATAGAGGCTGGATCAAACACACAGTCCAAGTGTGTATTTTATTCAAAGAAATTAAATTCTTTAATAGTCAGTTTAGCAGTAACCTTGCCTGATCACTCAGCCTGGGATATTCACTCCGGCAGGGACCAGTGCCTGAACATTTCAGCTCCTCCAAGGGATTGCTTTTTAGCCTCTACTGCTGTGTCACTAGGATTTTGCATACCTTGCCTCTGTTGTTATTCTCTACCAGCCCCCCCAGGACACAAAAAGCATAAAGGGTCTTTAGGAAGAAGCAGGCAGAGGCAACCCTCTGGCTGCTGTTGGCTCACAGTTTGGCTCCAAATCTTTCAGCCTTGAAGGAGGCTAAAAGCAAGTGCTTTCTTGAGCAAGGTACGTTGCAAAATCAGCCTTTCATTTCTGAGCAAAAAAAAGCCTACCTGTGGCCATTTGCTGTGTGCATAATCTCATACTTTCTCCATAAAAATACAGGATTGTTACAGGGAGGAATGTTTGAAATATACAGTTTGGGCTTTTTTCTCCTTTAAATGAAACAATTCTGACAAGGCCTAAATATTTCTCAAATAAAAAAGAAAGATAACACTGGAGACAGGTGTGTTCTGATTTGTAAAGTAAAGCATTTGGAGTTCCCACTGACTCCAAATACAGTTTCAATTACCTACTCCTTAAGCCAGACCTTCCCTCGATTCAGAGCTGGGAATGATTCTAAGCAATTAAGAGAATTTTCAGACTGTATAAAACAAGTCACTGCTCTCCTATTCATTTCTGCAACAAATATAAGAAGCTGGATTTTCAGTTACAAGCATTTTTAAACAGAACAAAGGAGCTAGGACCCAGGCATGAATGGCAACGTTATAGTCTGACAGAATGGGATCTGGATAGAGCCATGCCTATAAAGTGCATGTTTGCAGCATATACAAAGGGAAACACGCATTCCTTTCCTTCCTGGTTCAGGTCATCATCACGAGTAACAAAAGTGAACAACAGTTTCTAGCACCTCCCTAATGGTCTCCACCTGTCTTTACTGCACACAATTCAGAAAGGAAAATAGTCCCCAGCATCCTCATGGGTAATGGCATTAGAAGATACAACGCACTCTCACTTAAAATCTTTCCATGTATTTCTAGAGTCCCTGGGCTATTTGTACTAAAATTAATAAAATGAAAATTCCCTTTGCCTTTGCATGAGTATGGGAGCAATCTATGGGCACAAGATGTATCACAGTATCACAGTATCATAAGGTTGGAAAGGACCTCTGAGATCATCAAGTCCAACCTATAACCTAACACTAACACCAACCATCATCTAGACCATGGCACTCAGTGCCTCATCCAGTCTCCCTTTAAACACCTCCAGGGTAGGTGACTCCACCACCTTCCTGGGCAGCCCATTCCAATGGCCAATCACCCTTTCAGTGAAGAATTTTTTCCTCACATCAAGTCTAAACTTTCCCTGACGAAGCTTAAGTTCATGCCCTCTGGTTCTGCCACTGGTCACCTGAGAGAAGAGACCAACCCCTGCCCGACTACAACCTCCTTTTAGGTAGTTGTAGAGAGCAATGAGGTCTCCCCTGAGCCTCCTCTTCTCCAGGCTAAACAGCCCCAATTCCCTCAGTCGCTCCTCATAGGGCTTGTGCTCCAGCCCCCTCACCATCTTCGTTGCCCTCCTCTGAACACATTCCAGTATCCTAACATCTTTCCCATACTGAGGGGCCCAGAACTGGACACAATATTCAAGGTGAGCCCTTGTCACCTTGAAGAAGGATCTTAACAATGGAAAGCCCTATTGCAAGGGAATTCAAGAGTGGTTTATAAATCTATTTTAAGGGGAATCATTTCTTCACTCTACTCCTCAGCACTCTCCTCCCAAAAAGCATTATGAAACTCAGATCTGTACATTAACCCAATTAAGACTTGCTCTTTGGAAGATTTCTTCTACCAGCTTCCACACTCACATTCATTTCAGCACAACTACTTAAAGTACCTGCACAGATGCCACTGCAAAGTCCTCAATGAATATACAATAAAATTGGGGTTTGGATTATTAACAGATAACCAAAACCTTCCACATGACATCTGTTACTCCTGATACTGTCAACATTTTCTTTCCTCTGTATGTCCCCTGAGTTTCCGTAAAAACCCCAGATGGGTCCAACCCTCCCTTCAGAGGCACTCACCTCTGGATGAAGAAAGCTAGTCCAAGTCTTAAAGAGAAGTATGGGAAAGAGTAAAAAACATGTGAGGATCTATACAGCTTGTAAAAGCCTAATGAAAGTTAATTAGCTAATTAATTAAGCACTCAGGACCTGAAGGGCTGCCTCTGAAGTGACCAAGAGAATTGCCACATCCTCAAGCAGTGTGAAGCTTTGTCCCCTCTTGCAATCAGTTGGTATTCACTATTTTCTCCTTCTAATATTTGTGGACTCATCAGTACTGTAACCCAAATAAGATTTTTTTTTTTTTTTGCAGATCACTGTGGAAATATGGGACCACATATTCTCATGACCAGAGCAGAGGATCTAGAGTACCCTTTGTTGCATTTATAGTCCCATAATAGGAGGCTTTCAGGGAAATCAGTGAAGCTGCCTGTGTCTAATTTACCCTTCATAACATCATCACCTGCCTGTTGCAAGCCCTCCTTTGCATTTGAAAAGTGTTTGAGACAGCCAAATAAAGGAAGTACTAGAACTACAAAATTAACTTAGTCAATAGGTTATCAAACCACACCCCGAACTCTTTGGCATAAAAGCCAGCAATACATTTTCCATGTGATACACTAAACAGCTGAAGCTGATACCTAGTGCTTTGAGTCAAGAAAATGGCCCTTAAAGTGGAATATTAGCTGTACCAAGCAGATGTTTTTCTAACTGGCTGTATGGAAAAGCTGATATGTACCTTATCAGTATAGAGATTTGCATTGTCCATTTATAGATATATTCCCTTACTTATGCCACAGTCTTATTCAAATAGGAATTTCCATTGCTTTAACAGTGCGTGGGTCATTTATTTCCTTCACAAAGTAGGGGGTTTGTGTCTCGTGAGTTGATCTTCAGGATCCAAAATAATTTTTGTGAGGAGAAATGAATATATTTCTACAGTAAGCTATTAAAGAACTGCTCAGGTTAATATCACCTGTATGCATGTTTTGCGCCTTGCAGCGAGGTTTTGGCATATTTACTCCAGCAGTCTTCGAATGCTTGCTGCAGACCACATCCTGCACAATGTGTGGGAGGAGGAAGCCTAGCAGTGGGACAGTGGAAGCACCACTTGCCCGTGGCTGTTTCTAGAAGACAACCTGATGAGGTTTTCTCATTCAGCACTGTACTACCTCTGCAATGTTTCTTATGCATACACAAATGTTGCACAGTTTCCCACACTCCAAATGGTGTTGGATTTGCCCAAAGCAACAGCTAAAGAGGCTTAAGTATTCAGCCATAGCTTTGTCATAGCCTTTCTTTTCATAGCCGTACATTCTATTCATGTTTTCTTCATTTTGGAAATGGTGCAGCAAAAGGACGGAAGAGTGTTACTCTGTATCCCAGGCTTGCAAGTAGCTAAAACCTTTCTTATGTCATCGGCAAAGGATCCATCAATGTTTTCTTCTTCAATGTAAATCCTGCTTTGTGAAAGCCTACTGCTCCCCCTCACCTCCTCTGTCCTCTGTTTTTCTCCTGACAAAACCAGTGACATGACAGTTTTCAAACAAATCAGCTCCCAATTGTGTTTTATGATGTCATGGTGAGCACAGGCCTGACCCTTAGTAATCAGCATCTCGGCACACTGGGAAGCTTCCCGCTTTAACTGCTCTAGCAGCCAAGCTAACTTGCCTACGCTGCAGAAATTATGTGAATTACCTCACCTCTGTGTATCATAATAACCCTTACCACACATTATGCCAAATGTTCAGCACTGAGCTGCAAGGAGCCAAAATGCAGACAAAAGCCCAATAATGTCTAAAACAGAGTCCAATTGAAGCTGGGTCCATGCCAGGATGCGGAGATCATTCTTCATGTCAGCCTCAGATCTGACTTTTGTGCATATGAACTAACGAAAGGGGCAGGGAATAAAACAGCATTTGAGTTATTCTCACAGAGCAGGTACTTAATAATATCCACATTTCCAGCATTTGAACGTTATGCTTTTATTAAGCAAAAAACCGCTCCCACCAAATATCCCTCAGTTGCAGTAAAGGCTGCGAGCATGATTTTATTTCAGCCTGTGAACAAAGCCATATGGATTTCATCTGAGGGATTTGGGGGTTTTGATCCTTATAAAAGTCATGATGTCAAACAAAACTTCAGATCAGCCCCATAACATATGCAGTATGACAGCCAACAGTGGAAACTACACAATGATGTTCTTCAGCCCAGCAACATCTTCAGGCTCAGCAAGGAATCAAACACAAGTGTGGATGGGCTGCAGCTTTCCAAATCCAAACGAAAGGCGGCATCTGATACTCAAATTATGCCATCTCACAGCTGGGACCACAAGACATTCTCAGACTTCTTAGAAGATCCAGTATTCTGAAGGAAGTGCAGTCCCATTCCCCTCACCACACAGTACACCACGGTGTACTTTTGAATATACATCCATTCATCTCCTCAGATGTAACCTGCAACATACACTTCATAATCCACGTAGTTTTTGCACAGTGCACAGCTCAAAGTACAGCAACATTAGCAGGAGTGTTCCTCAGAGGGCTTGGGCTCATAAAGAGTGAACATCTCTAGAGCTTTCCAGTTACTTCCTTAGCATTAATCCAGAAGGAAAAGAGGTCTACTCCAAAAATACATGTTAGATCCTTCAAAAGCCAGATTGTAAGGGTCTACGAGAAATATCTCTTAAGCTGTAGCTACAGCCAGTGAGTGAGTAAGGATTAAAGCAAAATTCAGCATCAAAAGAACTTTGAAACATAACAAATTAACTACCTTTTTTTACATTTTGTGAGAAGTTCCTTAGAAACATGGAAACACATTTAGGGTTATTATGCATTCAAAACAAAATTCAGGATGTGGAAAAGGGTCTAAGTTTATTGGCTCTGTGCTTTCCCATTCAGCCAAGAAGGCCAAAAAAGGTCTGTTTACTTTAAATGCCAAAAAAATTGCTAAAACATTTATAACAGCTGATCATACTACTGAACAAAGCACTCAATTACTCATCTAACTACTGTATGTTTGAAAGAAACAATGCAAGTTTCCATTCCTAATAAAGTGCAAAATATTGATTAGTTCCAGGACAATACATGAATAAATTACTTGTGTTCATAATTAGGTTTTGCATTTTCCAGAAATTCTAGATACTTTTCACACATCATTTGTCAATATTCTTTTTTTCATTTTTCTTAGGTTTTAGCTCAATTTTTTTTTTAGAATGATGGCCAAAATAAACAGAATATTTCCTTATAGCTCCCTCTCTCACTTCCTGCTTATGAAAGAATTCTCACTCATGGCCTGTTGCACTTTTTGGAATCAAATTTCTTTCAGAAATCTGCAGCACTGTTTTCTCCAGCAGCTAGAATGCAGCATTTTAATTATGAGTATTATTACAATCTCCCTTTCACCCCCACAATACACATTCCTACTTCTCTGTCCTAATGGCTGGCCCCTCCCAAACCAACAGTTACAGGCAAACCTACAAATTTACTGCTTTCTTCCTTAGTATAATGCCCTCTCAACACTGCTTTCTATGTGCTTCTCTCTCACAAGCAAACAGAAGAAAACCTGAAAACCGTCTGAAATTTGTGACAGCTCTTCCATATGGACTATTTTTAGGTGTACTTTGTAAAGTTTGTAAAGGGCTTAATCTATCTCCATGCTCTAGAGTGCCACAGCTTGCTGCAGTGGCTTCCCCCAACATAGCTAACGAATATGAGGGCTCAAGGATCTCTGCACTTACTGCAGGCTTAGCTGGACTGCAGCATCCGAAACTGCAGCCATCAGCAATGGCCATGCGAGTGACACAATGCACATTGGTCCTCCAGACACAGACTATGTTGCTAATGCCTATAGCAAACAGATAATTCTTTAATTGACTTCCAGAACTGCTTATAGTAATTGAAAGAGATTTCATGGTCAAGTGCAAGTTTCCCAAACAGTATCAAATGAAAAAGTTTTAAGGATTAGGGAGGGTAAATTCCTTAGAAGGACAACAGTTCTCTGCTTCCAGAGGCATTGCAAACCAGACTGTTGAAATTGTCTGAGAACTATCTTCAGATTGAACTTCTTCTTAAGGTATTCTTCTTAAGGTGTTACTCAGGTAACACTGTCTATATGAGGAAACATTCCAGGCAATATCCTATCACATTGTAAGTTAAAACCATAGATTTTCTTTTTCGATAGTGCTGACAACAGATGTATTTTAGTTAACAGAACCATCCAGGATGGAACTTTAGGAGGCCAAAGGCATAATGTTTATTCCAATTTCTAGTAATACATAGGAGCGGATCTGACTCTTGTGATTATTTAGCTGCCTATGCTTTCTTTCCATAATATGATCAAATGTGTGAGATGATACTTGTATTTATGTACAGGTATATATATATATATACCTAAAATTAAATGTATATTCTTATACATGCCTCTGGAGCAGACCATTCCAAAATAAGCCTGAGAATGACAGTAACAGAGTACTTAACTTTGAGCTGCACCACTTGAAATGTTTGTAAAAGTTGAATATGGATTTTTTTTTGTCTGGCCTTTTGCAAGCAAGACATGTAAATTCAGTTCCTTAGGAAATCTCAACAGGCCTGAGCCTAATGAGATGAATGCATTCAGACATGCAAGGATTTTACTTAACTTGTTATACTTTTTGGGCATTATCTTCCTTTTCATCATTTTCTTTACAGGAACTCCATAGTCTCCATAACATTAAAACTTGAGGTTAGTTAGAGGAAGGGTAGCAAAAATATTGGGTGCCTTGCATAGGAGCATTACGTGAAACTTGTACCAAAATATGAAGAAATAAAGTGTTATCTAATAATGCAGAGATTAATATAGGCGTGTGCTTCTCATTATAATGTCTTGATAAATACTCCCCAGTCTCTTTTATTTCAGCAGTTAGAATGTGCTATTTCATGTGCATTTTAACAAAAAAACAAAAAGATTTTAACAAACTAATAATCCTAACACTTAGTATTATTTTTAGATTATTTTAGTACAGCATTAATATGACAGGACAGAGACAGAAGCAAGCAAAGTACATATACTAAATACTGTTTGAATTCAGGTGTTTGAATTTTCTAGTGTCTAAGCACTGGAGAGGGGGAATAGTTAAAATGTTCTTAAGCTTCAGGGGAGTTCTAATTGTGTTTCATCTTCTATATATTCACAAAGAAAATTCTTGTCTGTAAAGATCTGTAGAACATGTATCTTGGGCTAGTAGCAGAAGTTGGCTTAATAAATAAATTGAATTGAGTGCATGGGAAGCTGAGAATCAGAGATAATTTATTACATAAATCATCCAGCCAAACAAGGGAAATTGAGTTATGATCAATCAAAACCTTGGGTAAGCAAATTCATAACAGCTAATACAAACAGATCTAATATTTGCAAACCTCACAGACTCAAGAATTACAAATGTCAAAAGTAGGATTATAAAGAAACTGTTTAAGAGCCGAGAAAAAGGACTCATTGAATAAACAGTTTGCAGTGATTATTATGACCAACTTTAGCCCGAGAGATGCTTTAGGGAGGTGATTTTCATTTCAAGAGAGAGCAGGGTTACTAGATGCTTATATTTTATCAGATTGCCTGATATTGTTGAACAAATGGGCACACTTTTGAGTACAAAATCCCTTCTTGGTGTTTAAAAGAGAGAGAAAAAATGCCAAATTAAATTCAGTCTGGGAATAATTGCTCCAAGCTTCACTCGCGTATGTTGCTCACTTGAAGAAGGACTTGTACACTCAAAAGCTTATCCTTTTTTCTCTTCTACACACAAGCTATTTCTCCTTATAAGGCTTACCAGACCTGTATGCTCATCCCATCACAGAGATACAACAACAGACTACTACTGCTTGATGGGCAGTAATGGTGAGAAAGAAGCCCAGAATTTTAGAATCTAGAAAGGTTTTCCATGAGCAACCGCCCTTCAAGGTTTCCGTTTCAGTCATTTTGTTTCATGATGAAACTTCAACTTCAGCCCAGAGAGCCAAAGAACTATCCAGCCTGACCAAATAAACCCAGATGACCTAAGAAAACCTTGAAGCAATCTTGAACAAAGAACATACATCCCTAAGTAAAACTGAAGAACAAATTATGGGATTAGAGTAATATGTCTTATGACAAAAAATAATTAAATTGGTCCTACCTGCTATATGATCAAACCCAGTCCTATGTTCTACCTGTACAACTGACTGAAGGCCAAGCCTTAAAATGGAGGCAACAAATTCCTCCTCCCACTGTCTGCACAGCTGTCCAATACTAGGCGAGGTGCTCGCTAACTGTAAGGGTGAAATATGTTGCTTCTCTTTTAATTTACTCTTTCAGAGAAAACTGTTTTCAGATTGAGAAAGTAATGTTCATCTGAAACAAAGAAAAACATATTGGAGATTTTGTAGCTTTGTAATGCTGAAGATCACAAAACTTTAGCTTGATTAGATTATACTTCATTTTCTCCTGTAGTAATTTCTCCAAAAGCATTTTAGAAAGGCTGATAAAGTCAATTGCTAATTCTTCACCATATGTAGATACATTGATGAATTAAAGAAGACAATTCGTATTTTAAAGGTGATAGCTCTAGATATTCTCATTATCTTCCTTAATTTTATATGACCATACATTTCCATCCCTGGTCATTCAATTTTGTTGATTTTCCCCAGTATTACAATCATCTCTTGTACACTGCTTTCTCTTCCTAGTGGCTGGTCTTGCAAATGCCTTAGCATACAAGAAATTCTAATGACTTCAATGAGAGTCCTCTTATAAGCAAGGTTTCTTTAGTATTGGGCCCTAAGCTGTACATTTTTTGAAGCAGGAAATCCTCTTTATCTATTTTGTAGAAGATGATAAATAATAACCCCAAGGGAGACAGCTCACTAGAAGTAGATGGCTTAACAAAACTTGCATCTGGCATACACATACAATTAGATTTCTTTAGACTCCACAATTTTTCCATTTTTTCCAGGGAAGTAAGCAATAATAAAGCTTCAGGGATGGGAAAGTTATAAATGACATTCCATGAAAAATAAATTCTTGAAGTATATTTTTTCCCTCCAGATTTCTTTCTTTCATCAGTAGGAGGCTTGCTTTTAGACATATTTCTTTAGCCCTATGACTGTGCTAAACCTTTCCTCTTTCTTAATTGTATAGCATAAATGGCCTCAATGTAGAGAGCCTGATGGCATGAGAGAGGTCTTCTGAGGGTGCCTCCCACTCCGCCAGCGGTGGCCACCCTACACAGAACAAAAAGCCCAAGGTCTCCTTACAACTGCCAACACTAAAAATGTGCAAACGCGCAGCTAATGCTTTTAGCAGCGTCTCAGTTCTGGAGCCTTGTATGTCATCAGTTTTCACATTTACCCTCTTTGCAATGACAAGTGTTACAAACTTCAGGGGGGAAACTGTTAGATTTTTAAATGAAAGCTTCAGTTTTTTGAGTAACCAAACTGGAGGTCTTGTGAGAGACATTAAGTTTCAGGTATTTCATGTGTATCTAAATTACGCTCAGGTGGGGTAATGCAGTGTAACTGCTATCCCTTACACTGCAAAGGGCCACAGAGCTACAGTGCTTCACCGTGCTGGGGTACCTGTCCCCCAGTACAGCTCTGCCACCAGCCCCAGAAAAAGAGGGAAGGAATTAGGGGCAGCCACAAGACCCCTCTCCCAGTGTTCTCATTATGTGTGCAGCATACGCAGACCAGTAACTGCTTCAACAATGGAATAATTTGTCCTGTTTTATTCAATTAAGCTTATTTGCATATCTGAGGTTAATATTTTTTCCTGTTATTCTAGCAGCAAATGCACACTAAGGGACACGCTGCGCTGATACACTGAGTGGAAAATCATGTTTGTGTATGCCCATCACTGAAGTCAATCGCAATAAAAGATATGACAAATTATGTGATTCCTTCTCAAAATTGAATCCTGTGATGTTTATGCAAAGCATAAGGATACTTATGCCTTCAATGCAAGAAGCCTGCTTTCTATTTACATAGATGAGTGAAACATTGCCCTGGCATTACATAGAGTAAAGTGTGCAAATTCTAAACCCTTCCATAGTCCCTGGATATAAGAGTGCATTCATATGTTAGTGTTTAACATGAACAAATTTATGATCTGATGTGGATTCCTCTGAGTACAGATGTATTCCAACTATTTGCTGAGTCCTTATTTTGAAGGAACAAATGTGAGTGGGGTTGTTTTTTGGAAAAAAAAAAAGAGGTAGTTTCTATTTATTTAAGGGGTTTCAGTGCAATGTAGAATTTTTTTTTATGAGGGGTGGGTTGGGGGTTGTCTGTGACAGTTTAAAGGATACAGGTAGTGAGACTCAGAATATTAATAGAAAATCAAGACTGGGAAAGTAAATCAAATGCCTCCAGATCTATTTGTTCATTTTTGTAACTGCAGATAGTCCAAGTTTTATGAACACTGCACATAAAACACACACTGAGAGGTCATCTTTTGCTGTTAAAGGGTCCTGCATAAATCTGCAGCATTATCCTCAAAATCAATTCAGTCAAAATCCGCACATTTTGTGATTAGGTCTTCTGAAGGAGAGGGAGGAAAAACAAGTGATCACATCTCTTGCATGTAACCACGCGTCTGTCTGGTGATGAGTTTACCTGTACATTGAGGAATCCCTCTGGATAGTAATTCAGCTTTGCTCCTCTGTTGCATATAGACGTTCACTGCCTAAAGAGGATGTGAACTCAGCAGGGGCTATGCCTAGCTGTGCTCGTGGTTCCTTTTACCCAGGTTGTTTCCCTTCACGTTATGTACAGGGAGAAAAGGGGCACCCCAGCTTTCTCAGTGCATAGTTAAATCAACCTTAAAGCCTGTCTGTGCCTATAGTGTGACTCAGAAGGCTCGCTGCAGATCCCAGAGCATACATTTCAGTATGCTGGTTGTGGTTCAGTTTAGAGATAACTACATTAGAACAGGATACATTTTACGCTCAGGATAAAAGTTTACATTTGAGGCCAAATCAAAGAAAAGTCTGATGTTTCAGTAATCATGAGAAAGGTCCTAATCATATTGATACGCTCTTGGTTTCCACAGTGCTGGTAATCTCACAGGTCAATCTGATTTTCCTGCAACTTTTGCCAGCTTGAAGAGTGGGAAGTGAAGGGCAGCTATTTACATAATTTTAAAGCTGCTCTGAGACAATACCCATTGGAGCAGAATTGAAAAAAATCTGAATCCAAACACTTCCTTAAATCTAATGGAGATTGTATCCTGGTTTTTATTTTGTCCTATTATTCAATAATCAGTCGTCTGCATCAAACTTACATGTCCCAGTGTTGTTGCCTTTGATGTAGTTGGCCAAATTGCCATTAATTTCAGTTGGAGGAGGGTCAGAACTAATGTGTGTTACCAAAAATATGCAAACCCATATTCTGGCTGGCTTTTATTTATAGAGCTATGGAGCTTTTAGCAATTCAAGGCATATAACCTGTCTTCAATAGGACTTAATTTCCCTGCATGTCAGGAAGAAAATGTGCTTCACATCATGTGTCTTCCTGAAATACCCTTTTGATGTAGATGCTCTGCCTGCTGATTAACAGTTACATTCTTTCCTTGGAAGACCTTCTGTGTGCAAGCCAGTATCTTCTTGCTAAAGTCTCTTCTTGGAAGCAAACACCTAAAGTCATCTAACTGAAATAGTCCTAACAGAATTTTTGCTGTCTCTGATTATTGCCCTTACTGAAACCAGAGCATAAACTGGTTTCAAGGAGTCAAATTATGGGTAGTTATCATGGATTTTACAATCTAGGAAAGAAAGGTCAAATGCTGCTTTCAACAAAGTCAAGGTGGTGTTTTTTGCACGTGTAACAGTAGAGGGCTAAGATCATCTAATGAGTCAGTCATTACCCTTATCATCAGGCCATTGAAACACAGAGAAGGCCACTTTGCAGGAAGAGTTCAGTGCTGTTACTGAGGGACCACACTGTAGCAGCAGGTACGTGAACAAGATTCACATAGTACAGAAAACAGAACTAAAGCTGAGTATTTCTCTGTTTACCAGAGCTAGGAACACAGAATAGCTGCAAACAACTGACTCTCTCAGACAATTAAAAATGAAACTTCTGGACATTTCTTTAGTGGTGACCAAGAGGAAAGACCACTGTGGCAGTGAAAGATGGCTGAGACTCTGTTAACTGTCCTGTAGAGAATTCAAAATTAACTAACAGTTAAAAGCAACGTGAATGAACGGTAAGAGAGCCCAGAAAAGCAGATATCTGGAGGCAATGGTGAGTTTTGCTAGGGAGCTTTAGGCTGTGTGCCTAATTTCCATGAATATTTAATGAGAGAGAGTAGCCAGAGTATAGGTGTGCATTTATGTTTTTACAAAGAAAATAGTTTGATCCCTGTTTAAAGGCCAAACTCACATTATCTAGAAGATAGGGCTCTTATTTTTTTGTTGTAACATACTTTATGTTTCTGGCAGCAGATCCAAGGTAAGAATTTTTCAAGTTCCTTTGTGTTTCAATTTTTTAACTTCAATTCACTTTGCTACTTCCAGAGCACAACATTCATAGGTACTGCAAAATCTCAAATTACCTACAGCTTTGATACATATGTTGCCAGATAAATCACTGCAAATACATATATAAACTTTTGTATTACTCTTCCCTAAGGAAATGAGCCTGTGCAATCACACAATTTATATCCTTCTAACTTTTGAAACCTTTCCCAAATGTCAACCACATTTGGCAAAGGATTACAATTCATAGAGATAACTAAGTTCGTAGAAATACAGTGATGATCAGTAGCTAGGTCAGTGTAATAGCTGCAGCAGAAGAGCAGGCAGAGTTTTGCACTTAAACCCTCTGTGTAACAGTAGGTATCTGGCCAAAAGGCCTGCATGAACTAACCGGACATTCAGGGTACCAGTAGTTTCTAATAGTTGTGACTTGTATCTTCCTCACTAAGTGTCAGGAGTTTTTACAGTGAAAAAAATTTAATGGACAGAAGGAAATAAATCCAAAGGTAACCACGCCTCACTTTACCCTCTGCTTGTAAAGCAGCTTGCTCAGTAAGTGTTAATTCCTTCTCAGTGAAACTTGTTAGTATACGGGAAAATTTAATTTAACTGCACATCTTCCTTTGTCACAGTTCTGTCTGTGCCATATCATATAACATAGAAAGCAATTTGATACAAGAAAGAAAGAAGTACAGTGTGCTAACAAATTTGCATTCAGTTTCAGAAATGATAGTTCTTTTCTTTGAATAGTAGGCCATTTAATGCCTGATTTGAAACAAGGACGAAATTCTAATGTCATAAAATAATAGAATCATAGAATCACATGTTTGGAAAAGACTTCTGAGATCTTCGAGTCCACCATACCTATCCACTACTAAACCATATCCCTGAGAAACTCGTCTACCCATCTTTTAAACACATGCACGGATGGTTACTCAGCCACCTCCTTGGACAACCTGTTCCAGTGCTGTAAATACCCTGTCTGTAGTTGCATTTTTTTAAAAACTTAATTTAGAAAATAATTAAAATAGATTATCATCTTTCCTGATCATTCAGGTTTATGCCAAAGGTCAGTAGTGTGAATCTGTTGTGGGTTTGATCCTAATTAATTAACCAATGTACAGCACTTTTACACCAACATAAATTATGTACATACTTAAAGAAGAGCAATAGCAAATCCTTATGAAGTCACCTTATCCTTGCTTTCCCACAGAAATACGCCTGAACACCCTTTACGAGTTAACACAACAAAATGATAGATCTAGACTTTGCCGTGAAATCTAAAGCAACATTTATTAACCAGATATCTTTTCTAACTGTTACTGAAAATTGAAATAGAAGAAATCTTTTCATTTGTGACTTTTTTTTTAGATGTAAGAAGTACATTTTATTGCACTACAAACTATACAGCCATGACAAACAGTGCAGACGGATTATTACTGGGTCCTCAAGTTTCCCTAAAGAACTGGAAAAAGTAATTGCAACAAAATTGGGGTATTTGTCCACAAAATAATATTATACTAGCTTTTCAGTGAGCATTTGGGAAAGAAAAAGTGTTTTTCTAAGGTCAAGCATAACATTAAGGAAGCAAGATATTCTGTTGCAAAATGTATGGAAGATTCATTTTAATTTCACCTGGAACCAGTTTTCAGTAAAGGAAAATTTATAAGGCACCATTATTATTCCCCTTTTCAGGCTTCCAGCATATTCTCTTCCTAGAAATATGTCTTTCAAAGTATGATACATACATGTAGTAATGTATAAATCTCATTACACTAACAAACGCTTAACTGATCTCCCACAACACACTTTTGCATAGAATATAGTTTTTCCCAAGAATTTGCAGACTTATGAATCTTTCCTCAAGTTATCCTTTAAAAGTCCTCGGTAACAGAAATCATTAGCCCAAATTCAGCCTACAGATCTTCACCTTTAAGGCGCTGTACCTCACACAGTCACAATCTGGGTTCTGCAAGCAGAAGACATTTCCTGGTCATTTCAGCTGCATTCTGATGTTTAACTCTTAAATAACCAGTCCTGAGTTGGAGCCGGTTTTCAAACTGTCTGAGGGATAATCTGAAACTCATTATAGTTAGTGGTGTTCCTTTCAGTGACTCTGCTGGGCTTGGACCTGCCTCTTTCCTTCATTCTGATTATAAAACAGAATGTCTGCCTTACTTTCTGTTTCTTGAGGAGAAAAAGTATTGTGTGTATTATGATGCATTACAGTGAGGAGTAAAAGTATGATGTATTATGGTGCATAAATAACCTAATATTATTGTAACATTTATTTAGTTGCTCATGAGAGTTCTATAGTTGCATAGATTACACATTGTGGTAAGTAAAAGAAGAACTGTGTATCCCATTTTGAAAGAGAGGACTTACAGTTTTTGTTCAACAAACCCAACTTTCACCTGTCTCATGGGGGCAATATGCTAAATCTACTTGATACAGTATATTATGCAAATACAGTAAACCTTTGAAGATTTCAGGTGGTACGCCCAGTTTTTCCTAAACTTCCTTTATGAGGATGCAACATCTTTCATTCCTGAAAACACTTCTACAAGGCACAGTGTATTAAACCTTTTAAGATTATTTGTGGAAAAATGGTTTCTTTGTCATTCACGATGTGTTTTTAGGCCTATAATTTCCTTTAAGTGAGCACAAGTCCACTAACAGCAGTATATTATTTTGACAGTAAGTCAGTTGGCATAAGACTTCATTGTGTTTGCCTTTTGTTTATATAATCCTTCCTAACAGTAACAAGGTGTTTACTGTTCAGCAAACACATTTTATTTTAACTGCCAACAGTAAAACTGTCTGATAAAGTTTGATTTACCTAAAGAAAGCAAGTTCTCATTTAGCCCAAATAAATCTATGGGACTATAGACAGCTGTTTGGAGTACATAATCCCCCAAGCTCTTATAGCAAGGCAACTCTTGCTATTGAATAAGCGAGAGAGAGCAGGCTCAGCTGTTCAGGATGTGCTCCATTACAACTGTAATCTATAGCATTGCGCTGCCATATTGTGAAAGCATTATTCACATTCAGCAGCAGTGAAGCAAATACTCCTCTGACAGATGCTCTGTAGACTGACAGCTGACAGCCTAAGCCAAGCTCTACGGATTTTTCACTAAACACATACTGCAGCCTGGATCGATGTGGCCTGGCTGTCTGCTTTTCCCAGCTCTCCTGCGAAGAGATCAACATCTAATACTGTTTCTGCGAGATTCTCAGGGAGTTAACTGTCTCCAAGTGGAAAAAGTTCAGATTTCAGAAAAACAGTGAACACAGATGCTTCTCAAAATAAGAGCATTTGCTGCTTGAGAGAAAGAAGAATTTGTAAACCTTAAGGCATTTTTTCTACCACTTTATAGCTGACTTTTTCCTGGAGGAACTTGCCAAAGAAATGTGATTTTTTTAAGGCTGTTATTATAAAAACTTCTGAGACCAGCAGGGAAGAAATATCTGATCTGTCACATGGAGTCCGAAAAAATGTTGTTTGTAGCAAATGTAAAGCAAAAAATACTCCAATATTTTCTTACTGCCAAAATCAGAATATGTGGAGAGAGTATGTACACAGGCAGAGGTCAGAATGTGCATAAGCCAATGCTGCACTTTAATTTTAAAGAAGTTGTAAAATTAATCATTTTAATGTAATGACTATAGCAATCTCTTAATCTTACCTCAAAGCACTTGTAAAGTAGTTCACTTCTTGTATTCCCCCTGTTTCTCTTATAGGACTACTTCATTAACTCTGCTTCTGCTCCCATTCAAGTCACCAGCACAAATTCTGTAATTCACTGAGTACAGAAGGTGGCCCATAAAGCGGATGTGGTTTGTAAAATGCTTTCAGGAATGATAATTAATTCAAAGCTGAAAAGCAATCACTTACCTACAGTGAATCTAAGAAACAAGCACAGTAAAGAACACAAGCTGGTTTTGAAGTGTATCAAGAGAGATTTAACTATAATTTCTGTACTGAAATTTAGGGACATTTGGGTTGGGTTTTGTTCGCTGTTTCTAATTGTACCATCCTCAAACAGTCTAGGTGCCAAAATTATAATCTTACATTAGAGATGGGAGTTCCTGGAAGGGAAACTAGCTCTGCTTCTGATTTTATGCTTCCGATTTTCATTCTGCCACAGGACACATTGCTTTGAAAACCAAACAGATGTGTATGTCTCTGCAGAAGGATTACCAGAGCAGGATTCATTGCAAAGAATTGAAATTCCTCCTTCTAACTGAGCAGCTTCATGTTTTCAAAGCACATCTTGTGGCCACTTTTCAACTCCCAGCGTGTTGATTCTTGCCTTGTTTGGTAGGGCTTTGCCTTTAAAGTCACATTGCCTTAGTGTTTGTAAATATAAATGCAAAAGGTGAATGATCATATGATCGTGTGATAGCTGAATGAAGGCTACCTATTAAAGACACAGAGAATGGAATAACAGGCAATGGTATTGCAAGAGAGGGAGGCAAATAGGCAAGTGTGTTTATAAGTCAAAAGTGGAAATTAAGTAACACCACTGAAAATATTTAAGACCGTGTGTTAAATTTATGAGGTCGGTGCAAAGATAATTGTCATTTTCAACCATCAACTTTAAAGCAGCTTAGAATAAAATTTATTAGTTGACATAAGAACAATTACAGTCTATGCATTTTTACCAACAAGGAACAAGTCTATTTACTCTGGTAGCATAGAATTCTGGAGTCCTGGAACTGATGAATTCTTCAAAGGCTGCTTGATTGTGGTAAACCTTTTTTGAAGGAAGTTGTTTAGATTCTTGAAAATGTGGTAATCAGTGGGAGAGAGGTGTGTTGGGTAAGCTAGATGAGGTAGAGTTTCATAGCCCAGTTCATGCAGCCTCTGCTGAGTCATTTGCGAGACATACAGTTGGGCATTGTCATGGAAAAGAATATGTCCATTTGATTGACCAATGGTGGACATAGAAGTTGCAGTTCTTGGTGCATTTTGTCAATTTCCTGGCAATACTTCTCTACTGCGACAATTTTGCCAGAATTAAGAAGTGGTAGTGGATGATTCCACTTGCCAACCATGAAACAGTGACCGTAACCTTCTTTTGATGAAACTTGGTTTGGGGCAGTATTTTGGTGCCTCACCTCAGTTCAGCCAATATATGGAACATTTGTTGTATAGAATCAATTTTCTTGGCACGTGTCACAATGCAATCAAGAAAGGGATTGATTTTGTTGTGCAAAAGAAGTGCAGAGCAGACTTTATAATTGTGATTTTTTAAATGTCCGTCTGCTTATGTGGCACCATTTGTCAAGTTCTTTTCAATTTTCCAGTTTGGTTCAAATGTCAAACAACTGTCAAACGGTCAGCATTTAGTTCTTCTGCAACTTGTTGTTGTTTTGCGTGGGTCCACCTCAATACTGGCCCTCAGTTGGTTGTCATCTATCACAGAAGGAAGTTTGCAACATTCCTCATCTTCAGGTCTCTAGTTTCTGTTACAAATCTTTTGGAACCAATGTTAAGCTGTACATTCATTGACTGAACCAAATGCTTGATTGATGTTGCTAGCAGTTTCACTGCTTTATGCCCTCTTTTGAACACATACAACAAAATTGCTCAAATTTGTTTTATATCCATCTTTAATTTGACAGCATAATATGAAAAAGAATAAACAGTGACAACAAAACCATTAGCATAACTAAGTAGAGTGAATTTTGTACTTTAAAATGGTATATAACATGAAAACAGTTAAATAAAAGTTCAATCCAAAATAAATATCACAGTGAAATGTAGGAGAGCAGACTGTCTCTGTCTTTTCATAGTCACACCAGAAATTCCATTTATCTTGACAATACCAGTCCTGACAACAATGAAAATGCTGTTAAAAAATACGTGCCCTCAGCAATATTTGTCAAAAAATGTGAAAAAACTTTTCTTTTACAGCAGCCTTGGTGAAGTAATTAAATTTGTGTTGACCATCTCAATGCATGGTGTTACATACCTGTCTGAACACTTGTACCAGAACTGGGCCGCCAATGTCCTCAGTATATGTCATATTAACTGATGCCATGCTTCTTGAATTCATGGTACATCTAATTTATAAATGAGGAAGATCTCATACAGGACCATGCTGCTTCGACATAAGTGTATGACGTTATTTAATCAATAAAACCATACATTAAACACTGCACACTCAGAACAGGAAGGCTTTAAAGGTAATTACCAAATCATTGCACTCATCAAAAATCAATAAATGTTAGTGCAATGTACTCAGTGGATTAGAGACCTCTCTGTCAGAAAGACATGCCCTTGCTTCACATAAACTAATATAGATCTAGCTAGGCAAAACCACTAAACTACACTGCTTTGTACAAGAAGCTATCTCATCACTGTAGATAGCTGAAACCAAAAGATGGTGCAAACACAAAGAAAAAACTGGCAAAGAGCATATGTGGCCTTCAAGGAGGTAATAGGGGCAGATGACCCATAATCAGGTTGCCCAAACCATGTACCTCATCACAAAATCATTCCAGCAGTTCTGAGGAGGTTCCTTACTTTATCTGATCCTTTTAGAATCAGATTAAGTAATTTTTTTACGGTCCTGTTTCCCCTGTAAATCTCTTAGTTGCTGTTACTAGAGAGCAATTATGTATTTGATAGTTAGCATCGCCTCCAGTGATCATTCTCCTGAGAACACTGATGTTAGAACAAATAAAAACTCTGGCCACAAATGGTTTCATAGCTGCAATTAGTTTGATAACACAGCCTGTCCCAAATAAAGAAGATAGAATTGTCTGAAGTAAACCTGTTGAACCACTAAAATTATTTATATTATTTACCTTGAGAAACACCGTGACTCTGTCTAGACATGGGCCCAAGTAGGCTGCCTTCTAGGCATAAATGCATATGAGGAAAAGTCCAGGGTAATTTTTTTTTATAGTTCCATAGTAAACTAGTACTAATAATATTCAGATTTTTAAAGCAGCTTCTAGATAAGAATTTCAAGGCATTTCCCAGTGGTGATGCCATTTTACAAAGGGTGAAATGAGTATGTTAAGTATTACAGCTTAGGGTCAGTTTTGTCCAACCCTATATCAACAAAGGTTCATGTACACTTTGGAAAGAAACCTCTGTGCACGTACGTGTCAGGGCTCCACCAGATGCAGGCATCTCCAGGGCTCAGTGCCGAGGCCACCAGTGGTTCCTAGCCTGTAGCCCCGAGGACCCCAGCTGAAGCAAAGCAGCAAACTGCGTATGGCATACTGGTCATCTACATGGATGCATGGTCCTGGAGTGCTCCACTTTGCCTGGAAAAGTAGGCACAGAGTGGCACAGAGGAGTAAGGAACTAATTCTCAATGCTGAGACTGAGCAACTTCCTTGCAGGAAGCACTGGAGAGACAGAGACACGAACTAACAGATTGCCTGTCCATATCGTCTCCTGGTCCCTCCTCAGTTCCTCCAGCAGAGCAGAGAGTTTGCTAGAGGATGTCCTTGACATACTGCCTCTTTAACTCACAGTGTAGCAGGAAGACAGCAAGAAAACCAGAAAAATGAGAAACAGACAGTAAGGAAATGGGACCCCGTATCAACACACTAGTTATGAAACAGAGCTCTTTAGAATGCAACTGGGGAGCACATACTCGCTAACCAACCCAAACACAAACAAACTTAACAGCATTGCTCTTGAGGCTTGCAGACACTAAGCACCACAAACAAGCCAATAAAAGTCATCCGCTTCCTACTCGACTCAATGATTTAGAAATTAATGGGGATGGTGCTCCAAGAGTCTTGAGTGCTCAGGTCAGACTGACCTTGGCCAGACACGATGGTCTGTGCAACAGGCATTGTATGTTCCTGTCTTTCTGCAGATCTTGCAGAAAACCCTCAGATATGCATGCAGCACATCTGAAGAAAAAACAAGAAAATTCTCAGCTCACTGATGGTTTAAAGCGTATAAAAGAAGTAAGGTTGATATTGAACCTTACTTCTGAAGGTCTGGCAATAGCTGTTAGGAAAACTTAGATATTACTCCATTTCTACTTTGAGAGTGGAAATACTTTGAAGATTTTGACTAGTGTTGGGTAGTGGGGTGGCTTTTATTCTGCTATAATGACATACACAATCATTAGTAGCTGAGGATAGAAAAGAGTGCCTCAGAATACCTCATTTGAGGATTATTTTTCTCATAGACTTTGATAATTACCAAGAAAGAAGGAATCCTCTCGTGGTTAGAAATTTCTTAGAAGAATCTTTACAGTATTACAGCAAATCTTGTTGAAAGCTGTTAAGAAGAACCTACATAAATTAAACATAGCTTTTAGAGATGGAGAGGAAGATCAGGAAAGAGAACATACATGACTATAGAATAATTTAATTATTTTAGAGAGGAATCTGGGTGTATCTGCTTTATGTGTTCACTTCAAACACTATATTAACTGTGGCAGTAGAAGTACATCAAACAAGAACCAGATACATCACAGAATACTTTACTGTTCAGATTTTATATTAAATCTTGCAATGGACTTAGTATTATTATTTTTTTCAAAATCTCAATGAATATTCTGGTTCTTGTCTTCAAGATTTTGCACAAGTGATTAACAGCAATGCGTATTCAGGCAGCATGCAAATACAACCAGGTAGTGCAACTTTCAGATGCAGCCTTCAACTTCCAGCTTCAGATAACATATCTTTAATACAGAATCATTACCATGATTAGATGCAGCATCTATTGATTCTTGGAAAAATCTTAGAAGTGTAAGAGACCTGCTGTGTCGAACACCAAGGCAAAGTTAAGATGCACTGTATCTCCCAGTGAAGTACCATCAGACAGTTTATATTGTCTGGTGTTTTCCTCAGTTCGCTCAGGAAATTATTTCATTGCCCAGAAGAATTTTCAACTGATACTTCACGTAGGTTTTCACTGTCCACATTGTACTCTTTCATCTGCATGGATCTGCCAGTGAATAGCCTCTCTTTCAAGGCACATTAGTACTGCAGCACAGAAGATTGGTTAAAATGACAGCCAAATGTGTGCTGCTTATTCTGTTACTAGTTGTGTAGCTTCCAGTGTGAACTTTACGTGTACCCTCTTGGGGACCTGTAGTTGGTACAAGAAAATAAATGTTATTTCACATCAGAAGCTACTGTACTTGTATTTTATATCTCTTGAATATACATGCACATGTAGATCATAAACCAAATTAGACCAAAGAGGGCATATGCGCATCCTTAGAGAGAGAAAGTTCAGTCCTGACAGTGTTATACATTTTGGCTACAACTGTGCATATGTTTATATAGGCATGTGCATGTGTGTTCTGTCATCATATGGTATCACTGCATTCAGGACAGCTGAAGCTATAAGCTTATCCTTTCTGCATATTTATGTGACAGAAATGTGGAAGCTCTCCTCTGATTAAACAGAAATTTTGCAACACTCTTAATTTCTTTCCCACCCAGAGAGAAATATTTTCTGCATTTCATGATCAGGACTTCAAGATTTACAACTGGATTATCTCTCCCTTTTTCTAGACTGGAATTTCTGAGCCCCTGTTTGGAGCATAGTGCACGCATCCATTTATTTTTTTTTGTGGCTAGAAAGATGAGCTACAATCTTTCCTGAGCTTGTAGGAACTCATTTCAGAAGTCCTGTATTCCTGAGAGCAGAAAGTCTTTGCAGTTTTCTAGGGCTTTTTTTAATCCCCTTTCCAGAAACTATTGGTCCAAATCTGTTCTTCCCTTACACTCTGTGCTGGAACAACAGCAGGTAAAACAGAGTCTGCTCTTGTGTCTTGTTTTGTATAATGCTAACATTTACATTGAAAAGATACTCAGGCATGGCAGTCTCCTTGTAGGAGAACAAACTTTCAGATTAAATCACCTCAGAAACCAAGGGAAGTCTCACCACTTGTCTCTACAGGACCACCTCTCCATCTGCTCTACCTGGTGCAAAGTGCCCGTCTTCACATTGTCACAACATAGGAGAGCTCAGTGTGCCTTTTTATGTTTTTCTAAGTAAATGAGAACACCACTGAAATGGAACTGTGCCAAATTCTGCAGTAGACAAAAGAGGTCAACTGTGTAGACTTCAGGGTACAGCTTTGCATCAGTAAAAAATGTGGCTGAATGTTTTCCTGATCTCAATTTTTAAATGTGTTTATTTGATTTTATTTTGCCAGCAAATTTATGCAAGTATGATTTATTTGTAATAATCCCCATATTTTTTTAATTACCTTGCCATAAAACCTGAGTAACTCCCTCTTCTTTGATCTCCAACACATTCTGGAGAGTACTGCAGCAGGCATGCCTAAATCAGTTAAGCCATGCACAGAGCTGTTCCTGGAGGGAAGCTTTCCCACATCAGAAGATTGTGTAATAAAACTTAACACAGCTCATTAATTTTCTCTCTTAACCAATGCATCTGACAAGAAGTGACTTTGAAAACCTAAAAGAATGACACAACTCTTATTCTTTGCGTGAAACATCTGTTTCCAGCTCCTTTGCTATTAAATTGACATCTTTTTACTTGAAAAGTTCCTTTTATTTCTCAACTTCCTGCAATTGGTCATGTATATATCCCAAAGAGCTTGAATTCACAGCTTTTAAAACTTGATTAACTAAATGCTGGGTTATTCCTGGCTCAGAGGAAAAACGCCTATCTTGCACAGACAAATTAAGAGGTACAACTGTGCTTTTTAATCAATTATTAAGAATTTGTTTATTCAAGCAATGCCAGACTTCATAAAGCATCAAAACAGACTTCATATCCCCAAACAACATAAACACCAGTGTGATTGCATATGAAAAATATTAACATTCTTGGATCTGGAAAATCGATATAATGCGAGCACATCGTGCTTACTCTCTCATCCATGAAGGCCACAGACAATATCGTGTTTCCTGCTATGAAAACCTACAAAGCTAGCCACAAAAGCAGAAGTCTCGTTTGAGGACTTAAGGTGATTTTCAGCAGAACAAAAACACCTTCATGACTGTGATTTTTCCTTTAAATTCGTATCACTTAGCCCTGTATTTATATTATGTTTCTCGCTTCAATTTGCAGTTCCTGGCACATTGAGGAAGTGAAGACAAAAAAGCCCTGGTGAGCTTTTTCTAGACCATCTCATATTACACACAGATAGCAAGCACCATTAAATTCTGGAAGCTGGTTCAATTCTACTCTGAAGAACAAGATGAATGTATTTAATTGCATGTTGAGTTTGTATAGAAGTTAAGTATTGTTTTGATAACTCTGGTAAACCAGCTACACCCTACTAACTAACGCAATTTTAAGACCTTTGAACTTGTTCATACATCCCTGCACCTTCAAAAAACTTTAATCTTCAGTGTAGTTTAGCATTGAGACATCTCCAGCTGTGAGAGATTATAACTCAGAAGTAGGGTAACAAACTAGATAAGGCCTCATTTTAAAAAAAGTATTTGTGTAATTTTCTTGCGCACATGGTCAACAAGAAGTTAACATGTTTAACTTCTTAGCAAGTGTTTATTAACGTAAGTTAACAAACCAAGTTGTTTCAATTTTGTTGAGAAGTTGGTCAAATGTAATCTGTAATTTTTATCTCATGAAGGAAGGCTTAGCATTGGGAAATGGTAATAAAATGGGACTCAATCTGTAATTTTAGGCAATCTGGGGAAAATCAGGTCCATTTTCCATATTATGGCTTCCTTCTAGTATCTTGATTACTTTGAGAAGATGCATTATTTCAAAATGATCCAAGGATTGTCAACAAAGACCCAGTCCTGTAAGTCATTAAATCTGCAGACATGATTTTAAAGAAGATTAAATCAGCAGCACCCTGAAATCCCACTTACCTCAGTGTAAGTACTTCAGTATATGAAGTCCATGTGTGAGCGTTTGCTGGATGGGGATCTAAAACAGAAGCAACTGGGGAATAGCTTGATTATCAAGAGGGAGCTTTCCCTCCTGTTCCTTTTTCCTACGCTGCGTCACTGCATGATATGCAAATCCAAGCGGAACACTCAGCTGCTGTCTGTGAGCCCAGAGATTGCTCACTCCCTTGGTCCAGTTTCTAGGGGAAGGACGTGAAGTTTTGCCAGATCTGTTCTTAACCCCTGTCAGTCCTAAGTGTGGGCCATTTTCTTACACATGCCATACAGATGAACTGTACTCAAAGGATTGGTTTATCACGTCTTTTGAAGTACGCTTACATGGTGGTATATGTTGCCCACTATCAAATAAAGCATGAAGCGTTGTACCAGAATGGAAATTAATGCTTTTGGTTTACGGTCCCAATTAAATAAAATGCTCGACAGAAAGACAAAAGGAAGGAGGGGAGGAAAAATATGTCCCCTTCAACACTGCCAAGCTGTGCAATAAATGGGAGAAAAAGACATTATGTATCCAAGAAGAAAACAGTTTGCATAATTTATGAGATCAGGGGAACTGAACAAACAGAGCGAGCCAGAGATTTTTGACACATGTGAGGAGGAATGCACTCTTTAATGCATTCAGTTTGTTTATTTTGGGGAACAAGAAGTTGGCTGAAAGGTACATTATACAATACATCTACCCTAGTATTTGCAATTTTGTACCAACTTGGTCCATCACACTGGCACTTTCTAACTTTCTAAAGCACAGCTTAAACAGACATGCAGGAATACACTTGCCATCTGGCATGGAGTGAACCACCTGCTCTTTGCCCGCACTCTGTTGAGCTTCTGATATTCCTCTCACCAGACCTCAGCTTATTTTTATTTCCATTTATTCTCACATAACAGAGATAGCCAACCTTGCTAATCATACATGTTTCAATCTCAACAAGGAGGGACACAGGGATGACTCATTAGAGGACCTGTTGAAGAATAGGTCTTGGCTACCCAGAAACTGAAACCCAGGGAGGCTGAATAGTATCAACATTAGCAGCTGCAGCCACTTGCTGTGTCCCACAGAGGGGCTTCAGATTGCCTAGAAGTCTCTATGCTTGCCAAACACATGACAGAGACCCGCTTTGGGAGTCCCATCTTCGTTGCTTAAACACTTCAAACACATTACAGATCCACTATCCTTGCCCCATGAAGTAAATGATTAACATCACCATATTATCAGTGCAGAAAGAAATAGCTTCCCCATGTTCACACAGGAAAACTATGGCCAAACTGGTAATAAGATCCAGATTTGCTGCCTCCCACTCTGCTGCACCACAGAAATGTGACATATTTCCACAATCTGCTTTAGAAGACGGGAAAGAGACAGCGAAAAGTAATAAGGGGAAAAAATCACTGAGCAGCTATGGCAATACAAATATCTTCTCTGAGGCAGTGGTTTAGTGTTTGCAAGTATTAAGGAAAATAAAGGAACTGTCCAAACTTTCCAGGAAAAATTTCCCTTAAGGGGGTCTGAGAAAAGAGGTTCATAAGGCAAAGAATGAAAGCTTTCATCTGGGTTATTTTTCCTACTGCATAAAAAAGGATAGAAATTGCAATTGAGAGAACTAGCGGAGAAGTGAGGGAAGTACAGACAAGCAGAATCATGTTTAATAAAAAGGTTTATAGTCATTCCTACCAGAATCCTATCCAGCTGGCACATCACATTCCTATCACAAGCTGCACTCAGTGAATTGGGGGGGGGGGGGTTATTGCTTCAGCAATATCACCTGCAGACATATTTAACCTCACTGTAGGGACAGCATTCTTTTCCTACTACATCTAGACTACCAGAAAGCATTGTGCCATGATTAAACTTAGATTCACGTATCCAGCTGCTACCTGATATTCCAGCCTAAACAAGGTCCAGCCTGGTCATTCGTAACAGAAGAAAGCAGAATTATTAAAACACATACTGACTGACATTGGCGATGCTGAGAACAGCAGAGAAAATAGAACAGTGGTGAAACTGGCACCATACAGAAAGCCAGCCTAAAATTTATGTACCACCTTCTCTCCCCCCTTAATATATCAAAAGTATAAGCCTTATGGAGAAGGCTAAGAGAAGAGAAAGTGTTGCCTCTGTCTCTTTCATAACTCATCTTCACGTTTCTCTCACCACTATTTTCTTTCCCTCCTATTTCATTATTTTCTTCCTCCACTAGAGCAGAAATTCGAAACATAAAATACAGTGTTTCTATTAGTGTATTTTTAAACCTCCACAGCAGAAAACTTTCAGCATTATTCATAAATCCTTACTTTGGAAGCCTTTGGATTCCATTTTTTCTGAGACAAAAAACTAGCACAGGTAAAGATTCCTGTGCTTTTCACACAAAGAAATTATAGATTATAAAATGCACAATTCACATGGCTTTTGAAAACCACATTACTATACAAGGTGACTTCAGAGAATGAGTTCAATTGACAGTTCAGGAATTATGATACAACGCAAGCATATGCAAATTACGAGTAACTTTTCAATGGATGTCAGGAAACATAATTAGTTCCAGCACAAAGTTGTCCAACAGGTCTGAGCTTATTGCAGAAATAACTTTATTACAGGGCATCATGCATGACTTAGGCAAGTAACTACATTTATAAATGAAGCGAGACTGGCTTTGAGATCCAGACAAATGGAAAGGTTTGAAAAATTGCCAATAATATATACAGACGATGCCAAGTTATTCTTGAATCTATATATCTGTCAAATCAGTTGCATATACTGCATATCAGCCCGTTGAAACAGGAAGAGAGGCAGTAAAGCTGTGCCTAAGATGTGGGTGCTATTGGAATTTTGCAGCTGTGCTTGAGCTGTAATTGGAACCAGTGCTGCTCTGAACCTGGAAATGAAAAGGGAGACGATCTCTGAGGTCATCTGTGCCATCTCCTTACAATTCTGGCTTGTTTTCCTAAGAGGGCCTTTGAACCTTCTGCTGTGACACAGTGCATCCCAACATGTGGCACTCTTTTCTTCAGGAGCAGAGGCACCTCTCCATAGCCCACACAGGAGCTTCCGTGACAACTTTGAAAAACTGTGGTGATGTGAGGTACCTTAGACACAGGGTCTGATGATGCACAGCACTGAAATATCAAATTCCGGTCTATGGTCAGGCAGACAAAACTAACTACATTCTATAGTGTTATTAATGATTTATTTTCTACATGTTTAAGCAAACACAAAGTTAACTCCTGATTGCATAGAACAGTTACAACTGCTGCTCCTATCTAGGATTGTATTACAAGTGCAACATGACCAACACGTATTAATAAATATCTTAAGCTGCTCCAAACAAACATCTCTTGATTCTTTTATAGGACTAAATTATATAAATTAACAGGATGATGTAGGAAGCAATGTTCATTAGATGATGTTTTTAATGTGTTAGATTTGCACTAAAGCACAACAGCTTGTAAAATTCTTTTTGTGATTTTTGTGGTAACGCAAGCCAGGAAGCATTTTAGTGCAGTTAATTCGCTTAGACTGGTTAGAAAAGCACATTCATTTCGACTTTTCCAATGACCCTTTCCATTAAGGAAAGCAATAGTAGATCTACATCCTTGTTGAATATGAATGGAGTAAAAACAAGGAATGCTTGATATTGATATAGCTATTCAAATATTTGCAGTCAGCTAAATTTTGCTTTCCGTCTGGTGTTTTCATTTGCACCTACAAAAACTGAACACGCTGAAAATGCTACCATTTTGATTAGGCGTTTCTTCACACCCACAAAGTGCAGAAGTGTAGGACTCTGCTAGGCAATGAGGAGCTAAGCTAACTCTACGTATATTAGAGGTATCATTTCTCCTTGTAAGTGTTGTCACACCTAAGTTCTCTTCCACACTATCTCTGAAATCCTTGGCAAATCACCTAATCATCTCCACACTTGGTTTCCCTGTTTATAAACTAGGGATAATATTTTCCAGCTTTGAATGTCACAAAATTAGAGAAAGGTCTATCATTTGTTTTAGCTTTCAAATCTCTACTCAATGAAACAAACTCTACAGCTTGTTAGAGACTTGTGCATAATTGTCCCCTTCTGGCAGGAAGTCTGTGCATTTTCTTACAAGCGCAGAATATTCCCACAAACATAATGAATGTACTGGGTTTAGTTTAGATGCAGAATTTTTCTTTTTTTTCTTTTTAATAGAAGAGTCACCTTAGTAGCAACAAAACCAAATAAAAGCCATCCTGAATTTGCTCATCTTTTTCTACTGTCATTTACACCCATATTTCCAGCTACAGGTACAGTTAAGTATGAAGATATGCAAAAGCCAAAGATGAGTGGAATTTGAGGAAGTAAAGAAACCAGCAAAAGAAAACAAGTTAATGAAAGAAGTGACCAAGACTAGCAATCACAGAGGACGAAATATTAAATTATAAGAATTATCTTTAACTATATCTAAAGTTGTGTCCTGAAATCCAACAGGAGCAGGAGATTTTGCTTTTACTGTCTTGTTCATCAATGTCACTAGACCTCCTTGCCAGACATAGTCCATTCATGAAGCAAAATCCTTTACCCACAGAGATCTGCAGTTCGGGTTGGATTAAAAACTCCAAGGCATTTTGCATCGGTTCCTGTTTCCTCAGTCTTCTAAGGTCCATGGCTGGAAACCTTCCTTACTCCAAGCAACCAAAATAATCTTTCCCCATGAAGAAAAAATATGAAGAAGCTTCTACAGAAAATATATTTTAAGGAAGAAGTAGGAGCTACTGTGAATGCTAAAAAAGAAACCCTATCTTTCAAATATGATCAGAGTTCACACAAATAAACCAATGCTTTATGTCTGTTACGTTGTGGCAGAGCTACTAGGATGACAGGCATGGTTGTTGTGGGACTTCTTATTCCATTTTCAGAAGCAGAAACCCTGGTCCATCCAAGAAGGGGTTGAACGTGTTCCTTCTTTCAACTGTATTTTGCCAAGTAGGCCCGGTGGTTTTGGCCCTTGCACTCAACATTTCCATGTTGGGACACAGGAAAATCCCACCCCATCCAAGAGCTTTCGATTGCTGTGTGTCTCACACATAGGCTCCCACTTGTCATCCTCTTGTCCTCTCTCGTTTTACTGTCACAAGGCAGCCATTTTCTGCTCATGGTTTTTAGGGTTGCCAAAGCTTTCTTCCTCAGTTTTCTTGTCTCTATTTGCTAGGAAACATGAGAAATTTTGCACCCACGATGATGTTAAGAATTGCAGACATTGCTTTGCTTCATTATTTTAACAGAAAACAGCAACAGTGGTAAATATGGTGTGACAGCTGTAAAGATGAGAATTATCATCCGGAAAGAGAGCTATATAAAGTTTATAAAGCTTGCAATTTTTTAAAGGAAAATTATTTTGTACTCTGGGGCACCTTAGGATCACGGGGTAATTTATGATGAGAACTAAAAGAGAACAAGACAAGGTTTGCTGCATCTCTGATTTTGAGCTCTCTAGCTGACTTTTACTTAAGGGATATTTAGAAACCGAGAACAGTTCAGAAACGGGTTAGAGGGATGGGTCTGTGGCTGGAGAAATCGTTTTCTCCTGAATGATTGTAGAGATTCAAACTTATCCAAGGTAATTTAGTGCTTGACTTGATCATGCTTTATATGCCCACTTATGCCAAAAGTATTTCCCATATTATAAGCCCACTTTAAGCTTTTAGACAGGGATATGAAGAAGTCCGATGGCTATAGCAGACAAAAATTAGACTAAAATTAATGGACAATCTTACTAGGGAGGTAAATTATCACTAAAATAGTGAGGGCATGTTATCTTTCCTGTCACTTGAAAACTTAATAGTAAAACCAAAGGTTTCCTTAAAAAAATAAGATTTGGTTGAATTCAGTTCTGTAAGTTTGATGTGAGAATGGCTGGCAAATGTGGCTAGTCATTAGGATCTGTCCTCTCTCTTGAAATCCAGGAATCTACACATGAACTGCAGTCCTGCAGGGATTTTTTCACGCGTTTGATAGTACTTGTCTGCTTGTGCAAACACTGCCAAATTTTAACTGTCTGGAAACAGAAGAAAATAAACACGATGGATCTCTACAAGCACCCAAAAGCAATGGCAAATGACTTGACCTCATTCACCACAGAATTAGAACATGACTAAAAGCAACACAGTTCTGATCTATTAGTGCCCAGCAGTCCACTGAGTGACATTGATCGATGGTAAAGGTCACACCTGGCATGAGGTTTCTACTAAAACCGCCTGCGCAGGATAGAGGGTCGGTGCACAATATTTGGGAGCATGGTGCTGCACAAGAGCAGAGTGACTCCCTATTTCACGCCTGATTACTTAGCACAGATCACTCATCTGGCACCTACTCTCTTGGTCCGGGTACTACACATCTGCACCTCATAAGCCTAGCAGGGCTGCATTGATGACAGTTATTGACTTTGGTCTGTGGAGCAAAACAGACTCATTTTGAGGCAGCTACTCTTGCCCAGAGAAGCACAAGAGTCCAACACACCCAGCATTAGACCAGTAGTTCTTTGAAGGTGAGTGGCTCCCAAAAACACAAACCTTGTTCTATTAGTATGGATCCGTGCCTCAAGGTAGTCCTGTGGAGCACACCTCTAACTGGGTACAGCCTATTTTATTTTCAGCTTATTTTGAGATTACAAAAGGAAGGACTGACTCTAGGTTGAAACTTTGCAACAGAGCAATGCAAAGTTGTAGTACAAGTTGTTATGACTTGCCAAAAATCAATTAGAGAAGTCCCATGTCACACAATATGAAAAAAAAAATTGTACCTAATTGCCGACTCCTGTGCTTGAAAACCCACAAGCCTGTCAGTAACTTTACACCTTGTTCAGTTTGATCAGAGGGTTAAAATGTGGACCAAATTCAGATCTAGTCTGGTAAAGCAGACTTTGCTTATCAACATTTTCTGTTCATAGATTTACACCTCTTAAGACTAATCAGCAAAAGAAAGCAGGAATCCAGTGCAAGAGTCTAGGTTGAAGTCCAGTAAAAGGCAGGATTTTTTAACTCATTAGACAAAAATAAATGTCCATAATATCTCCCACTAACAACCTACAAATCATAGTATTCCAAAAATCAAAGATTTTCTGAAGATTTCTGCTTAATAAGAAAACCAAAACTCAGGTGTTTGCTTTATGACAAGGTTTGTTTATTTGCTTTGACAAGTGCAGTTTACTTCTCCTGCATATTCTTTCCTACAGTATCGGGAAAAACATACAGCACATTTTGTAAAATATAAATAATCATCTGAGAAGTCACTATTGCACTCTGCTCTAAAACTTTTAAGATATTGAAAAGACTGGCAAATATTTTGGGGGCAAATATTATGGTATTACACAAAATTTTCAAACATCTCATACATCAATACAGTATATAAATCAAACAAGTAGCATATAATTTACTTAAAAAACATTGTTATTTTCAAGATAATATAATATGATAAGAATTTACCCCCTTTTGGCTCTTTCCCCATTGAAGACTTACAATTTTTCCTGGTAACTGTAACCTGCCAGAACTTTAAAATATTGCGTATTTTCCAAGTAGTACAGGGCTTAAATGACATCGTTGAGTAAACTACCCAAAACACTATTAACTCATACACATAGTTCAGTCTTTGGAGATATTTAGGACCATACAGCACAGGCAACATCCAGGTCATTGTTGATTTTAGACCATGTTTTGAATATATGAAAATATATTAAATATTTCTGTTACACGAATCTCTAGAGTAATTAAAATAGAGAAGTTCTGAAACTATGCTATTAAAAATTTAACTAGACAATAAATCTAAGGATATGGGGGACTGTCAAAAGACTTTCATTGTTCTGTTCTTGCTTTTAACTTAAAGATGATTACAAATACACATATTTCATTAAAATATTGGTTAGATCTGAAACCAAAACAACATTGGAGTTCTTGATCTGTAGCTGATGATTCATTTTTCTCCAAGACACTGCTTACCAAAAAAAGCCTCTTTTTCAATGAAGTTTCGTATTTTATAGGCAAATTTGAGTGGTTTTAGTCTCTATTCTCAATTTCCTAGGTGTATATATTGTCCTAATGGGAAAATAAACTCCTGATATAATAGTGAGTCAGAGTCTGTTGCTTGTTTAATATCTCATTTTAGACTTGCCATGACTAGATAGAAAAGTCACCACAAAAATACAACTTCCATTAAATAAATTGCAAAATAGACATCCCTGAGAATCCACTGGAGTATGATTGTAATCAAATAACTTAGCTCTCCACGTTATTAATGTATATTTCTCCCTTTCCTACTTTTCTCAAAAGGAAACTGCTCACTACTAAAATATAGCTTTTAGTTTGTGAAGGGTAAGAATTTAGTACTTAATAAGCATACTTACCAAAGACTTTTAAAAAATTAATAGAAACCAAATAAATCTTGGCTATTAAAAAAAAAAAAATCTGACACACAGGTTGAGTTATACCAGCCAGCACAAGTACACAGTAAGATTCCAGATGTGCTATTTTCCTGTACACTGACAGCTATCAAACCCACCCCTGCAATAAAAAAAAGTCCTGAAATGGGTTTTTAATCAGGTCTAGATTTCCATTAGCCCGTGAGGACTGATGTCTGTGTGTTGTGGTTTTTATTCTTTACAGCACATGCCATTGCTCTTAATATGTGGGAAACACATACTAAGTCTAAACCTTTATTCAGTAACCTCCTGAAGTGGACTTTTTTGTATCATCTAAATTGAAGGCAAATAAATGTTATTAACAGCTGTATTTTTGAAGAAGGGGTTGAACTCAGGACTGTTCAATTAACATTTCCCAGGCACTATGTAAGGCTAAAATGTTCGATCGATGGACAATGTTAGAAAAGGGCCTGAAGAATGAAAAATGTCAAGAAACGTGACACGTTTCAACACAAATAAAATAAACCCCAATCTTTCCCTTTGAAAGACATTCAGAGGCTGGCTTCACATTAATTCACATCTTTTTGGAAACTGTTAGATATCTGTAAATTTTTTCTTATATATTTATTTTAAACATTGATACAAAATGTTGTGATTTCTTCCAGAAAAATCCTATTATTTACAGTTGTACAGAGTCAATTTCACAGAAACTCAGACAGCACAGCTACAGAGAAAAAGAAATCTGTAGGCATCTAGTGTAATGAACTGTGGATTATACTGATTGCAAATCTTTAGCAGAACAATTGACAGCAGTAAAATATTAAGATATTAGAAGAAGCTGTTTAGGAAAAATCTAAACAATTAAAAAGTTAAGAGAAAAATTTAAATTGTTACTATTTTTTTGCGTTCTAAAAGGATGTAACTGACCTCAATCACATAAATAAAATAATCACTTAGACCAATATTCAGACTCATTAAAAAGCTGACATATTCCTTTGACCAGAGGTCAAGAATTTGGCATTTTATACTTTTTCAGTCCAAAGATCATTTGCAATTACAGTCAAAATATGACCCACTGTATGAACAAGAGGGTGAGTAATATGAAGCTTCTGCAGACTAAATATAAATACCTAATCCTCCAAAAAGAAAAAAAAAACAAAATATAAAAGCAACATCTTACTCAAAATTTTGGTATAAAGGCACTGTACAGATCAATAGCAACTGCTCACATTTGGAGTATACAGAGCAGAATATGAGGTTTCACTTTTGGCAAATAGCAGCTTATACAAATACTAAATCAAATAGCCACTTCATTAATCTTTGTGGTCTTTTTTTAATTTTAAGGTTTTTCTAATAAGAAGGTATATAAGCTAACTTTGAAATACTGGCATTAAAAACCACCAGTTAACCTGTATATAGTTATTACAGATACTGAGACAACTCCTTTCCATTTTTCTAATATTCATAACTATTTCTTTTTGTTACCTTTGCTTGCAAAACTAAACCGATGATTGTTTAACTTGATCTTGGAGTCAAAATAAGCCAGAACTAGTAAAATGAGAAGAACCAGAGCTAGACTAGCATTATCTGAGTGAGTATTTTTCTTTGGACAATAAATTTTTTTAAGCAAACAAAACCACAGAGAAAGGTGAAAATATCAAACCATTGAAATATAGGCAAGCTAAAGTTCTCCTGGATGTTTTGTACTGCTTGGTAAATATATGTTAACAGTGAAGGTGACTTACAACAAGCCTGAACTGCTTATGGCTCTTCCTTAAGTCCAACATACCATATTGCAAATTTTTTTTATCCTTACTAAAGATAAAAATTCTCTCTCACCAGAAGACGAGTGACAAGAACCTTGTATAGCTGGCACAAACTTTCTCCTGGAGCTGAACAGCGAGCCTACTCACAACTACCTTTGCCAGACTGTACATGGGCCACAGCAGAAGCTTGCATCCTTCACAGACCTACATTTTCAATGCCCACATCTGGTGGGAAGGTCATGGATTTAGACTGTAATATCTGCAGGGGAAACGGCAGATCACCACCTTTTTAGAGTGCTCACAAAAACTGCACCTCTGGATATTAGGGCTCCATTAGATATAATGTCAGAGGTGTTCAGGTGTGACATAGCACAGACTCCCAACCCTACCACGGCCAACAAGAGGAGACTGGCAATACTTCCACTCACATCTTTTTCACAACAGAGGATTAAAAGGATGCAGTCTCTGTCTCTTCACTGAAAGCATGGAAAAGGGAAGACTAGAATAGCTCTCACTTAGGCACCACAGGTAGGTGCCTAAAATAGCCCTTGCCCCAAATATCTTAAAAAAAGGACTTACTGAAAAAACAGATGTTCTTGAGTCTAACAGGGGCACACCAGCTTCATACTTCAGAGCCCACTGCACTGGATGCTAACTGAGCAAATGCAACAGATTGAGTGGCCTGTGCCACAAACAAAAAAAAAGGCACAGAGACATCATTGAGATCAGTAACAGCAAGCATCTTTTTGAAAATCAGGATTCAAAGGATTTACACTGAACCCTGAAAAAAAAGGACCTGTATGGAATTTAGTCTGCAAAAGTCAGCCACACTGACGTTACCTTTAGAGCAGGACAGAGTAAATCTGTTTAGGCTACAGTCTCCTCAGGCATCTCATGATAAAGCCCTCTCTAGATTCTTTACTTATCTGCAGCTAGCTATCTTTCAGTCAATATAGTAATGGTATGACAAGGCCCTGCACCTTCAGACTGCGCAATACCTTTGATCAGGTACATGGCTCTTCTGTAACATCAGCTCCTTTTTTTCCATACTTACATTTTGAATCTGAACAAGCTAATATGTTGGAAAAACAAAACAAAACAAATGCCACAAGAAATTCCCACAAATCCAACAAAATTGTGAAATTGTACAAAATCTCATGCTTTTCCATACTGACAGTCAGCAGCACAGACAGAGACCATTAGGATTTCTCTGCCACTAAAAGATGACTATGAAGCTGCCAGAGGAGAGTAGCTACTTGGAAAACATTTGCATATGCAGCATACAGCACCTGAAGTAAATCAAGGAGTGCTGTCTCAGACGTCCGTCATGATGGAAGTATCTTTCTGAAAATCTTTTCTAGTACTTCGGAATTGAACTTAGTTTCTGCCATTCACCTGATTTTTATGCTTTGTTTACATGAAAGTAGCCTTACTCTTAGTGCACTGTGCCTGGGAGAGGAAGGGATACGTGTACACCTGGTTTTATGTTCTGCAGAGCTTTGAGATGGAGCTGATTGTGAAGATACAGTACAAACTGACACACCGTGGTAAAGTCTGAGCAAAAAGAAAACAGGCTGCCTAGATACTGAACTTTCAATTTGAACTACAAAGGTAGATGGCAAGCACTAATTCAAGAACAGGTGGCTTTTTGCTCATAATATTTTATAGCTTTCATTTCTTTACAGTGGAATAAGCTAACCCGCGGCTACCCTTTTGACCTAGCCAACATCCTCGAGTTAAGTGAAAAACAGGTGTTTGGTATCTTAGCTTTCCCTGAGCACTCCAACAATGCAGGGACTCTTGAGCAGTGTAAAAAACACTTAAGTTCACCTTAAATTGGAAGGCAAATAATGGTTCATGTAGGAAGTAACAGGTACACACTCAGCAACTAAAAACCTTACTCACAAAAGTAATATCCGTCTTTTATATCCTGCACAGGTAAAACGCAGTAAAATGACTTCAGTTTAGAAACTCAGAAAAATATCTTGGAATCATCTTTAAAACTGGACAGTTGTGATGAGCCTGGGACTATCAGCTAACATACTCAGTAAAAGTGATGAGTGTCCCCTCTCCTGATTCCAGGCCTTAACTAAACCCTTAAATCCAAACTGGAAAATTCTGATGCCAGTGTGGGCCTATCTCCCTCAGATGTTGCTTTCTATTGGTATAATTAATATTTATACTGTCTATTCTAGGAACTGTCTGAGTCTTACTGCAAGACAAAGCCAAACAATAAGAAAACCCCAATTATAATGAAAGGAGCAGTACTGCAAAGGCTAAAGTGGTTAAGAAAATAAAGGAGGGGGATGGAGAAAAAAAAGCAGCAGTGATTTGACACAAAATCCTAACAGGGGGGTCATATGGTAGAGAACGAGTCATATGGAGTGACACTCTTCTGTGACTTGCCACAATTTCCATTTTCATGTGTGGTAGAAATATGTGCAGAGAGTACTCAGTACTTATTTCACAGGATTGCCTATTAAAACAATATGGACAAAACAAAATTATTTTTTTTGTGCCTTTGGAAAATTCAGTTGATTACTATTTAAATAAATAAATAAATCCAAAGATAGATTAATAGACTGTAAGGCAGAGAACTTGTGAAAACTATATACTGCTCACCAAGTCAATTCTGACACTTATGAAGCCTATTCCATATGGATAAAGTTATACCAATTTAAATTAGTACTTAATATGAACTAAATAGGAGTTATTCATCTGAGATGTCTATGGCTTCCACATATGATAAATGTTGCTGCCTACTATGATATGAAATTGGTATTTTGTTTAAAGTATTTTATTGGACTTAGTGCATTCATTTAAAAACGTGTGACCTGAGAAAAGGGAAAAACATCTGCCTTCTTGTGTTACATCAGTCCATGGGGGTCTGCAATTTACTTTCTTTCCAAACTTAAATGTTCAAGAATAATGGAAGGGCAAGCCAAGTAATATTAAAAAACCTCAAACAAAATAAAAGCTAAAAAATGTATATACATAAAACAGATCTGTGAAGTTGAAGTGAAATATTTCAGATTAACTGGCTAGTTGATTAATGAAGCCAGAAGGAAAAAATCCAGATCAAGTTTAACATTATGCGCGTGTGAGCACACAGGAGTGTGTATATATTTCATGGAGTTCAAGTAACTTATATTTATACCTTCTGATATTTCTTGCCCTCATCAGTAGCCAACATCTTGCTTTTAGAATTAATTTATAACTGATGTAGTTTTCTCGTAGTAAGGTTCAGAATTTATGTTTCAATACTTGATTGGGGCAAGGGTAGTTCAAACTGTTTTGCCGAAGCATTTAAGAGACAGTTACATGTCATACAGGCAAATGCCAAGGAGGAAAAAACCCACTATTTATTTGAACTTCAGTTTGAAAACATAAGAGATCATCAGAATAAGCTATAGCATATATGAGGAATAAGCATAAAGTTGTTTGTTTCAGTAATAACAAGGCTATAATATGCTAGTAGACTAAGGGAACCAACTTCGTAAAACAAGGTCATATAACAAAAATTGAGACTTCTAACACCATGCCATAGATAAACGTTTGCAGGTTGCCTGCATTTAGACATTGCTATACATGGGACTGGAAGTTGGGGAACAGTGTGAATGACAAAACTATGGTGTTTGTGTTTGAAAGGCTATTTTTGGCAGCAAGCATGAAAGTATGAGAAGAAACAAGTGAATGGATCAACTTGTGAGACCCAAACAAAGAAAACACACAGGGAAATCAGTGTCTCCGACTGAGACTCAGAAGAACTTATGGAATGAGGGTTGTGGGTGTCTCGAATCTTCCTATGCACATCAACAGGTTTCCCAGGGAAGCTGAAATGGTGAATAAAGACTCAAAACATTTTTACATTCTTTTTTTCATATTTTTGGTGTAGACATGACAAAATACCTTTGGTTCAGAGAATGCACAAATGCTTATAACAAGAGACAGGGGAAAAAGAAAAAGGTCTGGAAGAAAAAAGAGGGAGAGTACAGGAAAAGAGGAAATTTTTAATATTTTCTAGTAAAAAGTAGATGGTGGAAAGTCTTGTTTCTCTTTTCAATTAATATTAGTTTTAGGGTCCCTGAAGCCAGATATGATAGAGGGAGTGGACACACTTTACAGGTGAACTTCTGGGGAATCTTCTGAATGTAAATCACAGAGCAGAATAAAGATGTATCTGTGAGGCGTCAGCAACCGCATAAACAAGAAAACACTGAAGATACGTGCAGCTCAGCCAGGTATCCCTGACTTTTATGATACATAGTCCACAGAAATGGACTATGGAAATTCAGATGAACAGGGAGAGTTAAGAAGGGCTAAAAATTATCTTGCCAAAAATACGGAATGGAAAACAGAAATGTGAGGAAACCTGCAGTTCTGAAAAGGAGTTGAGAATAAGGATTGCTATTTCATTTCGTCTTATCAAATTCAAGCTTAAAGGCTAACCGTATGTTTCTACAACACAAAATAAGCCCACACTTCTACTTAGTAGAGCTTTATGAGGCAGAGGAGTAGAATGTTAGCAGCTTCATTTTCTGGTACCAATCTAATAAAAATGCCTAGCTTTAAAATATGTCTATCTATGTCTATCACAAATCAAGAAGTATTGTATACATCCCACATATATTTGTAATTATTATGAAGTAGTACAGGAGCCTTAAGAATGCAAAACAAAAGGGTTCCTGAAAAAAACCTACTGATGTTACCTCATACTTCACCACTACATACACAACGGTACAACGTGCAGCATAACTTCTTGCACATGTCCAAACTCGAAAGGCCAGAAATACAAGGCCAGAAATATGTTGTCTGAGAAATCAAACTGTGAGGTTAAAAGACTTTCACAGTACTTTCAAATCAATCGACCTGGAGACATTTCTCTGTCCTTAAGGGTATGTTCAATAAAAGTTTTCCTGGAGCTGCTGCAGCAGAATCAAGCACAACCTATGCACTATTTTTTTTTTTAATGACCTTCTGATCATTATACCATTTTTACTAATTTCTTCAATTAAAGAGGCTCATTTTCAGAAACTGAGATGCTAATGTTCTTGAATTAGTTTTTATGGTTTTGAGCTTTTAATTTGAGATTTAAAAACCATCATAGCTCACAAAACCAAATAAACTGCAGCTAATGAAATTCACAGAAGTGGAGTGCTCACAGAACATTTCTCACTAGCTTTCCTGGATGATTTATTGACAGTTGGTTGTAAAAACAATTTTATTAAAGGTCATAATGTTTGGTTAGGGGGAAAAAAAGTTTAATTTATGGTGTAATTAGCCTTCCTGCAATAGGCATGATGCCAGACCCATCACTTACGAACTTTGGCTTTGAAATAAGCACTTGGTGTTTTTAATTATATCTTTGAGAATGTGTTCAAAGGAAAGACCCCAGTGATGCGGTGTTACTTTCTCTCTGTAGCCACTTTATGGTCGTTGTAATGGCCACAGTAATAGATTTGTTTTTACTGATGGGTATGTAGTGATCATATGGCTGTAGCTGAGGAGCACGGTCAGGATGCATACACAGTGGCAGGAGCCATGTTTCCTGAATGAAGCCATTTGGGATCTGCTCCGTGTCAACGTCTGCTACAAGGAGCTGGGATAGTTTGAGATGTGCAAGAATGACCAGACTTTCAAAGTAGTTACAGTTTTTAAAAATATCCTTAAAATACCATCTCTGTCCTGCCTTTTCAGTAGCAGAAAATCAGACAGGAGCCCTGGGTCCTCCCCTACCTGTAGGGGAGCACTGTTGCACCTCTGGAAAGCAAAGCCTAGCATCAATATACAACCTACATACTTGGTTATATTTCTCCATTTTACTCTTCAGTTCTCAACTTTATTTCACTGTTATTTCTCTCTGGCTCATAAAATTAAGTTCATGGGAAAAAAAAATATTGTATTGAGGGAGAGATCTTGGTGTAGGCCTCCAGTAAACCTGAAGCCTTTCCCACGTGGAATTAAACTATAGACAGTGACTGAGCATGTACACACGCAGGGTGTCACCCAGCAATTGTCAGCCTAGCCCTGAGTTTTCATTTCTACTCCTTTTCATCTTGTTTTGCTCCTATCGTCACAAGGTTTCTAAGATCATACAATAAACAGCTGCAGAGCCCATGAGAGATTGCCAAAGTCCTCTTAAATTAGGGAGTGATCCTGATTTGAACTTCAGACAAAGATTTAACACCTGTATGTAGAGCCAAAGTCAAGAGAGTAAGCACTGGCTTTTCGTTCACTAAAAACTGGAAGAAGCAGTATTAATTTCCCTAGAGAGGAAATATCTTGGGAGAAGAGAACCTCTGAGGGTAATTTCTATGATAGCCATTAAAAGAGCATTGAAAACCTCAGATCCTGAAGCTCCAATTTAATCTTTCCATCCTCCAAGTTGCTCCACATACAGCATACCCTTCACAGCATATATTGTCAAGAAATGTTTTCCTAAAATGTAAGGCATTAAAATCGGCCTGATACTGTAGAAAAACTACAAATCTAACATCTAAAAATCTGGGAGCCATATTTCAGTTTTACCCAGAAGCCCTGTGCCAGGATTCACTGCATATCAGCCATTCTGCCCATCTTTGCTGCCTATAGCCATTTTAAAAAATTGATCAACACACCCAGACATATCTCCATCAATTTTAAGTGAGGTAAAACAGAAAAGAAGCTTGAAAAGAAAACAGTTTTGCTCTAGAAACTCTCTCAGGAAGGACTTCAATTATGTCCCAGTGGGATTCTCAAACTGGACAAGAAAGGAGCCATGTTAAACCAGAAAAATCAGAAATGTTAAGATAAACCCAGCATTAATTCCACTTCTTGACTAAAGTACTATTGAAAAGAAAAAAGACTCACAGCTGTGGTGCACCTGAAATCTAAGACAGAACTGTCCAATCCATTTAACATTTTTCTCATTTGTGACTACATTTGAATGCTTTACGCAAAATGTCTCAGAAAGCTTTATCCACCAAATCAACAATTGAAAATTAGTCACCAGTGAATATGCACCCACAGAGTTTCAAGGGAGAGTTGCATTGTATGGACATCCTGTCCCAAGACTAGAGGTATTTGGCAGTATGCATTAGCAGTGTTCAAGATTTTGTTTTCAAGAAGTGAAAAACCACACTGTCAGATCCTGCCAAACCTGATTCTGGAAGTCTTGGTAGCACTGCTTAGAACTTCCTTGAAGCAAATGCCTCAAGGAGGCATTAATGTTGGACATCAATGAGCAAGATGACTTTGTCCTCAACTCTGTGGTTACCATTAAGCATGTAAAGCTGTGTCTAGACACAGCTGAAGCCAAAGCAAAATGTAAACACATCCCTTTCTCTCTTTAAAAAGCTTTCCTTGTGTTTTTCCCAGCTGGCTCAAGAACCATCATTTCCTTCCTGTTGCTCTACTTTCTAAGACACGTCATCACTTACAAGACGTGAGCAGGGCCACGAAATGTGAAAATGTTCAATAAAAGAAGTTTCTCCTTGTGTCGTAGAAAACATGAGCCTCTGGCTGGGGAAAAGCAGACAGTTGAGTAACTGCTCATTAAAATTCTGCTCTGCCCTTTCTTGGAAAGCCTGTGATCATCAGTTAATTATTTTTATTTTTTTCCTTTACTAAAACAGCGTAATATAAGTTTACAGATTCTCATGAGAATGTGAGATAGCCCTTGTAAGTTAATCTAAGAAAGACACATACTTCATCAAAAGAGCAGTTGGTTTCAATGATCTACTAAGAGTCCCAAAGGGTTCTTTTTCTAATTTTTTAATATAATTATTAAATATGATTTGGCAGCATTGTGCTTTTTCTGGCTCAGCTTCTTCAAAACAAATGCTTTATAGTTAATTCTGTTTCAGTCCAGTTGATTGATCTAGAGTTAATTCAAATATAATTAAACCCTTTCTTTGGAATCCTTGCCCCAACTCTCCCCCTCTTCATCCTCATCCTTCGGTGTTTTCCAACACCACCCTCCACACACAGGTAAGGCATAATTTTGTGGGGGCTCAGTTCATTCTTGTCCTACTGATATAAAACTGATTCCTCAATCTCTTACAGGTTGAAGCCCATAGTCAGCTTAACACTTTCTTCTATGAACCTATATTGCATCAGTTTCATTTTTTCAAAGTTAATAAGCATGTGATACATAGTCTGAAAGATTTATTACAAAATTAAATTGAATGAAATAAACATATACAGTATACCAAATTTGATTAGGAATCAACTAATCAAGAAAGTGCTATTAATTAAGATATTTCATAAGGAGCAAAGGGATATCCAGAGGTTATAAATTACATAGACTACTCCCTAAATTAAATAACACCTCATGTCTGAGATTTCCAAATAAATACCCACAAGTTCTGGTAAATGCTATGAATATTAAATGTCTGTGTTACATAGCCGAACTGTCATTCTTAGTACTGCAAGGAGCAATCTCAGTAATTTTAACCTACAGTTTGGTGCATAGACATCCGTAAGACTGGTACCTCAGGGCCCCATGTTAAGCCACAGTATTCAGTGTGAAGAAAGTTAAGTCCTTCACTGGGTGTTGCTTAATCACTGAGTGCTAAAGCTGTATGCTAAACACCAGTTGGTATTTGGTTTTGCATAATGCATTAACATTGCATATCTGTATAATGCATTAACATTAATAACACCAGACTGCACATTCAGATAAGGCCTATCACAACTAGAATAGGTAGCATTAAACACTCATTAAAGCCCAAAATACAATGTTGAAAGAGGTGGCAGTGAAGCCAAAATTTGCAGATTTTTCTTTGTCAAAATACATTGCAAATAAGCTTCATTTCTATACAAAGAGTACTATTTTCTATCATGTATTCATACTGATTCAGTCACCTTTCCTGTATCTACAGAGATGGAGAAAACAAACCTGAAAGTGCATTCACTATATCAAGACAGGATAGTTATTTTTAACTGCAAAAACTCTAATACGCTAATAAATGTTATACTTGTTTCCAGCTTTAAAAAGTGACTTACAGCGACAAATTTATTGCTAATTGCACAAACAGGATATTATGCAGGCCCATAAGAAATCTTGGGGTCTTACTAAGATATTATTTAATCTGGCGAATACTGATGAATCAACCTATCATTTTTCTAGAATTTCTTAAACTGAAAGCTTCATGCCCTGCTGTAATTTTGTAGATGATTAAAAAAAAGGTGCGATTAAGGGCAGAAAGTTAAAATTTGGCTAACTAAAATTAGGCAAGCTAATGTACACTCAGAATTCCAAGTAGCTTGACAAATTTCCAGCTTCCAGCACAAGGACCAATGTCGGTTGATTTCAGTACCAAATCTGTGCATAGACATGTAGCCTTATTTTCTGACCTACATGCCCAACCTGGACTTTCCAACTCAGTCAACCTTAACATGTTTGATGTGGAGGAAATAGGCCCTGTCTGTTCTTCCTCTTCCTCATTTTGAAGCTTATTGCTCAACCAGAGACAAAGTTTTCTAGCTTTGCTGATCCTAGCTAACTATTTTTTTCCATTTGTGCAAATATCTGAACTGCATCCAAACTCTTCCGCAGATGTCTGCCTCCTTCCTCTGTGCCTACTTCCCTAATAACTGCTTCTCAGCATAATTACCCTTCCACCAAAGGCCATCTGCACATAAGCCGCTGTTTGCCCTCGCCAAATGCTCGCCAGCGCATCTGGAGGCTGCCCCTTCCTACAACAAGGCTGAGAGCCTGCGTGTGACAGATGAAGGGATGCCCCAAGCCTAGCTGTAAGGAACCTAAATGCAACTTCAAAGTCAACCGCAGTGCCCAAGATACTGTGATAACAGATGCTGAGTTCAATTTTAGATTTGACTTATAAGTGTCAGTTAATTCGCACAGCACACCTAAGTTTGATGATGAAGGACTCTCATTCAGGATGTAGACTTCATTCCACACCAACAGTCGAGATGCTATCGGAGAGCAGCTATTTTCAGATCCAGATCTGGGGTGGATTTGTATGTGACCCCAAAGCACAATAACCTGTTGCCCCAGAGCTAAACACAGAGCCTCACTTAGTGCCACAGAGTAACACATCTCTTTTAGCTTGGCACCCATTTTAAACAGTTAACATTTCTAAATTCAGTGTAATCCCATTTCCCAACAAACTTTTGTGACTGAAAAGGGGAATTTGTTAGAATTCAGATCCCAGTTTGACACTGACTGGGAAAATACAAGTAACAGGTACCCCATCTTCAAGGTCCACTCTCTGCAAGTCTATTTCTCCTATAAGAAATAGGTATTTCTGCCTAAAATCCCACAATGGCAATATTCTACCACCGATTTAAGAAAAGGAAAGGAGCAATTTTTAAAGCAATATTTCAAACTACGAACTGCGGACAGCTCTCTCCCACACTTACCAAGCTGAGTTACAGTACTGTTCCCTTTTAAAACAAGCCTTCATTTCAGGGAACCACAGTGAACCAATTAGCATATAAATCAGCTTTCTAAAAAACAGAGAACAAATCTGCAGTGGCCATTGGAAAGGCAATACTGAATGTAAATAAAATAATTCCTATAAGGCACACTCTTCCCCAGATATATTCATGTATATATATTCCTATCACTGATGAAAACTACAAACCTGTTTTCTTAAACTATTTGATTTCAAGAGATCTCTTAAGCAGCCTGAAACATACTTAATCAACATTTGTACAAGTGGCCTTCAAACACAAGGTCTGTGGTGCTTATGAATCAATAGTTGAATGTTTCCTTGTGACTAAGCATGTAATGTCAGATAAATCTTTTCTTTAAACTATGAAGATGAAACGTTATAAAAATCAATGACATAATCAAACACTTTGAGGAAACATTGATTCCTTTACAAATTTGGAATGAATAATGTCAAAATACTTTACATCTTGATTTCATCACCATCTAAAATGGAAATTTTCAATACATTTGAACACATTTTAGTACTATTTTTAATATATTCTTCCCTAATTAATATTCTGAGATTAATTTCAGCTCAGGATGAAGCAAAATTTTTAAATTTCAGCTTCCATTAGGTTTTGAAAAGATATTTTTCAACTAGCCCTGTCCATTTTTTTCTGCTGAATTTAATGTTTATTTTGTTTGCCAGTAGCTGTTACTCTTAGCTTCAAATCCACAAGAAAAACCCTCTTCTGACTACAGTATGTTTACTAAATGTACCATATGGGTTTTGTCTGTTGTTTTTCTTCCCTCCCAAAATATGATAGGCATATTTTGTAAACAATCCTTAAATCACATGGGTCAAATGGTGCTACAGTAACAAAGAGTATTATTATTCATGTACATTAGAGAAAGAGTCAAACTCAATGTGTTCTGTAGCAAACACCTATGTATTATTCCATCATCTTACACTATATAATGCTGGGTTAGTAATATGGTGGAGAACAGAAGGAAGCCTGGCTCTCTTCTGCATCAGCCCTGACCTTGCGCAGATCAGAGGGGACCTTCTCCAAAGACCACCGAAGTTAGTAAGGCTATCATTTTGACAGGCTCAGGCTCTCTTCCTGCCTTCACATTTGTAAACTATGTTTTTATTATCTATCTTCTCTCACAGGGGTTAAAATAACTGACGTTTGTTGAGAACACTGAGGTTTTCAGTGAAGTATTAATATTTACAGAGTGTGTTTTCTTCTTGGTTTGTAGTTGTCCTTTTTTTTCATTACTTCTGTTTTTCTGTTCTATTTTTCTGCTCTTTTTCTCTGGAAGGATTATCCAAGTTGTACAAAACTTGCAGTGGAGTGAAAGGAAACTCAGCTTTTTCCTTATTGGTTATTTGTGCTCAGTTTCTTTAATAAGCATCTAGAGCATGTTTGCATTTGCCAATTTTGAGAAGTAGAAATGAAATTTCAAGCCGGGTTTTATCCCTTATGAACTTGGCCTGTGTAAAAGCTGCATTAACAACAGTTCCTTCCTGAATGTCTGCTTGCCAGATGGAAATTTATCTTTAAAATATGTACAGTAGTGTGATATTACTGACATGTTATTTCTGTGCAGTTTGTCTGTACTTCTCTCAGAAAAGAATAATCAATCCATTTTAAACTCAAAATATAATTTCCCATTAATATCCCCTGATACTGTGAGAAATTTTAATCATGCCTAAACATAAAATAAGTCATACAGAAGTTTGTTTTTTCTTAGTTAATAAAGCAAATAAAAATATAGCAAGCCATTAGGCTGATGCAGTTCACTTATAGAGACTGTCGTATTTATACGCGTGATAGAAGACGCTAATTTAAATTATGCATTTAAAAGAATTAATTCAACTATTTGATTTTAATTAAATCTTACTGTGTTAAGACTTATGAAGATTACTTGGCCATCACAAAAAATAATTCCACATATGCAGTATTTCAAAATAAATATAATAAAAGTTTCAGGAAGAATATATTTTTCATTTTCACTTAAAACACCTGGTACAATAAATCACAGATTCCCTGTTAATCTCTTTCTGACTTACATTTTCTAGCACCCAGTGCTCAATGAGCACGTAAGAATTTTATCCTTTTGTGTATCAGTGCACTAACATGACATTACCTACAGGAGTTATTTCTTTGCTGGAATACTCACATCACAAAAAACAGCTCAGTCTCTTTATTCTGCTGACCAAGCCCAGGTGAGAACAAGCTTCCTTCTGCTGTGGCTTAGCCACAAGAAAGCTACCATGAGAAACCTATCCCATCAAGTGGCAAACAAACAACAAACCCAAGAAGATTAAGGATTGTCACTGATTTCACTGAATGAAGATTAGGCAGAACTGCAAAATTCACCTTATGACAAAAAGAAGAGAGGACCACTAACCCTGGCACTAAGCCCAGCTATTTCTTCATTTGGCTCAGCTGGATATTTATTGCTCATGTGAGGGGAGGGCACGTGTTAGTAAAGGAGAGGCTTAAAAGGCACCACCTTTTCATCAAAAGCAGCAGAGATACAAATATCATCAGCCCTGTAGTTAAACTCCAAAAAAGCCTGAAATACTTTAACTACTAAGATAATAAACAATATGAGACAGTAACAGGGATTTTGAGAGAGAAATTGTTGTGATTTCCTCTTAATTGCATCTCACTGCTGGCATAAATCTCTGATGTGCAACTTTGGTTCCTCTGTGTTCAAATAGTACTGAAATTTCCCCTGGATTAAAACCTTTCTAATAACCTTCTGTGGTAGTTCAGATTTCCAGATTAACTAGCAAAGAGAGTTTTATTTCATAGCTTTGTCTCTGAACATTGATGTCTTTACATACATCTTCAGTTGGGGTAAGAAGGTGTAAAAGGAGCAGAATGATCAACTACAAATATTTCCTTGGGAAGAAGGGGAAAGAAAGAAGGTAAAACAGCATTGATTAGAGTAGCTAAAATGATTATTTCTGACCCTTTATTGTCCCCGTTGTGTCAAGAGTAAGTTTTTCCATGTTCATGCACTGGAACCATCCTAAACTAAGAGATGGATAAAAAACACTGTGCTGACTCTGCACTCCTTGCTTTATAGACTTTCAGATATATCAGAAGAGAGTCTCTGCTACTCGTGTACTGCATGGAGGAGCAGAGAACAGAACCTCAGCTCAGAATAAAAAATAAAAGAATTGAGAATATGCAAGTGTTTCTAAAATCAAGCTGAGAGAATGACAAAATGAGCTATGAACTCTAGTGCCCTTGAGGAGTGGTTTATGTCAGTTCTGTGACTTTAACATACGGTGTATCTACACAGCTTAAGGGCTAACTGTCTATTCTTGGATACCTTGGGAGATCTACTGTCTCTCTTCCCAGCATAGCTCTTCCCTAATTCAATTAAGCCATGCTACCTGGTTGTCCTCTATCAGGATGTGTGGCTGAATACTTTTCCACCTCTCTTCTCTCCAGAGCAGGCTGTTCCACAGTGTGAAGGACAGGAAAGTACACGGGCTAAGCCATGTTTGAGATTTGTCACTGCAGCAGAGTTCCAGATTTATACCAAGCTTTGCTCAAACCATTTTCCTCTCGCATTATTCTGTGCTAGGAAAAATACCATAATCAAGCAGAACGAAGGCTTTCTTGAGAAAGTTAAAATGGAGTGACTTCTAATAGAAAACAGGTTAGAAACAGAACTACAGAATCATTATTGTACTTCCATAATGCACAAACCACAGCATTCAAGTTTTATACAAACTATCAAAATATCCATGAGTTTTCCATCATATCTGACAGTAGGCAAGCCTTATGAAAATCATTTTCCCGTGTTCTTATCAATGCTGCTCATCCTTATTATGTCAATCACAAGCTTTTTGTTAAAAGGGCACAACAGGCATCTTCCAGAGGTTTTATTTTACTCTTCTGTGCCCTCCAGATTAATAAGAACTGAGCCCCTGCTCCTGCTGCTGTCAGACCTCTCCTTCGGTTTTTGCTGACAGCCAAACCTGCCCTTCCTCCTTTCTATTTGATGTAGAATTTATATCAGCCACATGGGAAAAGGAGGAGCAGCTTCAACCACTGCCTTTAATCTCCATGTGAAAGGCAAGGCAACGACGGGGCAACAAGGAGCATTGAAGTCTTCAGTGTAAATGTTGTGGCTCATTACAAGCTCCCTCTCTAGGGATAAAAAAAAAAAATCTTCAAAGGGGAGCTGCACCAGTCTCACACATGCCAGCATTCCCTCTCACACACACAGCCTTTCACATCTCATACATGTGGTTTCCACGCAGGAAACAATTACTGTAATTAATAGACCCAAATAACCCCACTGTTCATTTTTAAATGCACTTTAAATTGACAGAGGCATGAAAAAAGTGGCTGGGTGCTTGGGTCTCATTATCCGTGTGGACTAAAAACCTGGTTGTGTATATAGACTGTCAGCTCTATGTTTTTCCAGATCTATCACATCAAATTCAACTCCAGCACAAAACAAAATATGCTCAATATCTGAATGTTCTCCAGGAGGCACTCAGACGCCATTGTTTCTTCCAGTGACACCTAGGAGCTATTTTGTCTAGACTGAAATAAATGTGACTGACACTGGCAAGACGGAGCTTTTGTGCATCAAGAGGGTGATAGTTAATATTTTGTAGGGACCACAGTGTACCTCCTATAGAAGATTAAATTAAAAATTCCCCTTTGCTCAGTTAGGAACATTTACATTTGCTTAAAATAATTGTTATTCAAAGAAAGCACAGCTAAAATTTTTACTGTATGAGACAAGAACATTCAATACTATGATCTACATACTATGATCATGTCAGGGAATGATAACTAATATTTCTATTATTAACAAATGCTTGTTTCTGCCCGCTACTTGACTGCAGAGGCTGCTGTATCCCTCATACTTGCAAGATTCATGGCAAACCCCAGCGGGTCCCTTTACATGTGCCTGTGAATATACACATCTCAGAACTTCCTTAGGACAGGACGGTAGCCTTCTGCTGCGCTCCACATTCAGGAAAGCAGCAGCAGGAGGGGATAGATTTACAGAGGAATAACATATGACTGTACAGCTGCAGCTGGGAGCAGTAGGGTTGCCACTGTGAGTAGAAGTTTTGCAGGGCCATCAGTGCTGAGCAGCATCCTCTTCCTATGGACGCTGTCCAACCCTCAGTTCCTCCATGCCCAAGGGAGACAAAGAAAATTTGAGTCATGAGACTAAATGCCCTCCCCCTTGCACAGAGAGCTCATAGACAAGAGGGTCTGGTTTGTTGCGAGCCTGAGATATGGTGACGCTTGTGTAGAAGGAATAAAATGACAATATACTTTTTTCACCTTTTGTTTCTTTTCTTTAATGGTTCTGAGGAAACCCAGGCCATTTCATTTCATACAACAGCTTGATGTGTTGTTATTTTCACATATCTCGCATGAATCATCCATTTAATTTTGAACTCTTACTTCAGCTTTTCAAAATAAAGAGTTTGGGGTGTTGGGTTTTTTTTTAAAGGCCCTTGGGAAGAATATGTTAGATTTGACTTCTGGTATTTGTCTTTCGTATGTTTCCATGAAATTAGTTAGATCTGGAAAATGTTGCCCTTTACCTGGCAATTCAGGAAACCGAAGAAACTAATACATTTATCAAATGAGCAGAAATGGCCCTCTGGATTTAAACAAAGTTTCCTTTTCTTGTATATACTAAATTCCAGTTAATCAATTTTCTACACATCATAATGTTTTAGAACAAAGGTTGAAATGACAATGAAACTTGATTATTATAGCTCTTTGCTTGCAGAGGAGAGAAAAGAAAGTAACGTTTTATAGTGTCGATGAACAGAGAAATAAATCCAGGAGCTCTTTTTGACAAGAAAGGCCACGGTAGTTCAATTCAGACAGTTAAAGGTTTTTGTATTGTTCTAGGGACGACGATCAAGTAAAAGATTAAAAATACATATATAATGAAGAAAGAGAACATAGGAAGGTGAAAAATTGTTTTAATTTGCATTGAAGTGAAATGACCTCATAATAGGGGTTGACAAAAGAATTAAAAACATGCCTAATAATGCATATATACTCCAGAAACCATTTTTAATTCTGCCTGTCATTTACGAGTTGAGAAATGCTTTTTCCTCTCTCATTCTTACTTGCAATTTGGACATACATCATGATATCTGCTGGCAAACCAGCTCACATGTATTTGTCAAAACAGCTGATGAGGAACTAAAAGCCCTGGATATACTCACTCATTAGGGGATCCTTTCAATCTGTCTCTTTGCTGTGGTTGCTGGGTTTCTTGGAGAAGGCTGAGTTTGCGTTCTGGAAGTTAAACACTGTTGCTTTCTGGTGGAGCCTGGTAGAAGAGAACAGCAACAGCTTTGCAAACTCAGTATTTTACTACAAGGCTTAAGTGTTTGGTGGTTTTTTACATCTTCAGCTTCTGGAAGCATAATTAGGTTTTTGGTTTTGTCTTTATTGCTTTACAGAAATGTAAATTTCATCCTGTGTGATAATGAGGAAAGCTTGATTATATGACTCAAACACACCTGAAGGCATCAAAAGCAAAACCATTTAAAGGGATTAATTATTCAATATCTAACTTCCCAAGAAAACAGTGTTAGATGCATACTCTTGTATATAACCTTACCAAATCCCTTCTTAACAGCCCTCTGAACAATTTCAACTATATTTGAAACAAAGGGTGGGATCAGCCCCATGATGAAGCACACGAGCCATATGTCTGACTTACCAGTCTTACCTGTCTGACTTACCAGTCTTACCAACAATGACACAATTAACTCAATCACTTACAGCTGGGTGATTGGACAAACTGATCATATTGGTTGCACCTCTGCTGGACAACAGAGGGAACTGAGTCATAGCTCACAGGTAAGCACACAGCTTTATCATAGATACAGCAGTTTAAATACTGTGTATGGCCTCAGTTCCCCACATCTGGAGGTGAGTCCCACCTGAATGCCCATGTCTCTGAACCGTTAAATTTCTGTGGCTTTTGCAAAAAAAAAAAGTGGCAGTGCGGTAGAAGGGATTTTTCCAAAGAGAGAAAAATTCTTCATAAGTTTCAAACACATCTTCATACATTTATATTAGAGAGCACAACAAAATCACTAAGTCATGTTGATCATGGAAATATGCTTTCAAATCTCATAACTGTGTGTGTGAAATCTCACAGTGGCACATGATTTTGATACTATTTCTGGAACATCAAGTCTCCATGAGGAGAAAGAAAGATGAGAAAGTAGGTAAATGCAGATGCTGTCAGAGAGTGAAGACCCTGTACCTGGAGAAACCCCTGCGTGATGGACTCCACAGCACTGAACACATCAGAAGGTTGGAAAAGGAAACAAACAACTTTCTCCAGATTTCCCTGTGTTTCCCCAGAGAAATGTAGCATGTTCTTCCACATCATGTAACCAAGACAGTGCAAACCCCAAAAGTAAAGTTCATTGGTCACCAAGGCATGTCTGTCCAAAGATCTGCAAGCACAGCAGAGCTTCATGCTCACTTAGCAGCAATATAAAACACATGCAAGGTTGTATCTGCATCTATACAAGCCCAAGCTTCCAGCAGCTCTGTGAGTTTAACAGGGGAAAACTCAGGCCCCTCCACATATGCGCAAGCCACTACCATAAACCAGTGCTGGAAGAATATGTAGGAACTGAACTTTAGCCCATGAAGTTTCCCCTCCTTTTACAGAATGTTCCCACATCACAGTTGAAGTAATAGCTGTGAACAGTTTACTGAATTCAAACACAGGAAAACTTATTTACTTTGATTTTTGTTTCTGAGCTCTTGATATTTCAATGATAAAGCTGCTACATATAAACATGTGTAGACATGAACAACCACAATGCCTCTACAGACTCATCTATTGGAAAGAAACCGTATCATTTCTCCCCTCATACAAACTTGGAAGCAAGCTTCATTTCATTACTAATTCCTGGCAAAGAGTTATGTCTTCTGATTTTAGGTTCACTGACTTTCCTATGTGATGCAGCACTCCCACACAGCTCTATTTTCTTGCTGAGGGGAGGCAGGTCTATAGGAATGTGCCAAGATCACAGGAAAAAGCCAGCAGCTGTACAGACTGAAAACTTTGGTATACGAGATTCAACACAAAAAAAACCTGAAACTAACTCTACAGCTTGGGAACCAAAAATGGGAGGGAGAGATGAAGATATACTTATAGAACATATTCTAATCTGTCACAGTAAGACAGGGCTCAACTCGATTGCTTCACTGAGTACAAGTGGACACATATTCAAACACAGACGTTTTCTTACCCTTGGTCAGAAAATGTCGGTGTGCAAGAGTGAACAGCGACTTAACACCAAGACAACATGTCATCCCACAACATTTTGTCTCTTCCCAAAAATCAAGTCGTTGCTCAGTGACCTGGTTTTTTGTTGGTAGAAGATGTGAAAGCAGGAAAGATGGAGATCCTCAATAGCCTTTCAGAAAAATGATCTGCTGAATTTTCTTTGAATGTTGGCAGCATCATATACAGCTGCTGTTAACTCAGAAGGAAACTATTTGAAGGATCATAGTACATTTTCTTAATTTTTAAATAAAAAGAGTTATAGGCATAGTCTTGGGTTTTTTGTGTCAGACCTCATATTTTTATGTCAGAGTACTTTAGGGACATCGCTAAGCAATTTTATAGGAGTTCTTGGGACACCTTCATATACCAAAATACACTCATAAATATCTTCAAAAGGACCACTTTCTGCCTTGCTGGATGAAATATACTTTCTTACTTCTCTCTTGCCTTTGCAAAACACAGGGGAAGAGGGACACCCTAAGCCTACAAGCCAGAATACACAGAAAGGATTTTCTTTAACTAGATACTTATGAAAGTTTGGACAGTAAAGATGCTGGAAAAGTGGTGTGCATTTCCTTTGGCCCCACCCTGGTCATTCAGCTCATCATCTGAAAGAAAGGACTGCAGTTCAAAAATTCAATAGAAACCTATGGAAATTTCCTGCAGGAATAGATAAGCTTTAGCTCATCTTCAGAGGTTACCATTACCACACAACCAGGTCTCTCTCCTCTGATCTGGAACCACACTTTGGCCTGAGAATATGATTACTGAGTAATTAAGCATAGCCTGTCCTAGGCCACTGTCCTCCAAAACTAGCTTCAGGACTTCCCTGAAAGGAGAACACAAACAAAAAACTCAGAAAAACTCAGAAAAACTCAGACTGGGACAGAAGGAGGTTGCAGGGGAAGGTTGCTTGCTATGACTTTAGTATCCAGATAAAAAGTCAGGCTGCTAAGAAATAATACTCAAAGAATTAAGTTCAGAAAAAGGAGACACAATAGACTTAAGGAGAAAACCTGAACATCATAGATAACGCTCACTCTACCAAGATAAACAGTTTCAGTGTCTGTATATGGCTGGCTTTTTCAAATGAGTGTCGGCTATGAAGGGAAACAGGAGATAGAGAAAGGGAAGAGAAAGGACACCAGGTCTGAGCACTAAACACACAGAGGAGAGAAGAAAGCTGAGTATGAGGGATGAATCTTTCTCCATTTACTCAGGCAGCACTACCATTAATATCCCAAACACTTGTGTGCGGATCATACTTATAACCACTTGTATGTCCTCAAAAAGAGTGTCCCACCTCTGCTTGAGCAGCAACGCCACCAAAGGGATGGGGATTTAGAAGGCCCAGGTTCAGTAGAAACAGGTGCCACATGCTAATGCTCAGAAATCCCAACATAAAATCTACCTGTAGGAGGGCAGTATCAGACAGTAGGACCTATTACCCAGACATCCACCCTACTTACACCCTGCCCATCATTGAGTCAGGTTCATTTACCTCCTAGGCAAACACTTCCAGTGACATTTTTCACAGGTCTGTTGCTAGAGAACTGGCAAAATTTCATGCAGTAACAAATGAAAACTTCAGCAGCAGTTACACATTCAATGAAACTAATAAATATAGGTCTTTGAGAAGACAACACTCTCTCCAGATGTTGTGAATGAATTTTTAGATAAAATGCATATTTAGATAGAATTGTGATTTAACAGAGGTCAATGGCAAGGTCACACTATTACTTACTATATGGAGGAAAAATACAGATGGAGAATTAGGTTATAATCAGAGCAGAGTGATTTACACAGGGACTGAGGATGCAAAAAATTAAAGCAGACCCTCCCATCAAGTCACAAGGCTCAGAATGGACCCCCCTGGATTTCAAAACTCCTCCTCAGAGAGCAGTCTATATGTGACTGTAAGCAATCCTAGTCCCAGACCTGGTCGAAGGTTTACGGCTAAGAGATACAGAGGGTAATGACAGAGGGAAAGGTTTGTAAGTGTTTATAGCTGAAAGATTATATGTGCACACACAATTCTTTGTGGCACTTAGCTAATACTGAAGTTTCATCACACTTTCTGACTTTGCTTACTTTCCATCTAGGCATCTACCATCCGCTTGCTCTACAGTTCAGATCTAAGGTTTCATGAAGCAGGCTCTTGCACTGGATTTCATAAAATACATAATTTAATGAAATAGCATAGCAGCAGTAGTCTCTCAGCTCCAGAGAGAGAGATGACACAAACAAAGAAATCCCTGGGTAATTATATTCTTACTGACTATATACCTGCCCTTCATGAGATGGATTGTTCCAGCGGTATTATTTGGGTCTGAGGTCTTCTTGTTCCTCGTGGGATTCCATCGCTGTCTTTCAGACAGGTTTTTATATAACAATTGTAGCTGTTGTTGATCATCTGCATGCTTGAAGCCTCTGTATCTTTTTTTTTTTTTACTCTGGAGGTCCTGTTTTGACCATGCTGTACACATTGGGAAAGTTTTAAGTGGAAAATTTTGGCCTAATGCTTCAGAGCAAGTCAGCTGCTCATGCTAAGAAATCTAAGCAAACGGCATATTATAACTCTAAATCATTTATTCTATTTAAAATGTTACTCGTTTAAGCTAAACAACTAATCCCTGCTAAAGAGGAGAATTGCCTGGCATGCAGTCTAGTTGCCATCCAGGAAGGATTCAAACAGGGCTCACCAGTGATCTGTCATTGGTAAAAGAACTAATTTCTTCAAGGAGCACCCTTGAGAGGTATCCCAGCACAAGGGGAGATCATCGCCATGCAGCAACACTGCCTAGCAGGAGATCTCAAAGAAGGCTCATTTAGGCTGTCATATTTATGGGATAAAAGTGGTTAGTTCTTAGTTAAATCGCATACAATGGGAGAGGTAAGTACAAGGTTCCTTATAACCACATCCTATCAGTATTCACTGTATCGCTCTGCTCCTCGTGGGTTTCCTAGAGGAATTCTTGGCCCAGTCATGGCTCAGGCCTTTACCTACTTGTGAACATGTTCTAATCTACTACTGGTTTGTTTAAGGAGGAGTTGAGCGAATCTGTCACACCAGCATTGAATCTCTGGCATAGAAGAGCAAAAAGAAGTTTCAGCAGCAGATTGAATTCCCAACAATCAGGAACCATGGAATAGCACTTCTTATTCAAAAAAACGAGCAATGTTTTTTTCCTAAAATATGGGACTAATAACATGAGCTACAGCAGCCAAGAATAATAGATTTCTTAGAAGACGTATACATCTGCAGAGTCAAAGAGAAGAAAGAAGTCACAGTACTAAAGTAGATGTCGGATCTTTTGATCCACAAGTCAAAGCCTCTTCAGTAGCATGGTGGAATAACAAAACGAGCTTCTGTTAGGTGTTTCCCCCCACAGTGCAATACAGAAGAGTTTATAGAAACACAAGTGGAGTCATACACCAGCCATGAAATTGACCACTGTATGGAAAACCACTCAGCTGCATACTGGAATATAACTGAGATGACTTCTAGTATCCTACATTATTGCATGGAGTAGACCTAATTCCAACCTAAATTCAGTTATTTTCAATCTTGTATCTGGAATTGCTATTAAGATGAGCTCTTTGTAGAACCTTATAAGCATAGACAACCGACAAAAACCTTTGCCACTCCATCTTATGCCAAATTGAAACAAAGATGCAAGTACTGTCTGATTAAGCCTTACAAAAATGTGCAAAATCTACTCAATGGAATTTTTGTGCATAAATGAAGTAAAGGGATTGGGTGTTCTTTGGGACTTCTCAAACTTCATGTCTTCTGCATGAATGGCAGAAAACATGAGTTCTGCTGATCAGCCTTTTTCTTCCACCACCACCAGCAGACAATCAGGACTTGAGCCTATTCCACTTAGGAAAGGGGTGGAAACAACAGCCCAACTGAAGTGCATTTACACTAATGCATACAGCATGGACAACAAACAAGGGGAGCTGGAAGCCATTGTAAGGCTAGGAAACTATGATATAATTGCCATGACAGAAACATGGTGGGATGATTCGCACAACTGGAGTGCTGCCATGTGTAGCTTCAAACTCTTCGGGCGGGGTAGGCTAGGAAAGAGAGGTAGTGGGGTTGCCTTCTATGTTAGAGAAAGTTTTGATTGTGTCAAAATAAAATATGCTAATGACAGGGTTGAGTGCTTATGGGTTAAAATCAGTGGAACGCACAGTAAGTCAGACGTAGTGGTGGGAGTCTCTTTGGCCGCCCAGCCAGGACGAGGAAACTGATGCACTCTTCTACGAGCAACTGGGAGAAGTCTCACCATCACTGGCCCTCATTCTTGTGGGAGACTTCAATCTTTCAGATACCTGCTAGAAGTATAACACAGCAGAAAGGAAAAAGTCTAGGATGTTCATCAAGTGTATGGAAGATAACTTCCTGACACAACTGGTGAGTGAACCGACTAGAGAAGGTGCCCCGCTGGATCTGCTGTTTGTGAACAGAGAGGGCCTTGTGGGAGAGGTGACTGTTGGAGGACACCTGGTGCACAGTGATCATAAGATGATAGAATTCTCAGTTCTTGGAGGAGTAAGGAGGGGGGTCAGCAGAACTTCTACCTTGGACTTCCGGAGGGCAGACTTTGAACTGTTTAGAAGGCTGCTTGGCAAAGTCCAGTGGGATACAGTTCTAAATGACAAAGGAGCCCAAGAGGGCTGGATGCTCCTCAAGAATGAGGTTCTGGTGGTGCAAGAGCAGGCCATTCTAGTGTGCCGTAAAATGAGTCAGCAGGAAAGAAAACCAGCTTGGCTTAACAGAGAGTTCTACGTTGGTCTCAGGAAAAACAGGAAAATATATGTGCTTTGGAAGAGGGGGCAGGCATCTCAGGAGAACTACAAGGAGCAGGTGAGATCATGTAGGCAAAAAAATTAGAAGGGCTAAAGCCCAACTGAAACTTCAACTGGTCAGTTCAGTGAAAGACAATAAGCAATGTTTCTTCAAGTATATTAACAACAACAGGAGGACCAAGGAGAACCTCCTTCCCTTACTGTATGAAAGAGGAATAGTAGTAACAAAGGATGAGGTCAAGGCAGAGGTACTTAACATCTTCTTTGCCTCGGTCTTTAAAAGGTGAGATGTCTCTGGGCTTCAAGCCTCCTGAGACAGAAGACTGTGAGGGTGAACCCTCAATGTTCAAAGAAGACTTGGTTAGAGACCTGCTCAGCCAATTAGACATCCACAAGTCTGTGAGACCGGATGGGACACCCCCAAGGGTATTAAGGGAGCTGGTAGAGGTCCTCACCAAACCCTTTTCCCTCATCTATCAACAGTGCTGGCTGACTGGGGAAGTGCCACTTAACTGGAGACTGGCAAATGTAACTCCCATTTACAAGAAGGATCGGAGGAAGGATATGGGGAATTATAGGCCTGTCAGTTTGACCTCGGTACTAGGGAAGGTCATGGAGCAGATCATATTGTATCATCACAGCACATTCAGGATAGCCAGGTTATCAGATTCAGTCAACATGGGTTTATGAAAGGCAGGTCCTGCCAGATCAACCTGATCTCCTTCTATGACAAGGTTACCTGGTTAACAGAGGAGGGGAAGGCGGTGGATGCAGTGTACCTGGACTTTTGTAAAGCCTTTGACACCGTTTCTCACAGTATTCTGCTTGAGAAACTGCCTGCCACTGGCCAGGACAGGCATACCCTCTGCTGGGTGAAAAACTGGCTGGATGGCCAGGCCCAGAGGGTGGTGAGAAATGGAGTTAAATCCAGCTGGAGGCCAGTCACAAGTGGTGTTCTCCAGGGTTCAGTGCTGGGTCCAGTCCTTTTCAATATCTTTACTAATGATCTGGACAAAGGGATTGAGTTGCACCCTTAGCAAGTTTGCAGATGACACCAAGCTGAGTGGCAGTGTTGATCTGCTTGAAGGAAGGGAGGCTCTGCAGAGAGATTTGAACAGGCTGGATCGATGGGCTGAGACCAACGAAATGAGGTTCTACAAGACCAAGTGCTGAGTCCTGCACCCGGGACACAACAACCCCATGCAGCGTTACAGGCTTGGGGAAGAGTGGCTGGAGAGCTGCCTGGCAGAGAAAGACCTGTGGATGTTGGCAGACAATCGGCTGAATATGAGCCAGCAGGGTGTGCAGGTGGCCAAGAAGGCCAATGGCATCTTGGCCTGTATCAAAAACACTGTGGCCAGCAGGACCCGGGAAGTGATCATACCCCTGTACTCGGCACTGGTGAGGCCACACCTCAAGTACTGTGCGTAGTTCTGGGCCCCTCAGTATAGGAAGGACACGTCCAGAGAAGGGCGACGAATCTGGTGAAGGGGCTGGAGAACAAATCCTACAAGGATGAGCCGAGGGAAAAGGGGTTGTTTAGCTTGGAGAAGAGGAGGCTGAAGGGAGACGTCATCACTGTCTACAGCTGGCTTAAAGGAGGCTGTAGCAGAGTGAGTGTTGATCTCCTCTCCCAAGTGTTAGGTGATAGGACAAGAGGAAATGGCCATAAGTTGCACCACGGGAGGTTCAGACTGGCTATTAGGAAGAATTTCTTTATTTTTAAGAGTGGTCAGGCACTGGAACAGGCTGCCCAGGGAGGTGGTTGAGTCACCGTCCCCAGATGTGTTTAAAAAAAGGGTAGATGAGTTTTTGAAAGACATGGTTTAGCAGAAGATGAGTATGGTTGGACTCGATCTCAAAGGTCTTTTCCAACTGGAAGATTCTATGATTCTGCGAGTTAAGGATATTCAGTACTGAGTAAAATGGAAATGTTGCCATAGTAATTATTATTTAGGAATAGGATATCAGCTCCTTTAGCATTCTCTTTTTCCTCTAAAACCAGCAAAATTAAACAGTTTTATCTATTCTCTCAGAACTTTTTTTATGTAGACCTAAAGGTCTGGCACTTTAGCCTATGATTAACGCCACAGTCCATGTTTCCCACACTCAAATGATGTGATCTCTGAGCTCTCTGGAGCAGACTAAGATTTTTATCTTGCAATTAATATCAGACAGTCTTGTCAACAGAGGCAGGATGTCAGAGAGGTTAGTGATCAACCTGGTCAGAAAGTCTGTAAATCTTTCCACGGCATTCCTGTGAAACTTCCACCCGCACAAAACTGCAGAGGCAGAAAGAGTTTACGGGGTAACTGCAGTAAAAATGAAATAATGCTCATTCTTCCACTCAGCATTGCAGAGACATACCATGCTAATTCTTACACATCAGTGCTCAGTTATAACAATTTTGTTTGGTTTGGCAAAATAGCTGGAAAAACAACAGAAAAATACCACTGAGGGAGAAAGTGGACTTAGATCATGTTCCCATGTCATTTTTTCATCATTTTCATTAAAAATATAATTCCTGCTAATAAATCACTAAGACTTATAAAAACTGTGCTAAGAAAAATCTACAAGATGGAGAAAGAGAATATAAAACTCTCCCAGCTAAGATGGAACTTAAATGTATAAAAATATTAATGAGGTCATTTCTTTGCATTTCTAACCTTTCACTGCTGAAGTAGTCATGATATTTCCTTATTCTGAAATATATATATACATATAAATGCATATATATATATTAAGGTGTACATATAAATATACATACATAAAAGAATACCCCAAGATTTAATATTAGAAAGAATTCCTTTACTAAAAGGAGGGAAGGATGTCCAGGGAAGTGGTTGAGTCACCATCCCTGAAGGTATTTAAAAGATGTACAGATATGGCATGGTTTAATGGCAGACTTGGCAGTGTTAGGTTTACGATTGGACATGATCATCTTGAAGGTCTTTTCCAACCTAAATGAGTCAATGTTTCTAATGAAAGAATATTTTATTACTGGCTGTGAGAGGTCTGAGAAGCATATTATAGGTCTGAAACTGGACAAACAACAGCGCAATAACATATCCAAAGGATGCTTTTATATAGAAGAGGCCCAAGGACTCATATTTCATTCAGAATGTGAAGAAAAATGAAATTCTTTTTCAGCAAAAATCCCAGGCAGCACCTATTGTCTCATGGGGGTTGTGAATCATAGGTGATGTAAAAGCCAACGTTACACTAGAGAACGTTGCAGTATTATTTATTTTTATCATACTTATCTCAATCCAAATGTGTTATTCTTTGTACTTGGCACAGGAATATGTGTGGAAGGAGACTATCCAAGAAAAAATCTTGAAATATTCACTGGCAAGGCACACAAAGTGTAAAAGGCCCCAGAAAAATAGAGCAACGGCCTGGGTGTGCAGCAGAACTGCAAGTTCCTTTGTGAGGAGTCCAGTGATCTCTGTATTCAATCATTCAGCTGTCTACGGAAATCAGCCCCTCTGTGGGTAAACTTTGATAGTATTTCCATTCATCACTGCAGTGTTCTTTGATCAAGACAATAATAAAAGTCTTGGGGGATGGGAGAAAATGATTATTTTTTTGCAACAATCCTACTAGCCCTAACTTATTTGAATGATTTGGCCCAAAGCTCTCTAAATTCATGCATACTACTGTTCCAAGTTCCTTAAACTCTTGTTTAAAATGCAATTCATACTGTCTGCCTGACTATTTTGCAATCACTATTCTCAGTGTAAAAAGTTTAACAATCACTAAAAATTAGCATAGTATTAAGAAGCAAGTTGTATAGAAAATCTGACATACCTACATTCTGCTAGTAGTAAACACTAATAAACAGTATATGCTAGCACTAGCATAAATCAAAACTGTCCCTTTTCCTCTCCTGAGAACTGCACTGAAAAATATCAGAACAGCAAAAGCACTTGGAATGTTTCTTGCTTTTTTAGAATTTTATTAATGATAAAATATTGGATGTCAACTACAATGCTTTGTGCATTGCATCAGACAGCTCAAATAGTGATTGTGATGAATGAGAGTGGAAGGGCCAAGGTTACAGGCACTTAAGAAGGCTCTGTGGATCGAAAATATTAGGATTGATTAAAGGTCAAATACTTTGTGGATTTATCAGTGTTGTATACATTTTCTCATGACATAGAATCACTTACACTACCTACAAAATGAAATAGAAAAGGGCTGCAAATCAGATAATTTTTAAGTCTTTAACTTACATACAGGCTTAACCATGGAGCACAATTAATGGCACTGAAATGTTTTGATTAGTCAAGCAATGAACCAGCCAACCTTCCTCACTGCACCCTCCAATAATTCCTTTAGCTTCATGCAGGTTCATAGGTAACAGTCTTTCTCAATTAATGTTTAATATTTACAAACATACCATCTGGCAAGACACATTTTATAATGTTGTTTAAGATCCATATTTATTTAAACCAACCGACTTTAGCCTAGAGAGGAACTTTATTTTGATACTTCATCCATCCTCTTCTAAGGTCTTCCTTGTTTTCTGGGAAAATAGAGTTTGAGATGGATATCTATATATTACCTTTGATGCAAAGATTTTTCTAGGATCCAGACAAGCAAATGGCTCTCATGATTTGTTTCGCAGTGGATTTGAACTGGCCTTCCTGAAGTCTGTATGTCAGTTAGGACAGAGCAGAAAAGCAAAGCACAGGAACCTGTGGGAAAGGACCTCGAATCTGGAGCTTGTATGTAAACAGTTGTGCAAGGTGACTCTGCTGGTCTTGCTAATGTCAGCTCTGAACCTCTAGCTCAATTTGCGACATACCGAAGTACTTACTTTAAGTAAGTGAAGTCAGGTTGTCTTCAGTGGCCCCATTCATATGCACCAGAATCCAATTCAGTTGCCCTGTAAATTCTTTTTCATTGCCTTTGGTGAGCTCTGCACAATGCGGATCTCCATCAGTGGGACATCTAGGGGCTTTTTGGTGTCTCCCAGCACAGTATTGCGGTGCTACCTCTGTGTTTAAGTCCTGGACTAGGATTTGCAACACACTATCTTTTGAACTTTACTTAAAAAGTGGAAGTAAAAACTTCATAGGAATCTCACAATAGTCTTTCACCTGCTTTTTAGGACAGTCTTTGTTAAGTGTATGTCTCATACGTTTACACAGTTGGCAAACATATGGGAGACTGAGCAAAGAGATGTGCTCATAAAACTCAACTCTTTCCATACTACCAAGATTCACATTCACCAAATAAAGCTTTCCCAGTTACCTGTTTCCCAGAAGATGGCATAAATTGCTATGTAACTATGTATCACCTAAGGCTCAGAAAAGAGAAACAGTCATCAGCTTAATCAAGATATCTGAGAAGAAATGCCGCTATGGGACAGGTTACTGGTAGCTACATTATGTTGTTCACCATCTGAGCAAATCTTGTTCTCAATTATTCCGAGGGGTATAAAATGCAACACTAAAGGTTTTGCACACAGCAGCATCATAAGGGCTGTTTGATGGGGGTACCTGGCTCTTCTCTAGATCAGTAACAGTGAAGAAGGGGCAGAGACACAGAGACACCTCTATAAGGGAAGAAGATCTCTTTGCCTTCGAACATCTTCAGCATTTTCCCATTCTGTTTCCTGCAAAGCAGCCTGAGAGTTTTCCAAGAGTGTGGATGTGCATCTTCCAGTGCACAGCTTTTGGATACTTGCATGAGAAACAATGGTTAAAGCAATAGAATAAAGGCAATCGAGTTTAAATTTTGGCACATGTCAATTTGTTGGAAATTATGAGTCTATTAAATTTGATACTCACCTCTAGTGATGGACATATGAAATCTCAGACCTGTTTCCTCGGCGAGGAAGCTTTAAAGAACAACATCCATTTAGTTGTATAACATTTGATTAAAGCAGGCTCAAATATCCTAACTGTAAAGGTTAAGCAGAGACATGTGTGTCACATGTGATGCAGTGAATAAATGATGTAATGTTGATAGATCCATAACAACGAAAAACATTCCAACACCACATTTGGCAGAAAGTTTGACACCATATAAAATACAATTAAATGGCTATAACTTGCATGGCGTGAGAATCAGTGTCTTGTAAAAATAATACAATATTTATTAGAAACTTTCCAAAATATTTAATTGCCTTTCAAAACAACCACTCTGCTTTTTAAAATTGCAGTTCCTTAGCAGGTTTGTACTTTGCAAGCTAACTTTCATAGTTTTATTTTGGCAGGGTAATATTATAAGCTACAGGCAGTTTCAAGTGCAACCATTTATCATATTCCTGGCAAAGGAGGTCTAGCATGACTTTGCTTTTCTCTAAAAAAGAAATTCTTTTTATGCCACAGGAATCCTACATCACTGAGACTTTTCAGAAGAACAGATTCTTCTGTGGTCCTCATCTTTACTGGGTCATGGGTACCAAGGAAGCTGCAAACTTTAAGGGAAAAAAAAAGATGTGGAGTTACAGAGAAAATGTACTAATAATCAAGATGGTTTTACCAAAGATAGGTCATCCAGACAAACCTTGTCACTTCACTTAGAAAGTAAACCAATCTCCCAGACAATGGACGATCTCACCTGTCTATGTTTCTGTAAATAATTAATACAAGGTCAGAGAGTAAATTATCAGGAAAACTGGGGGCAGGGGGAGCAGGGGACGGGGAGGGCGGAGGATGTGAGGAACAAAACCAGGACTGACAGAGAACAAGCTAAGAGGATTTAGTAATGGAGAAGTATTAGGCATTGCACCAGCTGTTGCTGAGATCTCTTATGTCAAAACACATTGTTCTTAGCTTGCCAAAGGACCAATGGAGAAATATGTGATGGGCATGTCCAGGGAGGAAGAGTGTGTGGCATCCTAAGAAATCGCATCTCAGAAGGGCACAATTAAATGACAACTTCAGGGAGAGATTGGTACTGGTCTATCTACTCAGTGCAATGCAGGCTTGGGATGAAACTCCTTGCATTGAATGAGGTGACCTGTTTACTAAACACAACTTGTTTATGGCAATTTTCAGCTGAAAAACGAAGTCCTCCTGAATCCTTCCCAGCTGCAAGACTGCTTCTATTACTAAACAAAACTCATTTAAAACTTAGCTGAGGTAAAAGCTTTGTAGCAATTACCCACAGTAATTAAGATCTTATGAGACTTCAGTAAGCCAAAAAGCAGTACACTATAGAGCCAACTTCCAAATTTTAACCAAAAATGCACGGGCACAGCCCCATAACAGATACACTCCTTGACAGTGTGAGTCAATACTTGGAAATTACATTATTCTTTCTCATGCTCTTTCTCTAAACAATAAGCAGACCCAAGCTCTGTTTGGTTTTTTTATGAAGACAAGTTTGAAAATTGCTCCTAATTAGCTTATGTGCATAGTACAGTTAAATGACAGGGAAGACATCTGACTTCACAGTCTATGTGCCAGTTTTACATATGCTCATAGACATACCAGATACACGTTGAAATCTATGTGATAATGTGAGAAACAAACAGTGACAGTCATCTGTGAAAGCAAAGGTTTTTGGGGTTGGCTTCTTGCTTTCAGAAAAAAACATAAAAAAACATTTTCATTCCCAGGCACATATAAATGATGATACTGAAATCCACAAAACGGGCATGGTGAGAAATCCACAGCATATTTCCAACACTGAAAAGGAGATATCAACTAGCGCAGAAGAACAAGAGTTTTATTGCCCTGATTACATCATATGTAACACAATTAATTTTTTTTTTTCTAATAGTTTTATCCTTTTATGTTTTTACAGTTCTTCAAAAAATCTCAAGGTTTAGGGGGAAGTTTAATGTTTGCTGTTCTGGGATCATTTGAAGACATGCATTCAAAGAGGACAAAATCACTTTTAAGTCTGCCCTTAGGAAATGTATCTTGGCAACCAGACAACTAGAATTAGTTATTAAAGGCATGTCAAATGTATAAAGACACCTCTGTAAGGAAAACCGCAAAAGCATTTACTTTTCCTAATATGAACAGTGGGCTAATACCAAATCGGCTTTCATTTTCCACTCTCCCTTCACCTCCTAGACCAGAGGTCAGATCCAATAAAGACTAATGCAATTGAAAATCATTTTGGTTTTTTGCATCTATTACATAGCAGATGTATATTAAATGATACTGCCTGGAAATGAAGAAAACTCACATAATCTGATGTGGCAATCTCCTTGTGGAACTAGGTCACTGCAAGGCAAAGAAGTCTGTGGTATTATTAAAAGTCAAGAGGCACACCAAAAAGTGGGAGCTTTGCCAAAGAAAATTAAGATATTGAGACAACTACGTTCAGGATCAGAGTCTACACTTCTTTCTTACACTGGGAACTCCCCTGGAATCGCTTAGTCTACCAGTAAACATAAAATAAGCATTGTCATGGTAGCTAGAGTCAGTACAAGTGTGAACAATTCCTGGCATTACCAAAGATCTCCTAGGTGATGCACATTATAAATTCCTTAGATCAAAATAAGAGACTGGGATTTTCATCATTACTGTGCCTACATCAGAATGCAGGACGTCAGGGCCGTTTGACTGTTACATCTGTTCCCACAACTTTACTTGAAAATGTACGATTTATGTACATACCTGCTGCTTTAAATTTTTCTTATCAGAATTTGGTCAGATTTGACCAAGGTCCAAAAGCTAGCGTAAGTTTCTTCTAGACTTCTTGGTTAGCTTCTGGATAACATCTAATAAGAAAGGAGACAGCAAATCCATGAGAGGGAAAATGACTGTCCCAATCTGGTATTTGTCGAAAGTAGCAAGTACAGATTGTGGTTTTATCTTGATCCACTTAGTCAGGAATATATATTTGGACTAAAGTAGCCATAAAAAACAGCTCTAGCTCTAGCTGTAAAACAACAGGTAAATTGTTTTGACATCAGGTAGCGTATACAGTTACTAAATTTGTCAGAAATGAGTACTATCAAAGACCTTATTTTTAAAAAAATATACAACTTATGCACAAAGTAATTCACCTGCTTAATCAGACACAGGGAAAATTAAAAAAAAAACTTCAGAAAAAGAAATCTTGCAGATGGAAAAATGCTATTAGCTCTTATAGAAATTGCAGGGTAGCTATCAAACACTTATTTAGAAGACTTTGGAAAAGGAAAATATTTCTTATAAAAAATAAGCATCCATCGGTTTATGCAGTTCAGTAAAATGCAGCCCAAAGGAGCTTCTGGCCTGTGACCTACAAAAGAGATAAGAAAATCTCTCCATTCTTGCTGGGTATTAGCCTCTTCTTCATCATTTCCAAGAGAAGAATTTCTTAACCTTCATTGCTTACTCCTTGATGAGTATTAAATCCAGCTGTCATATATGCTACTATATCACTTGCACTGTCTCAGGAAGAAAACTCTTCATTCATACAATGTAGCAAGTTAAACATTGGAAAAAGACATCCCTGATTTCTCATAGCTTGTGTTGACTTTTCTTCACATTACACTCACAGCTTAGCTCCAAGGAATTTCTCTATCACTCGGTCTAGATACAGCTAACAGAGTGAATCCAGCTGAAATGTCTATTGAAATTAACTCTTTGGAACCAGACACAACCACTGGGGAGGGCATTCTCTTATACCTTTCTCATGCTTACTAATAAACAACAAGAAAACAACATAAAGTCATCCGGTTTGACTTCCTTACTCTCTAACACCAGTATAGAACAGAGCATACCTGGTATTCCTTATGTCTCCAGCGTCAACTTCAGATGGTCAAGAAATGAAGAAGACACCACAATTTGGTACTTTATTAACTCTGATGAGCCTTTTTGCATCAGTCCTAAAGAGTTAGACTGACAGCTGTTGAACATGTACCTTCATCTCTGTAATTCCTGGTTATCCGACACATTACCATGATGCGAGACCTGAGCTCTAGAGCAGGGGTGCCGTTCTCCTTCTCCTGCAGCGTGACACGCATCATTCGCTGCACACGTGTCCAGTGCTGGCAGGAGCATAGGGGTAAGGATCTTGGTGCTGCTGCCAGGTAGAAACAAGGTGCCGGGCTGGATAAAACTAGGTGGAGGGCTGGATTCGGCCCACAGGCCATGAGTTTGACACCCCTGCTCTAGAAGCTTAACCTCAGTTGTTTCCCACATCCCAAAAAGGCAAAAGCTCCATTTCTGAATCTTAGGACTTCAGTAGTTTAGTATTCACTGTAACAATGACTCAGTACTTACTGCAGTTTACGATTTGTAAGAAAGAATAGGTTATATTTATGGCTTCTTGATAGTAAATGGAGATACAATTCTGTTGTGATCACCATGGTATACCAAATAGTAACCCACTACTCTTAAATAGTCCATCGTTGACTTGAATTTGGGAGAAAACAGCCCGGTAATGCAGCAGGATATTGTAGACTGAAGATAAGTTCCTTCTTAACTTTCCATGGAGGCTGTTTGGTATCCTGAAACATGAAGATTTAAACTTCTGTCATGAATATGCTGAATATTGAACGTACTTTTATTCATACGAACCTTCAACATTTTGAAAATCCAGCTCATCAAGTTTTTTTATCTATTGTGATACCTTTGTAGCACACAATTTCAGATGAACCATGGGTATGTAAATAAATAGCAAGTCCTTGGTGACTTTTTTCTTGGGCTTTATTACATATTTACTTGGAATACATAGAACTGGCCCTGGATATTTCTGAAACATCTATTTTACAATGAGGGTCTTTTTAGCTTTAGAAGTACACACACAAGAAGAAAGTCTGGCGCATGTTGGCAGTCCACATTGCTATTTTGCTATTTTGACTTCAAAGCAGTCACCTTTCAAAAGATTGGTTATTTGTGCTCAGAGGGAGAAAAGTACTTATACTAAAGAAAGAGCTGGCCCATTTAGGGAAACCTGAAGGAGTTATGCTTACTAAGAGGAAATAAAATAATCTAACTTCTCTTGTGAAAAACAGTGAACACTGTTCCTTATAGCAATTTCTTCACTAAATGGCCATAGCACAAGGCTTCAAAGGAGCAGCTAGAATACTGTTTTGATGTTAACATGATGCTTATCACAGACTTATTTTTTTCTGTCCAGCTTGATCCATAGCCAATCAAATATAACACATGAAATCAGGCAAGGGAAGAGGGCTTCCACCATTCTATCGTTTTACTTTCCGTGGGGCACAGCACAAGGAATGGCACTCTTTCATTTCAACAGATTACACTAAACTTGCATGTTATTACAACTCCACCACTGAGCATATGCTTAATTTCCTGTGCATCCACAACGTAGTAGAGTCTAACAAGGTTGAACAACATAGCCCGCAGTATTTTCTCACATACCAAGACAATAAGGAACCACAGAAGTTGTCCAGCAGATGTCTGCTGTTAAGATATGTTTTTAATCACAGAAAGACAAATCTAATAAACAGAGAATTTTTATTATAGTTTTAAAGTTTTTATCTCTGGTGCCTACAATGGCATTGTTAGCTGCTGGATTTTTACCCCACAGCAGTAAATTAGAAAAGAGACAAAAGAAGTAGATCCAGAAGTCATTGCCATTACACTCATTAGTAGGCAGTGGACTGAGAAACAGAAGGAAGTAAAATTCATGTGAAAGAGCATATATCCACCATATTGAATAAATAAAATTGATTTCCTAGCCTTCTGAATCTCTTTTAACTTCATTGATATACCCCTCTCTAATAAGTTTATTTTTTATTGTTTTTTACAAGCTGACTCACTGAAAGTGAATCCATGCTTGAATTTTAGACTGCTCTGGCTCTAGCTTGTTTGTCAAAATAAAAGTAAATAATACTCGAAGGAGGAATATGTCCTTGAAGCAATTTTTTCATAGCGTAATTGATGGAACACGACACCTCAGAGGGACTAAATCTTGGCTTTTAGGCATAAATATAAAACTGTATTCTACATCATAATCTGCCAGACACGTGACTAAAAAGGCACAGAAGTGTATCATTAGGAAAATAAATTGCAACATCATATATCATCAGAGCAACAAAAGACAAGGTGTACTCAGTTTTTAGTCTTTAAAGTAAAAGGGAGGAGGGTTTTACCTAGATTTAATAAAGTAGTCTTCATACTTTTAGAACTGAAGACTGATTTCTCTTCCCAGCTCAGCTTTCTTCTCATTTTCACTTAAAACATGAACCTTTTCTACACAAAATAAAACACCTATGATTTTCTAAACACATACTCGGTTATATTTCATACCCACCAACTCTTGCCACTGCCACTGGAAAAGACAATCTCTATTAATCTGAAAGCTGGAAAAGAGGGTGGTAATGGTAACATGAATAGCATGGTGGCTGCGATAGCCGGTATTTTGGTGTGATAACGAAGTATTTTATGTGCAGGATTTTACTCAAATTTTCAAATCAAAAATTATTACTGCAAGAGGGTGTTATTAATATCAAATTAATTATTTCTGTTAAACTTTGTTTTAAGATGTTTCAGGTGCTCTGCACAGTCCCTTAGCAAAAGACCAAAATAGAACAGTAGAGATAAATGCCACTGACCGCAGAAGTCCCACAGAGGTAAAGCATCCCCAGATCTTAACCACTGCTGATAAATAGCCTGGCCTTTGGGTCACACATACTGTATTTCAGGAACTGTGATTCCAGTACAATTTAGCACACATCTAACAAAAATTGGGTCATGCAAACACTATACGTAAAGGAATTGCTATACTTTCATCATTTGTAAGCTAGCACTGTAACCAGAATGATGGATGTCTGTACCCATTGCCCTCTTATGGCTGAAAAGAATTCTACCCTACTGCTGCTTTATTTTTTTCAGACTAGTAATTCATTGCTGAAATATAAAAGAACCCATAATGGGAGCAGTGCATCACAAGAAGAAATTTTCCAATGCGTGGGTATTGCTAGTCTGGCAAGTTTTTAAAAAATTATTAGCAGTAACAGGAATTTCCATTAAACAAATTGCATCATGCTACTGGCGTTATCACAAATTTCAAAATTTTCACAGACTACCCCAGTATTTCAAAATCCTAACAAATGGTGATCATTTCCAATGCATACTGTAGTGTCCTTTGGAGGACTTATTTGTAAGTCCTGTAGTGTCCTTTGTGAGGCTTATTCCTAACAGATTATTTCACTTCAGGCCTGGACTGACTGAATATTGCTATATTTTTATTATAAAAATTCATGAAGTACAGTTACTTTGCAGTTCAACCCAGCACTACCCTCGCTAATGCATCAACACTGGCACTCCTTGATGCTGCAGGGAGAGTGGAGGAAAGACGACCACTTCAATTCAAGCCATGTGAAAGTCAATAGCTGCACTGGAGCTTCTTGTTCTGTTCAACAGCCTGATTTCACAAGACTGTTTGAAGAAGTAATGCAATCCATTTTCGTGCTTTCTAAATAATGAGAACTGACAGCCCTGTGCTGCAATTGTTGTACTTAACTCTGGTGCTGAAGCTTTACTCACAGCAACATACCGTGGGGGAAGTGGTAGTGAACCTTATTCTCAAGCAGCTCGATGCTCTTGAATTCATTGTTTTTCTTCCCTTGTGTGTGTTCCTTCCTCAGGAAAATGCTAGTAGGTTGCCAAAACAACAACAGAACATGAACATTATAAGGGCAGACCAACACTGCTGGCAAAGCCACAACAATCATATGTGATATCTGAGAACCACCAGAGCTATTTTAGCAAGTGAACTGGGGGAATGACAGCTGTATTTCAGCACCTAGATTACAATGCATTGCCTGTTTACATGCCTGTATTTTTCTTTCCTGTGTTTAGCTTCTCACACTGTAAAAACAAAGGAGTATATTTACATTTATAGCATGAACGTTAAACAGAGTTAAAAGAAGATAAAAACCTGCACCTTAAGATACATGCAGGCTCATTGCCCGTCCATTGGGCAGACCCTGTTTATTGCACAAACAGCTAGGCACAAAGCTAAGAATTAGCACAACTGTACAGGCCATCAGCTAAGAGAAGACCAAGTATCAGTGCACAGCAGTGTAAGAGCAGACCTAAGAAACTAAAGGAAGTTTTTGTGTACAGCTCCTCTTGTTAGCCAGGAAAAAACACTACAAAACAAAAAGATTTTTATCCCTCTCCAGTGGTGCCAGATTTTTTTTAACCTTTAATGGTTGCTCCTTAGTATTGTGTGTTTATTTTCTCCTATTATAGGCCTTTATTTTTAAGAGATATGTTTCCTAACTTGGCAATGTGCTAATTTACAGCCTACAATCATCCAAAAGAGCTTTTTTTAAAGTAGTATCATTATATGAAAACTCACAGATGTCTCTATGAAATAATGATCTGAGAAAGAATAGTGAATTAATTCTAATGAGAAACTAAAAGTACTTGAGAGACTTATATACTAGTATATTCTATATTTTGTGTTTGACATCTATAATAGATTGCACTACATCTGTCATTTCATTAGACACTGAAAAATACAGAACTGGGACTTTCCTGTGATTTGCAATTTAGTTTTCCTCTTCTACCAAACAGCAATATTTATGCCATCTTTATTTATTGCTTTAAGATTATCCAAAGTCATATTTATCTGGAAATAATTTTCTTAATCCATATAATTTAGATAAACTGGAGTAACACCAGCAACCCTGAAAATTTTCTGGAGAACAGTGTCATATGTTGAATGTTTCTCACTGTTCGAGAAACAATGCGACTTGTCTGGTTCAATAAGACATTCTTTATCATCCTACAACCCAGACCTATGGGTCACCATCTGGACACTGCAACAGTTCATCTAGCACGTCATCCTTTCTAGTCACACAAGCTGATTGATTGCTTGGTCGTGCTCTCCATTACCTTCTTTCCCCTCACCCTGCATGTGACAGCATGCCCCAAATTTACTGTGTACATGCTAGTCAGATATGCTGCAGTGAAGAGCTCCTCTGTGATCAAAAGGCAGGTCTGCAAATGGCTGCAGATTACAGACTGGATGTCAGACACCAGCAACACACCTACAGACATAGCTACTCCACTTCCAGAATTGATGCAAAACCAGCTTTACTCAAACCCATGGGCAAACTGATCTTCCCTCACAAATCTCGTTCTCCTTGAAATTATTGCTTTAATAACATCAAGGGTCTCATCAATGCATATAAATACCCAAAGAGAGGATGCAAAGGTAGAGACGAGCTCCTTTCAGTGGAGCTCAGTGATAGGATCAAAGGCCATGAGCACAAACTGATACACGGGAGGTTCCCTCTAAACATCAGGAAACACTTTTTTTTTACTGTGAGGGTGACTGAGCGTGAAAACAGGTTGCCCAGAGAGGTAGCAGAGTAACGTAGTCCTGGCGGCTCTGCTCAAAGGGGATGTTGGACCAGATGACCTACACAGGTCCTTGCCAAGCTTAACCACACTGTGAATCTGTGACCAAAACTTGAAAAATACTTAAACTCCTGTGTGTAGTTCATTCTTAAATCTACCCAAAACACATTTGCACTCTATAAAGAATATGTGCACAATCTATCAAGATGACTGTCTCAGGTTGATGCCTATCTGCCCAGGGGTTGCCTAGCTAAACCAAGGGTAGCTAAACTAAGGGTAAGACAAACTGACTTACCTAAGGAAAGGTAGAAACAATTCCCTATTCAAGTCCTTGAAGATTAGTTCAAGTGCCCAATTCACTAGTTATGTTGCAGATAGATATAAATTATGTTTCTCTATTCTCAAAAGAATGGCGAGACATAGGGGTTATTTACACTGAGGTTTTGCCTTCATCATGGAGTAAACACAACGACTCAGTGACATTTCACTGCTAGAAAAAAATCACAAGGAGGAGACACGGTATGGGGTCTACGTAGCTGGCAATAAATGTTACAATTATGTTGTCTCCTTTGGGATTCAATGCAGATAACTAAGATGTAGTGGCTAATAATTATTTGTGAGTAAGTATTTAAATGTTGAGGGGTAATTTTACATGCTGATGTAGGATGGCTAGAAACCACGATAATAAAGGCTGCTGTGAAGATAAGCTGAGAATAAACCTTTGGCCAAGCCTTGGCCTAGATGTCCCTATAAATTAGCATCATCAATTTTGAGATTTTGTTGCCCTTCCATGGTTCTCTGAGCAGGGGGGGATATACAGCCACTTCTTCTCCTGTGTCATACACTGTACATGAAACAAGCCTGGAATTACCTATACTCACTGGCTTCCCACCAGTCATTCTGATGTTCTAAGACCAAGGTACGCTCTGGTTACTTGCACTTTCTGCAAGAAGGCTCACCTTAGCTAGTTACACTAAAAAAACTGTTATTTCAAAACAGGTATTTTGAAAAACTTAGGGACAGAATCTGGAAAAATAGCGTAAATACTACGAATCTCAATCCTCAGACTACAGAAACCTCATTACCTCCAAAAGTTACTACTAATGGACACTAGTGTAAGAGTTGAGACTAGTTTGTTTCTATAATTTGAAAATATATCCCTCTTTCTCTGGTAAACATCAGAAAGTTGATCTGAAAGAAAAAATTTTTCTTTTACAATCCAGACTAGTCCCTTGAAAATATTTGCACACATTTGTCACACTATCACTTTGATGAAGCAATTCAGACATCACAATAGTAATGGGTTTTGACCTTTTAATCATTTCCATTTTGCAAATTCTCTGTCTGACAACCACAAAAGGTACCTGTTCTCTGGAGTCGATGGAAATTTTCTGTCAAATAACCATCCGCGGAGACAGAGAAAACACATAATGACAGGATATATTTGTGGAGAACCTGAATGCATTGCAAAAAAAAATCCAGACCTGAAAGCAGATGAGTTAGAACAAAGGGACCCAAGAAAGATATAAGGCAGAAATTAGGCCTAGAAAATTAAAAATACTGAGGAATTTAATCAAACAGGACAGTCTAATCAATGAAAAGCAGGCCACATTCTCTCTGGGTGATTGCATCCCTCCCCTTTTTTTGTGGTGGTAGTAACAGCCTATGTTTAAGATAATCACATTCCCACAAAACTCAGATGTCTATGTCTACCCTAATTTTCATATTTGTCACATGGGACTTCACACTCATTCCCCTGAAGTCAACAGCAGTTGTCAGTGATTTCAGTGAAAGTGATGATAAAGTTAAGCGAAAAGTGGATTTACAGCACAAACAGCTTAATGATCTTTTATTTTATTGCCTTTTCTTAGAAGAAAGAATTAGCCCATCTGATGACACACACACCCTGAGTACTTCTCCCCACTACTGTGCTAGATCAGAGGCTATGCAAGCAGGTCTTCTACGCATCACTTCCCTTCTCAACCTGTTCTAACTATGTCACTTACTCAAAAGTGGTGAGTAGAGAAGGTTTAAATGAAAACCTTAAAGCAAGTTATACAGAAACACGCAAGTAAGTAGTCCTATTAAACAACTACATCAATGATTGTTATTTACCAGTTCTGTATCTCTAGTGCTTTTATCCAGAGAGGTGAATGAAATCCTTTAGAGATGCTTCTGATCTCACATCTGAATTTTAAACCAAGTTCTTCGATATAACCTAACCAAAACCTAAAAGAATAATGAAGAATTTTATTTGTGTGTATACCTACAGTTCCCAACACAACTTTTAGAGGAAGACACACCTATGTTTGTTAAACACATCTAACACACTTATTTGTTTACTCATGTGCCAATAAATTATGCTAGTTCACGCCCTTCTGTAGCAACTCAACCTCACTGTATGAGGAGTAGGTAGACCAGTAAAAGAGCAATACTTTTGTGCAGCCTTTAGGATTTTATGTCCAGTGTTTAGAGAGCTGTAATTGTTATAAACCCCTGTGACACACACACTCCTAAATACATTGGGCTAGTCTTACTATAAAACATCAAAATCTCCGTGCCTTTGATCAAACACGCCAACAGACAGCCAAGCGCTAATAACAGGGATACTGTTTGGACTTACCATATTTTCCTGGCTGTCAGGCTAATGCCATTTTGCTGATGGGAGATTATAGAGATTTAATTAAAGCTACCAGATTTTAATAATGGACTCATTTAATAGAAAAGCTGCTTTGGAAAAGGACAGTCAGCCTAAATGCCAGTCTGCATCTGGGACCTTCATAAAGTTCTTTTGTACTTGCAGCCAAAACAACAATCAAGGCTTTGTTAATAATGTTGTTACAACAGAAGAGTGGTAGTGAAGTAGAAGTTAACTCTTTCATTCTATATCTTATTATCGATTTCTAATTCAATGCCTCTTTTTCCACTTGTAGTAAAGTAACCTTTAGTGGACTCTGTACCTGCCTCCATGGAACGCCTTCTGGATCTGACCATTGTTTGGCCAAGACTTGAGTAATCAGTTCCAAACTGTTTGCAGGACTAATCACAATAGACCATAGGAACAAAATTACTATTGGCTAATTTAATTTTTTGTAAATCCCTCTATTAAAAACACTACTATGTCCTATGATCAATGTGCTGATAGGTAATCACAATTTAGTTTGTATAAGAGACTCTTATTCTTGAGTAATAAAAAGCAGTGTCATAGCGATACAAATATGCTGAAAGTTATAATGTTTCAAGGCTTTGTATCTAGAACTGCCTGGAATCTGACATACATACCAAATAGGCTCCAGCATCTAGAGACTATGGAACAAAATCCATGACTATTACAGGCCTTCTAAAGCCTATTTACTCTAGAACAAAAAAATATTGTGCAACACTACTAAGTGACCTGCAAAAGAGGAACCACAGAATGCCTTCAATTGGAAGGGACTCACAAGGATCATCAAGTCCAACTCCTGTCCTTCCATAGACCAAACCCAACATTCAAAGCATGTGTCTGAGGGTGTTGTCCAAATTCTTCTTGAACATACCCAGGCTTGACACATGTTCCAGAGGTCCACCACCCACAGCATGAAGAATCTTTTCCTAATATTCAAACTAAACCTTCCCTGGCACATCTCCCTGTCATTCGCTCAGGTCCTATCATTGGACACCAGAGAGAAGAGATCAGCATTTTCTCCTCTTCCTTCCCTTGTGAGGAAGGTGTAGACTGTGATGAGGTTTCCCCTCATTCTCCTCTTCTCCAGCCTGAACAGACCAGGCAACTTTAGCGGCGTCCTCTCACCAATAAGTTGTTTTTATTTCAGTGTATTTTCACTTATTATTTGCTCTTTATCTTCTCCTAGGACTCCATTTGTCTTTGGTTTCTGCACCACAAATAGAGAAGTTGTATTTTATTATAAATTTCATTTTTAAAAGAAATTTGCTTTTCTTTGCTGCTCATTCATTTCTACTGTGAAGTTCACATCCTGATGGTCTAAAGATATACTTATTCCCATACACTTCCCTAATCCAGAATTGTGTTTCCAATAAGACTCCCCAAAGCACTGTAATATTTACTAGTATACATTTTGGCACACATGAATTGTGTGATTTTATTTATATTCATGCCTTTTGCATCTATACATCTATATAGATCTTGAAAACATGGTGAGTGTTTTTCCTAAGTGTTTTAACAATTTGACCCTGTTAGTGTTGTTTACTTTAAATTCCAGTATGACTCTTTTTATCTGTATCATTATCAAAATAATACAGAAACCCTGAAACAAGCAGATGCAAAACCCCATCAACTGAAATAATCCTCTACTTAGTTTGAAGAAAGGCTTGAAATACATGTACTTTGAATTATATCTCAACCAACTTTTATTACCATCCCTATCAAGAGTAAAATAATTTGCTTTGAAAAGCAGCATGGTAATATAGCTTCTGTGGTACTGATTAATATGATCAAAATTTTTTTGGATAAACTTTTTTTTTTAAGAAAACCCAAAGCATTCTCAAGCACGCTCACGCTATAGGTAGGATTTATGTGAGGAATGTACTAAGAGCAAAACGTGACACTAAAATAATGTCAAGTGTTCAAAAAAAAATTTTTTTAAGTTGTAGCTAAAGTTCCATTCTGATGGCTGTCTGTTCAAACTCATTCTTCCTTCGACTTCAGAACAGTTTCTTATCACAGATAGGGGGTAGACAGCGTTTAATATCCAGAAGCACCTAGATTTGTATGTAAAATAAAAAGAAGCCAGTCTTAGTGATCTTTATAAAGTAAATTTGAAAAAGTACACGTTTCATGGCATCTTTTAAAACTCTCCCAACCCGAAGGGAATTTAGAGACTTGATTTCAAAACACAATAGAAGAAAGACTACTTAAACAGATAACCTTAAAGTCAGCCCCTTGACTCATCCCACAGGTTACTGAACCTTTCTCAGGCTCCAGAGGAGCAGCCACACATCTTGCTAGAATTGCAATCACACGGAATGGGTCATTTTGTCAGGTAAGTCTTTTAAAAATAAAGCCAGAACATAAAATAAAAATACTGACACGTGTTTTCTGTGTTGTGTTGTCTGTATATAGCTGGTGATGTCAAATTATGCAATAGATATACATAGAGCAGTAGAGTAAATCCATTTGGAAACCTCAGCAAAATGGTATTAAGTTGTGCAAAGCAATTAGAACTGAACCTTTGCATTCTTTTCAGATTACTGAACCATGTATGGCTATTCAATTTTTTCAATTACAACATTCTGCAGAGCTATATATTTCAAAGTGCTTCTCTATGAACTAATATATAGTTCAACCAGGGTGGTATCCACAGTGTCACCACCAAGGCCAAATGGATAAAGTTACCAGAGGGAAATATTCTTTTGTGGCAGGTTGATTTAGTCTTTTTAAATGACAGCAGCTGAACAATCAACTCTTATTTGTTTCTGTTACTAATAGGGAGGTGCTAGGTGGGTCAGCCTTGTAATGAAGTTTTTCTGTGAAAAGAAACTGCTAGTCTTGATAACAAAATTACAGTGTCGATAATAATAAATAGAAGGACCAAGTAGATTCTGAAGGTGTTTCAATTCATCATTGAAAATAATCTGTTTGCTGTGTTTAGGAACACTTCTTTAGTGAGCAAAACCAATTCTTTTTTACAATTAATCAATTTTAATGTTATTTTAAAATAAAAAAAAAACGAGATTTGAGAACAGAAATAGGGGCTTCAAAAACGAGGGATGTGTAGCAAATGCATGTAGCATTAAAAATGAATCCTAATAGCTAGAGGTTTGAGAGAAATAGCATGTCTCTATTTTCGTATTTAACAATAACCATAATGTTGTGTAGAGAGCATGCAATGTCCTGCCCCTGGGACAGCAAATAGGCAAAAATAAAGTAAACTTAAACTCTCAGTAGGGTATTCACAAACAGATCATCAAGATAACAGTTGCCAGTTCATCAGCATCTTGGAGTAAAACAGTCACCTTCACTCTATTTGAACTTACTGTAACCTGAAAATAATAGTGTCGAAGGCTGAGGTTGCTCCAAGGCAGAGTTGAGCCCAGCATGCACTGCACACCCTGCATTGCGGGAGGGAGAGAAGCTGCTCGGCTGCAGTTTGACACACTGGATCGACTCCCATGTAGATCAGGCTGTGAGTCCCACAGAATGTGCATGGGAGGGGGTTTCAGGCAATGTTTCTGTGCACAAGCATTGTGATGCCAGCAGAAGTTCAGTAGGTGAAGCCAAGCTCATGGGAAAGGCCTAAGGGACCCAACTCAGCTCTCAGGAGCGCTACTCAGAGCAAGGCTGGACAATAAAACACCCCACTCCATGCTAATGAGTTAGGCCCAATTACTCCATTTCCATAGCCAGTGGAGATCAAATTTGTTGCCCTGACACCACAGTTTGGCTACTTGGTGTATTAGCCCTGAGCAATGTGGCTACTAGGCCTTTTATGAGCACCACGTCCATAGCAAGGGAAGTCTTTGGGCAACAAACCCATTCCTCAGACCACTTCATATCCTTCTGGGAGTATCCCTGCTACCTGAAAGATGAGTTCAAATGTTTTAGTAGTTTAAGTTCCCTGTCTTCCCAGTCTTCTTGATGTGTTTGACAGGGTTTTGGCCCAGTAAAAATAACTTCTTCCCCAAATAAAACTGTAAATGTTACCCTCATCAACTTTTTTACCCACGTATGTTTGGAAACCCTCTGTTGTAAAACTTATTTTTCCATTTCACCTGTTGCTTCCTATAACCCGTCTTGAAACCCCAGTATGTTGATCTCATCATCACATTGTCCACATCTAAACTAGAAGTGTTCCAATCCTCTAACACTGCCCCACAGACAAACATCAAACACAACCGAGTTAAACAGAGAGGATTTTTCTCAATCTGCATTTTGCTCTCAGTAGAAGTTTTGTATCTATTTCAGACTCAGAGGAAGCTTGTACATCACATTTTATCCAGCTGCATGGTTTGAATGAATAGAAGCTCTTGCCTCTGTATTCAGGCCTTGCCTCAGTTATACCCCCAGCCAACAGCTAGCAAATTGTTTCCAGATTAATTTACCTGCTGTGCTGGTGTTCAGTGCTCCCTTGAGGAATTCTTCTTGTTTAGTGGCACTTTTATCACTCCCCCTTCTGCATGCTGTGCACTCTCTGTGAACACTTCCAAACTCTCTCTGAGAGTTTCCTACACCTTGTTCCAAATACCAGGTATCATCAGGACTCAAGACTGCCATGAAACAAATGACAGCCTTTGGCTTTCACCTGGCTTGGGATTTTCTGCCTTTTCTTCGTAAGATTTCAGAGTCACTAAAATATGCACACAGGCATTTTTTTCCTCCATTAATTTAATTTTGAAGACTGCCCAGAAAATTCTGAGTGCTTCCTTGGGATCTTTTTCAGACTTCTAGTTCTGTTGCAGCTTTTTCTCCCCCAGTACCAATGTGGATGTAATTTGTAATTTCTCAGGGCAAAGAAATTTGGTAGAGGTCTACTTCATTCCAGAGAGGAATATCTAACTGACCACAAACCAAGTTTGCCCATTACACAATAGGCTGTGGGAAAGCACACCATTCCCCACAACCAGAACAGTGGCTAACACATTCACAGTGAGCAGGCTTTGTGCATCAGTTCTTCCCAGCCACAAGTAGCAGATGTTTTAACCACCGCAGTGACTAACAGGGTGAGGTCTTTTCCCTTTCTTGCCTTTTGAAGATAAAAACGCCCTGGTCTCATAAGACTAAACCCTACAAGTGAGACATCTTGTGTTGTGTAATTTCATCCAGGATAATCAGAATCTGGGGAGAAGGAATTATGAAGACTTTTAATTGAAGGAGTGGTACTTTCCATACCTGTACCTTTGGACCAGAATCTATTCAATTCCAGGCCTTTCGTTTTTATTATTTCAAATTTCCTTAAATGAAATCTCAGTCTGGGGCTTGAGAATACATGGACATTTCTGTGAATCACTCAGGACCCTTAGGCCTTGCCCAGCACCTACAGGATTGCATCAAGTTGGAGAGTGCAAGAGTATATCAGGCTACAGAAGGACACTGTGAAAAACAGTCGTGCATAACCGCTGAAAACAAAGAACTACAGGAAACCTGTAGCATTTACATCCATTTCAAGAGCCTGGCCTTACTAGATAGATCTCATTCAGAGGGGTTGTAGAGATGTAATGGAGAAAGCCAGGCTCAGTTATAAACAATTATGCAGGCAGCAGAGGCTGAATAGGTATGGCCCAGTGTGGTGATTCATCATTACCTGTCTGCTGAGCTCTGAAGGAGGAGTGGCATCATTTCTATTTACTGGTTGTAAACAAACTGGCAAAAGTGAAAGAAAATTAAAGCCAAAGGTAAAAGGGAGAGATAAAAATAAGATATAAATAGTGAGAAAGATTGAATACTAGATTTTAATGCTTGCTAATGAATTTAGCAAACCCAAACATGTGATAGACTAGAGCATCATTGTTGCTTATTTGCAAAACCATGGACTTTCCAAAAGCTGGGGAAAGGCTCTATAGATATATAACACTATTGTAGTCTTTCCTTGTAAAGCAATTAAATTGCACTATGAGGAACTGTTAAATCTGGAAAACTCAATTTATACAGAAAACTAGGTGTCAATCTGGGGGTTGGATTTACTGCTGCCTCCTAGAGGGAAGAGCTTTGAAACCAAACCCAAACTTTATTTAACCATTTTGGTCTTGTTAAAGTACTTTACAAGGTGTTACCATACCCAACAGAAATTCACACACAAATGATGTCATTTGCAGCAACATTTCAAGAAAAAACAAGAAATTGTTTAAGAGGTATTTTATAATAAGCTCTGTATCACAAATGCAGATGATAATAATACACTACAATTACTCCATGCTTATCTGAAATCCTCAAGTGTCAGTAAAACACAGAACAAGGTGTGGCAGCACAGAGAAGATACCAAAAGGCAAGTTCAAGAGTATTTTTTCAGTTCATTAACTGCTCTCATAACTGCCTGTATACTTGGCATTGTGCAGACCTGCGTCAGATTTGCCCTTGATCAGAAATGTGGGGTGGGAGCATGTAATGGGGCAGGTTGAGGAGAAGAGCTGACAGGCTGGGTGCTGTCATCCCATCAGGCACACACACCCTGTGACACACGGTGACCAAAGTTACCTTCTGCCATCAAGCCATGGAGCTGCCAGCCTGAGTCACAGGGCAGATGCCCGCAGGAGGGTTGACCTCTGCTGCCTCTGGCCACCAAACATGGTTGTAACCTGGGAAACTAACTCAGAGCATCTCCATACCAGCTAGTCACATGTTGTCCTGTTCCTGTAGTTTTGCTGTGTGGCTGAATCATTTGAAAGCTCCAGTGTTGGGGGAATTCACTGCTACAGACTGATTCAGTGTCTGGGTTACAGGGACTGCTAGACAAGTGGCTGCCTTACCAGCTGAAAATATCACAAAAATGAGAAATGTAATTACAAATGAGTTCTATTGGAAAATAAAGGTATAAAATATTCTTCTGTTAGTCTTTGTGCCAACAGTCCTCTTTTTCTTTTGATCTGAAGCAGATTTGCAAATCCTAGAAACAATGCAGAGTCATTGTTTGTTCAGATCTTGGTATTGCTGTTTCACTCCGCTCAGCCTGATTATATTCCCATAGAAAATATCCGTTCTTAAAACTGGACCAAAATTTGTTGCTTGCTCTAATAGGCTTCTACCTGTCTTTTCATAATTTATTTGCCCTCTGTCAAGTTCCCATTTCTGTAATCATTTAATACTCTATTTTCACACTCTGTTGCACCTCTGACTTTTAAATCTTTTTCTTTTCACTTCCTGCTTTTTGAAGAAATTATGGCATAGATTCATTTAAGGCTTTAGTTTCTGGACCTTGGAGTAATGCTGGTCGTTCACCAGTTCTATAAATTTCTTTCTTTTATGCCAGTGCAATGCTTTTCACAGCAATTGTTGTGGATTTCTTGGTAAGTCTCTACATATAGCATATCTCCTTTTATCTGCTAAATGTCTACCCTCCAGACAGAAGCTCCAGCAATATCACCTTTCTACATGCCATTTTTTTCTTACAGTTGAACTGGTGCTTCATTTTAGCAGTTTACCCTTTGCTTTTTCTGAAGATGAAGCCACTTCATGGAACATAACATTTAGTGTAATTATAGACCAACTACACCAAATATCTAGTGCATCTGAAGAGCATTATCAGAAACTTGAATGTCCATGATGTAATGCCAACCTCATGACCAAGAAATGCAGCCCTTGATCAGACAAATACCATACCTTCCAACACAGCAGTCCCCATGAACACATACTGACTTTTGTATGGAAGACTAAAATTTCACTCTAAATGATAGAAAATACTTCACTCCATAATGAGAACCGTACTTGTTTTGCAAACAAGTCACTCATTGCCCCTACAATGTTTTTCACTTTCTAAGAGAGTAGAAGTTAGAAAGAGAAGGGAGATGGGATACATAGACAGGATATCAGTAATCTGAGACAGTCAGTAATCTATAGAAATAAAATATCCAAGATGTGAAGAAAAACCAAAACCCGTCTCATCTTGATGTTTCATTGTTTTATTCATCCGTCATCTTTCCTTCCTTAAGGAGCACAGCATTCTTTCTCAAAACTTTAATAGAACTATCATGTTACCTGTAAATAACTTCTTAGAGCTGCTTCAGGTAGGATAGGTTAACGTACAGATGCCTTAATGTTGCTCCTCACCATCCCAGATCATGAGATTATCTGTTAATATTTGATTCACTGTTCCTTTTCTCATTTTTCAAATTATATTAGCCCCTAGTTTAAAAAAGAAAAGATTGACAACATGACTTTTATCTGATGTATTGTGATCTTTTCATGTTCTGCAATATGAACACATTCATCTCAGTGAGACCTGTTGCTGCAAGGTGTCTTCCAGGATCACCCCAGTAAAGGACTGGTCAAATATTACCAAGAGAAAAGTGTAGTAGGGTAAGCCAAGACAAGCCTTCGAAGAGTGAGGAAACATAGCTGTCTGTCTTCCAACAAATTCTTTGTCTGCAAAGGAGAAGGATCACTGATGCTTCCAAGGAGGGAAGTGTTTCTCCTGCTGCAGTTCCAAGAGTGTGTGAGGGAAGGAATGAGAAGGGGGCAGGAGAAGCACATGGGGTTCGTATGGTACAATGTTCTTTAGGCTTCAAATAGCCTAATAATAGGAATCTTTATTCCTTGACTTTCAATTCATATCTGTAACTTCCATCAGCAAAAATCTTGAGATATTTGTGTTAAGCTCTTTTACATATTTGGCTACTAAAATCAGTGACAAGAGAAAAAAAATCCAAGTTGCACCAGATGCTTCCTCAACATGCAGTGGGCATTTCTGAAAGGAAGCATCAACTTGCTGTACACAGATTTATAGATTTTTTTCATTAATATTGTGTTTTCACAATGCTGAATACATTTTCTGGCTGGTCTAAACTAAATAGACTTCAAAAATTATGTTGTTGCATGCACTGTGCAGAAGAAAATACATATTTCTCTCAGCTTCTCTGTTTCCCTTCAACAAAACCAAAACCAAGCCAGTGAAACATTTTAACGGATACAACAACACATTTATTTCTAAGTATTTCAAAATTTCTACAGCAAAAGGCCTTGCAAATCATCATGTAAGATACTTCATACCAACATTTACTCAATTCTTAGCAACTTGTCTACAGCAAGGGATTATTTGTATACACGATACAACTAGCTCCCAGCCAAATACCAACCGAAAAGGGTTATCTTGATTTGCCTGACAGGGCTAGGCTTTCTTTTTGTAATGGTGGATTTCTTTTTATTAATAAAACAGAGCTTTCCTGGAAATTCATATTCTTATAATTTATAAGACCTGTAGCCTGGTAGTCTTAAATGGCTACCTAGGGGTTTAAATAAAAGGAAAATTATCTCTGTGTCACTGAAACAACACAAATTTGTGTTCTGCATTACAGATTTATTGATTGGAAACTCCCCCAAAGCTAGAAGAACACGAATTACATTTCATTTTGCTAACTAGAATTAATAGCCAAGATGTGCTCTAAACAATTAGATAGACTTAAAATCATTTAGAACAACAAATTCTAAGTTGATTGATCCTAGGCTAAACATTAGTCTCTGATGTCACACAAACCAAACAAGCCACAGTTCTGGAATATTTCACGGTTCTGCTTTGGTTTTTTTTTCTTACCACAACACATGGTCTTCTTTGGAAACTGCAGCACTGAGCGTGATGTTATGTTTCTCAGACTGAGGAAGCGTTCTGATTGACTGATGATCATTTTAATGTGGGGCTTTAATCTAGTTAAACCGCAGGGCGCAGGCAGAGCAGATGTTCAATGTGTTTCTGAATTGACAGCCCTATCTCCTTTCAGCAAAACCATGTACACTTTTATTCCACCCTCAGAGTCTCCAGATATAGCATTTTAGGACACACCAACCGAAGTTGTAGCTAGGATATGGCTGCTCTCCTAGCAGCAGTTAGATACATTTTTCCTCATCTGGGCTTTCAAAAATCCCAACACAGGCATTTTGTTATAAACAAACATCTGGTCGTGTCTCAGAAACAAAGAAAGATAAAGTGGTTTTGACAGAACTTTGCCCTCCAGTCAGACTTCACTTTTCAACTATTGTCTTTCATTTATCCTTTTTGAAGGCTATTTGCACAGGCCTCGAACAGGATGTCAATAAACAGATTCAATGATATGGAGAAAAGTGAACCAATACTCTGAGTATAGTTTTTAGAGCAAAGAAGGCAAATTGGGAGCCTTTAATAAACAAAAAATACATAATAAAGTATAAGACATCAAAGTTGACACGACATAGTGACAAGGGCTTTCTGGCTGCTTTCACTGAGCTTTAAACGTCATTTTTTTAACTCATACAGGACAAAGGCAGACCAGAAACATTATCACAATGCAGCTAAACTACCATGCTCCCACACTCTTAGCCATAGTCCCTTACCATGAGCATCAGAGTTTTCTTTACTTGTTAAACACAAGTTGGCATTTTGAAGTTCAAAAGTATATTCCATCTTTGCACATTAAACTTTACACACACCTTCTTGTCAACTGGATTGGTGTCCCAGAGATGTCCAGTGAAGCTGGGAGGAGAACCACAGGAGAGCCATTACTAGGGGGTGCTGCCCTACTCAGGGAAGTGTTCTTCCATATCTCAGTCTTCACCTTTATTGCCTGAACTAAGAAATGTAAGATAACCATAAGCCTATAATTTGCTAAAGAGTATTCACTAATACAACATCACAGTAAGTAATGACATTTTGCTGATGCTTTTTTACTATTTAGGCTAGATAGAAACAACTTAAGTAGGGTACCCTTGGAAAGACAGGTGACATCAGGCATATAAGAGTTTCTTCAACACTGTGAAAAGCAGATGTCAATAGCTGAATCCAACTGGATATTAATTAAGGATGCTATCCTTAAATAGTCCCTGAAAAGCACCTTATGATCCTGACGGAACATTAGGAGGAACTGAGGAATTTAATCCCTTTGCACGTTCCAGAAGACACCACCAATAATTTTGCAGAAGAAAGACCAAAGTAAGAGTTTGGTTTTTTTTTTTTTAAATGGGGTTATTTGGGTTTTCAAAGGAGTAGGAGGAGTTCTGGGAACGCACAGCGTATTGGGACACAGTATTGATATTGTGCTATGGTCTCCTTGAGACATTCTGTATGCAGAGTGGGAGGAGGAGAAGCACATTTGATGTTAATTCATTCTTTTCCTTTCAGAGCTTTTATCACATACCAGAGACTCTCTTCTTGGCTCTTAGAAGTGTTTGGAGGGAAAAAGAGGTCAAATGCACAAAAATTCTGGAGCAATTTGTAAAGAGAGCGCAGCTAGAGAAATCAGGGATTGTGTTTTATTCAGCCTAAAAACTTTAAAAATATATTTTTAAGCACATGCAAATTTCTCCACTGAAATTGCTTCATTGGCTGTTTTTTTAACATCTAATGATGCAGCCAGAAAAGGCAGTCTTTTTAATGCTAATTATTCATACTGTTCATATCCCCTGTGTTTGAGCCACACCACCACATTTCATTTGCTCTTTAAGAAACAAAGCAAAAGATCTGCAGCAACAGATAGACTAACGACACTAATCAAATGGATCCACAATACATAATTCTTGGAAGGTAAATACATTCCTCTTAAACCAACAGATGAATTATTTTCTTTGCATACCTTTCTCCCAAGAGAAGGGATAACAAAATTCTTGCATTGGCATGATGCTGAGATTTCTCTCCTGGGCTCTGTAAACAATACATTATAAGAGGTTATCCACATGTACTGCAAATACAACCTGGTTTTACAACTAAGTTACTACCAGAACACAAATAATAAGCCAATTCCTTCCATGTATTCCTGATATTTCTCTTCAGAAAAAATCAAATTTCACTAACAATGAAAATCGATATTTTAACCAGAGGTGATTCAGCCTTTGGGGCTCAGTGAACAACATCTGTAATATTACACTGCTCTGTGGGTTGACAGCTCATATTTGAGCTCCAAGTGACTGAAAATAAAACAGCCTCTAAAAGCTCCCCTGCCACAAACAGGAAGAAAGAAAAACTCCACCTATGTCCATAGACCAAGGACCAGCATTTCCCAATAGAGTAATGTTCAGTCAGGATTTGGAGGTTTAGCTAGTCCTACACAGGTGTCCACTCACACAGCTAATTAACATTAACGCTCATACAGTAGCAAAGCAATTTAGTTCCACATCTTGAAGTTATTATTCTCACTGAGCAGGACACAGAGACCGCGGATGTTAACTCCACTACTGGGATGGCTGCTTTCTGCCCAGTTGTGACATTTGTCTTTTGTATATAGTACAGCACAGCACATAGCTGACCAGGCTTCAAGCAAGCTAACGCATAGGGAAGAAAAGCAGTTTAGCTACAGCAACATGGAACTCTACATATGCTATATGCAGCCTCATGCTCTGCCAAAGACCTGGCTGAGCACTATGGTGTAGGAGGTCTGGCTGTAGTACATCAGGTAGTGCATTTAAAGCCAGTTCTAGCATATCCAGATTGCTGCAGTATGCAACATCCTATCTCACATTACAGCCTTCTAATGTTACGCTGATAGGCACCAGATGAAAGCCTCGAGTCTTGCTTCCAAAAAAAGGCAAAATGAATGCTGCATGTGATTTCTTCAATGCTTATTTTTTGTATTTTTAAAGCCCTAACTAGAGGTAGATGTTCTCCCTGAAAGATGAGAAGCCTTTTTCTGTAACCCTTTTTATATCTTCAGGTATCAAGTTAGGAACACACCTGCCATCACCATGTACACTCCAGCTGAGAGTGAGTGTTATTTCCTGTCTGGAAACACAGAGGTTATCACATTAGTTAGTTAAAGTTGTAAAGCTCAGAAATTGCAGCCAGACATCAATACAGAGGGTCTCAAGTGTGTGGTAACCCACTTTCACCATTATTGACACAAGCAAATGCATTAACCCATGGAGCTGATCCTCTTCTGAAATATCTACACTGCTCTCAGAAACTCTTGCAGAGTTAAAATAAGGCTAATTCAGGATGCTGTCCCAAAGGGAGAAACCTTTTCGAAAGGAAAACCTACCATTTCCAAAAGTCTTTTACCCACATAAGCAGACTTGTAACCTTGAAATTCTCTCTTTTGTTTCCTTGCTCCATTTAGCATTTCAGCATCTGATCATAAAGCAAGTACTGATACACTTCAGAGCATCCCTGGAATTCTTTTCCCATATTTCTTGTTTTATGATCATCTTTCCTAACTAGCACCAGAAATTAACCTGCTTTTCTATTAAATAACTCATCAAATTGCAATATGCCCAGCAAGGCCTCCCAGACATACAACTACTTCAGCTGTTGGTGTTCATTGCCAGTACTCTGTTCGAACAGGTTGGTTTTGCCTTAGACATAAAGTCCTACTGAAAATCCCACAGGACAAAAGTCTTCATACTTCCTAGCTTCATTGCAGTGCCATTGTGAACAGAAGATGCCCAAAGCGGTAAATACCACCAGGTGAATAGTCACTAAAACTTGTTCTTCCAATGGCTTCTTTTCCTGCCAGGGGAGGCCTCTTAAAGCAGTCTAGTGATATCAGACTTGCCATCTGCTTGAATAAACCAGTCTTTAAAATAATTTGTCAGTCCATCTACATCAGCAACATTCATTTCATTAATTGGAAGAATTAGCTCTTTGTAGCAAGTCAAAGACTGTGGAGCCAAAATATACTGTATCATCTCCCAAATGATCCAGAGACCCTTGGACGAACTCTTGGGGTGCCATTAAAATGAATAGTTATCTAGAAAAAATAGCATTTTAATGTTTATTTAACGTAGCTACCTTTCCAAAAAAAAGGAACTTTCAACATTTTTAAACATCTGGTTGCCTTATTTTTCAGTTTGTTTCTCCAGTTGTATGAGCAGAAGGTCTTCAATTTAGAAAAGACAAGTCTGTATTCTTAGCCACATGGATGCTCTCAGGTTACATGCAGTGCGGAGGAGGAGGAGATTTAGAAATACCTTTTAAGATTATTTTAGTACTGATGTATTAAGTTTTAGAGGGTCAAATTCTACTATCTGTTATGCTACTGAGGTCAATGAAGCTATAGTTGAAGTCTGGAGCTATAGTTGTATACACAATACTAGTCACACCAGATACTTCTGCATTTTAAGGAGAGAAATATTGAATAAGGTAAAACAAGATGAATTACAGCAGCTTAATAAAAGAATTGTTTTGTTCTTTTAAATGGCTGAGATTTTTACACAGATACTATTCTAATCAAGAAGAAGGTACGTTGCCACAAACTTCCCAAAAACACACGTGCACATACATACATAATTATTTATGCAAATATATATATTAATAGATAAAACTATAACACCAGAAGTACTCACATGTATTATATGCTATACTTGTAATTTAAACACAGCATACTTGAGAGTCTTAAAGATCTATAACATCAATAGACCCTTAGAGCATCCTTGGATTTCTTCCCCATATTTCCTTGATTTATGATCCCCTTTCCTATCACGCACCAGAAACTAACCTGCTTTTGTAATAAATAGCTCATCAGTCCTACCTGTGAGAATAATAACATCTCTAATTTTTTTACAATATTCTCCCACCTACTTATACCATAATTTAGTCATGACCCTAAAAGCAGCCTAAAAGTTCTTGTCGACTTAGGTGACCACTGTGAACTTAAAAACTTTCAGGATCACTGATTTCTAGCATGCAGAACTCTATTTTCATGGAAAAAAGCATTAAAAAACTTTTTAAGAAGGAAAATCTAAAAAAAAAAATCAATTCAATTCAGGTTTGAAAGTATTTTTCATCATCTTTCCTAACTCCCCTACATTCAGATTTTCAAAATGCAGCATCTCTTTCTAAAATCATAATATGTAGACATAAAATTGAATCCATTCCCATACGCATGGAACAATATGGGGGGGTTTGAAATTCATGTATGCCATCAATATGAGCTTATGCCACGCTATCTATGTTTATGCATCAATTAGCATTTTCAAAATGTATGCTCTTTCTAGAAAGGCAAACAGTGTTCTCATGGAAGAAGGCTCATTAAGCCATCATGAGCTGCAGCCACAAGGGAAACTCTTCACCTCTCTGGGTTGAGAGGGTTGGGACAGAAACCATTTGCTATCTCAAAGGTTTTTGGCAGCTGAAGCAATCATCTGCAGGTTGGCACAGCGGAAGCAGGATGATGACTTCATCTATGCAAATTAAAATGCCATTTTACTGTTAATCGGAACAATAAAGCACCAAGACGTACTTACTACCTTAAGGACAAGGATATTGTGAAGTTGTTTAGGAGTCTGTGGTGTTCTGATGCTGTTCCTATGACAAGCTGTGACTCTAGCTGTGTCATGAATTGGGAAAAGCGAATTGATGTTTTACTGACAGAACAAGACAACCCACAAGTATTGTGTGATATATAACCATATATAAATTTAAATTAATATATAAAGTGGTTAAAGTAAGCTATGAAAGGGCATGTTTAAAAAAACATATTCTTTGAATTTTTTCCTCCATGAGACTAACATCTGTTGGTCATTTTGTCCACCAGCTCACAGAGGTTCAGAATATGAAAGAGGTAATGAACTGTGAGCAAGGTTTTGCTTTGCGAGATGGTTTCTTTGATTTTTTTTTCTGTAATAATTGTAGTGGCCTTTGACTAGTCACAAAGCAACAATCATTAATTGGACCCTTTTTTTTCCTCTGTCTCGTCTTGCAACCAGAAAAACCACATCCTCCAGCCCATGCTCATCCACAAGCAGCAGAGTAAATGCTGCCATAGGGACAACCCACTTAAAGCAGATATCTATTTAGGGCTTGTTATAATCTCTCATCTGGCATAACAAAACCCAGGTGCTGCACATAGCAGCTGCTTGTCACCCTTGCTGATAGCTTGGCAGGTCTGAAAGTGAAGAGAGATCTGAAACCTTGTGCAGACATAATACATTTAATTCCCAAGAAAATAAAACCATGCTTGGAGTTTTCTTGAGTGGTAGTTGTAAGAGGAGACATGGCACTGTCAGCACCTGTGTGGGAGCACCATTCAATGGAAACTGGGAACCTTTGTGCAGTACAGACGTCATCCCCAAAGGTATATGATCAGGCAGATGTGATCAGCCTCCTATGAATAAAAAATTCCTTCCTCAAATCAGTACATTTTATGGCTGCTCTATTACCTCTAGGCTATACTGAAAGACTGAAATAACACTGCTCAGCTGTGCCAACTAATTCGACCATTCAAACAGATGACTTTGTAGTGGATGAATAATCTGAAGAAAATCTGGTCTTTTATAGAAATATTCATTGATTAAAGACACAAGATGCTCCTACTTGTCTTCTAACAATATAACCCAGCACAGCATAAGGGCTATTCCTTCGCTCACACAGGGAACCTCTATGCACTAGAAGCCCAAAGCAAGCTATCAAGGTCCTTCCCACCCCTCCCACCTTTGCCTCCCTCCATCACATATTTCAGAGCTGTCGATGCAGCTCCTTGTGTGGTCTTGAAACTGATGCTGTTCAACAGCAGCCAAAAGAGAGGGGAAAATCTGCTTTTTTATTTATATAAAACTGGCTAAGAGTTTTTATTTATTTAGAATGGTGTTTAAACTGTGCTTGACTCTAAATAAATAAAACACGTTATTTTCCCTCCCTACTGGTTGCCACCAAGCTGTGTGAATTTCAAAGACCACACAGACAGTAGTGGCTGTGTGGTAAGACTGGGATCGATGCAAAGGGAGGCAGCACACCAGATACCAGGGTTTGCAAGGCTTGTAGGTGGAGGAAGTTATATGAAAGGCACGCTTTAAGAGTACGGGTAAGTGTAGCTCTGAGAAGACATCAGTTCCTTGCAAATTGTGCTGATGCTGATACATCTCCTTCCCTGTCTACCAGTGTATTTTCCTCCACGGGACTGAGCCTTACTAACATTACTCGTATCCATCACAGTGACAATCGTCTGAGTAACATGCACCCTGTGAGAGAGCAATAGTGCAGAGATTGGCAGGAAGAACGGCAGGGCAACACATTTCGGACTTCAGTTAAGTGGAGAGAAAAGGAAGAAAAAATCTTTAAGATTTATTCCAGACTGGTCATTACCAAGGACAAATAAACTTCAGTCAGATCCTTGAAAAAATAAATTATAAAAATCCCACAGAGGCGAACATGCTGACACAAGGGACTGGACTCTTTCCTCTCCAGTCAGTCATAGGCACCATTTCTGTAACATGTATGTCTTCTTTTTAGCCTTTAAGTCATAAATTCAATTGACCAAATACAACTCGCCTTTGGAGTAGCTCCTAGGATGAATGTAGATCTAGCTTTAATGGAAGCAGCATCAGATGAAAAACAGTAGAAATAATTCCTTCATCCCCAGCTTCACGGGTGAGTCTCATCTTACTTCAGTGATCAGCAAAGACACTGACTCCATATGTCCCAGACCCGAACATCCGTTTTTTCTTCACATGGTCAGTAAACCATAACTTCAGACTTGACAAGTTCAGACCATTTCAGTTCAGATCTTTCAGAAACATCAGATTCCATATATATCTATCTGGCAAAGGAGATACCTGCTAAAGCTCCCAGTGTTTGGAGGAAGAGCAAAAAGCAACAGGGAAAACATTAACTCCTTCTTTTGGCATCCAGCAAAAAAAAAAAAATCTATTTGCTGCTCCTACATTACCTGCTTACACTGAATGCCATACAAAACCATACATTTATGAAAATGTCCCATTTCAGACCATCAGAAAAATACAGAATAGATCCATCCAAAACTCTGCTTGTCCCTGATCTGCTGTATCATTGATTTTTGTTCTTATTTCTCCTCTCCTTCTAACTCTTCTCCTTTTGAAAGTCAATACAGAGGAAATCACAAAATCCATCTCCTTGGCAGGCATCTTATAGTCATTGACCAAGGAATCTTCCATGCCAAGTTTTCTCCTTGTTTTGTTTCTGTAGTTTACCAGCTGTTAACTGGAGGAAGCACTGCTTGCATGCAAAATAATTTTCTCTGGTGGACTGTGATCTGCCTTTTATTTAAAGGGCTTAATTTTGGTCTCATTGAATCAGCTGAGGGACCTGCATTTGCCTCCAAAACTATAGTTATATTCACCAATATCATCCTGAAGAGCCTGCTCTTGGAACTTGAAGGTTCAATAGGCTATTTCTCCGGCAGTGTCTATAGAGCTTGCTTGCAAAGGGCTGAATTTGCAAATGCATTTTGCAAAATGCATTGATTAATAGCTCTATGAGGCAGACCTTTCCATACTTAGAATTAAAGGAGGCTGTATTGAAAATTCCAATTACAATCCTCAGAAGCGGTATCTGCTATCTGGTGTGAATGTGAACTTGCAAATATCCTATTCCTGGGATGAACATCAAACGCCAGCAGAATAACTGGGGCACAATTAGTAGCACACAGCTACTAAAATTTCTTCTTTTTACTGGGGAAGGAAGAGATACCAATGAACTTTTACATGTGAAAGAGAGGAAAAAAAGCTTAATAGAAAGACTGCCAAGGCAGAAACAAGGTCAAAGGAGAGCAGAAAATTTACTGGGAGGTCAAGCCAACTGAAAAGGCTACATTTTTCTCCAAATAAGGCAGGCATTCACAGTCCATAGCTTGTGAGGCACTTGGCCAAAGTCAAAGTGAGACATACAAAACCCTACAAGACAGACACAGAAAGAAAGAAAAACATCCATATCTCAGCAGAGCAGCAAAGTTGGCTCAGAATTTATTGCTGAAGAAGAGGTCAGCAGAAAGTCCTTATTCAGCGATGATTGTTGAATATGAAGAGACATAAGCAAGGGGCAGCTAAAGAAGCAGAGATTATTAGAGTGGCAGAAAACCCTCTCCAGCTGGGAAGAGTGCAAGAGAAACCATATATTTCTCTCTGCTCTCATGGGTACTGAAAACCAGAAGCAATTCTGAAAGGGACCAGGAACCCTATCTGGATTCACAACTTTGTTACAAATTCAGCCAGTTCAGATAATGATGCAGCACAAACACATTTCTGTGAAAAGCAACTTGGCATTTCAAGACTGTCTTCTGTTTTCAGGCATGGAGAATATGTTGCTGTGTGCTGACTGTAGGGGGACTATCAGAATCCCACATGGAATCAGTATCCTTGCCCCTCATCTAACATACCTGGCACATTTCCAATGGATCTGTTCAACAGGAAAGCTTCCTTTCCTTTTACTCTTTATTTTCCTCCTTCTTCCCTCCAGCATTCTAGGTGTAACATTTACCATAAGGCTTTCTCTACCCAGTAGTACTCCCTTGCTCCCATCTCTTGCATCTTGCACCACAGCTGAAATCATTAGCATTAACATGGTCAAAGGTAAGGACAAACCACAAACAGCAATGCAATGAACAGCTGCATAAAATAAGCATAACCCAGAGTGCCCTGTTTGCCCTAATCTGAAAGATCTGTCTGCCATATCACCAATCTTTGCAGAGTAAAGACTATGAATTCTCACTGCCAAGGACAAGGATGTGGATACCACCAAACATGAAACGAGTCAGCAACTCCCCATCTCCTCTCCTTTGTATCTTTTTAGTGGGTACTACAGTAGTACCTCTCTAAACTACTCAGACATGTTTCCAAAGAAATGCTTAATACTCTATATTCTAACGAAATGTGTTGATGGTGTGTATTTTGACATTACTCTTTTTTCTACTTTTTTTTAAAAAAAAAATTTATTCTGATTTCTGGGTGGCAAAAGACAGAAGACTCAAATTTAAAATGCTTTAGAGATCCTATTAGAAACTTCTCTATAGTTGTGTGTGGTCCTGCAGTTTTGTCAATTGTCTGACATTTTAATTTCCTGTTCCCCTCTTATGGTGGGATTCTGATTTCCTCTCACCCTTTCTCCTTTCTCCATTACAAAAAACCTGACAAACATCTCCATTTCTACCATCTGTTTCCTATTCATTTTTATAAATATTGAAAGAAATAATTGATTTGGCAAATAGGCATGATGTATGCTGGCTCATCTTCTGTCAATATATAACTCCTACCAACCCTTTCTAGTCTTCCAGCCTTCTACAGGTTTTAGCTCCTTTGCACCAGACCTTGTTCCAGCTCATCAATGAACTGGTTCAGCTTCAAATAGTTTGATGTTTTTAGATTAGACACAGCCATTCAGTGTGTTTTGGGTCCTCATGAAACACTGTTACACAGTCCAGTTGCAAACTACTTTTTGAGAAACTGCCTTTCTGTGTTTACACAATATAAAATATGAAAGAAATATCCACAAATGCTGAACAATATATACACTGTCCAGTGAATAGTACACAAAATTCTCTGCTAGCAGGGATATGTTACCGGCAGTAAAAAGATTAGGTCTACCTTTAAAGCAATCCCAAGCTGTTCAAAAAGATACCATTTAATGCTTGTCTGTTCCTGTTTCATATACCAGTGCAGCTCTCAGTGTATAGAGAATCTCAGCCCATGAGATTTCTCTTGAAAGCCCAGTTGACATTTCCACAGAGCAGAGACTATTCTTTTCTTCTGTGATTGACTATGGCTTGTGTCAGTCAATGCTGCTCAGTGTCTCCATTCATCAAATACAACCCCCTAACATAGTACCTGCGAGTACTACTATTGCTGCAGGAGCACACATGTTCTGAATATCAAGGATGAATTAAATAGATTTTATTTGTTCTTTACCACTACAGAAATGCTAAATCATGTCTCTCATTGTATCAAACAAGCTTTGCCATGAAAGACCACCACCCAAGCTAGCCAGAGATGCTACATGATGTTAAAAAATATCCTCTGTGTTTCATAGTGCCAAGATCTCTTCTGTATTATTCACTTACTCCTCACACACCAATAAATACAATATTAATGATTGTCAGAACTAGGACAGATCTCAATATCTTGTAACCATTTCAGCCCTCAGCCAGGACTAAGTACAATTTATTCCTTTCTGACTGTCTGCCTTTCACTGTAAAATTCCTTGGGAATATACCATCCTTTTAGCGTCAACTGTAAGTCCACAGGGTCAAGCTAACCGGGGCCCAGCACCAAGCTGGCACAACCAGGCTTTGCCTTCCAGCCACAGGCCTGAGACCTTTGTGTCCAAACTTGAGGAGAAACCACACCAGCCCCAGGAGAGCTCAGGAGGCATGTAGGCCCCCTCAGGGCAGTGATCGGCAGAGTGGTGCACTGAATAGTGACAAAGGGTAAGCTCAGGACCCAGCTGTCTTTTTGCCGGTTGGACCAGTTGGACTGAAACCAGACCAAGGTTGCATTGACCTGTCCCCGGGTGCCAGCCAGCAGTGTGCCCTTTCTCTCCTTCTGCACACATGGATACACCTGACTGTACCAGAGGCTCATCCTTATCTCACTGGCCACTGCAGTGCTCTCCGAACTTTGTCCAGACTATCTTTCCTCTCCTCAGACTTATGGTCATAACTCTGAATTCATCTTCTGGATGTCTTCCCAGATGAACATGCCTGCAACTTTTCCTTGGGGCTTGAAAAAGACTTTTCAACCCATTTTTCTATATCACCACACACTACCCTGGAGATGTCTCTGAGGTAGATATATGGTGAGACTACACATTTCTAGTCCTCACCAGGAATGGGATTGCAAAAGAACATTCCAATTATTTTAGGTTATGGAAAAAGTAATCAAATATTTCACTCACCACTAAAATGTCATCATTTTATGCATTTCACAAAGAATTCTCTCATTATGTTAGATAGGCCTGGAGAGACTCCAGTCTCTGTGGGTTGCACGCATTCCCCTGTTCTGTTCAGAAACTAAAAGCCTTAGTCTGTTTAAGAAAGCTAAGTCACTTGGTGCCCTAGTACTGACCCAAAACTTGATGGCAATACACCTGATTTCTCTTACAAACAGGCTTGGCCTTTTCTGAATTTGTTCCTCACACAGCTGTGTGCACAGTGTTCTCCCCACATGCTTCAATAAAAATAATAGTCACACATGAAGAAAAAAGAAAGCCCAGAACAATAACGACATCAGCAACTACTTGAGGAAAATTAATGGGCCTGCAAACAGTACAGCCGTTCACTGACAATGAGTAAACAACACAGCAAGTCTGTAAGGCTACTAGCACCCTGATTTTTTATTTAACTAGACTTCTTTTTCAATTTTGGCACAATGCTGCAAAAATACAACAGCGTTATATGAATGCTGCAGCATTAGCAAGAAGACAGAATCTGAGCAAAGGAGTATGTTAGCAACACAGAGTTTATGAATACAAGCAAGCAGTTTTCACTGCAGGAGAAAGGCAAAGCATATCCTTACCTCTTACTCTCCTCCATATCACCATAATGGTTTCAAGCTCAAAAAATTAAAGGCACCAGCGACTAGGCACTGTACAAACATAAAAGGACAGTCCTAAACCTATATTCTACTGCTCTAAGACTGCAACACTTGCATGAGAAACCCAGTAGCGTGATAAAGGTTGAGTCTGTATTGAGAAATACATTGATTTCAGTCTTGTTACTTCAATCTGAACTCCTACATCACTGGATTTTATGTAATGAAATGCACCTCCTGACAATTTGCTGCTAAGTTTCTCCTTTCCCCCAAGAACTTCATAAACATCTTCCTTCAAAATCAGAGAAATAAAGGAGAAAACCTATTTAAGGAACAAAGATAAACAAGTGTTCCAGATTATCTGAAGGATCAAGGTAAGAAATTAAACTGATTGCATCCTAGTAAAAAATGTAACAGATTCTTTTGAAATGTCATGGATTTCTTTTGAAAAGAAATATGTATTGGAACAACACACATTAGAGAGGTACTGAAGATCCATGTTCAAGATGGGTAAGTGTAAGGAGTATTTTTTACTGCAGGCATTGGTGTTTTGTCCTAGTGGTCCAACAATATAAATGAAAGTATCAGATATTATGTCTGATCCTACATACTCCACCTGGCAGGTCACAGTCCTCTGCATAACTGAATGACTGACCTCCTCTAGAGTTGCTTTTGGTGTGGCAAAGAGGAGGGAAGAAATTGTGAATTATTCACAATTTTCAGTTGATCCCTAATGCCTTAATTCTGTCGTTCTGAGGGTAGAGACTTTTGCTTAATGGTAGTGCCAGAAATAACAAGCTAGAATTGCATGTTTATGAAATGGGGTCTTAGTTACTTATTAGGATCAACTGGGCTTGAATTAATGTTGGCTGACATTCAAGAGCACTGAGTGGACTGAATAAGCATCAGAGTTTTAAAACCATTAATGGTTGTTTGTTGTGTATATTTAATATATTAGGAACATCCCAGCATTCTATAGCTTTCTATATTTCTATAGTTTTCTATATTCTATAGTTTTCTTACAAATGTACAGATGTAGAAAAATACAGCTAATATAGCACTACATTATTTGGATTTGTAGCTCTAATTCCACTAGTGACTGACAGATGAAGACAATCCTGAATTTAACAGGACAACCTTCACTCCCAAATTTAAGTTGGTCTGGGCTGGATAGACACATCATGTTGTTATCATCCGTGCTTTTATCTCAGAAGGTAGGTGACCATTTTACAGTTGGTAAGCCAAAACAGGATAAAGCAGAGTTTATTTGGAAGTGAGAGTATAATGTAAGTGGAAGAGAATCCAGGCCAGCTAAAAAAAGCAGCTGACACCGTAGATGGCACGGACTTTGAAAAACTTACTGCTGAAGGCCACTGAATATGTGAAAATTAGTCCACAGTTTGAACTGTTAAAAATTAAGCACAAGACACTTGCTCCATATGACTCGTAAGCGATCTGAAGAACAAAGAGGACAACGATTCACACAATTTTAACATATTTTTTCCCCTTTTTTTTTACTGTGTAAAGGCCTGTAACACTCATATTTCCTCAAAAGCATAGCTGCGTTTTTGAAGATTTGACCATGAGAGAGATATTCACATAGAGGGTAAGGTGTCAGAAATTACTGAGCACAGGAAATAAAGGAAGTGTGTCACACTATCTTTCTGTTTCCAATCAGGAGCAAGCTTTTTAAGAAAATGTCCTCACCATCCAACTTACTGGGCTTTGGTTTATACTTCGAACAGCCTTAGAGCTCACAAACTGGATTATGAAACTAAATTGGAAGATCTGCTCCAGCAGCACATCTACTGCATTCCAAACGGTTACAGTTATGCAGCCTACAGGACCAGGTTAGATAAGTTCAAGGCAGAGCACCTGAAATGTGTCTCGTGTGGACATAGCTCCTCAGCACCAATTGCGCTGTTCACACAAGCAGAATGCAGGAGCGGAGGGGGAGGAAGCGAAGCGTGAGCTGCCAAGGAACTCCTCTCCTCTAAGGCCAGTCCCAAAATCCTGACACTTGAATCAAGCACCTCCTGAGCCAAGCCTTCATCCCTGTTGAAGGACAGTATTTTGCCAAACCAGAACCAAAGATAGAACATCACTTTCCAATTAAGTTCCAAAGGCAAAAACTTTCATTTGAATATAAAACTGGAACAAACTCACAGGTTTGACTGAAAACAATGGCAATAAAAATCACACATGGCGGTAATATTAAAATAAACACTAGAGGATCTGATTTTTCATCAAAGCATTGCAAACTGACTAAAATGATTACATTTTAATCATTTGTGCTCATCTGAGCACAAAATTTTCTAATTAAAAAAACCTTTTTTGAGAAAAAGAAATCTGTCTGTTATACAAAACCACAAAGTAATGGTGAGTCAGGCCAGACTTACCTCAAACTGAGATGCATATACAACTAAGATGATCCATACAAGACACAGCTGGGTCATACATAGTCTTGACTATTTTTTGCCAGCAACAAAGGAAATTCTGTTATCCTAAACCCTATGGCCAGAAGCTTCAGGGAAAGAAATGTCATCACTCTCCTCCCTTTTTGGTAAGAAGGGAAACATGCTATCAAAGACACTTTAACTGGCAAATGCCTTCAGCCAGCACCTCTGGTAAGAACTTTATCATAAGTAGACATCATTTGGGCTATAGGGGAGCACTGTCCTACTCTCACAGACCTATAGCAGAGGAGTTTGTAGTAACAGAGAGGTTTACCATTATGGATGGAGGAGAACTGAGAAGAAGGCACCTGAAACTCCCAAGTCAAGTCTAATAAAGCCTCATCACCTTTTGATGGCACCAGAAAGGAGAAAGTGAGAGCTGATTTTGGCATAGGGTAATGTAGATTACTACCACCAACCAACCCCAAATGCCAGCAGGTTTTGAGAACAGGTGAGGCGTGACAATGGAGCATGACTATGGCTCAACAGATGAGAGGGAGGTCTGATCCCAGGCAGCCCTATAGTAGCACATCACTGTGCTGAGGCTGTAGCACGTTCCCCTAGCTGTGTACATGCCTTGTTGTTGTGCTCTGTGAGACAACCGTGACATGTGTTGAGCCTGTCTGATGGGGACTTTACATCACGCCTATCTAATGAGGACAGACTATCTCCCAGCACACCCAAAGCTGTTGTACAAGCAATTCCTGCAAAATGTTAGCTCTGTACAGTGCAAATCAGACTACTTTATTGCTTTACCAAGAAGTCAGAGATATTTGATGGCTTGTGCACTGCAATACCTGTACAACCAAGTTCTTGGATAGGTCTAAATTCCTCTTAGGTCAAAACACATTAAAGATTTTTGAAAGTAATCTGCAGTTTTGGATCCCTGGTTTGAATCATCCAGCGGGCTTGAGATTATTACAGTATTTTTGGATAACAGTGCCTGCTTGGGGTATCTTGAGGTTTCAACTTTTGTGAACTAGTTGTTCGCAAAAGCACACAAAGAAAAGGAGAAAAAAAAGAAACCTAGTTGTAAATATGAGAAAGATTTACTCCTATACAGTAGTAAACACCAACAGGCAATGAAAATCAGAAGTCATGTTGAGGTACCTTCCCAAATGCTAGTAATTGTGTTATGATTTGAAGGCTATGCTGTCCCGTTTTTCAGCTCAAAGAATTTTTTTGCTTCAACAGATTAAACAATGTCTTCTGAAAGCAACCAATAAATATTGGTTCTCCCCACTGTTCCTCTGCCTCCTTCAGAACTATAAACTTATGACAGCAGTTGCAGAACAAAGGTTTTGAGAAGGCTGGGGAAAATGGGAGAAGCACACATCAAATTAGAAATATGAAAGAACATAGTTTTTAAATTAAAGGATATTTAACAGAGCAAGGCAAATAAAGGTTGCTGAACAATCTGAAAAAGGTAAATTGGATTAATTTATGCTGTCAAAGAAAATATTATAAAACTAACATCATTCAAGTTTCTCAGCAATTAAATGGCGTCATGACAACAAAACCTAAGTGTGTGCAGAAGATTGCATGAAACACAAACACTAATGTCAAAAAAGGCAGACACCGCCTTCCTGAAAATCATTTAGAGACTTAAGAGTTTTTTAATCAGTGTGGATGAGATATCCACTCTGCAACATCTGAGTAAAGCAGCAAATTTCTAGAGATTAAAGTGTTTCATAAAGGGTTCATCAGACCTAACATGAATTTGCAATCCTACATAACATTGATTTCTTGATAGGCTCATCTTGACTCCTTCATGGTTCCAGCAGCAATAAATTACAGTAGTTTAAAAGAAGGTCATGTACACATTTGCATATTGCATACATGATCCTATTGCACAAAACAAATGATCTGATGTAGTTTGCTTGATGGTTGTAAAGTCATTAGTGCATTTTGGGTTGACTTTAATACATCTCCATGGAATACTGTCATCCTTTTCTCATTCAGAAGGATTCTGTACACTCATTTTTTCCTTAACTATTTTCAGGAAGCCCCAAAACCCTTCTGAAATTTAACAGACCACAAAGCTTTCTGTTACGGGCAAGTGCAATACATGAGATCATGCAATCCACCTCACTCCTGACTCCTAAGTGGGGTTTCTAACCCTTACCAAGGCACCTTGGATCCTTGAGTAGTTTATGAGAAGGTACAAGCACCTGAGAGTAAGACACAAAAGCGACACACCCCTACCACATACACTATGCTGGGAATCTCTGATCTCCAGTATTGTCCCTCAGGAGCCCCCATCTGTCTGCTTCAGCATGCTACAGCCTAGCAAATACAGCCCTCAGCCACCTCCTCAGGGCATACCTGAGCTCTTTCCCTCCGCCTGCTCAACAGGGCTGCTCTGGTTCATACTACTTATTTTGTAAGCCCAGCACAAACAAGAGCAGAGGAGAACACGGTAAACAGGACCCCACATACTCACCAGGTTACACTTAGCAGGACTGGTTTTGGACTAGAATTAATAATTTCAGCAAGGATCAGACCTGGCTTCATGCTAAGTTAGTCTGATGCTTTTGCTCCCTTTGAGCCCTAGGGAAATTCTATAATTCTGGTTTTCCCATCAATCATGGTAAATAAACACTTTGTTAGGGAGAACTGTGTGTGGTACTGTGCATATATTATATATGTATGTATAAAGGTTGCAGTTACTGATCTTATTTTTAAGTACTACCTTATGCCTAATATAAAATATAAACCAAACTGCTGCATAGCAGGAGCTTGTTCTTTATTAATATAGAATCACAACTGCTTACGTTTTCATTATATTTTTAGACTTACATGAAAATCAAACTTAGGACAATAGAGAAAACAATCACCAGTACCTAGAATTGGTCTTATCTTAAAACAGAGATTTGGATTTCCTACTGTATGCATGCTTTTTTATGACAGACCAAAGTTCTTTACATGCTACTAACTTGAGCTGCAACTTCTATTGTAGTTGAAATCCTGACTCTTCCTCCCAGCAAACCGGTCATGGTCCACGCTTTAAAACACATATCTAGCAATAGATATGAATAAGAAAGAAATGAGGGGCCAAGGGGGTTGCTCTAGACACTGTTTTCATGCTTCAGAGAAAAGCTATTTTATTATTTCTGCTACTGCTGCCTGCCATCTCCTTGCTTCACACACGGTCGAGAACCCTCTCTGCTCCCACTCTCTCACGCCTCCAGCCAGGCAACAACTTGTAATAAAAAGCTGATGCCAAAAATTAGAATCATAACTGTATATTGAAACACTCCTCTGAAGTGCTTACAACCCTAACACCATATGGACCCAGCAAAGGATTTCAGAGAGAGGGGAGGAGAGAGAGACGAGAGCTTCTAGCAGAGAAGCACGTGGATTCATGCTAGCAGCAGCATAGCGAGCTGCTGGAACTCATTTACCACTAAAGCTGTTAACCAATAACTGACTTATTCCAATTATTGTTTTCACAAACAATAATCAGGTTAAAATTAGTAATTTGAATACAAAACTTTTCTTAAAGGAAAGGGAGTGTTGTCCTGCCAGGATAGGGGAAGAGGGAACACTCAGAGAGAGGAGACATGGAAAAGAATGCTGGAGGTGGGAAAAGTGTTCTATATCATGGCAGAGCTCCAGGACACCACACAACACACTTCCAGCTCCCTCTTTCACCTCAGGGACTGTCAGATGCCACTGTGGTGTCAGCAAGAATGAGCTGGGAGCCAGAACAGAGAACATGAGGCCTGAGAATACATGTGCATAAAAGAGGAAGAAAAAGAGAGAGATGGAGATTCAATGCAGAGGTTAAGGTGTCAAATATAAAATCCAGTTTTGTGTGACTTTTCCTACTCTGTTCTCAGTTTGCAACTACAGATCAAAATTAATAACCTAGTCTTACCATCTGCACATTCACTTTCTTAGATTTAACCATTACCCTGCAAGCATTTACCAAATAGCCAAGTCTGTTTTAAGACTTACAGCATCGTTGAGAGTTGGCAGATCAAGAAACAGAGACACAAAGGAAAGACACAACATTTTCAAAAGCGAGGAGTTCCTGGTTCTGGGGTGATCATCTTGTATATCACAAACCAGAGACTTTTTTAAAAGTTTTGGTTTCAGTGTCTGCAGCCAAATACAAGAGAGAAAACTGGAGCCTGAACATAAATGTCTGGCTCATATCCTTTTCTAAGACCACCATGCTGGATTGCCACCACTGCGAGCAGCACTTCCACTGAGAATTGGCAGCTGGGCCCCTTGACAAAATACGGAGATATGTTGATGGGCTTTGAGTTGAAAACACAGAGATATTCTCTCAATTTAATAAAGAAAAGCATCTAAATCTTTAAAGTCAAGAGTTCTACTGGGAAATAAGCAATAGGCATTTCTGTGTTCCAAATGTCAGGACTTCCATACTTTTCCTATAAATTGTAGGCAGGGCTCAAACACAATGGGGAAAATTCCCAACACTATCCTGCACACCACACAGTCCAGAATTCTGGAAAAGAAAAACACTGAGCAACAGCATTATCCGTATGGTTTTCCAGCCTTTTCATATGCCCAAAGAGGAAAAAATAGCCCACCCCAGGATAGGATATATATACTTCACATAGTGGAAATTAAGATACAAATTATGGGAAATACTTGTACAGGAAGAATTCAGCTTCCTACACAAATGGCAGTGTCGCTGACTAGGAAACAATAATACAAGCTGTTCAGAGATCGCGCCATCTTTTCTAAAAACTTTGTGCAGAATGAGATGTTTCTTTCAGTTAGCAAAGTACTTACCATTTTGAAGCATATTAGAGGTGAAGGAAGGGACAACCACTGGCTATAAAACACAAAGGTCAAGATACAACCCCTGCCCTGGGAAGTCCCTACACTGTATATTGCCAGCTGTTTTGACAGTTTAACAACAAAAGCATCATTCTAACACTGCTCGATTTTCATCTACAGAGCACTGCATCCTGGGCTGGAAAAGATGGTATTAACATCTTTCTCAGCAGTTTTTGAATTTTTGCTCTTAGGTATATTTTCTTCCTTCTTCTGCAAGTAAAAAAATTTCAGTCAGTAAGTAAAAAGAATTTCACAGCCATTATTTTATAAAGCACATAGGAAATTAGGCTCTAAACTCCATATTTAAGTAACAAATAATTCCTAATCAGTAGAAGTTCTAATAAAATTTTCTGACATGCTGAAAAACAAGAAAACAAGTATCAGTCCAGATAGGTTGACCTAAAGTGGTCTCAGACAATGCACTTTCACATAAGGCTTCTTGCCCACAGTGTCACTGCTTCCTGCTCTTCTGTGTTCTGCAAGACAGGATACTTCATTAGATTTGCAACCTCAAGCTAATTCCCATGACAACTCATGGCACAACAAAACATAAGACATTAATCATCATTCTCAGATTTCATTAGGAGAGAAGAAACCAGGCTGTGACCTGATAGAACTGCATGACTCACAAACAAGTAAGTGCAATAAAGGAAAGCAAAAGTGTGATAGCATGCTACAGTGCCCTAAAGATATAAGGGATCCAAACTATGCTGTGTAGTTTCCCATCCAGATTTGGATCTTAGCTCCTCACTGCTGACAATATTAAGAGTCAGTGTTTCGACCTGTGGCATTCATATTCAGAAAGCGACGAAACTGGGCTCCACAAAGATTGTGTGTAATCACATTCTCTGGCCTGCTCCTTCTCAGGGCAGAATCAGATCTAAGCTACAATGAGGTCTGGGGTCGACTGACCCAGAGTTCAGCTGACCCAATTATTTCTCCTAATTGCACTTCTAGTTGAAATGTGTCTTTATCTAAAGACCCAGTTGAAAGATCCTCTTTGGAGAGCATGTGAGAGAGACTGTTTATTCTTATGCTTCACTCCTTTGAATGTTTTCATTTCCACTGATAATCCCATTTTACTGCCTGGCTTTTCTCTCTCTCAGAGATAAAGCTGCATCAGCGCTAGAACCTTACTGCTGGTGATGGTCTGCTTTCAGCAGGACTTCTCTACAAAATATTTTTGGAATAAAAGATATTGCAAGACTCACATCTCAGTATTTCTTGCAAGTTTTCAATTTTGTAAACTTAAATCCAATACTCTGGCTTCAAAAGAAAGTCATAACCATTCTTTGGATGGCAAAACAAATTGTCACTACTAGGGCAAAAGCAGAGGAGTGATGCATATTTAATAAACTCAAAAGATTTCAGACAGTGAACATTTGAATCAATTTTATATTGATATCTCAAGCTGAGGCTGAGTTTGATCCATGGGAAAGGCCCCCAAAGCAATCTTTGATCACAAAAAGTTCACTGTGCTGTATCTTTTGAGTAAGTTTAATTCCTCTGGTTCAGGTCTTCTTGGACCTTGTGTATAGAAGCTGATCTTCTTTGATTTGATGTCTAAACACAGTTGCACAGTTGGGAAGAATTCCTGCATGCTGCTGACATGCTCCTAAGCTCTAGAAGATTTGTTCATTAATACCTTTCTCCCACTCATTGCTTCATTGCTTCGGTTTTTAATAGGAAAAAAAGTCTTTTCCAAAAGAACATCTCTAGAATGAGAATGTTTTTATTCAAGCATACTCTCCAGGAAGTAGTACTTTAGAAAAACTGAGTGCAGTGGGAAGTAAGGTGTGCAATGCAAGTATGCCAGACTGGAAGTCTCCATTCACGGGGACTCATGGAAAACACTCTTAAGCTACAGCTTTCATAGTTTCCTGTCTACGAAATTCATGATTTCGTGGATCCACACACAGAAGAAAAGAGGAAGCCAGCCAAATTTCAAAAATCTGGAAACCCCACAAAACTACTAAATCCCATATAGTTGCTGTTTGAAAGTATAAATTAATTGTTATTTGTTCGAGTCTCCTGTCAAAAATATGTCAATGAGCCCAATTTGAACTTTGGAACAGACATTTCATGTGACTGAAGGACCCAACAGCAGTCCTGAAAGTTTTGAAGAGGTCTCAAGATGCAGCTGCTCCCTCGAAGAGAAGCTGATGGGAGCAGCATGCCAGTGCTGAACACTGAGCTCTGCAGAAAACTCAGGACCTCAAACCATGCGCTGATGGTTTCCAAATTCCTTTGAAAACAAAAACAAGCTCTTCCGAGTTTCCCCTTCAGTGGCAGCAGCTTCAAAGGCATAACGGTTGCTGCTGTGGCAACACAGTCATAGCACTTTCACAAACATTAGAGGTAAGACTTGCAAATTTGGGATGTAAACTTTAGGTTTATCCCTCATGACTCCAGGCCCCTCCAGAATGTGAGCCAGATCTCACAGTGCAGACACTGTCCTGCTCTCCACAGACTAGACAGTGGTGCTCACCTAAGTGCCCAAAGGCAGGAGATAGGAACAGAGGGCATCCTGTTTCTAAACCACAGCCATGAGGCACATTGCCTCTTCAAATTTGCTACCAAACCGCTAATCTGCAGGTTCCCCAAAGGAAATCCAGCTATGCATTTTTCTTGCAATTAATTTCCTTGCATTTGGAAGTGCACTAGAACACAGGGCCTATGTTTTCATCACATCTATTTGTTAATGAGTATAAAACCACTGTCACCCCTGATACAGTCTAAAAAAGAACAGAATATATGAAAGCCAGGCCAGGGTAGCACTTCCAGGTATTTTCAAGCTGGAGAACCCTCAGGAAGCATATAATGGCTTCTTTACATTAACACAAGAGTATATATCTGAGCCAGTGATGACTGTGGTGGATGTGTGGATAGTTTGACAAAGTTGGTGGAAATCTTGTCTCTGTTCCTCACTCTGCTGTGGATTTCTCACATTAACTTCTACTAGTAAAATCTTGCAGCAAGAAAAATCAGCTAGTGCCTTGCCTTTGACATCAGGAAGGCTATGATGTTATCTTTGGTACTATAGAAAATACTTTTCTATACAACACAGATTATAAACTGCTTCCCTATTTCCCAGAAGTCTCCATAGATAAACATAAAGAACTCAGATGCTGCGATTATAAGGTCAGCCAAGGAAAAAGTTACTATATTCACTTTTAAAAACTTGACAGAATGAACACTATATATCCATGTGTATCTTTATTTAATAAGTTTCTTTTCTTTTTATTGCTTTGCTTACTATAGCTCCGTAATTATTTTTTTTCTAGTGGGTTTTTGTAAGTTGTCTTCATCTGACATGAAAGACTTCATTAGAAGCAATGTCAGGTTGGAAATAATCTGTTTTCAAGCTAAATCCTCCTACAAAGACAGCAGCTAAAAGCTGAAACTGTAATGGTGCGTACAATGTTTAATTGTGCATATGTGATACACACTATTTAGCTTTTTCTTTGCTTAATGCAGCACACAGAAATTCTCAGGAGGCTGAAGAGGGTCATATCCTCAGCTGAATGAGAAAAGAACATTAAAACTATCATTATAGGCCTTCCTCCCTTTGACTTAGCTGGGTGAACCCTAGAAGATTTAGAGTTCAGGTTCAGTTCAGATAAACATCCAAAAGTTCACAGGTTTACCCAAACTATCTGAACCTCTAGAGCCTCAAAATGAGCTGGAAATCTCCAGAACTGCCTTTCTTGAGTGCACCTCTGCTTTTGGATAAAAATCAGAAGTGGAAAAAAAAAACCCAAACAAAAATAAACCTGAACAAAAATCCTTAACATTAATTAAATATTGCAGAACCCCAGCGTAACTTCTTTAAAGTGCAGTCCAAAAGTCATAGTCTACTCCCATGGATAGCTTATCAAGTGCTTTGGTCATTTTTTTTTAAATATCAGCTTTTATGTCTGAATCAGATCATATTTAATTTTTCACTTCACTTCTCTGCCTGTCCTACTCATTTTTACCATCAGACTTTTGTGAGTGGAACCCCAAGCAGGTGGTAAAAGAAAGCTCCATTCTACACATTTACAGTACATCTACACAGCACATTTTAGGTCTTGCAGAGAATCTTTCCATCCAAAGTATTTATTAAAGCGGAGGCTAAGAGGTGAAGGGAAGAGACAGGGAGTATAGTGAAGTAGTTTACAAAGTGCTGACATTCATAACAGATAGCTCTCTCATTGGCATAGGAGCTGCTGGTTTCCCTCTTTGGCACTGATATGGAAAAGCCATCAGCAGCTGCACTATCAGCAAGAACATGACCCTCTGAGCAGTTGTTGTTCACTTTCCCAGAGCAGATTCCCATCTACCAAATTAACCGTGGCCATTCATTTTCTCTGTTGTAAAAATGTGTTCTCAATCACCTTTGGGACTAAGACAGACAATCTGTATTAAATGGAGAACATTGCCTTGTAGTACTTTCCATCATCCCCTCCACTCGTAAAGCCAGAGAGGAATGTGGGCACCCTTGCCATGAAAACAGTTCTCCTGGCTTGTTGGGCAGAGCCCACCTTGTCACAAAGCACCCTCCAGAAACACTCTCCCGATCCACTCAGTGATGCATTGTTCCACTTGTACCAGGCTGACAAGAAGTCACTTCTCATGCTACCAAGTGGGGAAAAAATATATTACATAATCAAGCACTGCCATACTGAGCCAATCAAAGTTCTATATAGTCCAGTCTAATAACAGCTACAAGAAAAGTATATATAGAGTAATTATTTCTCTGCTGTTTACATCCAGCTACCAGCAAGGTACCAGTTTAGGTACTTTCTGAACAGAGAGTTTGCACCTGCACCACCATGTTTCATAGGTATTACAAACCCATCTTCTTCTAATATGCCTAATCCTTTTCTAAGCCTCCTCATAATTTTGTCCAGGACAAGATCCTGTGGCAATGAGGTCCACAACTTCATTTCACTTCATTTTCTTGTTTAAAATTGGCTACCTTAACTGAGTGTTCATAATTTTTTTTTAGTGAGAAACAACAAATAGAGAAACTGCTCTTCATTTACCTTCTCTATTCTTCTTCATTCATCCTCACAGTCACTCTTTTCCAGTCTAGCAAGTCTGTCAAGCTTTTTGCCATGTAGAAGTCATTCCATAGCATCCTTATGATCCATCTGTCCTGTGTTTCTTAAAATCCTAAGTATTTTTAAATTACAGTGTTTCCAGAGTTTTATATAGAAGACCACGTATGAATGCTCTGTGGCATGATGTTCTATACATTAATTTCTATTCCCTTCTTACCAACTCCTAGCATTCTAGCTGACTCTGCCAGTGTCTTGAGATGACATTGTCAGAGGTACCATAAAGATACCTTAGGTGTTTCCCTCCAAGATTCTAATCATGGCACATATACAATTTATGCCCATCATCGTTACTGTTCATTTACTAAGATTAGGAAATAATTTCAGAAAAGAGATCCACCCATTTATTATCCTAATAGCATCTGCAAATCCCTAGGGCTGATTTGAGTTTAGATTTTCCTGAATAGTTTTGTGTCATTAGCGAATCTTGTCCTTTTACCGCTTATCCCCCTTTTTAGATCAGGAATAATTTGAATAACGCGGAACAGATTTTTGTGAGTAACTTCCTCCTCTTTTGATTGCAATGTTCTAGCTAATTGTGGAAGTGTTTTCTACAGGATTTCCACCCATTTCTTGGAGCCTTGCCACATCCATCCTCATAAAAGCATGAAATACCTCTTAAGCAACATGTTTCCCTTCCTTAACTGCTTCCTGGGTGTCCATCAGTGCCATGATAAAGATCAGTTCTTTAAGAAAAGACCTGATATAGGAAGTTTAACTTCTTATATTTTTTGGGGGTTCCTGGCTGGATTGTGGGGTTTTCTCAGACCATTTCAGTGCTGATCCACAGCTTGTCTCCTATCACCATTGGCTCAAATTTTCCAATATCCCCAGCAATATTCTCATGTTTTTAGTCCTGTCCCTCCTCCTGCACCGCAAGCCCAGGGCCTGCCATAAATTCACTCCCTCCAGAAATACCTACAAGCCAAACTTTCAGCTGAAGCTCACGTTTGTAGCACCTTTCCAGAGAGACATCTATCATGCGGTCTGTTCAGCTGCTTGATGAAAGGCAGACTTAAGCATGAAACCCACCACAGCTCCAGCAGCAGCTCTGTGTTGCTGTCCCTGGTGCGTTGATGCTGGGGGGAGAGGAGGGGCACACCACACACGTACAGGCAGGCACACACGGTACATCTTGCCAGACAGCGCATCAGACCTGTTGGAGTTTAACTTCCAATTAAACTAAGAACTAAGGGCCATATTCAGTCAAAGCATCACTTTCCTCCAAAACAAATGTCTGCAAAATACCACAAAAATTGTATTCACATGAGCCTGAATCCAGGCTGCGGGTGACCACTGCCCAAACTTCATATACCATCTCTGTCAGGGCCAGGAAGTCTTCTCCAGCAGTGAACTGATAGTCTCTTTGTTCTGGGCCACCATGTCCTGAAAGCCTTCTCTATACTGTATGCTACACATGAAACCAACATTCCTGTGACTTGTTGCTGTCCTTAACCAGGCATACAAAACAGCCTGGCAGAAAACCCTCTGCAGCACTCACTCAAAGATTCCCAAAGCTGCATAATTCTTGCCAAGGCTTTCAGTAACTGTTCAGTGTATGCATAGCTACCTTAATTTCTCCCAGCAGCTCAACATGCTGATCGAGATGCCCTCTGTGCCAAAATCCTACATGTGCACTGTAGCCCTGGGTAAGAGCAAACTGGCAGAAGGTGTCTAAACTGGTAAAACAACTAGACTTTTGGAAAACAGTCTATGAAGTCTTCAAAATCCCCTGGATAATATTTTCAGTAGCCCGACAGAAAGAAAATGAAAAAAAGATCCAGGCCAAGTTGCATGGCAGCTCTACATCTTTCCTGGAGCCCTGCCTCTAAATCTCCTTAAGCACCATACAACAATTTTAGAGAAGTGAGGTCCGTAAGGCTCCAAAGAAGCAATAATGATTTAATTTATGTGGTTAAAAACTGAAGCCAACATCCTACCTGTAATTTTATTTGTCAAGCAATAGTAACAGACTAGTACAGATTTTTATATCCTGGGCATTGACTCAGTGTCAAATATCTAATGAAAAAAAAAATAAGAAAAATAAAAAGTAGCTGATTCAAGAAGTCAAGGATCCAATCTGTCTCTCACCTTCAGTCCTCTCCCCGTAATTCTCCCCGGCATTCCCCTCCCTCTCTGCCTTTCTCACTTGGAAGATGTTATTGTTTAACATGGCACGTTCCCAAGCTGCTAGACCAGGACAGTAAAATTATTCACTGACTTTACTGTACTCTTCTACCAGTCTCTCACTTTTTAAGCCTTCAGCCCTCCTTTCCTCCACCCCCACCTCCTCCAGTCCCCAATGAAATTCTTTTTCCCTTCTCTCCCTCCCTCTTTGCTAGGCAGAATCTGGAAAAAAGAAACCGAGGCCAAACTCAACAAAACTACCGCTGCGTAATAGCAGTCCTTTTTCACACACAGATGGTCAGTCAGAAGAATGAGCGCTTTATAAGACAGAGATCATTCTGGTCTTTGCAATCCTGTTCTCCTGGAGGAGTTTTCTCAGCAGGAGTTTTTCATCACCAAAGTGGATAATAACTCTGTCAGACACCTCATACACACAGGTATTAATAAAAAAAAAGGAAATACTGTAGTGACTGATTTTACAAGAAACAGGGAATCTTAGTGTGATAGTTAAAAATGTGCATGATGATTACGCACAACCAATAGCTGTGTCAACAGGGGTTTATAGTAGGTTGCTAATAAGCAGGGAATGCGCTTATGTACACATCTATGGCTTTGTACTTTACTGACACCATTTCCACGGTTGAAGTCCGTGTACCATTGCATAGTCATCAAAATGCACATATTTTGTCCTTGTAAACACCTAAGTGGCCATAGACTTCTCCGTGTTTGCATACGGAAACACCATTTGCATGGGCAATAGCAGTTTGTAGCACTGCTGTCTGATATTAGGAAAATGAGGAAATTATTAGGAAAAACTTTTTCACTGAAAGGGTGATTGGCCAATGGAATGCACTGCCCAGGGAAGTGGTGGAGTTGTCATCCCTGGAGGTGTTTAAAAACAGATTGCATGAGGCGCTTAGTGCCATGGTTTAAATGACGAGTGGGTGCTACTGTTGGGTCATAGGTTGCACTAGATGATCTCAGAGGTCTTTTCCAACCTTGTGATACTGTGATATACCACAAGGTGCTAGCAGTTGCTCATGCCTTTATTTCTGAAATTTGGCTGAATCCATAAATAGGCTCAAACATGTTATTTCTTAAAGAAGATTTCTTTTTCTCAAAACTGAATTTTTATGACAAAGAAGGTAGATTCCCATCACCATTAATTAGATGCCAAGCCCTTACTTTTCTTGTGATAGATCCAGAGAGTCAAGATCACCTAAGACAACTCAGACGGCACCAGCGCTTGCTAACCCAGAAACACATCACCCTTTGTTTAAAATGGAAAAACACTTTCAGAAGCTTTACATTTTCCTACAACAAAAGAAGCAATGTGAAAGAAATTACTGCCATAAGTTTGAACTAGGATCTCTGTTCTTATAGTTATCTTCCTCTTTCTTCCACAAACAGAAATTCTTAGCACTTTTGTGTCTCAGCATTTTCAAATTCAAACAGAATGAAATTATGTGTGAACTCCTGCGCTCTCACTTCATTAGTCATTCCCTTCATTAGTCAAATGAGAAGGAGCAGCACTTAATGCTTCTGCTCATGAAAGAAGTCCTCGCAATAAAGTATTTGAGTGCTATTCTGACATCAATGCTTTTTTAAATATTTTACTTTGGACTTGATCTGATTCAACAGTGGCATAAAAAAAGAAGTTATGCCGTCACAGAAGCTTAAAGATTATTCAGATCCCAAAAATAAATGAATTTGCTGATGTCCTTTAGTTACCAGCAGACCATTGTACACTAAGCACTAAACAGTTAAAGTGTACGTGGAAGGACAAATCCCTGCAAAGGACACACGCTTTCCACAGGTTAAGCAGTACCCAGTCTTCAGGCCTCGATCTCCAGTAGTCCTTGGATACAGTGGTAAGAAATATCTTCTTTTCCTGCTCTGGCTACCCCATTTCTCCTGCTCTCCCTTCCCCAGCCTATGTTTCAGAATCTTTTCTTTGCACTACTGAAGTTTCTGAAAAATAAACGCCATCAACAGCATCGCACCAATCATTTGCACTCTCCCCTGGGTGCAAAATTAAGTCAGGATTTTGTTCAGGTCTTGCCAAAACAGTATTACCTATCATTAAAGAGATGCATGTATAAAGTTGTCAGTGCCAAAAACTGGGCTTTGCTGTGCCCACCTCAGTTTTCTGCTGTCAAGCCTTCAGCTTCATTATCCAAACGTAATGAAACAAATTAAGTCAGCCTTTTCAGCATCATTCTCACCCATCATAAATTAATTTTTAGTGGCATTTTCCCATGGATTCGATCCAACTGACCTAGATTCCATGCTTCTCTTCTAAATCAATCAGAAAAATTAACTATAGGTGTTCAAAATGAGATCTGATACATATGCAGCACAGAATAAGACTTAGGAAAGGGAGGCTAAAAGTGCTTAGCCACTGGGAAAAAAAAAGATAGTTCAAGCAGTAAGTCTCAGAAAGCAATGAAATGTTATTTAAAACAAATTTATATCACACTGTACTACATCAAAAATAGATTATGTATTAACTTTGAATGCACAAAAGTCTTGTTTTCAATCAGCCTTCTCAAACTTGTAGACGCTACTTTTTAATTATTCTGAATGACAAAGACTCAGGCTTCACCACATCGCCAAAGTTCTTATTAAAGGGGGTGACAGGAGAGAAAAAACTTGCCGTAAAGACAGGTTTTTCATCAACACCTATCTCAGCGACCCATGAAACCTTCTCTGGTGTGGATGGTGCTGACCTCTATGAAATATTATGTATGACTGGACTGGAGAGGAGATTAGCAGGCCGGTCCCAAGAGTAAGCAAACCACATATTTAATTGAGGACCTTAAATAGAGTCAGAGAAAATAAAGAAGACAATAAATTTTTTCTTGGACAAGAAATCTGTTGGAACAGCAAACTGTGGGTTTCAATATATATTCTCACCATTTCTCTTGGGATACCTCAGTCTGACAAACTGAGTTTCAACTCCTAAGAGCATCAGTTGCAATGATTACTACAGTAACCAGTTCTGATGGCTAAAGATGGGGAAAGTCTAAAAACAGATAGGATGATGTATCCTCAATCTCTCACATTTAAGAAGCTAGCTTTGCAGTATTTTTATTAGCCTACATGAGCTCCAGGGTATTTAATAGGAATTTCTGTGTTTTCTTTCAGAATTTCACTTCTTCTGAGTTGGGTTTCAACATATTTTCATCCTAGCATGAAAATAAAGGAGAGTATAAACCAACCCTGCAATGCTCTGGCAAACTTGTGCAAGCCAGAAATACCCATATGTGAATCATCTGCCAGGGGCTGAAACCTCAGGCTTGTAAAACCAATCAACAGACTTCAGTGGCCTCAGTGGAGGCAGGATTGATCCCTGGCAATCCAGAATTATTAATGCTATATTTTTTAAATAGAACTGAGAATGTATTTCAGCTGGATTTTTAATACAAGAAAACTATTCCAATTGTAATGCTTTACTACCTTTCCCCCTTCACTCCTTCCTTGCCTAGTTCCCTCTGCCAGCAGCTCCCCACCTTGCCCTCCAACACACAACACTCTTTCTCCAACTCAGACTCAGACACATAAATTGCTCTGCAAGGTAGGATCCCCAGGCTCTCATGAAGCCCCTGCTGAAGTTAATGAGACTTGGCACAAGATCTTCTTAGAGAGAATGATTTGCAAGAGCAGTACCTTACTTATTGTAGGACATAACACAAAAATCACTTCTCCACCTACAGTTTTTGTCCTCAGCTCTAATTTCTACCTGACTCAGGAATATTTTTTGCTTTATACCTGACCTGACAGTTATTAATACTACCGTGAGTACACATCACCTGACTTTATATGATTTAGAAAGAGAAGAAAGAACAAAGATAACAGTTTCATTGGAAGTTTGAAGTGCCCGTAAATCTTTCTACATCAAACCATTCCTGATCTCCCAAGAGGGACTCTCCAAACACTGAAGCCATGCCCATTTGGCAAGAGCTACAGACAGGGATTTCTTTTTTAGCCTTCTCCATCTCTACAGAGGGCAAACATCTTGGATAGAAAACTTTAGTCCAGGAGCCGTTTTCTTTTCCTTCAAGTTAGAGGCACAGTAATGGTTTTAATAGAGTTCTCCAATGACTCTATTGCTACTTTTTATGACAATTTCTTGGAGTCATAAAGTGGCAGGGGCAAAAATATTGAGTCATTGATTTTTCTGCAGTGAAGAAGGGAGCATATTGAGTCCATGAAGTTATTTCCATTCAAAGTCCAGCATCTAACGTATTTCTAGCTCCTGCAAAACAGAGAGTAAAAATTCCTTCTCAACTGTGTGTTTTCCTGTTTAATGTCAGGAGGTGAGATCACACTGCCCAGCTACTTGGGAGGCAGTTTCTGAAGTCCCACCTTGACTTATGTTTTGTGATATTCCTGTGACTATTCCTCAGAGGGCCTATGATAGAGCCAATCAATGCCCCTGTGAGCACCTGAGGATCTCACGCTCTCCAGGGAAGCTCAGAAATAATGGGTATATCCCCAGCCTGTCTTAAGCCTCTGTGCTGAGGCCAAGGCAGCTCCCTCCAGTCACCTGTAGAGGATGAATCAGATTCCAGGTAGTATAATTGCCCCATCTCTCTTGGCTGACCTTGAAAAGGGTCAAGCCTCCTAATTTAGGCACTGTATTTGGTGACAAAAGCACAACTGGATGGTTCTAGATCATCACACAAGTAGTTTTTGTAATGTCAGAGACCTTGCAACATAAAATAAAGTGAATGTATTTTCAACACAAATCTTTACCAAAGTGCAGACTGAGATCAGGAGACCCACACCATGGCTGTAAGGTAAAATACAAGTTCCACTGATGGAAATTTGACAAAGTTTTTACCACAGATTTCCATCACATGGGAATTTCATTCCTACTTATGCCCAGCTGGCTGGGTTTACTAGCATGATATCCCCCTATCTATTCAGTAGAAAACTTATTAACTTTACAAGACCATATCTAAAATTGCTATCTAAACCAATCAGGGCTGGATACATGTACCTTATTAACCAAAACCAAATGTGTTTTCCTCTACAGTTCAGTTCTTGCTACATCTGTGTTTGCTGGGCTGGAGTAAACTTGGTGACATGGTTCTGTATTCTGCTGTACTCTAGCAGGGCATGTCAAAATGCAAACTGAAGGGTGAAATTATTTCATTGCATAAATAAATAATATGTTTGGTCAACACTAATTACACAAAAGACAGGTATTTTGAATTAAGGGACTTGCAGGAAACTGGTTCCTCACAAAGTTTCAATTAGATTTCAAATTATCTCTCTCAATGTCTACATATATTCCCAACCAAACCTCACTGAAAAACGGATTCTCAATACTTTTATTTACCTAATGGTTAATGCAAGGATAACAACACACATGCAAATTTAAAATAAAAACATATGTGAAGATTTTTTTGCCCCAAACAAGAATTTGAAACAGATGTGCTCTTTCAACTGTATTTCTTCACCCAGTGCTTCTCTCTTCACTGTTTGTATTTTTATGTGTTTTTTTTCAAAGGTACAGTAAAATATAATCCTAATAAATTATTCCCCCTTTTATCTGACAAGCATGGCTTTCAAATAACATATTCTATCTTTATTTCTTGCTGGCATAACTTATTCATATCAACTGGTGTTTTGCACAAAGGCAGCTGACTGCAGTTCAGCTCTAAGTATAATTACTATTTTCATTATAATTATATTTAAAAACCAAAATAACAAAGCTGCAGCACGAAAACCATACAATATTCACCCCTGTTTCCAACAGTCCTGTGTTCTCCTATCTTCACCAAACCCATGGTTTTATCTCTCCTTACGTTTTCAAATAACAGCACTAGATGTTTAGAGGGATAAGAGGTGTAGTTGCTTTTCAGTCCCAGAACCAGAAAATATTGGAAAATATATTTGATGTCTCTTTTTCTCCTCAAAACTTCACCTGTAACTTTTGCAGAAAAGCATCAAACATCTGGTAAAGCAAAATTTCATGCAGTAGCAAAACATACGAGGTATTAATGAATCAACTCTCTATCAAACGCACCAAATATGAATGTCTTCTCTAAGACTGACATTTCAGGTTATGCTCATCTACACCTCTCTCAGCTCAATTTATTCAGCAGTTGGTTGATACTAAGAAATATCCCATCAGGAAAGAGCAACATGAATTCCTGTAACAAAACACGTTCAGACTTTCTTTTTTAACACATTGTCTTCAGATTTTTCAGGGGCATTTAATCATGTTAAGCTTCATTAACATTCACCTGGTCATGAGATCTCTTGACCCATCTTTACAATACAAAATGCTACTGCATGAAAATATTTTGGTCCAGTTCCAAAAAACACACTTCATATTCAGATGCTCTTACAATAGATTTGTTACAAGCCCTGTATTTACCAGAATACATTTAAAGTGTAAAGCCAAGAACTGGTAAGTTAAGAAATGTTCCTAAATATCTACTGTACCTAAATGGCAGGGTATAGGTAGCTAGGGGTGGCAGGGGCCCTGCGTGGAGGAGACCTGGGGCTGATCACCACAAGGTCCTGCTGATTCTGACACCACTGCAAGTATCCTCAAAACTGTAGCCTGTCAGGGGAGCCCGTGGCACCTCTGCTCAGATGTAGATAAAGAAAGAAGCCACTGGGGCAGGAGATATGTGAGAAAGAGATGTGTTTTGAGAAAGAGAAGAAAAAGAATAGAGTGGACATGTGGAAGATGTCATCCTTGGCGACATGGCTAGTGACATGCTTTTGGGAAAAGGTGTTCCCTGACAGAGAGGGGACACCCCCAGGGGACTCAGGTCACCCCACACCAGTGTGTGAGTACACAATACACAAGCAGAAACATGCCTGAGGGAATGCAAGCATGGGTCACCCACACTGCTGCAAAGGAAAACAAGCAAGGAGCAGCAGAAAGGCATTAGGCCAGGGACTCCAACCTGCTGTGCTACCTGTCACCTCACCGGGGGGACTGGGAGGCTGTGGTAGCACAAGTGGTGACAGGGCAGGCTAAGACCAGGATGAAGGAGAGGAGTCAGACTGAAGCCAAACTGGAGGAAGTGAAAGGAAACGTCTTTCCCTAAGTGCTCATTTAGTTGTCTATTTTTTTTCTCAATACTCAAATCAGTAATGGAAATTTATGTTTATTGGCAACAAAGAAATCAAGTAAAATTCCCCAAATCGAGACTATTTTGTCCATAACAACTGTGACATTTAGGAAAATCCTTATCTGTCCCTTTCCAGTATTTTCATTCAGCCTCTGCCGTGTATAGATTACATGACAGGATCTTCAGCTTCACAGCCATGGGCCACCTTCACCACAGAACCCTGCCACATCCATCATGAGCAATTTACCCATGAGTGAAAAGAAAGTGTCTTCACATGACAATGGACTTTGTCTTTTGTACCATGCTTACTTAATATCTTGCAGAAATCAGTATTGGGAATTGACTTTTTAGCATTTCCAGTGGCACTCCAAGTAGATCATCCAATATTCAAAAGCATTTTACCACACAGCATTGAATAAGAAATTAAGTTGGTATTAGTTGAGCAAAATTAAAATTTTCAGCACCCAGGAAATGTCAATGTTTCACATAATTCATATTCTCTAAGCTAAAACATTTCCAAAGAATATGTTTGAAATCTGAGTTCTAAAAAATAGGGTAAGTTAAGATTTTTTTAGGGTAGATGTCAAACACTGTATTTCTGGCCCAAATACTCAATCTATGTCTTTGTCAGGTCTCTGATTCAAAGCAGGTAGCTACAAATACTTTACTTATCTTTTTAATACTTAACAGTTAAAATATAAATGAAACAGTGTGGGTTTTTTTCCTTTGCACTACTCTGGAAAATGCTAGAATATGTTGCTGTATTTTTTTGTCCAAGCAAAAATATTCTGCTCAATGCAGACACCTGAGAAAATTTAAACCTAACCGTTCAAGTCTGGCTAAGCTGAAGTGACTGAAAACAGGTTTTATTTCATAAGGTCTTACAAGAACAGTTTTATGAAAATGGACAGAAGAGTCAGGCAAATTCAGTAACTGGGAAACTTATTAGGACCATGATTAATTTGGATACCAAAGACTGAATTAGAATATTTTGGGAGATTTGGCATCCTGGAAGAAGTGCAATTTCACAACTATCAGACAGAAACGGAAAAAAGTAGGACCATCTCATAGATCTGACACATGTCACTGGAAGTTCACAATAGAAAACAAAGGTACAATGTCCCTACACCAATCAAAAAAACTTATAAAGATTGAGACTGAGAGATGGCACTATAAAATTGTAATCAGACTCAGGAATCAGACTGAGTGAATTATATGTTGGTCTTTGAGTAGCAAATCAAAACAATCAGCAGAGAAATCTCAGCAGCAATTGAACATTGACCATCGGAAACGAAGAGCATCAACAACTCAGTAAGATTTTTATTTTTTTTTAATGTGAACTCAAGTAAAGCTAGTAAAACTCAACAATTGTTAACCTACCACCACAACTACAGATTTAAAAATGTCCCATAAACTTCAAGAATATGAAATTCATTGCTGCAGAACAACTTACACATTCAGTTTACAACACACTGATTTTCACACTCAAAGACATCAGAAAAGCAGATGAAAGTTTATTTTTCTTTTGATAAGGAAGTTTAGCAGATTTTGGCAGCTTGCCATCAATTTGACCCCGTCCGCCAACTTCCCCCCTGCCCAAACACTATAAATTAATCTTACACTGGTTGAGGGGAAAAAAAAAAAGCTGAAAATCTTCCAACATTCAAGTCCTTTGGCTGAACCTCTGTGGGGCATATCCCATGGTGACATTCTTTGGCCTTGACTGTCTCAGCTGGCCTCTTCCCCAAAACTATGCCTTTAGCAAAAACTCCTCCCTTAAACTCAAATTCCATATTCTCTTGGTCTTGATATTACAATCAGACACAATTTCTTGTTCATACTCTCCAGAAATAGCCACTATAACTCTCTTCTTCTGGTCTAGCTTCTGGTCTCCAGACAAGCACATTTTCAGAGTGACCTCACTCACTGAAGTCACTCAAGGTTTTACTATGAAACCTAAGAGCAGAGTTCAGGCCCAATAAAGTCAGTTCCATAAATTAGCAATTAAATCCAGGATTATGGAAGGAGGAAAAAGTTTTAGTTCATTTTGACTACAAGGCAAATTAGATTTTTATGACTTGTCTGCATAGTAATGAATATACAAACAGTGAACAAATAATACAAGGGGATTCCCACTTAACAAACACTGATAAGTGCATTGCACACAGGTCATCCTAGGCCTGATTTAAACTTAATTCTACGAATATTGACATCTTAGTCTTCCTTCTGAAAGTTTAACCTTTTTCTCTGATAGTAATTCTGCAATAACTTCCTACAATCCTGCAATCATTTCCTACAATGCTGCAATAACTTCCCTACCTTTCTTACTTACATAAGTGACCATCTGAAATGATTTTTCAGGACAGACTGAAAATGGAGGAAAGTTTCAGAGTTTCTAGTAAATCTGAATTTTGCGAAACAAAAAGCTGGTTGTTACATTGCTCCATGAAAAATATTTATATTGGCTCTTGTTTTAAGGTTACATTTCTCAGTTCATGCAAGTGGCAGGAAACATGCAGAATCTAATCAAGAGATAGTCCACAAGGCTTGCTAAATGAAATGTTAAATAAAGACTTGTTATGAAAACAAGCAGATGCAACTCAGGAAATGAGCTTGGTCATCTCACAATTCTCTGCTGTTCCACAGCCAAGCACTGACTAAACTTTAGATTATCATTATAAACAACACATAGGGAAAAAAACACATTCAAGATTTACCCTAAAAGTAAATTCAAAGAGAACCTAAGTGACTTATGAGCCTCAGGTTTATTTTCAAATCTGACTTAAAAGATTAATTCAGATCTTAATTAAAACCAGGGAATGTAGACTTCCAAGTCAAGCACTTTCGAAGCATTTACCTAAAATCTAAAGCAGTTTTACGCACAAGCAAGAAAATCCTTAAAAAAATATATTTACAAAATGTGAACTTACCTACAAGAAAAAGCTTTTCACATGGAAGAGTCCTTCTTTGAGGAGGAAGCTTTTTATTTTTCAATGCAGAAAGTCAGTGTTACTAGAAAATAAATAACATGAAAGAGACGGAAGAGGATAGGGGAAATTGCTCTGCAGAAGAAAAACAAAGAACAGCAGTCACAAACTTCTCATGAACTCCTGAACTACCAAGTTAACCAAGGTAATCCATTTCTATCCTCCACATTTATGGTTCAGCCTTCCTTTCATTTCTTTGGCTTTATTGCTGTAACTTCTGTACATTTGTAAGGGTAAATTATGTATTAGCACAGTGAACGTGATCTCTGAGTCTCCAGTTTGGTTCTCCACCCTGTATACACCAGTCTCAGGCCGAGTATTTCCTCAAGTCATCCAAGTGCAGCGGAAGTGCCTTGTATTAAAATTGCTGCCTCTGTTCTTATTTGACAGCATGATTGTATTTACATTCAAGGGAAAGCCTGTACAAAGATACGGCTTTTGAGCTTGGCTCCCGTATGCACTCTTAGGTCCTAACATGATGAAATTAATAGCTATTTTTATTTCATCTGGCAGGGAATCTTACAGTCAATGTAGAATTGCATCTCCTGTGACCACAGGGTTTCCCAGATTTCCCAACAGCCTAATTGTTCTATGCTACATGAAGTTGCATTTTCAGAGAGAGGAGTTATCTCTTACAGTCAGAGCTCTGCAAACCAGCCAGCTTTCTTCAAACAAAGTCTTTGTTCAGTGACTATTAGGAAAAGTAAAACAGTAAAGTTTAATTGGATAAAGAACCGTAATCAAATAAAGAGCTAATCTTAAAAATTACTATGAGTTTAATAACATTAAACTAGTGAAGCTAAGGAAGTTTAAAGTAAAACCTAAGATTTTCAGCAAAAACTTGACTATGATGGAATGATTTAAGTACCTTCAGTATCTTCATTGCTGACATTAAAATTCCATAACCATTTGATTTCTAGAAGGGAAAAAAGGATAAATGTGAAAAAGAAAAAGACAACCAAGCGAGGTGGCTGTCTGGACAATCAATGAAACCTGGACAATCAATGAAAACAAATACTTGATTTGGTTTTACTTTCCTCTCTTCCTGAATGAATTAATGAATCTGTTGAACTTTGGCCTCTTCTTCAGCAAGGAGACTGGCTGACTTAATATCCCACACAGCCCACAGCAATGTTGATGGAAGATTTTAATGTGAGAACACTGTGTGCTAGTTTGGCATTGAGTTCCCTAGAGGGAATATAGTAGACAGTGTATAGATTAAATTTAGCTAGAATTGGACATTAAGAAACACATACTTGGTGCCTTGATAGTAAGGATCAAGAAAGGTCATTCTATACTTGGTTTCTTTCTGTAGGCTTAAAATGTTTTTGATTTTCTCATTCCTTTTTTTTCTTTTCATGAAGTAATTGTTGCTCAGCATACAGCCGTTCTTTTTTTCTTAGAGATGCTAGTTAGAAAATATACGAAGCATGCATCAGGAAAATAACCAAGATTCTCTGAAGCACTCTTGAAGACATTTCAGCATGCCTCATAATTGATTTCAAGTGTCTGATGAAAAGTCAGGCCCTGTGACACAATTTTTCTTTGGCTTCAAAATCAGACCAAAAAAATTTCCCATCATAGGAAAATCAAAACTTCAGGTCTGAAATTAGAGATTTCTTGGATTTTATGTACACGAAATACCACTGTTCAGAGGCATTCTCAGCATTGCACCAGCTAATAATAATACAAGGATAGTGATCTGCAGCTGCTGCTTTGCAGACAATAAAAAGGCTTGCTTTTAAAGTGTGGTGCCAACAACAGTTTCAGGTCATTTCCCAACTGGCTTTTCCTGTCTGATACGCCTTTCAGAGTTTTGGCTCTATTGACACTGCAAGTTAAATGAAACAAAAAATCCAAACAGAAGGCACAAAACTCAGCAAATCAGCCTTTTTGATCTACCTAAGCGTTTTTAAGCCTGCTCATCACCATGGGATCCAAGTGCCCTTTTTCACATTTCAGTGTTTCCAAAAGGGTCAAGCCATGGCAAGTCCACAATGCTTGAGTGGTTGTTGCAAAAAAAGATTGCTTTAGAGAAGAAACAAGTCTTCTTCTTCAGAATTAAACCCGAACAGGACAAATTAGAGGTGGAACAGGACAGAGAGGAAAGGGCTGTTTTTCCTTGACAAAAAGATTAGCAGAGTTGGAAGCATATGGAAACAAAATTGTAAAGAGTTGGAAGAAAACACCTCTCTCTAACCCCCAAGAACAGAGGTCACAGTTCTTTTAAAGGGCTTCCCTTGGGATAATGTGAATATGGACCATCTCATACTTCACGAATAACCACCTGAAAATACAATAATTTGAGATAAACTGAGATTATTTCTTGCATTGACATCTGCTTGGAAAATAACAAGGAAAATCTAGCACAAGGGTCATTGGCTTGCTATGTGAGCGATAATACTGCCAGCACACAGCACCAAAACAATGAATAATTTGTAAAGATTTTGTTTATTACATCCTGCTTAATAAATTCAAAGGTTTGAACGTAACAGCATATTCTAATGTAGTAACATAATATTGCAAATTTGCAGAGCAAGATTCAACCTAAGCAGACCCAACACTGATTTCAATGTGCATGCTTACTGCAATGAATAATCTGAATGCCTACTTGGCTAAATAGGTCCTAACCCCACTACCTATGCAATGAAAAAAAAAATCCATGCTGTTTTCTTTCTAGTTATTTTATGTATTTTTTCCATACATATTTGCATCTATATTTTGGCAATGAGAAAAGCATACACTTAAATTCAAGGCAAGATAATTTTTCTTTGAAAGCCTAGCATACACAATGCTTTAGTTAGCAGAAGCACAGTCAAGGTATGCATTGAAAGAAGGCACAGCAACTTTGGTACAAAGAGAAAGTAGTTAAATGAAAGAAAAGACCTGCTTTAGTGACCCAATATAGCCAAATAATAATGGAGAGTACAAACTGGTCAAAGGGACAGGGGAGAGAGGAGCAGGATTATCAAGTATCAACTATGGCACAGGGGAGAGGCAAATTAGTACAGATTTCTTGATTCCCTCTGGCAAATTGCTAGACTGATCATGCACCAGATTCCTTAAAAAACATCTTTATCTGTCCATCTTATACTGTTACTCAAGGAATAAAAATGAACACCCAGAACAAAAAAAAAACCAAACAGATTCTGGAAGTCTCATTACAAAGATTTTGTCATGCATCTTCCCAGAAAGAGGAAAGTTCTCCATTATCAGAGATCAGTCATGGCATATCCACTGGGACAGGCTAACCACCACTGTTGCCTTTTCCCTCCTACAGAACACATGATGAGACTGTGGACACAGCAGGAACTCATCTGGAAGGACCGCAGACTGGTCTTAACACTGGACAATCCCTTCCACAAGAGATAAATGGAGAGGCACTAAAGAAATGAACATAGACTAACAATTCCTGCTCTTGCTCCAAACATGGGTTTATTCGCTGTGTGAGGAGTGAAAGTTTCCTCTAATAACAGAGTTCTTCTGTCAGCAGCAAACATGAGAGAAGGACCCAATGCTATTTTTCTATGCAAAGACCCAAGCATCCTCTTTGGCCACATAGAGAGACCTGGCAGAGGCAGAGCGGGAAGCTAGGCAGTGTGGAGAGATGGCTCGCAAATCCTGTCAGGAGAAAAAGTGTTTCATGTCACTCAACAGAATCTCCACAAGGCAGTTACAGGAGAAGTGTTGACAGCCTCTGAAAGGAATCACATCCAGTCATCCACCAGCAGGAAGAGGTTGGCTTTGACAGGACGCTTATAGGGTGGGTGAGATGAAAGTTAGGGGAAGGGACCTCTGGGCTCCATGTAGGATTTCGCCTTCCTCTGCCACATGAGGAGAAGGAAGAGGAATGCATTAGCAGTCCAGACTGCTTTCAGCTACCCTGTCCTTTCTGACCCCTTCACCAAGCAGTTCTGTATCTCTCTGATTCCCCCACTTTCAAAATTTAAACTTGCTAACCCTGCTGCCAAAAATAAAGACAGAATTAACATCAGGGTTGAAAGCAGTTTCGACATAAGGAAGACCTGCAGGGACAGACGGGATTCTTGCCACATGACATGGAGAACATATCATACCACAGCACACACTGATAAGTACAATTTACAGACTTGTCCTGCTTTTCTTTAGAAAATGTTTAGTCAGGCTCTTTCAGTCACTGGTGCATTTGAATGATTTTCAGCAGTACAAGCAGTAAATAAGTGCAAAGAGGTGAAACATCTACAGAAGGGATGAAGTTACCCCAGGCATCAACACAATTAAATAAGAATGCAATTAATTCACGCAATAAATTTTTGTATTGGCAGGGTTACCATCTCCAATGTACAAATCAAAAAGCACAAAAAAATGAATGTAACTTACGATCTACCCAAGAGCAAAAACTCCTTACTGAGTGCATGGGATGCACCATTCCTGCACCATGCCAGAGCACTGAGGGACAGGGAGTTTAGTTGTGACCAAGGACCCAAATCCTTCTCTCAGAAGACCTTTCGAGAGTCATGATTTTAAAACACATAGGTGTCTAGGGCACCTGGATTTTTATACAAGATATTCCCAGCTCTCTAGGAGGTTTATACAGCATTTTTACTGCAGCACACGGCCTACTTTCTGCCATTCCCTCTATGGCAGCAGCCACACATTGCTCTCAGAGACCTTTGTCCTTTTCTTCTAGGCTCCAGCCTCAAAAAGCAAGTGAAAACTCATTTTTTCTGATACTGAATGACAACACAGGGAGCAGCCCCTTGCCCATAGGTAAGGAACAAAATTCAGAGGTCTGTCAGCTCCTTTGCTTCATTCGTACTTCAGTGTCACATTTTCCCCCCTTTGGTGGATTAAAGCTGAAAGGCATTACAGGAAACATGTCTGTTACAGTAACGTAAAAAATAAATAATGATGGAAACGGGAAAGAAAGACTGATTTATTAAAGGCTGTCCACTTCCATAAAGTAAATAACTGAACTTGCAATTTAAGTGGACATTTTTACTGCCAAATAAATCTCCTTGCACAGATATGAGAGAAGTAGAGACTTCATGTAGAAAAAAGAAAAGGAGAAGTTTGAGTTCATATAATGCAATTGAGCTCACTGGGCCAGACTCTTGATAGATGCTGCTGTTTTACACCAACCTAGGATTGGTTATGACATTGAATTCATCTGACATTACACACTAAGATATAGCAGAAATAAACAAACTGCTTTTGAGAAGAAGAAGAAACAACCACATGCGTATTCAGCAGTCTTCACATCCTGAATACTCTGAAGAAGCTGATATTTGCTTTGCCCAAATAAGGACTACCAAGACTTTTGAAATTAGGCCCTAAAGTTAAGCACTGCATCTATTTTTGTGCTTCTAAAGCTCCTGTTCTAACATTTGAGTATCCAGCTGTTCCTCTGGGCCACAAACTGAAGTGTCATTTTCCAGCACCAGACAACTGGTCTACCTTTGCAGATTCTGATGGAAAGTGTCTGTGGACCGATAGGGAAATGCAGGACCAGAGTTGAGGTATGTTCAGTATTGGCCACTACTTGCCTCGTAGGAATTGTCCTAAAGCACCACAGGCCAAATTATTGTTACTGTTTAGAGAGCCCCACTGTAAATGAGAATGGACTGATAGATCTGACAGACCACTACAAGAGCAATATTTGCACCCTGGCTTAATACCTGCATCAGGTGCTACATTGGGACCCATCCAGATTCTAGTGAAAAGGACAGTGACCTGAGTTTCTTATCTCTTCTAAGAAATATCCAGGGCAAAACCTGGGGTCTCTCCTTAATATTCTCTGCTGATTTCTGCCCTGCAGTTTCTATACAGTGCAGCAGTATTAATAATACTACTTCCTCAGTCTGCACGGATTCTTTCAGCAACCTAGAGGAAGAGAATTTAAACTCTATCCTCCTGAATTTTCACCAGTTCCACTCTCTCTACCTGTCCTTTTCCAATGAACCAAATCTTATCTCTTTTTAATCTCATTTCCCACGATCTAAGCACAGTTGACACTCCCTGAAGTAACGTAACAGATACGAGTACGCCTGAAACATGGGAACTCAGGAGTCATTTGGAAATTTTTCTATATTTGAAATAACTGAATTCACACACCAGTGATTTTTATCTCAAAGGATGGCTACACAAAACACTGAGCGTGATTCCTAAGTGGTGAGATACTACTGCATTTATTAGATTTCCATCTGATCTGATGGACAGTCAACAATTCTATGGAATGTGATATATCCCTCAGGCTCAGAGTGAACTTTGACAGGTCACAGTTTTAAAGCTCCAAAACTTGAATTTGCAAAACAGATTTGCAAATCTAACAACTTTTTTTTTATTAACAAAACAAGAGAATAAGACAACTGAGGGAAAGATTTCCATAAAAGATAGAAATACTTCCTGCAGCTTTTTATATTTGTTTTACTGTTTTACTTAATCTTCTTTGTTAGTTCAAACATCTGCCTCTGAGATTTCCTTAAAAATTAGTAGTCCTTACTTTAACAGTGAAGAGCTAGTTAAGACTCTTCATTATCCAGGTACAAATATAATACAAGGAATATCTCAAACCATGTAGCGGTCTTTTTTATTCTTGGCTGATATATTTCAAGAGCTCTCACGGTTTTTGTGACCGCCTACAAAAAATCCACTGTAGCCAAATCAAGCAGATTGTGAACTTTTCTCTAGACTTGGAGCGGGCTTTGAAGTCAGAGAGTTAAGAGTGATGAAATTAAAATGTAATAGGACATTAGTTCACTGAGTTCATGTACCAGCAAAAATCTGTTTTAACATTTGAAACTGAAGTTAAAAGCACAATAAAGATACAAATTCCTGCTAATCTGAAACCTTCTCTTTCTCACCTTGTCATAAAAGCCCTTTGTGCCTGTAACCACAGTCCCTTATCTATCCTCCAGACTTGGCCAAAAGGAAGCTGACACCTCATCAGAAGATATCTGGGGAGAATGGTACTGCTAGAGTCCTCCCTCTATCTTCAGAATTATATTTTAGTCTTCAAGAGATGGCAAAGGGTTTCCACAGGCAGATGGATCAGCAGAAAATGCAACCAAACAGCTCGTAAAAAATATGTCCTGCTCAGAAGCAGCTAATAGGTTTTCTGTTTCATGTTCTTACTTTTAAGAATTCAGCTGTGACTGTATTGTTGCCTGATACCTGTGAATTTTATTTTCCTAGCTGCTACCCTGCAATTACAACTGATTTAATAATTATTGTAAATGAAAATAAGTTTTCCCTTCACTGCCAATATTGTTCTGGTTTTGCTGTGGCAGTTGCATAATTTACAGTATTAGTATTAGCACAATCTAAGCAGTATATTTTTTCTAAGAGATTGAAGTAGGCGAAGTCAGTCAGTCACTACTGAGTGCAAGAGAGTTAAGCCTACTTAGCTACTGTGTGGTAGAAATCTGTAATGCCTGTAGGACCCTGCAGGCACCAGTTACACAGCAGTAAAAAAAAAAAAAAATCCCTTTTGCAGTAAAACCAGTACAAAACATACATACAGCCAATTCTCTCCTGCTTTCTTGTTTTAAGCTACATTTAATTTTTTCACATGTTTACATAACACTTTTGCAAAAGAAATCTTGGTGTTTTAAGATTTTTGCTCAGTCATTGGCTTTGACAACTTTTTGTATCAAAGTGCAACTTTTTATTGATGCTTGTTTACTTCAGTTTTTGATCCAAGATAAACAGTTCAGCAGGAGCATGGGTAATGATGAATACAGAATAATGGAAAACTAATGTCAAATAATAATGATCTTTATTCAAAAACATCTTTTATTATGCATGGCATAGTCATTAAAAATAATGTTCTCCTAAATAATCAGGAAAAAAATAAGACTTGTAGTTAGCAAACTATTTAAGCATGTGCTTACCTTTAAGCCTGTAGAAAGTCTTACAAATGTTAACTGGAGTAGTCATGTGCCTGGAGTTAAGCATGCTTAGAAATACCTCAATGGACCCGGAGCCAAAACCTGTTTGCATTATGGTTTGGGAATAGCAAAGGACAGGGAACAAAAGGAGCAGTTATTCAGAATCTGGGCAAATATCTGTAAATACATTTTTTGGTGTTATTAAACCAAATATTGGCTCAGAATGCACTGACTGAACACAAAGTCCTAATAATCACAGCTGAAAAACACAGACTATGGACGTTTATTGATTTAGACAAGATCACTCCTCACAGGAGAGCAAGCATCTAGTTTTACAGACCTTTTAATTCCCTGCACACCATTCCTTTCCCTTTTACAAATCTCCTGCTGTGAAACTCTAATGCACTCTTGAGACACTAGGAATCATGGAATAAACTCTGTAGCTTGTCCATCAGCCGAAAGAGGAAGCAACTCCCAACACCAAGGAGTGTAGTTGTTGCTTTCCATACTATATTTTTGTCCAAGGCATAAAGCAAGAGTCATCCCCAGAAACTGAAATGCTATTGCAATAGAGGTAATAGCTGCATATTGTTGTTGTTTCTACTGGCGTTAATACTTAGCCACCCACCCACCCCCAACAAAAAGGTACCCAATATGTGGTGTGTCTACTGGCCAAAAATGTCATTTCTTGGTTTAAGCAAATCCAACATTCCATGCAAATGGAAGTAATTTCTGCAGTACAAAAAAAAGTCCTTTCAGAAAACACTGAACTGATTAGCATTACGGAAAAGTGGAACTAATTACTATAGTGATATAACAAAAAAACAAAGCTAGAAATTAAAGCCACCCAATTCTCACAAAACATGACGGTGTATTTCCTAGACACACACACAGTCTTTATACACACTCATTAAAATGTGTTACTGAAATAATGATATATCTCCTATCTAAACCATAAACGCTTGCCTCTGTGAATCCTTAAGCACTAGAAATGTGCCAAAACCCCATACAAAATGTTCAACACCTAGGACTGATTCTTAAGGAACTCACCAAAAGGGCTAGTTTACTCCCTAAAAATGAGGTTCACTAGCACAAGGCTTATCTATCAGCCAAGCCCCACACAAGCCTGAGGCAGAGACCTTTCGCTGGCCCTTCACTCCATGGTAAATTTCACCTTTGGAAAATAGAGGCCATGGGCTCATTTGAACAACACGTGCCCCCTTTTTTGAAGAAAGACTGTCAAGGCCACAGGGCCAGCTCATTAACCTGCCCCCCAGCAGTCCCATCTGGATGGTCTTATCTGCAGGAATTCAGTCCTTCATTTATTTTTTCAACCACCGTTTGTGACAGAGTTTCTTAAAAAGCAGACTCATGACTTATTATTAGCACATGGGCAGGTCAGCACACAGGTTTATTTGCTGTTAACCAACATCCTACCACGCTGTGCTTAAAATTTCCAAAGGGACTATGAATAGGTTGTAAAAGCAGGAGGTTGAATTCCTGAAGGTAAGAGCTTATGATGGGACCACTGTCAAAGTAGTCATATTTTTCTCAGATAACTAACAAAAATTCCTATGCAAAGACATATAGTTCATACACATGTGAATTCCTGACAATTCCGTTTTTAAAGGTTCTTTGATGACTGGCATGTAATAGTCAGCCATGCCACTTAAGGGAACAATGGGAAAATAAGCAAACACTAAACTCTGAAAATGTACTATCCATCCAGAAAACATAAAAGAAAGGGAGAAGGTAGGGTCAGGAAAGAGGGGCAAAAGGGAAAGAGACAAATGAAAAAGAGAATATTTCCACTAAAGCATATGCAGCATTATTCCTACAGGCTACTAGGAAGAATAAATTCTTGTCAGGGTCAAGCCCCAACTAAAGGGATGTGACATGTAGGACACTGGCGGGAATGCTTGTAAGGGAAGATCCCATTTTTTACCTGGGATGTCTATCACATCCTAGGCTATTCAGAGCTTCACCAGCAGAAACACCCACCAAAATATCTGTGTTCTTTATTGTTGACATATATTGTATGAACACAGCTGGACACCATGCCCCAGGAAATTATTCCTAGAGAAAGAAAAAATACAGAATCACTTCCAGAAAAGATTATTCACTTGCTTGCTTTCAACTTGCGCAGAGCACTGAACACTCTTGAAAGAGATAAATGTCTGTTATACAGGGATTTACACATTTCATCCAGAAAATCGACTTAAATTTTAAGCATGAGGCCACAATTGATCATTTATCAAGTTAATCTTCATGACATATTTAATGTCCAACCATAATATCTTCAGATTGCTTTCACAGTCTGCAGAGCACTGGGCAGGGGGAGAGCACCTGTTAAGAATCAAGAACCAAAAAAGAGCTATGCAGTAGGCTGAAGTTATAAATATTGGTCCAAATCCTGCAAACACTTGGCACCCACGGAGCACCAGCGTGAACAAAGCTACAACTGGCTGACTTAGTGGTCTGATTATCATCTATCTGTTTTAAGCAAGGGCCACCTTCTTAGTTCATTGAGAGGCATGAAAAATGGTTATATGCTCAGCATAGTCACTATTTCCATCCTAAGGAAATAAAGGAGCAAAGGATGGCAACCTGATTACAGTATTAATTTAAGTTGTTAGGATATCCAGCAGCTTCCTTTCAGCACCAGGGCTTTGATGCTTAATCAACACCATGAAATTTTTTTTTGCTATTTTTTGTAATGTTCCTGCCAAAAGCAAGTATTAAAGAAAAATTTTAAACCCACAGATCAGACATCTCTCCACTCTCACATATAAGACTGTTTTTTAAATTACAAGCTCTTCCAGCCAGTTAGGAGTCATTATCACATTTTCTTATTTGAATGAATGAAAGCATATTTACTCAAGTAATATTTCAACTTCAGCAGCACTAGTAAAACCATGAAAGCTCTGATCAAAACCAAAGATTTAGTAAGTAAACAATTCTAAATCTAAATTAGTCTTTTACTAGTCAAACTTCTGCATCTTAAACTTCAAAATTAAACACTTTAAATAATACATTTTCTTTCTGTTAAATTGAAGTAGAAATAATACAGGAAGCATTCAAAACTCTGTGTGGGATTTAGGATACAAATTCTACTGACTTTCAATGAAATCTAAGGTCCTAAATCTCTTGAGCATATTTTCAAAATTTTGCCTGCTTTGTAAATGACCGCTGTCCATTTTTAACATTTGTTCTGCCTTTCCATCTGTCATTTCTACAAATTTCATCTCATTTCATTTTCACTGAATCTTTTATCTAGATCAGTTCATCTGTCAACAAAGTGGGCACACTGCTAGTTTTTAAAATAAAACAGTTTTATCCTTTCCATCATAAATCTAGAAGAGTAGACCTACACACCAGTTTCTTGGCTGCCTGTAAACATCACACATCAATAGCCATCACTGGAAAGGTTCTGAATTACATTACTGCAATGATGGGTGGAAAAAAATGACCCTTTAGATCTGTAAGTAAATCACCATCTTCCTTCCCTCTAGCTCTGTCCTTTCATCTGATGACCACTTCCAAAATCAGTGGGAGGAGAGGAACAGAGGAGGTTTGTTGGGTTATTTTCCAACCCCCACATCAAGAGAGGTGATTTTTCATTCCGATTTTGTACACCACCTTGACACAACAGAATCCTGTTTAAAGACAGAGGGGTTTCAGCATTCCTGTAATCCAGTAATTCAATTAACAGATTTGGATGTCATTGAAGTTATTCTTTGCTGACACCATGCAAAGAGTAGGGGTGTCATAGAACAATGGACACAGATCCAGAATAATAGAATTATTTCCATTCCAGATTTCAAAAGTCAGCATGTATACACTGAACAATCATAATGGAGTGCTTTAATTACCAAAATGAATGAGATGCTTACAATGAAAAACATGGCTGCATGGATTGTTCGAAGTGTACTTAGACATTACATTTTTCTTTTAGTTCACTAAGCCCAAGTACGGATCACTAACACGTGTGAAAGTCAGAAACTGCAGAGGGACCAAACCTGTAAATTTGCATTTATACATTTTTTAACTCTCTAGGGTTGTTTCTGGATTACCTCTTATTAAAAAAAGAAGGGAAAAATTATTATAACAGTGAAAATTCACATGTGTGTAGCCGGGAAACAATGTTTTAAGCAAGGGCCTCCACCATCCATTGCTTTCATCCACTTATACCAAGAATGAGTTTTATTTCAAAATCAGAAAGAAATATAAGATCTATATTAATTAGTAACTTGAAAAATAGCAAGCACCACAAGCTAGGCTATGCAATGTAGATGAAAGCTACTTTGGCTTGACTTTTGCTTTCTTTTCTGAACTGCCGCTTCACTAAGTGGCAAGCAGCAGAGGTCAGAGGCCAAACAAAAAGGATAAGCGTCAATGGGAGGCCCTGCGGTGTGACACAAGTGCATAGTGGTATATTGTCCACAGCCCATGAAGAACTTGTCAACAGCTCGGTGAGAATCCCTCAAAGGAGCGTCTACGGTTTCACTGCATCCTCCTCCCTGGAGGCGGTGGCAGATACCCAGGGAAGGAACAGCTATATAAGCAAGATGACTCTCTAGGAGTTCTGCTGTCTTCTAGTATTTATCAGCACAAAGATTATCATTAGAAATATCTTCCAAATAACTGGAAAGTTCTACACCAGCACAAAATGCTAGAATTAGGTTAGATTAAAATTAAGTCTGCCCAAGAAAGCTAGCTGTGAAAAATAACTACAAATTATATTTGTTAAATTGGCTCACGCTACGTTAAATCCCTATAAAATCTCATAACATCCCAATGTCCGGTCTTTTGTTCTCCTGTGAAACCTGAACTTACCTAAGCAGACCAGCTTTGAAGAACCAGAATTTCCTGCAAGGGAACGAAGACATAGTGTCTTTTTCAGGAAAAATTCATTATCAGGTTATCCTCTGAAATGCAACATCTTGCAACAGGCAAGCTCTCATTTAATTAATTTTCAGCACTTAAGTTATCCAGGACAGAATAAAAAGAACCTACTGTTAAATGAAATTGGTCAGATTTTTCGAATCTGGTATAGAGTTAATGGTGTTGAACAGAAGAGAATTTATCTCATGGTTAAGAAGAATTCTTGCATTTCTAGAATAAACCAGTTAAAAAACATACAATATGCACACACTTTGCCTTTGTTCTGATTTTATGCAGCTCCTAGAACAACTGAGTAAAAGCCTAGGAAAAGGCTTTTAGGCCTTACATCATACAAGTAATAAATCATCATCTTTATTCTATTTTGAAAAGAAACGAGGACGTAAGCTGAAGAATCTTGAATTGTGTCCATAACAATACAGACAATAAAGAGGTTCATCAGAAAAAGAGATCAGAAGAAATCAAACAGCACCTGTTTGCTGTAAAAGGCATATCACAAAATATTTGTGGATGGACGTGTAAGGCTTATTTGTAAAGAAACAATAGGATTTATCAGAGACCTCAAGCACGGGAGGGAACAGTGAAAGCAAGCACTGTGTTGTTCTCTTGGCAGTGGATTTTGAAGAAGTTGCAGAACAGGTAAGGAATCAGCCTGGGGTTGCAAAGCATATTATAATGAAATCTCCTCTGGCTTTAAAGGATTCAAGCATTCCGTCTTTTCTGTCTTACTTTCAGACTCTCCCTTGATCATCATTTTAAACACTATAAAATATGCAAGTAATGAAAATGGATCCCAGTATACTGGCCACCTAACTTTAATGTACCAGAGGAATTTTTGCCATCTGATCAGTTGAATCAGGCAGCTCTATTGTTTTTAGCTGGTTTTAGTGGCATATGGGCATTTTGTCAACTTCTCTATCACCTATACTATTCCAGATTAGCTGTGTTGAAATAAATGGGGTTATGACAACGTGAATGGAAACACAGACGTGAAACAGACCCTTCCACTGTGAACACGATGCCATTTCTGAGTTGCTGTTTTACATGTTTGTATCCACTACTCCCAGGCCAGAAGGGTTCAGACTGTCTTGCTGAGTAATGCAGTATCCACAGCACCAAGTTCTTGGAATAATGACTGGCAGGGAACCAAACAATAACTTACAGCTATTAGAAGACGGGTTGAGCTGCTCTCGATAAAATACTGCCCAAGTTATAATAAAATAAATACATTATGATTGTTAATAACAACAGAAATGTACAGTTGTTCAGTCCCCTGAGGAGTCTTAAAAACATCAGCAAGTACCAGTCTGCCAGTCAAGCTTGATAGCATCCCACATCCTCAAGAGAAGTGCATGGACATCAGAAGCAGCATTTTCAACTGTCAACTTGAAATCAAGAACGTCCATTTTGAATCAAGTCTTGCTATTCACCAACATTGGCAACTGCAGCTCCTGTCAATTCTAGCAGGAACTCCTTCAGATCTATGAAAATTAAAGTTTCAATCCCAGCCCAAAAGCTGTCTTTGGAGCATAGCTCCTCTACGCCAAGCAAGATTTGCATGCTCGTGTCAGAGCTGATAATATCAGACAGGATTACTAGCTACTAGCTCCGGGACTGACAGGGCACAAAGTCGACAAGTTAGTTACAAGCACTTAAAAAAAAAAAAAAAAGCCTTTGTACTTTCCTCCCCATAGTTATAACACAATCCCAGTCTTTATGTAAAGGTTACCTAGAAACAACCTGACTAGAGTACAGCTGCCTGCTGAGAGCTGCTGCCTGCAGAGAAGAGGCTTACTGGGAAGCATAGGCTAGCACTCAGCTGTGCTACTGCTGCTACAGCAAAGCATCTTAGTTTGGGTGCTCAAGAAGCACTTTGTGCTCTCTGCACAAAGCCATACATTGATCAGCTGCCTTCAGAAACCTGTAAGAAGCTCCTTTTAAGCATAGTATTTGAACATTTGGCATTAGGAAGCTTTTCGCCTTTTTGCCTGAAAGTTTCCCAGTAGGATCCAAAGACCAGGGAAATCACAGCTACACCCATCCTCAGAGGCCCTATTTACTGTTTTTTCCCCTGTGAGACCATTCTCCATAACATCAACAGGAGGTGGACAAAGAAGTTGAAGATCTTTAGTGATTACTCCACTTCTGATCCCTTAATATTTCAACACCTAATAAGAACGGTATCTAAATGAAATAGATGCTGCTTTCAAATCTATTTTCAAAACTGACTTTGGTCCAACTTCTCTCCTCTCCAAAGCCAGAAGTGGCTCCAGTTTATGCAAGCAGAATTGGGCTGTTTGTCTATCCCACAATGACAGCAGAGTTGTTGGCTTCTACTTACACAGGACATGGTACAGTTCTTAGTTCAAGTAAGAAGTCAAGTTTAGTTTTTTTGTTTTCCTGTTGGGGATAAATCTTTCAGAGGAGAGCATTTATTTTTAAAAAACTAAACATTTCTCCCTCCATTGTGGTGGCAATGTATTTTCAATCTGCACATCTGTATTGCTCCAGTGCTTGAGGAGCTCTTAACTTTGTAGCACAATGGCATCATTTCTAATTGTGAGTCTTCTTCATATGTGGCACACATTGGACAATTCCCCACAGTCACGCTGTGCCTGGCTACATGACACACCAGCAAACTACCATTTTTTCTGGGTTGTGGTTCTGAACACAGCTGAAATCAGTTCCTCAGATATTTAGAGTGTTAATGGAAGAAAGGAGGAGGAAACCAGAAACTTTCTTCTGCAAATCCCACAAAGTATTCCACAGAATTTTTGTAAGTGTTAGAAATAGTCATTCACAAGTCTCAGCAATTGTTAAGGGATCATAACATGGAAAAAATAAACTTTTCAGATTTCTTTGTGTAAATGAATAAGAAGTCTTTTGAACAAAAAGATAATTAGCCAGCCTCTGAACATGGAAAGCTGGCTGACTTCAGAGAAAACCCAAACATCTTAGAAGCTCCTGTTAAACTTCTCCTCTGTCCAATAAACGCTACCCAGCAAAGGGCCAGTCTTGCATTGCTAAAGGTAACTTGACTTCTTTGGATGATGGGCACTGTAAGGAGATGCAGAAGGCAGAGTGACTAAGCAGAAAGAGAACAGAATTTATGCAAGTTTTACTTACAGACCTGCCAATCCCTGGACAATCATAGTGTGGGAAACCAGAATACTGCGCTGAGCTCTAAAGATGAAAACCGTGTTGAAAGGACTAGATGTCACTGTAAAATTAAAAGATAAACAACATCTTTCCCTTCACTGGCACCAGTACCACGTGACTCTTAATAAATTATGTGAAAACAGATTTACAGGCTCATGCCCTAAACTTATTCCTCCTTTGATAAGAAAACATGCAAACATAATGATCTGGAGAAGAAAATTAAATCCCCAGGACTGGATCGTATTCAGAATAAAAACAAAGAGGTTCTTCAAAACTAATCTCTCAGTACAACATGATACTCTCTGAAGGTACTGATCTCTGTACCTTGCTGCTTAAGTATGCTTTACTATGCAGAGCATAACAATAAAGAGCACTTTTTTAAAATTCAGTTAAAAGATAACAAATTGTCTTAAAAGGCAAAAGAAGAGAAACAAGACCCTAGAGCATGAAATTAGAAATGGCAGGAATCAGATTCTCAGACAAATACAGAGATGTCACTCTGATTATTGGCTATTAGATATATTTATTTTATGAAAATCTATCATAGCGTTTTCTCTCTCAGCTACTATGTCAGGCATTTCTGAATAAGCATATTCAGATATCCAAAGCAACCCCTCCAATGAAAGAAAGTGAACTTTATCATTATGCTGAGCTGTAAATGAAGCAAATTGCCAAGGGTGTTTCAGGGAACATCACCTTAATGAAAGCAGAGCTGGCAGTCGCATTCCTGCTGGTTTCTCAAAATCCAGAATATGAACTGTGCCTCAGGATTTACAGACCCTCCTACCCAAAGCCTTCCCACTCACATCCTTTCACTGTCTTTTCATCTGGACAAACCATTTCTCCTTCCCATAAAATCTGCCTGCAGAAAGGACCCCTATGTTTATACCACCACCCCACTGCAAAGAGGCCACCTGTGAAGTCTGAAATCTGGTCCAGTTCAAGTTGACACTGTGGAAATACTGAAACTCTGTCTCCTGTGAATAAACAGCTATACAGGAACAGCAGTGGCAACAAACTCACTGACTTGTGTTTAGTCCGATTGTGACTTTAGGGCTAGTAGTGAAAAGAGACATGGGAGAGAGCTGTACATATCATATATTCAAATAAAAAAAAAGGAGTTTCAAGTTCGTATCTCTCTGCAGAGGGTTAAACTCTATGGTGCGAAGAGAGAGCATCAGAGTTACTATCGCACACGAAGAAGAGATCTCTAAGCATTTCATGGTGACAAGCTCACTCTCCTCATGCATTGTCAGAAATCTAGGTCCAGCAGTTTGGGGCAGCAAGGAACCTCCATTTCTTCTGTAACTTTGGTTCATAATTTTCAGCTCCTGTTCTGGCAGGGTCAAGGACAGAACCAAAAGCTTGGGCCCCAAATCTCCAGCTCCACCAAGCTGCCATGTCTTTCTTATTTTATCTTCCTGAAAACAGATCTGAGAAGAAAACTCCACCACAACCACAGTTCCCTAACATAATTGGGGAAAGATGCAGTACAGTATATTTCAAATGCTCTATTCCATGCCGTGTAACTTGACAGTAGGCAGTCAGTCCCATCTTTGCATGGATGACAGTCACACCTTGCACCCTCACGCTGACAAGAGGTTCTGCACACAGCTAGCATAAAAGCAGGGGAGTCAGTTTCCTCAAGTCAGAGCCTGGCATGGATCATATCAGAAGGGGATACCACAGCAGTGAGGTGTGGGCTCTTGAAACTGATAGCTGTGGACCACACCCCTTCAAAATCCCAGCATAACCGCAACTCAGAGAAGAGGAAGGAGAGGACTAATGCATTGCATATTCACTCTATATTTTTTCTGATCTTTGGTGTGGAAATTTTGCCCACCTCTCTACCTTTTGCCTGTTGGCTGTCATGTCTCACAGTTAAGGACCTACGAAGTACTGAGATTATTAAATGTCTTTCATCTTGGTTCTTCAAGCTTTCATTGAGTAAAGGGGCTGCCCTGGAAGCCTCTTGAATCAAGATCTACACATTAAACCCATTGTTTATTGCCTTTCCCACAGTGTTACTTTCAATCACCCAAAAATGTCTGCAAAAGACCTTACCTGACCTTTGAAAAAAAAGAACAAAAACATTAAATACCTGGTTAGCAGAGTAGCTTCTTGCTTCTTCCTAAAGACTCTCTATGGAGCAATCCCAATTTCTGAATCAGTGAGGAAGAGTTAGTTAGGTATATCTTGCATTCTAGAGGTGTCAGGTCTTACCCCAGATCTTACTCCAGATCTTACTCCAGCTGGTCACTTTAGGCCAGTTACAAAAGTGAAAACAAAACTCACCTTAGCAAGTAAAAAAATATGGTGTTTGTAGATTAGAAACATACATTTTTAGCGTATTCACATTTTCTTCCATTGGACCTTTGGAAAACTTAAAGATACGTAAAGTATCTGCAGGCTGATATCCCAATAGCCCACACAGGTTCCTTTTTTTTCTACACATGGATTTTTCTTCATGATGTACCCACTAAATACTGAGTGTTCGTAGCACTAAATGCATGAATCTAGAAATCTACATCTGGGGCTACAAGGAGGATTCTTAATTTTTTTAAATGAAAGATCATTTTCTCACATCATATCTCTTATATGCATATGTGCCAAAAACGTCTCTGTCCTCTAACATGTTGATGACTTCTCTTCAACTCACTTTCAAAAGCTAAAACAGTTTTTTGATATTTTCTTATTTAACTGGTACATTTATCGGTAACAATCCCACACAGTTCTAAGGAATTTCTCAAATAATCAAACATGACTGAAAAAAAGACTAATACTGCTTTTATGGTTTCAAAAATAAAAGTCCATACACATTGATGCAAAAAATATATTAAGTAATCCAGTGTAATCTGGATTATCATTTTAAATGCATACTCCAAAACCCTGAATGTGTCAGCTTACAAGTCCACTTCCTATGTTTTTCTATCTGCAAGATCTGCAAGTAATTTAGTCTTGTTTTTACAAAGCGCAAAGACATTCCATTTGTTTACACTAGAGACAAATTTTACTCAATTGACGCAATTCCATTGATTAAATAATGACTTTCTTCCTCATTTTAGGCAATTTCAGCCTTATATCATGACATAAAAGAGGTAAGTGATTGTCATCTGTGTTCATATTAGATGACAGGCAGATTATCAGGTATGAGCCTTACACCCTAACAACAGGACATTTTCAAGGACCAACTTAAGTCTGAATGCTCATAACCTATTCTGAAAACTAGGCAGATGATTAAATAAGTCAACAAAGGGTCAACTGTAGGACAACCACAGGTGATTTAACTGGAGGGACCTCTAGTAGGTCAAGTGAAATAAAGCAGATATCATTTGTCCAACCTATGCATTAAAAACACTGGTGAAGAGCAGCTTCTGCTTATCTGCCATCTTTGTGATAACCCTTCTTTAACAAGATAATTGGGCATCCAGGCCCTCTTTAGGTTTTCTTCAAAGGGGAAACAGCATACAAAGTTCTGTGTGCTCCTTATCAGCATGGAGTTTTGTCTTAGAATAAAATGCAGAATTCGCTGTTGCATTTGGAAGATAAGAAAATAAAAAACTTTGCAGTTCTAGCAAACAGAGTACCATTGAAATACTTTCATAAAAGAAGCATTTGCCCCCATGTGCTTGCACAGTGCTAATCCCAAAAGTGCTACTGTACATACCCATCCACAAGCTCTTCAAAACCTTAACATATGCCACAGTCTCATTTTCTGGTCTTAAACTTGTCCGAGGTATCAGCCACCACGCACAAGCCCTGTGACGGCTCTGTTCCCCAGCTCAACATGGGACGTCCGCAGAGAGACAATAGCACAGGAGCGGCGGGGGAGGTACAGCAATGATGCTCACCTATACGTTATTGCCTTTAACAACCCACCAGAAAAGGGTCTCAAAATCCTATTTTAGTGAAGTACCAGTGACATCTAGTGGACCGCTCTTCTGCGGCAATGTATCTAACGGGACAAACACAGGTAACTTTCCAGTTTCTTTGAGGGAATTTAATAGGAAAGGCTAAAATTTTTTGCACATGCAACCTCAGCTTCTCATAAATGCATGGTTTGTCCAAAACTGAGTGAGATTTCACAGATGTAGCAAAAAAAGGACATCCGTGGCAACAGGACAATTCTCCAGTCAAACTGCAATATCTTATTCCAGAGGGAAAAACACAGAGCTCGATTTCTCAATCTCATTTTCAGCAATAGTTTCAAAAATAGCCTATACATAATGCTCTGCTCACACTAAAGCTTTTAGCTCCAAAAGCTAAGGTTTAGCAGACATCTGCAACAGTAGCCAGGGTTTTACAAGGGACAATGCTAGGCAGTTGTAACTCGAAGTATGACTTAACCTGCATTTGCTTGTATATAATGTATCAGCAGCTAATCCTTTCCTAAATAACACAGCTCAAAAGATATATAATTTCTTAAACGTGGTACAGACTTGTTAGGTTTCAGCACTAATTCCAAGCAATAAAACCACCTAAAATACATAAAAACTACAGTAATTTATTTTCTGAATAAGATTCACATAAGCACTTTATAGACACTCCTGAAATTTGTTTGAATAACACAAAGATTTTTTTTTCTAAGCCAGTATCCAGATCTTGGCAGTTAAGGCTGCTGTGTGTGCTTCAACCACACAGCAACATCTGCTAGTAGTTAATTTGGAAAATGGGAGACTGTCACCACAAAATGTAGACCTTTTAAAATAAACACAAGAAAAATATTACCAAGCAAAAATAAAACTGCATAATAAATATAAGTGGGTGGTAACTACACACTGGTATAGAGGATTTTATAATAGATCAAACAAATCACCATACTGAAATTGCCCACCACAGTGCTGCTTCCAAGAGACTGATGTTGTCAGGCTGAAGCTGGATCACTGTCTCATCCTGCCTTGCCATTTTTTCCTCTATAAAAAAAAATAGTCCTTAGTATCTCTTTACTTTCATGGGATGGTAGTATTAAAAATACAGACCTCAAAACCTAAATTTCCAAAGTACTTTGTCAGCAAGAAAAGCTCAGTCTTTCTCCTTTATTTATAGTTTTTATGCTTTTAGTTAGAGAGGAGCAAAGAAGTGCACTCCCTCCCAACATTAGATGAAATATGGCTTAAATAAAGCAAAGTCAGAACTCAGTTACAGAGCCTCAGTGGAAGTGTTGTTCTCAGTTAGACAAAACTCTCTGCATTAAATAATGGGATCTGGAGTAAAAGCAGTTTTTCCTTATGCCTTTGTATTCCTCAGTATGAACAAAAACTAATAATAATGCAATTTTCAAGCAGAAAAAATAAGGCAGTGAATAGATAATTTTAAAATGTAGAGCAAAAATTCCAGTGGTTCAGGTAGTATCAACCAGAAGAGGTTATTTTGTAAGCCTTGCCAAGTGGAGCTTAGTAAATGTTATTGCCAGGTTCACATTGAAAGAAATCTGGTAAATTAACTTTTCAGCTACAACCATCATTGTAAGGATGTGATCTACTGTACTGATTTTTTTTTTACAATTTCATCCTCTTTGGGAATCTCTCCCAAGTTTTCAGAAAGACTGTGGCATCTCTAGCCTGAGAGCATGTTGCCTTACACAAGCCAGGCTTGTGCTTGGCTCTAACAGTTCAGACCTGTTGACTAATTGCATAGGAGTAGCTATTGTGAATGTTTAGGGAGAAGGGCTTTCTGCAAAGGAATCACACAAAAAAAGAGCATATGTCAAAAAAAAAAAAAAAAAAGGACAGAACATTAAGGCTCTTATCTTGAGTACTCAGAGTATTTTGGTACACAAAATGACCTGGATTTGGCCAGTAGGTTTGATAAATTTTCAGCCTATTTACCATTCGCAGATTTTCATGTCTCTTACTTTCTTCCTCATTTTGCCTTTTTGCTAGGAAGACTGTAAAGTAAATGCAGAGAGAGACATTTTCATGGCTTCAGCGTACACTGCCCTCAGCAATGCAAGTTTACTCTTGCCGATGGGCAAAGTCTTCAGGTGTCTTTAAGCACCTTGGGTACTCCCAGGTCCCCACAGATTGTCACAAATTCTAGGAATCTCACCTTGGAATAGGAGTCTGAACCAGTTTTGTCTAGAATGCTAATCTCTCACAAAACCAGCTGAAATTATTAGAGACTCCCAACATACCTGTTGCATTCTTAATTGACCCTACCACTGGTTTGGGCCATTTCTTCACGTCATGGAGACGAAGTAATAATGGATGAATTGATATGAAAATCTCAGATAATTTCATGATTAACACCATAGAAAAGCCCACAAAAAGAAATTACTTTACATGCAAAGAATACTATGGAAGTGCATATGGCCCAGAACAGCTGGCAAAAACTTGGAATGATAAAGTGAGACACTGAATAAGTGTTCATGCCTTCACTGTGTGCTATTCATCCTGTCCCATGTGCAAGGTTAAGCTGCCTTAAAAGGTACAAGTTACACACAAGAGAAGGGGGCCTCTTCTTCAGGGGAAACAGGCATTTCAGACAGTATCAAAGGGAGAGCCTTGTCCAGTGAGTTCTCTGGCCTGTTGTGTCTACCAGGAGCTACAGGAAATAGCATTCCCTGCAGCAAAAAACTGGCTTTTGTAGGCAATTGAACGTACTGCAACTGATAGTGCTCAGGTCAGATGTCAAAGGAGGACTGGTGCCAGAGCAGTGATATATGGCTGGCATGAAACAGCTTGGGGCATCACCATCACCTTTCACCTGAAGATATCAAAGACATAGTCAAATATGAACAGATAACATTCACTCTCATTTGGAGAAACAGGAATTCCAGCGCCTCCAAATATTTCTAGCCCCAAGGTAGTGCCGATGAACTAATGCCCGTAGAACTTATAAGTATGCAAGTATGCTTGGTGATTCTCAAGCTAGAGACAGGAAAATGGAAAAATACGATACTGACAAGCACATTGATGTGTGCTTAGTGACCAGTTTTGCTGTTTGATCTGATGACATGTAGTCTAATGTTCCTCGTCCTTTGGTAAGGGTAGATCTAGCAGACACATCTCTCTCTGCTACAGGGAGTGAAAGCTGTCACTGTCACCCCACCCCCACCTCAAGGTTGTCTATCAACAGCCCAGACAACCTCTGATCTAAGCCTAGGTTAACCACATTAGACCTCTGCTGTTTCTTTCCTCCCACTCTTCTGCTGCCATGAACGTGGATACTCATCCGTCTTCATCTGTGTGCCCTCAGGTGAGGCAAGGTCATAGCCTAACATCCCCTTGGGTCCCACAGCAGTGGAAATGTTTGTGTGCATGAATCGCTCTGCTGTCAGACCAAACTGGATTAGAGCTCACTTGCCTGAGACTCTTGTGTTTATTCCAGAGTGGTGATTTTTAAACCGGATCTGTTCACGCGGGAACTGCGCTGTGTGTTGGTTGTGCCTATGCCCATAATCCATAGGAATCACAGGTTGGGAACAACACATCATCTGACACTTTTACCGGAAGTTCTCACTACCCTTTTATTATTGCAATATGAAGCTAACAGTACAGCCAGGCATTTAAATTTAACGATCTAACTGTAATTGTCTAAGGGGCTCAGCTCTATCCGATCGGGCATAGATGTCTCACATCCATACTGAGGACTGGGAGTCTTCTCCCTGTGTTAAAAGTGAATCCCTGATGACTTACAGGCTTTTACAGCTCCAGATCTCCATCCCTGCATTTCACTGTTTCTCCAGAAATGACATTATTTTATACTTCAGAGTTGCAAATCTTATTTCCCATTTCCCTTCAGTTATGCAAAGCAGTCATTTCTCCCAAGACACATTTAATGCTCTATATTTACATTGCCTGTTTTGAAACTGGGCGGCCACAATTAAGACACACACACACAAGTCAATGTGGCTTTTGCTCACATGCTTGATTTGCTGTTCAGATTCCAGAGCTGTTTTTTGCATCTGTCACAGTGTGTCTGTCACCACTTCTCTTCAGAAGCCCAACAGGGTATCCCAAACCATACCAGCCTTGCAATGGGGCAGGAGGTTCCTTTCTTCCCAAGGTTTTAGTGGCAAAGTCTCAAACAACAGAGTGAAATGTTGTGTGTCAGATCCTAAATTGGACAAATTAAAAAAAAAAAGGGAAATAAAAACAGCTTTTCCACCCATCTATCTTTGCTATGAGCCCAAACTCTCCCTGACTGATGGCAAGCACCCTGGAAAATTTTGTGATTTTTCCAAATTACAAGACCATATGTCCTGACCACAGTTCCTTTCCAGAGAAAAATCATAGAAAGTCCTCCTGTGTTCATAGTCTCCTTCAGTGGGAACAATAAATTCTTGCTCATTCTTTCTCTTAGGGTCCCATGGGAAGAAAGAAAAGGGAGGACATCACCAGCACCACTAATTTGTTAGCAGATGTCTTGCTAACAACTACCTTCTGCTGGTACCTGTCTTTTGTCTGCAAAGAGGAAAGAAAAACTACATTTTCTTGGTTTCTCAGCTCTGGATATGCACCACCACACTTCTGTTGGCCTGTCCATCACACTGTCATTGTTCCTGCTGCTGGCCCCTCTGTTACAGTCATCCCAGGATCCCAAGAACCAGAGGGCCACAGGCGCCCATCTCCTCTACACTCAGCTGTGGGCATGAGACTGGTTGAACACCAGCTAAGCCCTCACGTCAATCACTTCCCCCATTCCATTTTTGTCTGTCAGCTCCTACTGATGGTACCTGCCCTACACAAAAAGAAAAAACATGCTACAGTCATGAAGAGACTTCTGCCACAGAGCTGACACCACACAGGCCAGAGGGCACAGCAGCCACAGGCAGGTGGCTCATCAGGCAAGGGTGCAAGCGCTCCAGCTGAGAACAACTACACAGCTGTGGTTCCTTCTCAGAGAGTTACCTTGCACCTCCATCGCCTTTGGGAGGAAGATAAGAGATGACTCCAAAAAGCTCCTTTTCCAAGATGCATGTCCCTTCCTGAAGCTCTTTCAATCAGCTGCACATGCAGGGTCTATTTAAAGTTCCCTTGCACCATTTCTTAATGATACCCAGAATCTGTTGCATTGTGTCCAGGCATTGACACAACAGACCTCAGGTTCCTGAATCATAATGATTTCTTTTCAAGCAATTTGAGGCTGTCTCAACAAAGTCTTTTTTGGGGGGAAATTGAGGAACATCACATTCATCTGTGGCCTCCTAATCTCTTCAGATTTGAGACTACTTTCAAGGGCTTTTTCAAATTACTTTCAACTCCTTTGGTCAGATCTTCCAAGAAAGAATCCATAGAAGATCATATCTGAACCCAGGCATGCAATGACCTTGTTGCTCCATTTCATCATTAGTTCTAGGGTCACATTATTAGGGATAACACTGGGAATTATAGGATTATCTTAGGCTTCCAGGTACATTTTACATTGACTAATTCATTGTCTTCCCTTTCATGAATGCTTGATGTAATATGTGAGACAGAGGGTTTATAAGATTCTAAAGGTATTAGGTTTTCACCTAATCGCTATTGTTTGAGATCTTATGGAAAGCCATCCTGATCTGCATCTGGGTATTGCTAGTATCTGACCCAAGACATGTGATGGTACATGAAAAGTCCTAGTAAAGTATCTGGTTAGCAGATTCATGAAGGGAAAGTTAATGAACTAGTACTATATGCACACTGCTGTGCATATAAGTTATATCTGGCTGCCATGTGTGCCCAGAAGCAGTTCCTTCCCAAAGTATGCTGAAAAGCTCTGTCACCACAAGTCAAGCACACCCTTGATACTTTTCATAAGGCTCCAGAGGAAATTAATGTTGGTTCTTCCAGGTTATAGCTTTTATATGATAAAAAAACCTCCACCAGCTGTATCATATGGAAAACAGAAACAGATCAGAACAGAAACAGGTAACATAATCCACACACAACTGATAATTCAAGTACAAGTCTGATGTTCGGCATTCGACAGAATGATAGATGAGACCAGGATTTACGTCCTTAAAACATCCAGTATCAGTGAGAGAAATGAAAGCAATATAAAAATGTGCAGACTGATGGTGACTGAGGGCGAGCTGTAAAAAGGGAATAATTGTTATCGAAGGTGACTCTTCAGTCTGTAGCAAAGTCTCTAGTTATTTCAGTGTGCTTTATGCCAGGACATATGTGACCAATTTGCAGGTATCGAGATTTTCTGTATATCACCAGGCTCTGAATGATTTGGTGCTGAAGATGCAGTGGATATGCAATAGCAACACACACACCACCCTTGTCAGAGTTGTCAGCCTTCTGCACAGGACTAAAAGGCGCTCAGTTAACAATATGACTGGATGCTTAATAAATGCTTTGATGAGACAGAGAGATAAAAAGGTTGGAGGTCATTCCCATGGTGTTACATCAATATAAAGCTGGAATAACGCATCGGTGAGCAAAATCAAGGATATACCAAGCAATTCACATGGAGATTCATTTCTTGACACACTGCACATGAGACTGCTGAGAGCATCAAAGTGAACCTTGCAGACAGCATTTTGGGTGAATCATCCCTTTTACCTTCTAGTTACTCATTCACGGTCTCTTTGTGGAATACAGCAAGGCAGACTATATAGAGACAGGTTGTGTTTTAAAGGAATGGAAGAGGTGTGCTTACAGCGAAATCCATCTTGTGTCTAAAATACAGCACCAAATTTTTCAGCCATTATCTGTACCAGTAGCTTGTAAACTCACCCATTAGATCTTAACTCAAATATTGAAACTATTCAAGTATAGCTGTACAGAATTTGTCATTACTCAGCCAAAAATTCCTCTTCAGGATCCATCATTTTCCCTGTATCCTAATTCTTTGTTTTCACTGTCTCTGGTGTTCTCCCAACAGAAGAGTTCTTCTTTTAACCTGGCTTCATAGAAAAGCAAGTTCTATCTTCATTAGCACAAAACTTATCACAGTGAGAATGAAGATTTACAACATCTCATCTGCCCCAAAACAGGAAATATTCTACCAACAGAGCTCAGCATGTCTGTCCCATGATATGAGAAAGGTCTCAGTTACATAGAAGATACCATACATTGCTAAATTTATAAATCTTAGGAGTATAATTTTCGCGCAGCTGAACTACCTCACAAACACAAAAACAAAAGCCTTGAACTGGGGCTCCGCTATTTCAAACAAGAAATGAACTGTAGTTCTCAGATAATTACAGCAATAAGCACGGTGGATATAGCTGTCTTGGTAAGTAGATGCCAGATAGCAAAATTTAAATCCCCAGTCTTTTGATTTTTGGCTGTTTCCTGTCACCCAGTGCATTACAGCCTGCACCTTCTCCCACGTCCATGATGTAAGTAAACCAGCTCAGAGATGAGATGACTGGGGCAAATGACTTTTGTCTTTAATGAGTTACCAAACTGCCATGCAGACGGGTCCTTGGTATCAAAGTAGAAACCAATTTCTTCCTCTTTCCAACTTGTTTGTCTGCTGAGCAAAGGAAAGGGAAGAGTAGAAACTCTCACAAGGAAAATTAACATGTTATTGACTCCATCTTCTCTTTCTTTTCCTGACTGGCTGTGTGCTCCCATCACAGCCCACTGGGTAGACGAAAGACCATGTCTGTAACAGGAGCTGCAGCATCATATGGTGGGAAGTCCAGGGGACCTGCTTGTCACCCACTTCACCAAAAATTACATTGTCTGTGGAAAAGAGCCCACCGAATTAAAGGTGAAATAAAGTAATTTGAAGTGATCAAGGTTCTCTACATGCACATGTTTTGAAAAGGATTTTGAAATGCTAAAGGAGGAATTTTTGAACCTGCTGACAGCCTCAGAAAGAGGCTCATGATTCAGAGTAGTGACAAAGAAATCCAGACACCAGAACTCAAACTAAAAATGACTCATTAGCTTTATGCTTGGCCTGACCCATGCTTTCATAAATGCATCACAGGTGGTATCTAGGAATAAAGCATTCAGCCTCAAAAAGGAAGAGGAAATGCATATGAATTAAACCTTGTGTGGGAATAGTCTGTGCTGCTCTTCCCTGCTTACCAGTCTGAAAACGCTGCTTCAGCTTTGGCTATGTTTTCTCAACTTTAGCTGCACTATGACCTCACATGACCCAGACTGCTATGAATCTGGCCACTGTACATTTGATACAGAATACTAAACAACCGGTGTCATTTTCAGTCAGTACTAAATCCAATCTGACCTAGATAGAAAAGCCCTTACATCCCATTGCTAATCCCTCTGGTTCCATCCAAGCAGAGAAGCCTGTAAGTAAACACAGCACACAGACTTTAAGAAAAGTAGGCAAACAATTTGAGTTTCACAGAAATCTAAAAACTCAGATTTCAGGAGACCAACCCAAGTAATACCAGTCTCTGTTCTTTGGAAGTCTATTTCTCTGTATTGCCCAGACACATTCAGACCATTCCGTGACAGCAAATAGATTTTATCTTTCTTCTGTGTCTGTCTCTCCAGGACCATGCTGGAACAATATATTCATTATTTATTTCTGGTCTTGTCCAAATGTACGACTTGTATGAATCTTGCAAGAAGTTTAAAAGGTTACAATTTTAAGTATTTTGCTTCAACGTGCCAGACATTCCATTTCACATTTTTCCCTTAAAATCATGATTCTCAGCCACAGCCACTTCATCAGTATAGAAATAGCTAATTTTCCCACAGTCTCTCCAACAGTCAGACAACAAATCTGCTCCAAGATGGTTCAGTTTCATTGGAGTCAGCACCTACAGAGCAATGTGGTTTAGGTTTCTTCTAAGTATTTAAAAACGTCTTTCATAATAATGCCAAATGGCCTTGCAATCAAAACCTTCACATTCAGCCTTTTACCTCCAAATTCACTGCTGATGCTGTATAGATTTGAATTTGAATAGACAATACAGAAGTTTCAGATATTCTCAAAAAAAAAAATAAAACAAATCACCCCTGTAATGACAAATTTTCCAGCTGAATTAACAGTTTTCTGGCTTCCACGCACCTTTCAAAATATCATGCGAAGAAAAAGAAAGAGAAAAAAGAAAGAAAGATTTCTCGACTACCATCACAAAAGAAATTGTTCCTTAATTAAAAACAGGACACCCTTAAGCCAAGAACCAAAGAGCAGGGCAATCTATACGACATTTCCCCACCATTTCACTTTGAAATACAGGGTAGGTAGAACCAATTGATGTGAACAGATTTAGTAAGATAAACACCGGTGGCAACTTTTTATATTTAACAACACTAGGCCTTCTCCAGCACAAAGAATAGGAATGAGAATACTTGTTATGTACTCTTGCAAAATGTACTGTGTATTTAAAAAGAAAATATTTGCTAATTAGTTGTGCCTGTATTATGTCAAACATACAGCAGCTACATGATATTTTAACCTTACCCTGAAGCTACAAGGAAATTGAGTAGATAGTTGGTTTTCTAGTATCTTTAAAGTAACTAAACATGAAAGGTCAGACGTAGGGAGAAGAGTAGATAAGCTGTCCAACAAGGCCAGCAGAGCTGAGGAAACATGCTCATATGTAATGGATATCCCAATGTTTGCTTAGAAACTTGTCATAAGTGTAACACTTAGTGACGGTTTAAAGTACCTCAGAGGAATAAGTAGTGGAATTACAGAAGAAAGAAAACGATACGAGAGAATGATTCAGAGAGTAGAGAGATAGCTGCGTTAACAGTCTTAGACCAATTTTGATTAGCTTTAGTACTATTGTTACTGGTCTTACAATCATGCATCATAGTTAATGTAATTATACTTCTCATAGATGGCCTGAACTGAGTCATACAGCCCCAGAACAATAACCTGTACATTTTTTAGCCACCATGTATTAGTCCTTTGTGATGACAAAATGATGAAAGGGGGAAAGTGTGCCTGGACCTGCCTGGGTTGGACCCAGTGCCTTCTGAAATCCACTGAAGTAAGTTTTCCACAGACTTTGATATAAAAGTCAAGAAGAAATATTAGCACAATTTGAGGTGTTCACTATTAGTATTTGTTAAAGTTTGTAATAACACTGGAGGGGAATCGTGTCACACATTTGTTCCATGACAACACAGAGTAGGACAATGTTTTGGAGAAAGAGACATAGGCCCATTCCTATCCAGGATTTAAAACTCTATTATTCCGTGCTGGTGTCCAACACGCATGGAAGGCAGGATGTCACAGAGAGAGCAATGAGTCTTACAACAGTCACCCACCTCCAGTATATAGGTAGGACATTGTAGTGAAACAGTACCATTCTTCAAGCAGGTGGGTATCTCACAACAGTAGAAACCTCAACAAAGACAGTCTAGTTGTGAACTGGAGGTTTCGTAGGGTAGAATTCACAGATAATGTCTTCCCCTTATTAAATTGTTTTTAGATCCCTGGATCCCATGCTGGAACTCACTCCACAGAGAGGGTGAAGTATTTTCACTGAAAAATATTTTTTATTTTCTCTGCAAATATCTAGATATGTGGGTACAGGATTGTCACAGTATTTCCTTGCAGTTAATTACATAACTTTTTTCTTTAAATCCCATAGTATCATTGATAGCTGTAAATTTGACTGCTTTGTTCTGAGACCAGTTGAAGCAATAGCCACTAACTGTTGCAGAGTTTAGAAATTTGCACTGGACAAGGCAACTAATATTGCAATTGAGAAACTAAAGTTTTCATTCAAACAAATTTCTCACTGATAATGCTATTTTCTTCCTGGGGTTCATGGAATCAAAAAAACACATCCCTCACCTAGCTACCAAAATCACTCCCAAAACAAAACTGTCAGATAAGCTCAGTAGGACTTCATCCCCAATTTCCAGGTCCCTCTGTAGCTGCTCTTCAGCAGCAACAAGCAAAGCCACACAGGACCTTGGCAGAACTGCAGAGCTAGCACTTAGCAATGAAGCAGTCCCTGTCTCCAACCTTGCTCCAAAACTGTGTCATTCCAGTGGAGCAACAGGGAGACAGGAATGGGATTCATGGAGCAGAAACATCACTTGCCTCTTTTGTCCTGAGCCAAAGCCTGTGCTATATTTCTGACAAACAGTGGTGAGTGCACGTTGCAAAATCACTAATTTAATGGAGGTGTGAGTGCCAATCTGAATAAACTCTGTTTAATCTGATATTCCCCCATTGCAGACTTGTGATACTGTATTTCGCCTTAATTTTTATGAAATTTTCTTTAACTGAAGTTTTGAGTGTTCCCCCTGACTTCCATAAGTTTGGGGTTTATTGTACACTAGTCAGTTCTTTCCCATCCAGCATACAGTGCCCATAAATTTCAGGTTAATTAACTCACATCTGGTTTTCCACAAGCAGAAATACTAAGTTTTGCAGCCAGCTACGATTACCAGCTGAAGTGCTTTGTGACCTCACTTGTCTGGGGATGAAACTAGTACATCTTTGATTTTTAAATCTATATTCTTAAAGTCTGACGCCTTGTTAGAAGCCCAAGGGTTATTAATTTCAAAAACAGAAGGTAGAGTTTTATGAATAATGAATAGCAGCTGTTGGAAACAAATCTTTGTAGCCCTGGGACCATCTTTCCCTATGTTACAATTACACTTTGATTGACCTCAACAATAACTAACAAGCATGCCCAGCTGGATCATAAACCAAGTATATACTATGTCCAGATATGGTGTGAAATTTCACATCAATGAAACACTCTCTGTCAGTCTAACTTTGTCTCATCATATGTCAATCAGACTTACAAATAAACTTATTAGAGCAGAGGCATACGTTTTTCTAGGGAAAAAAACTTCTTTACTGGCAATGAATGGACAGTTTAGAAAAATCATGACTACAGAGGGATGGCTCTACTTCTGAAGAAAAACCTTTTCTCGTGGCAGACGTGTGGGGTTTGTTCACTGTGTGAATACATAAGGGCTTTAAGGAGAGGCACTTCTCCAGGTTGCCTAAAACAGTGATGTCCCCACAGTTAGGAAGTTGAAAGCAGAAAATAAAAGATTAAATTTGGGCTGATCAAGCATCTGACATTTTCTCTAAGAAGGAATGGGCTGCACTGGAACCTGGTGCTTTCAGGGGTCAGTGGGTGGGAGGCCCTTGGAGTTCACTGGGGGGTCAGTGCCTCTCTCCTGTGGACAACCACATAGTGCAACACTTAAATTTAGGACTTGCCAAAACAAATGGGAATAAAAATGCAGGGACAAACTGTTTATACATGAAAAACCTGGCTTGTTCTTTGCAGAGGATGGATTACTCACAGTTTTACATCCTGTCTTATCAGATAGGAACTTTGGTCTATAGTCAAACAATATTAGGGATGAGCCACTGGTGAATAAAATATTCCAGCCTCAGGATTTACATGTCCTCGCAGCTTTCTAATTCTTATCCTCCCTCTCCTGACAGTTCCAGGTGAAGCAAACAGCAAAGCAACAGATCTTTCTCTCATCAAGTCATTGGACTTATCCTAGTTTTCCTATTTAAAACAGCTATTCATTATGACTTGTATTATTATTTCAATTCCTAATCACAACAAATTCATTTTTCATCATTTCTTTCTATTCATGGACTACACTATTACAAACCCCAAGACATTTTTACAGGCACATAAAGGGCACAGCACAGCCATGCAAAATTACTGAGATGATCAAACACACTAAGTTAAGTTTTCCAGCTTTAATTTCCTTGATGCGCACTGTGAGACCACATCATGGCACCTCCTATAATCTGCACTGAGCAGGAGTTGGCTCAGGTTGCAAGCTCTGTGTGTTCTGTTGTGCGTTTTGCACTGCAGAACTGTAACTGCACATCCTACCCCTCTCCAGCAGAAGTCAAAGTCAAGCAAATCCCATCCTTTTGCAGCTTCCCCTCCTCTGCATCTTGTTTAATGAGCTGAGAATAAAACAGGTTGCATGACAAGCATCAACACAGATTTTTGTCTTCTCTTCTACCATAGCTTGTCTTTGCTTTATTGTCTCCAACTTTATTGTCTCCAGCACACATTTCTGCTCTATAATGGCCCATCACTGACCTCAGTCTTAAAGAGAAGGCCTGTTGACAGAGTTTCCTGATCTCATCCATCTTTCAATAGAAATTTTTATAAATTCTTATCTAATACCAAAAGTTTTGCCCAGAGGAACTAATCCTAGTACCAGGGAATGAATTGTATACTCCCACTATTTTAATGGAATCAGAAATCCAGAGGAGGGCAACGAAGATGGTGAAAGGGCTGGAGCACAAGCCCTATGAGTAGCAACTGAGGGAGCTGGGCTGTTCAGTCTGAAGAAGAGGAGGCTCAGGGGAGACCTCATTGCTCTCTACAACTACCTAAAAGGAGGTTGTAGTCGGGCAGGGATTGGTCTCTTCTCTCAGGTGACCAGTGACAGAACTAGAGGGCATGGACTCAAGCTTCGTCAGGGAAAGTTTAGACTTGATGTGAGGAAAAAGTTCTTCACTGAAAGGGTGATTGGCCATTGGAATGGGCTGCCCAGGGAGGTGGTGGAGTCATCGACCCTGGAGGTGTTTAAGGGGAGACTGGATGAGGCACTGAGTGCCATGGTTTAGATGATGGTTGGTGTTAGTGTTGGTGTTAGTGTTGGGTTATAGGTTGGACTCGATGATCTCTGAGGTCCTTTCCAACCTTATGATACTGTGATACTGTGATACTGTGAAATGTAATTAATTAAAATGCAGTTGGTAATACCTTGGTTCCAGCCATATGATTGCAGGTATACACTGTAGCTATGGTATTGTTTCAAAAACAAAATACTCTTTCTAGCAGAAAGAGAAAGGGAAAAAAAATAAATCCACACTCACAAGTAGGTAAAATTACACACTACCACAAGCACAAGGCAAATCCCCAGTATGTCACACCATTCCCTACCAGGTCATCAGGCAGACAAGCTGAGCTTACAGCACACACTAACTTTTGATATACCCCAGCCCAGGTGGATGGATTCTAAAGCCGAGGTCAATTGTCTCTGGCTTATGCCAATTACAAGTGCTGTGCTGCAGGAGGGGAAGGAGCCTCCTGAGTAACCATTTGGGTCTTTATAGGTTCAAACACACATCTTGAATTCTGCCCAGGAACTTATTAACAACCAGAAGGGCTGATCTAAAGTGTTCTTGGCATGAAGCTCCACACTGTGCACCAGCTCTGGTTTCCAGGGGTCTCAGCATACAGCCCCACATGGAGCACGTGGCGATAACATAACACAGCATCAAGGTGTCAAAGGCATGGGATAACCGTGACAAGGTTTATCTGCCAGATAGAAAAGGCTCACTTTTCTTAATAGTAACACAGGGGAGAAAAGACATAGATATTTTGTCAAAGACTTTTCTCAAAGTGTTTTTATGCCCTGGACACCACTAATCTTGGAGCCTTTATAAAAAGTTGAGTTATGGACCTGCTCTGTGCTTTGAGAATTTCCTCATCTTGCCCTCATGAAATTAATAAACTTACCTAGGTGTGAAAGCAGCATAGAGGGGTCACAACAGCCCCAAAACTCCCCAAGTGAGACAATTAGCTAGGATACACCAGAGAAATTTTTTAGTGGATAGAGTGTCTGCTTTTGTTCTCCACAGAGTTTATTTCTCCCATGCTCCACTGAAGGTTTATGGATGTCAGTTAATTTTTCTTCATTATCAACTCAGAACCGAGCTGTTCTGAGTAGTATTTTTTTGAAAATCTATTTTAAAATCATACACAGTGGAGCTGATTTTTTCTGCATTTCTTCTTTTGATACTTTCTGACTATAATTGCATAAACAATTGAAATTACTTTAAGACTGGAGAAGAATCCAAAGTAATACTGCACTTCACTCTAACAGATTTACTGGACCAAAAGCATAAATAAACAAACTCTGTCAAGCAGATTCCTATATACATAAAGATGATTTGAGTCTCAGATAGCCCAGGTACAAATTTCCAGCACAATTCTCCGGCATTCAAGGGCCATTTGCATTACAGATTTATGAGCAATAATATGCAGCAGGGTTGTAAATTATTCCAGACTGAATTGGTTAATGAACTAAAGTTACTAGATATGCAAAATATTATCTAATTTCTTGTTCAGTCTGAAAAATTATAAGAATTTCCTTTACGATTAAACTGATTTATGTAAATAGGAGGCTATGTGCTGAAGTACCAAGAATGCACCAGGGTGTTTGCAGTTAGGTATCATCTTCTTAAGTGAAGAGTCAACAAAAAGGCTCCTGGCCAAAATAACAAAGCTGTTTAAAAACCTAGACATCAAAAGACCACTTCAGTTTTAAAAGCTTTCTAAGAGAAGGGGGTCACAGAAGCTATCTAGGGAGACAGACTGACAGAGAGTGAGTGAAAGCTTCCTCCCCCACGATATAATAAAGAGCAAGCACTAAGGAAAGTTCAAGCAGTCTGGTACCTTTAAAAAAAAACAAAACTCCCTTGTTTCCAAAGGAAAACAAGTTCAAAGTAAACATATCTTCAAAAATATATCTTCACTTTAAAAACTATTTACTCTATAGTACTTAGCTAGAAGAGAACTTCAGGTCACTCTCCTTCTCTTGGAAGGGAAAAAAATGATGGAGCAGAGTTTGGAATCATTCCCACATAAATGGTTGCTTTTAGAGCCAGGCACACAACAAGGAGATGATCTGAAAGCCAAAAAAATGTGTCGTTAAGGGGTTCTCCTATGTTTTTTCTCTTGCCTGGGAAAGGTATGTGAGTTGCAGCCCATCACTGAGCCCTCATTTTCTCTGAATTTTCAGCTCACAGAAAAATTCTAGACAACAGAGAACCGTGAAATAAGTGTGCAATGCAAATCCTGAAGTATACCAGCTATTGCTATGCAATGACTCAAGATCAAGCCCATGTGTTCATTTAGAACTGGTGATCTCAAACAGTAGCTATCACATTCACAAGTTCCCAGAGCCTCAACTCAGAGTCTTTGGTGGAACAAGAATAAGAACAGAGACCCTATCACAAAACAGCATGGTTTCAAGATATTTTAGCAATAGTATCGTGCTTCATATGGTACAAACATTTCTTCAGGTAGCTAATCCGCAGCAGAAGTTCCTTGAAAAGATGAATGCTCAGGTTTTGCTAAAGTGAGCTCAAACTACTATGAAGATTACAGCAAAACCACTGAAGAGCTCAACAGAGCCCATCAGTATCCACTCTCAAAATCTCTGCACAGAGGTGACTCTTCCTGTAAGCCTTCACTCTAATAGAGACAAATAATTTTAGATATTATCTGAAGGCCCTGAGAGCATAAAAAGGCAGCCTTTTTCAAGTTGCTGCTCACCACCTGAGTAGAATAGCCACAGATATTAGGAAAGAAGGGTTGCCTACATACATCACAACCAAACCTTACAAAACACTAACAGAATTTACATTAAATGCATCTATGAATCTGAATGTCCCTACCTTAAGATTTATCCCACTGCTATCATGATAGGCAAGCACTTGTTCCCAAGTGTATTATGACTTTTGTTTTTGTAAGTAAAATAAGACCCCGTGCCTTTGTCAACAACAAATGCTGAGACATTCAAATACAAAACTTCTATCTCAAACATCTTGATATGTTTTGTATGCTGTACCAATTCTACCACCACATATCCTTCTGTAGGAAGAAAACATACAACTATTTAGATTGGATTTGGCAGGACTGAAAAATAAACTTTAAAAATATTATGGAGATTAACCAGTCACACAGCATTGGAATCTAGAAACGCTGATCCAGACAGAGAGAAGTTTGCATCTGGCAAAGAAAAATTCCCAGTAAAAAATCCAGTTGAGATGCACCTTATAGATATAGCCAGAGTGAAAATACACAATATTAATTTTGTAATTACAGCTCCACTTCAGAAGGAATCTGATTTTAATTGTGACTGACAGAAAACAGTGAGGTATAAGGAACACTTGCCATAAAGTTGAAATCTTTCCTCAGCTGACCACAGCAAACACTTTTACATCAGGTAACCAGCTGAAACACTGCTTGGGTACCAAACCAAAGTAGGTTCTTCTTTTGCTGAGACATTAAATAACCTATTTTGAAAGTATTAAAAGACAACATAGAGAATCGAAGGAGCGTTTTTTCAGTGTTCGTGGACTTACATAAATTCAGGTCCGGAAATGCTATATCAAACTACAAAAATATCTTGAAAGCATTCTTTAAAGAAAAAAAAAATCCAAAGCTGCTACCAACTACCTCCACGTTAAAAGAAATCAGAGGTCAGATGTGAATCTAAAAAACAACAAGTTAATAAAGTATCCTCTTCTGAGCTTCCAGAAGAAAAACAGAAGGGGGTGTTAAATCTTTGAATAAATCTCTAGTAAAGACAGCCAGAAATGATGCTGCCCTCAGCCACATGAAAGAGAATAGAAGGATTTCTCTTTTTTAAATTAGTCTTTATTGTCTGCTTCGTAAATCGTGATAGCATGTGGTATTTATTATAATGAAATTTTATTGTTGCTGTAGCCCTCTTGCCTGCATTTGGTGCTTTCTGTTTATTTTAATAACAGAAATGTCCAGAATTCCTTCAGTCCTGTGACTGAAATTTTATGGTTGTGCACATGGCAGAGGGTCACAGTGACAACCAAGGAACCCAAGTAAAATATAACATACACATTCTTACATTCAGATTCAATATAGTAGAAAAGAGCCTAGATCGTGTCATCCCATCTCTCCATTTCAGCCTTGCACAGATATCTTTTTATAGGTAGGATGGGAATTGAAGTCTAATGAGATTTTTCTGTGCCTGTGGAACTTCAAAACTTACACTCCTTATTCTAAAGCCCACCAGAACCATCCCATTAAGGTGCAATTATTTAAGCCCTTCTACAACTGACCAAAACCTTTACAAACTCCCCAAACAGGCAAAGTCAACTCACAGACTGACACAAAATCACCTCCCCACTGAGGCCATGAATCACCACATATATAAAAGTAAAGAGAGACACTGATATGACCGCGGATAAACACATTCTTCACATTTTTTTTCCAGTTGGATATTGACCTACGTTTGGTTTGAATTAAAGATTCATCACACTGAAACAAATAACTAAATGGAAAGATATGAGTCCCTTTGAAGAGCGTGCAAATCAAATTTGGGTGATAATTAGCAGCAGACAATTGAAACCTACTGCTTATTTGCACAGAACCTGGTGTTCCTGAAACATGGCTTGAATTCAGGCACACTGAGAACCGAGTGACTGAATTTTCAGGAACTAATTTAACAGTTTAATATCTGAAGTATAGGCAATCATGCTTTTTACAAAATGAGACAGATGTACATGTGCTCAGACCCTTGACTCCAGCTACTGTCCCCTACTGTACAGTTACTGAGCTTTCAAGACTTTATATGCTATAATTTTTTTCCCTTGAATACTCCTCTCTTGGGAAACTGATGCACAGGGATGCCATAATTGGAAAGGAGAATAAGCTGCTCATAGTCAAGTTATAATGAAGTATTACCTCCTATAACGTCTGCCCAACTTAATCCCAGTTTGTTTAACTTAGTTTGCCAGGAAGCATAAATACATGTGTCATCAGCTGCATGTTTGGCAAACCAAGCAGGTTTTTCTCTGGATATGTTTGGCCTCGGCATATGAGGAAGCACAATTCTGCAGCACAAGTAAAGATGAGAAAAATACCTCTCCGGCACAGAGCAAGTTAGAGTAGCAACTCCCAGAAGATAGATTTGGCCAGAGCATTGAAGTGAAATTTTGGTGTATTTTTCAATTCACCACATGTTTTACAGATTACTTATTTTTTTCAGTTAGCCTGAGCCACCAGCAAACAAAACTAGGCCTAATAAAGATTTTAAAATATTAGAAATCCTAGCATTTTTGTGATGAAGGGAATTAAAAATTAGGATAATGAATTACACAGGAAAAGAAAAATGCTGTTGCAAGCTTTAAGACACAGATTTTCCTGTATCAGGAGATTGGTCCCAGTTTGAACTGTCAAAGCCATCATTCCAAAAGAAGAAGACAGTGTTTATTTCACGCTCATTTTTACCTGCTGGAATTATGAATTATGTCAGTAAAATTTTATTCCTATAATTTGTTACTACCTCATTTTATAACAACTGGCTGTGACAACAGGGATGGAGGGACAGTCATTAATGCAGCAGAGAAGGTAACACCCTTCCCATGCAGGTCATCAGCAGGGGAGCAAAGCAGCATCCCTGGTCAGGAATGCTGGAGACTTCTGGGCAGTTTTAAGAAGCATCGAGGGCACCTACTGAGAGGCATTGCTGGTGTTCCCAGCCCTGGCTGCGGATCAGCAAGGAGCCATCTCCCACCAGGAGAGCAAGGACCAACAGGCTAATCCTCACTCCAGCATGACCCTGTAAGGAAGCCATCAGAGCTTTCTCTGCAGCTCCCCATTGTTTTTTTTTTTTTTTGCTCTGAACCTGCTGTTGCTGGAGAATTTGATGCAGTTCCTCCACTTCCTACCCAGATAGAAAACAGAGTAGAGCTTTAAGGCAATTGTTGTCCCATCTCGCTAAACGTGACCTACTTACTATGACGGTATCATCCAACTCAAGTCCTGCATTAATAATAAAATAGCAAAGCCAAAATATTCTTTAAGGTCTCTGGACATAAGTTTTGCCTCTTCCAGGACAGATAACTCACATAATTTGGTGTAGATCTAGAGAACAGGTATCTCTGACCAAGGTTATGTTCTTCAGGATAAATGGTTTTTTCTTCAAGCAGTTTGGAGGGTTTTCCCATATATTTAACCCTCCACCCAGAAAAGGCATATTACTATTAAAGGTATATTACATATTACTGAAGCAGAATGATTTCTGTTAAAGCTAAGATTCTATTAATCGTAACTATGGTCACCTGAATTTTAAACCTCCAGAGAGGAACTGGGTCTCCGTCATCTGACTGATTTATCACACTAACAGATTGCCATTAATCAACTGAGCGTTCAGTAACAAAACATAGTATTTTAGCTGTCACAGAAGCTAACAAAGCTCAACTCCTGTAAACATTTCAGTAAAGTTTATGTTAACATCATTTAGTTTGCCACAAACTAACACACATATAGGAGCAGAGACCAAACCTCACCTGAAGTGCAGATCACACCCAAGCTGTTAGAAATTTCAAAGTCCCAACCATGAGCTACTTGAGTTACTATCATAGACATTTCAATCAAAGCAAGAAGAAATTATGGACATAAGTGGTGAAACTACACTGGACAAAGTCTTCATTTATTTTGGCAAAAATAAATATTGTTTATTTCCTTAAGGAACTGGTGCAAATAATATCAGTAAAGGAAGTAAAAAATAATAAAGCAAGCATCAAGTAAACCAACCACCTGCCCTTGCCCTCAGAAAATAAAAGCTTTGAGACTTTGTAGAACACATTTCTTTGTATGTGTAAGACCAGATTAACAGACGTTTTCCCTGACGGTCACACTGTCTATCAACTCTGCACCTTCCTCACCCTCACTTCTTTCTAACCTCACACTGCAGCTCACAGATGCTTCATTAATGGCAACATGATGCTTACGGGAACAGAGAAACAAGCAGCTCACAGAAAATGTTCGGGCTAAAGGGAAGCAAAATGACTTTTTGTGTAAGCTCATAACTGCAACCTTAGACAAACTTTTGCCAAAAATGGTATAAGCATAGTGGATCACCTACTGAGGATGAAATGGCTCCTCAAGACCTCCTTCCAGCCTTCTTTCTAAGCAATTTATTATGCTCAATTCTACTCCCATGTTCACATATTGTAACTCACCCTAATAACACCCCATTCCAACAGCTTTTCATCTCAATCTTTTCTATCTTCTTTCACAATAAAGTTAGCCCTGTGCAACCTTATCACCACCGCAAACACTTTTTTAACACCTTAGAAAACAACTCACATGATCTGCCACAAGGTGACCACCCAAAACAGAAGCAGGGTTGTCTCATGTGTTCATGGGTATTAACAGACCTTTTTTCAATAAACTGAACTGAATTTAAAAAATAATGAATATTTTCTACTTCATGCCAACCTATTTCATCACAAGCAAAAATAAAAGTGCATCGGATGTTAGGTTTAGGACAAGGGAAGGAAATTGCACATTACATGGGTTTCGAAGTTCAGAAGCTGCAAAGACTGAAAACATAGGACTCTCAGATAAACATGCTGAGAGCTAATTGTGCAACACAGATCCTTCCAAATCCCACCTCAGCCAACAAAAAAAATGAGACTCTGTTGACACAATTGGAGCAGAAACCTAATTTAAGTCACAATATTTTAATTACAGACATTAGGTGTTGCTTCAACTACTGGCATTTTATTCATGAAGAGCACTAGTTTTATAGTGAAATCAGCATCTAGGAGTGAATACACTGCAGCACACTGGATCTCAGAGAATCAGGTTTATCTGCCCCCGAGAGAAGCGGGACGGGAGCCCCAGCCAATCCCCAGCTGCTTCCCCGTGCTGGAGTCCACACCCCGGCCACATGGCAAACCATAAGCTGCTTCCTCCACCTCGTGGAGAATCATGAAACTGATGCGCAACCCGGAGTTACCGAGAAGTGACAAAACACAGGGATTTTACATCCAGAGAAATATCCTTTCCTCAGCCCAGAAAGCTCCAGTACTTTTGGAAATAGTTTTACTGTTACACCTCATCTGTCATAAGTGGTTAAAAACCCTGGCTTTGTTGTATTCGTATAGAACATCATTAAATTTACAAGAGATTGAGAGAAGCAACTCAGAGACCATTGCTGAGAAGTGGCCAGATGTTTAACAGGATTAGAGAGGATCAGTTGCTGTTAACAGATTACACAGTAACCAGGTGATGGAGCTCGTTTCTTTACCTTGTTTGCACACAGTGCAAAAAAACCTCAAGAGGCAGAAATCAAGCCTGCATGGTGTAAGACTTCTCTGCCGTTTTTACAGCAGACTAACATAAAATAGTATAATATATAATAAAGGTATAATAAAATAATATACCTTGAAAGTTCTAACTCTTGCAAATTGTTTTCTCTCCAAAAAGTGCAGTCTCCTCAGTAAGGGTGGGTTTTTTCATCTCATTGTGCTTTAGGTTTCAAAACCTTTTACTACTAAATTCCACTGCTATTACACAAAGTCAGTAATTACGATTCTGTTACTATTCTGGGACAGTTATATTCTTAATAGAAGTTTTTTGACCATACCTGATGCTTATCTTTTTGTTTCATTAGCTGTCCTATTCTCCTGTAGATCAAGACTATATGGAGATAATTCACATTCTTTGTGTCAGACACTATTTTGTCAAGTTGCTTTTTATTCAATTTCTTAATTTTTCTAATTTCGTGTCTCTCAATTTCCTGTCTTCTTTGCCAGTTTTTTTTTTTTGAGCATAAAATAAATTAACATTTTATTCAAATTAATTTTAATATAATTACAATATTACCAGGTTTTTCCTGGTTTATTCCTGCTTGCATAGCCTCAGATTTTACTTGTTCACTTATCTTAAACTGGTATTTTCATTAAAGTGTCCATATTGAGACCTATTCCAACACAATGTAGGGTACCACACAGCTGAACAAATGTATTAACTGTTAATTGCATAGAAAGCAGCAGTGAAATTAGGTTTTAAAATCAACACTCCATTAAGACAGCTGGGAGAAGTTCACACTTTGCAGTACTATTGTGTCTGTCTGCTTACAGAACCTATACCTGCTTTTCTCTCTGAAAAGTAGGCAAAATGCAGGAAAAAAATGGGTCTGCAGAGCAAATTTTAGTTCAGATTCTAGTGTTTACTTGATCCCCATTCCTTTTTCCTTCTCTTGGGAAAATAAAAATTAATAAGACACTCCCAAATACTCCTTATCCAGAGGTCCAAATGGTTTAAGCCTAAATTCACTCACCGCTGCACTAGATTCCATGCAGTCAGGCACCCCCCTGGTTTGTGATGACTCTGACCCTGGAAGGTGTATATGCTCCTAAATGCACAAGACGAAACAGGAGTGCGCAGTCTTGAATACAATTTTTACAACAATCTGTATCAAAACTACATGCAACTGTAAAAAGCTGTTACCAATTACCAAGGCTAACTAACGAGTTCACCACCACCTTTATAGGCAGCAGTTCAGTGACTGGATTTACCTTTTCCCTGCTGGCTGCTGAGGCCTAGCCAGATGGATGGCAGATTGCTTTGGCTGGATCCATTGCAGCACAAAGGCACTAAATAAATGACATATTTTTATCAGAAAGACCAATTTCAAGGTACAGAAAAAGCAGAGGCTCACACGTCTGAACAATGACTGTCGAGAGTCTGCCATCTGTGCTCAGAGAGAAGTTGCCAACATCACTTTCACCATGAGCTGAAGGAAGAGATCAAGACTGTTCTCGAGGGGAAGCTGGCAGCTCCTGCAGTAGCAGATGACACAGCAGATAACTGACAGAGACCACAGGCAAGGATGACATTGAATATTTCTAATGCTGAAAACAGGCAAGGCCTGTTAAAATGAAGAGCATTCACTCCGTCCAGCAAACACTTTTTGACTGCCTGGAGCTACGAGCTACAGCATATAGTAGATTCCCCAAGAGAGGATCAGTAGCTGTGGTGCTTGGGAAATACTCAAGAGCCAGCTCTGCTGAAGTTGACACCTACTTTACTGCCAGTTCCTATTTTGGAAGACTGGTACTGGGAGCACTTCGGGATATGGGAAATTGGACCTCTCTTCCAAGCACACTGAATCAGAGGAGGAAGTCTGACTGAGAGAGCTAGGGGATAGACTCTTACCCAGGAAATGGAAATGCTGTTCAGATGGGGCTTTGGCCTCATTAATGGCTTGGTATAACTTTTACATAGCACACAGAAAAGCCTTTAGACAGACCTGACTACAGCACAAGGTACCCGTGATGTCCTGAGCAGACAGGCATCCGTGGAACAAGAGCAGGCAGTCGTGTAATCAAAAAGCTGTCTGACAGCCACGAATAATTGCACGAGTGTAAGAGTGTGATGAGTGCGTGTAAGCACGTGAATGCAGTGTATGACACATGCACAGGGCAATGGCATCACATTCTCAACACTTAATCTACAAGAGAATAAAAATTAAAAATATGCTTCCTTAAGCAGGATAAGTAGTCATACAGACACCTGTAATTCATTTTTCCCCATCTTACAAAGCATTTGTTTGGTAACAATCTTTTAACACATTTCTGACAATATATTCTCTTCCTAGATTATGAAGAACTAAAAGCTATGTATTTTTTCACATATACCATCACATGGCTGTATGACTCCGAAAATCTCAATTCAAAACTCCACTCAAAAATTACATTTAGTACTGCATATTTACATATCCTTTCTTCACAATTTTTTGCTAAATATTATTAGCACAGAACCACAGAATGGTTGAGGTTAGGAGGGATCATTGTAGGTCAACTTGTCCAGCGCCTCTGCTCAAGCAGGTTCACCTAGAGCCAGTTGCCCAGGACAATGTTTAGATGACACAACACTGCATGATTTCTAAGGTGCTCAACATCTACTTAGTCAATTACTGCATCAGACATTTCTTAAATTGCCTTATTTTCTCATGATAGGCCTATATTTTGTAGTTGAATGCTTTGGTGGAGGAAAGGCATGCAATCATTACTTCTGTGTCCTTGGAGCCTTTAGGCTGCATCGCTACAGAAAGAGGAACAAACACCCTGCCTATAACAAGAAAATTACTGGAGTAGAAAAAACAGACAAGCAAAGGACCAACTGACCTGATGTTGCATAATGAAAAATAGTATCTCGGGGAAAAATGAACTCAGAATGAGATGTTGTACATCTGTATACCTTTAAAACTTCACCCTTACTTAAAGCTCACGAGATCGATCCCATTAGGTGCAATTATTTAAGCCCTTCTACAACTGGCCAAACCCTTTACAAACTCGCCAAACAGGCAAAGCCAATTCACAGACTGACACAAAATCACCTCCACACTGAGGCCATGAATCACCACATATATAAAATTAAAGAGACATTGATAAGATGGCTGATAAACACATTCCCCAGGGCAGGGAGGAGTGTTCCAGTTGGAAATTGACCCACATTTGGTTTGAATTAAGGATTCACCACACTGAAACAAATAACTAAATAGAAAGATACCAGTCCCTTTGAAGAGCGTGCAAATCGAATTTGAGTGATCATTAGCAGCAGACAATTGAAACCTACTGTTTATTTACACAGAACTTAAGTTTAGTTTAGTTCCTGAACTATCCCTGGAATAGACACATGGACACCTATGAGTATTCTGCTTTCCACTCTCCTTTTCTTTTTTTTAAACGTTTTACAGAGGACAAAGTCATCTCATGAATGCTGAAGCTCCTGCAGCACTGTTAATTAAAGGAGAGAAAGAAAAACCAAGCAAAAATCATCATTTTTGGCTGTTGTAAAAAACAACAGACCTTTAACAATTTATGTCTGCTCCTTTTCCTCTTCTTCTCCATATGCACAATAAAATTGGTTTCAGAATCAAATATTGCTTTAGCATTATAATATAGACAAAACAAACATTATTTGCCTGCAACATTTCGAGACTTCTTTAACCTGGTTTCAACATTCATGGCATGGTTAACTCCAACTTTCAGTGTTGCATTCTTTCCATGCCTGGACGCTGGTATCAGAGTTGCAGCCATAAAATTGCTATTAGCACCTTCGGGTCTGAAAGAGCATGATAGATGGGGAAAAAACAATCAAATTACCAGTTTTCACAGTCACCAGTAACCTTGCCCTGGTATCTCGATTAGTATTTATTACTACTAAGCTATCCGGGTAAGAAAGAAAATACCTTCACCTTGCTTGGAATAGATGCTAAACACATCTGCAGGCAAATAGCAACAAAGGGGGTCTCTTACCTAGAGAGTGTACAAATTAAAGACATAAAACTAAATTCCCCCAAAAGTTATTATAGCTCACTCAAAGAAGATGGGAATATGGATAAAACAATTATGATTATTTGTAGAATCCTGCTTGATCTTAATGGCTCTGAAAAAAAAAAAAACAGGCAGCCTCTTACAGAACACTGCTGCAGAAACAGATCAAGATGACTTAAGGCTAAAGTACCCAAGAATGCTTATTTAATTAGAGGCGTCCAATTTGATTGCCAAAGGATAAAACAACAACAAAAAATCAGAGCAGGGTGGCACCTCTCTTTTGCCTTTGACAAATCAAATGTGGTGTAATTTAACTTTACAAAAAAGCAGGTCTTAAACTCATTGGGAAACAAGTTTTAACTCTGACTGGTTAACACACAATTAAAATCACCCTTTAACAGGCAAGAGAAACATAACACATTCTCAAATACTGAATACCAATTTTTACAGGTACCACAACACTGTATGTTTTCACTAAAAGGTCAGTATCTACTCTCTCCTATCAATGAGGAAAATTTAACTTCAGAAAAAAACAGTATAGTAACAAACAGATTCCACACTTGCCTTACCTTGTGGATAAGGAATATGTTGTCAATGATGCTCATTCAGTATCACAAAAAACACTTCCCCAATTCCACAGCATTTTGGAGTTTACTCACAATTTTCAGTAATATTCTTGCTCAATTTAAAGCCAGACCTTGCCTATTAGCTATGTTCTTTCACAACCAGCTTTCAAACTGTGTTGAGCCCATTCTTGCAACATAAAAGCCTACATCCAAATAGAATATTCACTACGTTTTTAAATTCATTCTTCACATAGTATCATGCAGATATCTTCAAAGGTGCAAAGGGGGGAAAAGGACAACGTTTAATAATTTTTTGAAAACATTGATTATGTGATCTACTATGGAAATCGGTACAATCCCACACAACTTCCTGGGCGTACATTATATCCTGTGTTTTTATAAACAAGTTTAGTCATTGAAATCTCAAAGGTCTGCACAAAAAACATCCAACATAAACATCTACCGACATTCCTGCTTATCTCTTCCAAAGCCTGCAGCCTCATCTGCTTCAGCTTCACCTGAATTTCCTTTAAAGGTTTCCAAGTCCCTGTTCCTAAGCTCTTGGTAACCAACTGCACAGCAGATCTGTCTGTACTGGCCCCTTTTAAAAGGGGCCTTCCAAATCCCCTATTCCCTGATTAATTTTACCTTGAAAGCAAGGTGACATCGAATTGTTCATCCTCACTAATATTAACCACATGAATTTTTATTCTGCTTGCTATTTATCAGCCTGAGGTACACCTAGAAATACCGAGCTGTGAAATGAACAACAGAAGGCTTGCAGCAGTGCCATTCTCTGCTGCTGCTTGCTTACGGGAATGCACCACATCAATCAGTGTAGCTAAAAAAAAAAAAGACCTAAAACACCTATTAGATACAGTTTCAGTGTATTATTGCACTTGTAATGACTATTTGGAAGAAGTTCCAATCCAAAATCAGCTTCAAAATGAATTTTAACATTATTCAAATTTGACAATAGTGTAGAAATTTTCTTGTTTACATAATTTAAAGTACTCCTGAGAGAACAAAATCGGCTTTTATTTACATATTTTGTCAGTGCTGGCCCAGTGACTGAATGCTGCAGTGTAAGAAAAGCATCTGAATACCTGTATTTATAATATTAGCCCCTTGACTTCCAACATTAACCACAGAGGCCAATTTGGGCTAAATTTTAACTGAGTTTTTCTGCATTCAAGCAAGTGCATGCAGTTCTCTCAAATGGAATTCACTCACAAAAATAGCATGATTATGATTACAGCTTTATAAGGTGTACAAAAAAGTTGAAAATTTTCAAGTGTCTTTTATATGCCACCTGAAGATTTAAAAAAGCTGTCAATTTCAAGCATCTCAAGTAACTGCAAAGCTTGAAGTTGGTGAGAGCCCTGTTGTTGAGGCACAGCTCAGGAATGACGTGCGTTATTTTCACGATTTCAGTCTTCTATGTCTCCAATTAAATTTCACAATTTCTAATTTCTGAATTTAATTTCAGTTGCTGAACATTAGTTTTCACCACAATAATCCTGACATGATTTTAGCCTCATATAAATGTCAAGTATTTTAGCTCACTTTTATAATTCCAGCCACTGTACCACTTACATGTCATTAACCACTTGCAATAATTTCTCACCTTCACTTGTGTATGGTTTCACATCCCAGGATGAATATTTGGAGCGAACAGGAGAGCAAAGCTTGTATTTTCAGAACTGTGCAATTATTATTAAGTGTACAACATTTAGAAGAAGAAATTAGCAGCCTTACATGAAAACATTTTATTCAATCACCACCCCAAATAACACCATTAATTACATAAGGCCACCTACTTACGTTCTAAAATGGTCATCACTGTAGAATCTGAGAGTCCTTGCATTGCCTTCCACTCGCAGATATTGTATCAATCGAATTGCATGCTTTTTAAATTTTTATTTTTAAAAAGTATTACCACCATAATCCTTAATTGCAAATCAGGCCCTACATGCCAGCTGTCTAGAAAGGAATGTCAGAGTTAGGTCTACATTACTTCCACTTGGTGTGCAAAGATAGTGGAGCTCCACCAGGACAAGCCTGCTTTGGTAAATTAATTAGAATGAAACATCAGCACCTTCACAAGTTGAAATAAGCATGTGACAGTAAGGAAATTGTATAGTCAGGAGTTCAGCATATCTTGAAAGCCTGAACTCTGCTATTACTATACTATGTAATGAAAAACTATGCAGACATAAAAGCTAACTGAAACATTAAAAGGCTGTCTAGATCTACCAGCATGGACAAATAGAAACAACCTTCCTTCCCCTCCAAAGCACTGAATTCTAAAATTGCTGTCATTTCATTAAAATAGCTGCAACTATTTACCTGAAAGGAGAACACCTCACTTGACTTGGTAGTGTTAACAGTTGGACTCAATAATCTTAATGGTCTTTTCCAATCTAAATGATTCTGTGATTTCCTTTTCAAGAAAAAAAACGGAATAAAATTGGAAGAAATTCCTCAAAAAAAATCCTGCACTTCAAAAGCAGCAACAAAGACTGAGCACTATATTCCAGAAAGCTGAATCTGTAGATACAACAGCACCCACTAAGGTGTAAGAGCAAGCAACAAGTATACTACAGCCTTAAATTCTGATTTAGATTCTTCCTTAATTTGTAAAACAATTTTCCCCACAAAACCGTATTATCAAGACTAGGAAAAAAAAAATCAGAGTTTTATGCTCAGCACACAATAGGGCAACACTTTGCATCCTTTTATCTTTTTTTCCCTAGCAAAGCAAGCTTGCTCAAGTTTGCTTGGTGTTCACCTACTGCAACTAGTTAGGATGGATACATTTTTTCAATTTACAGTACAGTGACCAGTTGCAGGACTAGTAGCACAAGACGACAAATGCTGATAATCCATAAACAAATAATTCAGTAATCCATAAACAAATAATTAACCACTACTGCAATCTGAAGTTTGTGTACAGCAAATTGTATCTGTGTACCAGAGCTGCTTCTGTTCAGATCTGCAATGGAACTTGCTTATTTTCCGCAAATGACTTTCTTTCAAAGTGACAGGCGACCCCCAAGTCACAAGCACCATTTCTTGCATTTCTTGAAGCTGTCTGACAAGAACATCATTGTGAAAATGCCCAAGAAAAAGCCTGTACAATCCTAAAGGAAAATTTCAAATGCTTATAAACACTTCCTGGAGAAGAGAGGAATTTCTGTAACGTTTACTTACATACCATTCCTTGTGCCAAGCTTATTCTGGCAATTTTTTTTTTATCTGTATGGATCATCAAAAATCAAAGGTATTCTGACTTTCCTAAGTATGTATTAACATGCACGACCAAATTTTCAGAAGTTCTGCCCTCAATGTTGGAACAAACATAACAAACACTACCATAAAAATGATACTGAAAGGTTAAAAAAATACAGCATGTTCTTGTAATGAAAATATATTCTAAAGTGAGGACAGCTGCATGGTAAACTGTACATCAAATGTTTCCCAATCCAGAAAGTTTGCCTGGTAATTCTACACAATATGATAAAGAAAAAAGAAATACAAGATACCGAGCCATCCTAACCGAAATATAGAATAAAATAATATATAACTTATTATATTCATGTTGTTACTGCCTGAATCCCTGTGAGAAGCATTCAAAATGCACATTTATTTTCACAGTATCACAGTATCATAAGGTTGGAAAGGACCTCCGAGATCATCAAGTCCAACCTATAACCCAACATTAACACCAACACCAACACTAACCATCATCTAAACCATGGCACTCAGTGCCTCATCCAGTCTCCCCTTAAACACCTCCAGGGTCGGTGACTCCACCACCTCCCTGGGCAGCCCATTCCAATGGCCAATCACCCTTTCAGTGAAGAACTTTTTCCTCACATCAAGTCTAAACTTTCCCTGACGAAGCTTGAGTCCATGCCCTCTAGTTCTGTCACTGGTCACCTGAGAGAAGAGACCAAACCCTGTCTGACTACAACCTCCTTTTAGGTAGTTGTAGAGAGCAAAGAGGTCTCCCCTGAGCCTCCTCTTCTTCAGACTAAATGAGACACTATTTTGTCTCATTGACAAAATAATGAATACTAACCATCAAGACTTCTACCTTTCAATACTGCAGGCCCTACTCCAAGTTGAGAGGTAGTGCACTTCACCAGTCCTTTGTCTCCATAGTCTCCAAAAATAAGTGTTGAAGTTCCAAGCATAAGAGGTTTACTAGATGAGAATCTCAGCATACTTTCTGAAAAATTCAGTCACAGTAAGAAAAGATTCATCACCCCCTCTAAAAGTAAAAAGGGGCATTACGTCACTAGCAGTATCTTCTCACAGCCAAAAGGAAGGAATGGGAAATACTGCAAATATAGATGTATCCATAAATAAATACAATCGGCACAACTCAGAAACCTGCGGTATGGATGAGGGGGCGAGCTGAGTAACAAAATCCCTCTCTTCTATCCCCCTGATGTATCAGGAAGTTGATGCCTTTATCTCATGAAAACATGCTGGAGAAGGAGACCGTGTCTCAGCAACCTCATCATGAAAGATTTCTAATGAAAAGAGAGCAGGACCACCAGCAATCTTATTATTTGGAGACCAACATTACTGTATGTACTTACAATGCCACAGGAACCAAGTCGTAACACCACCATATGCTCAGAAAGATTCAGAGTATGGAAAGTTGGCCTATTAATAATTTTATAACAGGGCTGCATCATAAAAAGCACAGAATAAGAATATTTTGCAACCATACTACTTAAAACTGGGTATAATCCTCTTTTGGAAATGTAAATATGCAACTTGGTTAAATCAAGACAATCACAGATAGACATTTTTCCCAAATCTTTGGCTGTATTGCAATGGTTGTTTCAATTTGTAATCTCCAACTAAACATTTCCTATCCATGGATTAACAATATATTTACTGACTTGTGTCTTTTAACAGTATTTATCCAACATAACAAAATAAACTGCAATTTGTTATACTTTTTTTTACAAAACATTTTATAAATATTTTTACAAAATGTATACAAAGCAATTTCAAGTGAGACATACTTTACAAATGAAGGTATTTAAGCAAATAAAGTCCATACCACACTGACAATAAGTGACACATCCTCTTTAAGTGAAGTCAGTCTGTAAGGCCTCCCTAATCTAACAGATAAATTATACTAAAATCTTCAAAACGAACATAATTTTCTTAATTGCCAGTTTAAAATTTGTTTTAATATTAGGCAGTATTAAATAACATTGAAAACACAATGCTGATCCAGCAAAATAATGAAAACATGTTTAAAGTCATGCACATTCACAATACTTTGCTGGACTTGAGCTCATATGATTAATAAATTCATACTTTTTTTTTTAAGCACAACAAAAATACAATTCTTTCATTTACTGCTTCACCACGTACCAGAAGTCCTTTAGAATTGAATTCAAAGGAGCGAACAACAGAACATCAACAATCTAAGATCAATCTTGCTAGGATTGTTCAATGGGTTCCTCTCATAAGTAGTTCAGAGAAATGTGTCTGACCAAATCAACCACAATCGCTTTTAGTAATTAATCATTTCTTATATGTCATCATCCCCCATCCCCAAATGAGATCCAATAGAAGACACATCGTCTGATAGCTCAGCTCTGTATTTGCTGTAGAGAGGCTGGAAACCCCATACCCATTTTTGAGGCAGTACGAAAAGCAAGTGGATCAATGGATGTGCAACTTTGCCTTTTTTTCCCTATAAAACAAACATTTAGTTAGCATACAGCTGTGTAACTTATTGTTTTTCTTCCTAGATAGTGAAATTTCCAAAATGATAAGAGACGCGTCAGGATACACAGCCATGAGCATATTATTAAATCTAAAAAGGCAACAGGTGAAGACTATATTGTCAGTTTTGCCAATAAGAAAACCAGCCGCCTGAGAGTCTATTCTATGGACACCTATCTAAAAATTTAAAACTGGCAATACGTATTATTACCTTGAATATTTTATACAACACTTGGGAATGCTGGGTTTTTACAAATAGGTACTTCATAATTGGCACGATTTTTTTGAATGGCAATTAGTAACATACAAAACCAGTATTTCCATTTACATTGAAGGGGAAATGAATTTTACTTAAGTTCATCTTTCTCATATCGCTTTCTAGATTTGGTTTCCTTTAGCGGTCAGACAGTGGACTGTAGCTCAATACTGAGTTGCACCGTAATCTTTTACTGTCACAACGATCTAATTCTGTTTTATTTTGCATTGTTCAGATGCAGTGCACTAGACGACAGCAAAATATTACGTTTTCTTTCCTGGCAATCTGACTGACAACCACAGCTTGTCACAATGAGCCTCTCTAGTATGAAAATTGAAATCAGCCAGTCTAGAAAATAGATGGTAATTTCTTCTAAGAAATTGTGGAGAAGGTCTGAGGGAGAACATGAGCATACCTTAGAAATCACAAAAGCTATATCCTCCTGAGCAGACATATGTACTACATGCATGTGACGAATGTCAACGTACTTATGTGCACAAAAGCACTTATGACCAAAGTAAACTTAAGAAAAAGCAGCATGGGCAGCAAAAAAAAAGATGTCATAGATTAAAATAAATAAATAAAATAAGAGTCTATCTTAACAACATGACAGCAAGCCAAATGTAAACCATGCAATGGTCTCACTTGGCTCTACAATATGAATTAATAATTACATACTTTTTGATATGTTTAAACAATGGGATTGCCGATTAACTTTGGTCTGTACATATCTTGATAATTATGACTGCTATGGTGGATGATTTAACATTCTCTGACAGCAAAAAAGAAAAAACAAACACTGGCCTTTAAATTTTATCAGAGTAAGGCTAATGTCTTCTTAAAATATAAGCTACAAATATCATAACAGTTTTCAAATAAAAGTGCTTCTGACACTTGGTCTAAAAAAAAAAAACAAACAACAAATAAAAAAACATTTATACCACTTCAGAAAGACTCGAGGCTGACTACATCCAATTATAAAATGCAAAATCTTTTCCTCAAGAGTTAACATATATATGTATTATATATATATAAATTCATGGCTCTATCATGGCCTCATCCTGTACACTTCGCCATTTATTGGCTTCCATTCTACCTTCCTTAGTCAAGCATTTAGTACTTCATATCATGCCACTGTGACTAAGATCATATAATATCATCCCACAGACTAAAGTTACCCACTACAAATATATCATCAAGTACTAGTTTCTGCTCAGAAAGCAATAGAAAAGCACTTTAAGTTTAAATTATGAAGCCTTGTAAACACACTGATGATATCCTTCCAACTTAAGAATCCAATAACACAGATTCATTAACAAAACAAATAATCACTGAACAGAGGTACAACGGGTTTTCCAGAAAAACTGAAACTCTGATGATTTGTTGAAGAGAATGCTAAGGGAGAATTGTTGCTTCCATCACTTTTTAAAAACATTTCCTTAATAAATATATCCTTTCAAATGACTGTGATTGTCAGTATATTACCGTATTACATAGGGCCTAACGACCTGCAACCTTGTTATGTTGCAGTACTGCACAATTACCAAAAGCACTATAATACTTGAAATAGCAAGGCCCTAACAGACTGCATTCTAACAAGGATTAACTTTACTTGGATATCTCACTGTAACCACAATGAGTATTGCTCTCAAACACAGAACAGAATCTAGTTTAGAAAGGTTAACCTTAAATGCATGTCAGGCTGTACTTGTGGTGTCATTCACATTTGCTTCTGCTAAGAGAAACGTAACTTGTCCATGGTACTGTAACTATTAACACTCTAAGATACTATTTACAGCTGCTTCTAAAATAGAGTCAGTTTCTACACCACCTTCACTGTGGTCTGGAATAAATTTTTCCAGGCAGTTTTCCTGTGAAGCAATGGGTGAAAAATTAGGAAATTCTAATTCAACCGAGCCACTACTTGTTGCCTCGTTTTGTGGCTGTCTCCCAGCTTTTTTAAGTTCCAAGATGTTTTTAAATGTAGTTTCTAAACTCTTACTGAGCAGTAAGTCTTGCTGGGGTTCACCGGAGCCTTTCCTGTTATCAGGATGTAAAACCTCATTCTTTGGAGAGCTCCTCAGAGTTTTGTCTTGGAGGGAATTATTACACGTTACCTTTGAGAAGGACTGAATTGTGTTCCTTGGTGTTTTGTTGTGTGTTCCATGACCACTTCTTGATACAGTTTTTGACAAGTCTTCAGAACTCGAAGAATTCTCAGTGGACTTGGTAAGATCCTTTCCAGCCATCTTTTCTTCAGAAAGGGCCATGTACTGGCTCTCAGAAGAACAGTTAGCTTTCTCAAACTTTAAAGCTTTAGTGAGGATCTCCATTTTTTTACTAGAAGCTGTTCCTTCTTGTGGTGTCAGAATGTTGTTAGGCACTAGAGGAAGTTTACTGTGATTTGTGCACTCCGTTGAGCTGGATTTTGGTCGGTCTCTGGCTTGGGTTTTGGTAGTCTGACTTCGAGAAGGTAATGTTTTGCTAGACTGATGGTCATTTTTGCTGGACTGTGCTTCTTCGGCTGTTTTATCGAATTGCTTGGCAGAACAACAAAAATCAGCTTGATAACCATCTGAAAATTAAGTAACATTTTATTTAAGGTACCTATGCATTAAAATAACATGACACTCCAAGGTAGTTTCTGGGTATTAAAATTCAAAGAAACATCCACAGCCTACAGATTCATGTCTTCCAGAAATGTACGCGTGCTTAAGTGTTCTGCTGCATCCCATGTAGAGGATTATCACCAAATCAAACAGCATACTACACACATAATGTGCACTGTAAAACCAGACTAAGAGCACTTCCTAGCATTCTGAATATGCAAATACAGTATCTGGAAGACTAACACTTCCTTCAATACGTCCTCTGAATCTCTTTTAAAAGTTCTGCGTCTTCTGCATATTTTAAACTAACAGTAACTGTTATCTTATACAAATAATGTGCTTCTAGTTGAACATTCAACAATAGTCTGGTTAAAAATGCTGCCATTTAAGCAGCAATGACATTCCAAAAGCAACACCTCATTAAGATGAACAAAAGTATTCATGCTTCATATAGACATGTTCTTTCTGACTGCCAGCAAACTCGCAGGCTCCTTCCTACTAGAAGTGAGACCATGCAGGAGTCATGATTATTGTCAAAGAAACTCAGAAATATTTCTCCACCAAACAGGCCAAACATACTTTTCCCCCAAATAACTGCCCTCAAATTTACAGTGCCTCTAGATCATTGAATTTTGGAGTTACCAAAATTTAACTTGCAACGGTTTATTCACTGTTTCAATGACTGTAATCCCTAACAATCAGTGCCTCACTGTGGCCACAACTATTTTTAAACACTCCACACTTAGGCTGCTTTTGTAAGATTCAGAAGTTAACCATCACTTACCAGGATCCACTAGTGCAAGACGCTTATCCCGGGTCAGAGATGCCCTTTCTTCCTGGTTAAACATCCTATCAATCATAACCATTTCTGCAGAGGGATTTATTCGCTGCAGGAAAAGGCAAAAAAACCCAGCCATTTCTGTAGTTACTCATATGTTGAAACCAAATCAAAACATTTATAGCTTAGCTACTCTTCAGAGGAGAACGTCTTGTAACAGATATTTGCGGAGAATTTTCACAGTTTCACAGCATCTTCAGAGATCTTGACTGTGACTCCAACCACTACTGAAACTCAACCATGAAGTATTACTCACATTTTATGGTACATTTTATTTGTTAACGATTTTAAAACAACGAATTGCTACTGCAATTGTAAGAACCGTACCTTTTCAGGACTGAGTATGTTTACTACTGTACATGATATTTTACATCATAAAGTACCTTTCTCTTTTAAAGAGAAAAACAGCAAAATCTTGCAACAGGACCACCCTATAATCTTGTTTCTTCCCTGCACTTCTCTCTTATCCTTCTAACTGATTGGTGCTCAGTTGCATTTTGCTGCCTTTAAAATGGATCCATCCATCACAGAAGATGAAAGTTCAATTGCTACTAAGTCACAACACAGTATTTAGGTTTGGAACTGGTTGCCTAAGTGACTTAACCTCTTGAAAACGACAGAACAGGATTCACCATATGACATACCAGATACTAAAAGAACATATTTTAAATATGTCTATTCCCTCTTTGCACCTGCAATTACTTGCAAATACTTCCTCTTTTCAATGAGACTGCTAGATTCCAAAAACCATTTTAATTCTAACACTACGCAGCAGAGTGATTTAAATGTATCTTATACTCAAATTCAAAACATTTCCAGGTTGAAAACTAGCACGTCTGAAGCCACAGGAACATTTCCTGATCCTCATAAAATTCATTCTTAAAGTAACTTTGTCACTTTTCTTTTTACTTCATGCTTGGGATTGTGAAAGCCCTTGAATCAGAAGCATTTCTGATGAAAATAAGAGATTTCACCTATCTTCTAAGGAGAAGTAATGATTTCCTATATTGAAATATCATTTAGGTCCAATTATAATACAGCTCAAGGCTACTCAATACAGCTTTTCAAGATTCTTTCAGGTTCTATCATCCACACAATTACACAGAAATTGCCTGCCTCCCACATCCCATTCAGTGCAAGAGCAAAGTGTAAGCAGAGCATGGAAGGTCATGGGTCTTAAATGTCTACAGAACTTATAACAGCACCCTTACTTAGCAGGTATGTGAGATAGAAACTCAACCCATTGCACTGGTTTTAGGATTTGTGCATACACTTGAAAATGCAGGTCGGCCACTGAGATTGCTAATGCAATAACAAGTACACTGGCTATATATCTGTATCTCCAAAACCTTCACATATATGTATTTCTCACCTTCATAAAGGCAATAGAGAGTATCAACAAAATTAATTGTAATGCTAGCTCTCACCTTCCTGTAGATCTATTTTTCTAACAAACTGAATCACATCCTAGAAACACAGAATGTACCTCGTTTATACACCTTACCATTGCATCTTCTATAAGCAAACATCTGTATTTGTTCAGCATAGCCTGTGTCCTCTTCAGAAGCTGTGTAGCTACAGATTCAAATTCACCGTCCACTAGAAAGACAAGTGTATACTTTTAAATACTGTTCTTCAGCAACCAGAAGGTTCATTAACCTGCACAGATTTAAAAATGCTCCCTTTCTTATTGCTCTAACTTACACAAAGAATTCTCTCAATACATTGATTACAAATATATTGCCCATTTTTAAAAATAAAATTACCTTTTCTTAAGTCTTCCTCTGTTGGCAGCGATCCCTGGCACACATGGTATGAAAGGAGTCTCTGAACTGCATCATTTAATGATCTGAAATGACTTTTATCCGGTGTCACTGCATGCACCTGATCCTTCTGCAATTGCTGTAGAATACTACAAGGAAAATTAACAACATATAAATAACACATACTCTAACAGAAGTTTATACACAGTCAAAAACTTACAAAAAAAAAAAAGAGGAAGTATCTGCAACAAAATTACAAAAGAAGAATGACTTACAGAGCTCCTTTAGTTAACTGTTTAGCAGCAGGCCTTTTCTGTCCAACTAAATGACCATCCACCTAAGTTCAAAATGAAAGACAAAATTACAATACATTCCTTCCTATGCAAAGCATAAGTTTCAGCATTTATTTCTGCCAATTAAGTCTATCACCAATACTAAGTTTAACCACCACATAAGAATAAACATTTTCAACTATCTCCTATTTTCACAGGGCACTGTATCAATGAAATAGGGAAGTCACTTCTTTACACAAACCAAAGGTCTGAAATGTTGTCTGTAGGCAAATTCCACTGTAGTGAATATACATGTTGCATTAGCAAAAAGGTTATATCAAATTTAGCAGGTTATAAGAAGAAAAGATAAAACTAAAAACTTTTCCAAAGAAATCTGCTCTCAAGAAGTCCCTGTGTACTTCTCAACTGATGTAATCTTGCCCAATTTTGATGCCAGGAAAGCAGGCTAAGGTTGCACACCCAAATTCTCAAAAGTCATGCTGGCTGAACAGGGAGTGAAAGTGGTTCTAGGAATCCTGTTTCACTGTCGATGATATAGATGTAGCCATCAGGCAGATCTACATCGTCATCTCCTTTCCTTAGAATTTTATGAAGCCAAGGTTTTTCAACACTGTCCTAAGATGCGAGGCTCTCTTCACTGGTAAAGGCTTATATTCCTACTCTATGAGAGGCATTACTGCAATCCAAGTATTCTTCCACAGAAGCCAGTCTGGACCAAAAAGGTTTATCTAATACAAAGTTGCTGGGTTTTTTTAGTCAACTAGTCTTAATAATGAAATTGGTCACAGAGCAAAAGTTATTTATGGTTTTAAAAAAGGATTGCATGAAAGCTCTTTTAAACTACAACTCGGTCAGAAGGAACAAAAAAAGCACGTGGTACAGATCATCCTTCTTAGCAAAGTAGAAGTATAAAGTAGGAACACTATAATGGTACTGGCTGGCCAAAAAGCCTCAGAGGAAAAAAAAGCTCAGAGCTTTCAAAGCTTCAGAGCATAAAAAGTATCCACCACCACAGTAGAACAAACATCTGACCAGCAATTACAAAACCAGGATGAACTCTAACTGAGCAATGCTGTATCTTCTGCTCTACTTGTACATCAGTATGACACTGAAAAACATCCGTGTCATACTATGTTGACAAATACATTTACAGCCAGGAACAAAAACTCTAAATCAGATCCTGCTTTGTTTTCTTCCATGATTCTGCAGTTTAGTTCCACCCACAATGAAGCTCACACTTTCAAACCTACTTCAAACCCTTGCTTCCTGCCCTCAGTTACTCAGTCCATGAATGTAACTATCTCCTTCCAAAAATTGTTGTATTCCCTCTCCAAAAAAGCTGGCCTCCCCTTCCAGCCCCAAACCCTGGACATACTATGAAGTTTTTGTACATAGCTGCCGCATATGGGAGAAATTCTGCTGGTTAAAAAAACAAACAAACAAAAAAAAAAGACACTAGGGAAAGAAAACAGTGCAATGAAGAATAAAACAGGTGAAAACCAGGTGGAATTTTTCTGCTACTTCTCACAAACCACCACTTCCCAATCAGCTCAAGAACAGCTGCATTTGTACGAAGTAATGGCAAGAGTGGGTCTACCTTATGTCCAACTCAATGAAGAATCGCTATGTCATATGAAACTATCTTCAGGGAACACTACAGCCAGACTCCACTTACTGAATTACATCTCAAAATAGCATTCAGAATATCAATTTGCAAAATACTCCATGTTTATTATGTCATTGTAGAATCTGGTAAGGTTGAGTGACTTTAGATACACTCTAAAAAAAACCTGCAAGGACTCCTAGATTATCAATATGGAGTTGAAACTTCCCTAACCTCACTAAAATTTTAAGGGAAAGGGAAACATAAAAACAGCAGTATTCTTTACCTGTATAGTCTGTTGAACTGATGACCCTATTACTTTTTCTTGTGGCTGTGCATTTCCTAGAGATTGCTGTATGATTTTTCCTCCAGAGTCCTGTCCTATAAAAAATAGTGTAAGACAATACTGTCATCCTAAGAAAGAACAGAAAAATTTCACATACCTATCCTGGTCATTTTACTTGAGTTTTTAGCTTCTAGGAAATAGACAGGTCTCCTATGCCTAAAAGCATTAGTTCAACTACCCTGTGGAAAAACTGGCTCCTAAAAATGAAACAGGACTGATATTTTGTGCCGCAAACTACAAAAATCCTCAGATATAAATCACCTCCTACCACACTACTGCAATGTAAGAAGAAATTCAAGTACCCTAAGTATAGTGTCCCAAAAACTTGCTGAAAAATCACACAGTACATTTTATCAAGCTTTTCAATGCTAGCCTTCTCTCAAGCATATAAACTCAATTTTTCTAGAGTTCCTAAAAGTATTTAAACAGCAGGCACCGTAATTTATTTTCTAGATGGGCAGACCTCCTCCAATTGTCTTGCTCAGGAATTCAAACAGAATCTTATCAGCTACGCTACCTTACAGCAAACACAAATAAGAATTTACTACTTTTTTTTCCCTAAAAAAAGCCATATGGTGCTGATTGTAGAGAATTGCCTGAACTGCTTATACATACCAGTACACAAGAAAAAAAATAACAGGCAGATTATAAGACTTTATTCAAAAGTGTAACATATGTATTATACAAAGAGAACATCAAGGCTATCATATTTTTCTGTTTGCTTTGAATATCCTATAACCTGGTATTGGCTTTTAGTGGCATGGTGCTGCTTGAAAAGCCCAGTATTTTGCCATTAACTAATGTCATGCATTAACTATTCTAAATAAAAGTGACACATTCAAAGCCAAATCAAGTGATCACAGCCTGCACATAACTTTGTAATCGCTATTTTTCTTTCCTCTGTATCTGAAGCAGCCATCACAAGAGAGGGACTACAAGTTCTGTAGAATTTTTAGCAGATGTCCTTATTTTGAAAATCATTTATTTCTATTTTCCTAAGCTGGACAAAAAAAAATAAAATAATGTACAATTTCAGATTTATAGAGGATAGAAATAATTGCTTCATGCGGTAATTCAACTTTTTGCTTTTCAAAATGAAGTGCCATCATGTAACATGCATGCAATACTGAAAACTTTAGTTTGCATTCTTCTAAAAACAAAATTCTGATAACTTTTAGGCCTCTATCAGCATGAACCATCAGCCTCAGTCTAACACAGCAAAGAATAACCAATTTCTCTGGTTGAAGAAAATTAAGAAAATTATTTTAAAAAGACCTTAGTTGACCTGATAGTGTGCTGCTCAGAAGACTTGTTAGTTGAGTCTGTCTCAAATTATCCTGTGTCTTCGATGCAGATACTGGTGAAGTCTGGTTAATAGCCTTCTTCTGTGCCACATACATTCAAAAAAATTTAAAAAAAAAAAAATTAAAAATATTCACTGAAAGCTTTAACAAACAGAGGAAACTTAACAGTACAAATATACACCAGTCACATTCTAGAAGACCTATGATTTACCTCTACAAGTGGCCCTCAGAAAGCTCTGAGTCTCAAAACGGCAAGATGACTAAATAAGCTGCCTCCACAATAAAAAAAAAAAATAAGTGGAACTATCCAGTGTTTAAAGACTAAACAATATATGGTTTAAAACACAGAAAAATGTTTAAAATTAAGTACAAACAAACTAAAAAGGTTCTAGTAACAGTAGAATTTTTTCTCTGTAGTGCTCGTTTTCTGCTCTGAAATTTCAGCACAAAAACAGAACTACCTTTTACAATAGTAAGAAATATAATGCTGTTACAACTGCTGAGACTCACTGACCCAGTCTATATCCTAAAAACAGGAAGATGCAGACACATGATGAGAATGTCAGGTAGGCTTCAAATTACTCTTCTGCAAACAGAATGTTACAACCTGTGCTGGTAATTTTGGCAAAGACTGTAACTTTTGTCCTTATTTTCTGAGGCACATTATTTCATTGCTCATTGTGGTCTTGTTTAAACAAGTCTATTAAACTTTCAGGAACAGGGAAAGATTTAAAATAACAGTGACAAGCCACTGAGTTAAATACTGGCCGAGTTTGGAAGTTCACTTATGAAAACAGATGAACTTGAGTTGAATATATAATGCAGCTGCATCAAGTGGACAAAAAAGGACCAGTTCTCACCTTAAATTAAGAGTATTTTTTTTAATTATTACTAAGTAGACATCTTCTTAGAGAAAACATTTTTTAAATATTATGCTTTTACAAACTGCTCTAAAAGGCATTTTGTCTTCAGGTTTCTAAGAAACATCCCTTGCCTTGTCTTTGCTTCATATTTGAAAGCTTCTAACTGCTCCAAAGACACAAAGCTACAGTGGACAAAATACCAAAAAGGTTAAGTTTAACGAATTGATTTTATATGTCAAATAACAAAAAGAAACCCAAGAAACCTTTTCACCTCTTGTTTGAACAGGTCAAACCTTGAAAACATGCATAGTTTTTAGTGAGGTCAAAGGACTTGTTCAGTGTTAAGACTGTACACGAGCCTTCATATCGAGCTCTATGCTAAGATTTTCAGGACAGCTTATAGTTGTGTGATCTTACAATGTCCATTCCCTTCAAATAGGAACAGAAATAGATCAGTATTAAGCAGTTCTGAAAATATTACTATAAACAACCAACAAAATCTTCTGAATTAATGAACGACAGACTCATTCACTCGGTTATGACAGACTTCAGAAAAGAGCAAATGAAACGTTGTCTCTGGATTACTGTTGTTTTCAGCACCTCCACATTTCTAATACAAACTAATAAAAGTAATGTTCTCTGTATTAACACCAACTTTAATATTTTGCTAACAAGATTTTAACATAGCTTAGAAGCATTTCTTTGGCTGTATTCTCAATCAGCTTTCATACCTGACCAAAGGCAAATTGTTGCTGTGTTACTCCAACTGATGTGTGACTAAAGGTGCTGACAGATTTGGAAGAGGATGCTGGAAGACGATGAGATGCACTGACAGGAGCTTGAGTTCTGTTCTGCGTGAGCTGATCTCCAGTAAAGTTTCCTGCTGATGCGCCAGACTGAACTGATGGTCCCAAGCTAGGATGTACTGAACCAGAAGAACTTGCAACAGCAAATCGATTAGAAGCTGACACATTCGAAACCGCAGACTGCCCAGGTGACATCGTAGTAAAACTCGATCTACCTTGAGAAACATTTGCTTGACTGGGTGACAGATGCAACACTGTTTGTGATGCCTGCTGCAATGGCACCTGTCCACCAACAATTTGTGAAGTTCCGTGATTTACTATAACTTGGTTTCCAGGAGCTGTGAATGTTTGGCCAGAAACAAGCTGAACAGCTGTGTTCTGATTATTCAGCATCTGTCCTGAATACGACTGGCTGTTTCTTAGCATGCTTGCAGAGTTCCTGTTGAGCATTACGTGCTCAGCAGACACTTGGCTAGGAACCAGCTGTGAAGGCTGAGTTTGAAGAAGTTGTCCATTTATGGCCTGGACATGATGAACTGAATTAGAATTAACAGCTAGACTTGTAGGTATGAGAAACTGGTTTTGAGGTGCATGTGGCTGTCCCATAGGAGAATGGATAACAATACTACCTCCAGCATTGCTTACTGTCTGAGGTGTAACTGATTTTCTTGTATTTTGTTGATTAACAATATTAACAGACATATGAGGACCAATTACTGAACTCTGAGGTGAGTTTGCAGAAGCAAACGGAATCCCTTGCTGTACATGATGCTGCTGTATTCCCAAGTTATTGTAGGCAGTCTGCTGACCCATTTGGACAGGCTTTGGTTGGATATTAATGGGAACTTTGTTAGAGTTTGGTGCCAAACCCCTTTGAATGATGATATTATGGACAGGCAATGATGTCTGAAAATTTGTGCTGTTAAATGGAACGGTTACAGGCTGTGCTACTGGACTTGAATTTGAGCTACCAAACAGTGAGTTACCATTTGGAGTCTGTCTATGAACCAAGAGGCCACTACTCATGTTTGCAGGTGTTTGTTGCCCATTGCCTTTCAGTATAATCTGAGATCCATCAATGTTGTTAATGGTCATCATGGAAGGCTGATTACTGAATGAACCAATTAGCTGTATCTGCCCAGAACCACTAATCTGGCTGCTGTTAGACAAATGCTGGCTGGGAACACTAATTCCAACATGTTGCATAAAGCCATGTTGCACACCAACTGTATTGCTTGCAAAAGATGCTCCAACAGGTTGCTGTACCACTTGAGTAACTCCTATAGGTTGCAACGTCTGACCTGAGTAATTAGAAACATTAGAAGCCTGAGTAAAAGATGCTGATGAAGAAGGATGAAGCTGAGCTTGTGCAAACTGTTGGCTAGAACCTACACTGGCATCCAAATACGCCTCTTCTGCCAAAGTCTGTTCAGTAATATTGGCCTCCTGTAAGGACTTCTGAAGAATATCAAAAGGCTGATCCTCTGTAAGATCAGGTAAAGGAGAAGATACAAGTTCATCTTCAAGAAACTGAAGGCTACTCGACAGCTGCAGTCCATCACTAGGCCCCTCTCCAAGCTGACCGCTTACACCTTTTACAGACGACTTAGGATCAGTGTTCTGAAATGCATAACAAGAAATAAATCATTTTCAGAAATTTCAAGCTCTACCTTTTTTCCCCCCATTAATCTTTTTCCAGGCAAGGAAATTTTCTTTTTTACAAAATTATATTCTTTGCATAGTACGTATATAAGGTGACCTTCACCCCATGTAGTGGGCCAGCATAAACATGGGCATCACTCACATCCCACTCATTTCCTTGTAACAGACTGCTGGAGACACTACTCTCCTTTCAGTTCTCAAATCCCTGAATTCCACAGCACTCAGCTCTGCAGCTGCACTGTTTCAAGTGCTATTTTCCCTGCCTCAAGCCAAGTACTGTATGGACAAAAGGATAAAAGAAAGGAGGAGTGAAAAGTCCTCCACTGTAACTCAATTTGGGACAAGGTTTCAGTAGCAACAGTAGTAGCAGGGAAAAGGTAGGAGAAAGCTGCTGAACCACTGACTTCTTCTGTCAAACGAAATCCATCCTCAAACTCCTACCAGTCTATAGTCACACAGTAGAAACTAATGACCATTCCACAAGTTAAGGAATTGCACTAATCCTTTGTTTAGAAAACAAATTAGAAATAAAGCAGTAAGAAAAACAATGCTACAGACTGCGGTTTATGATAGTAAACAGAGAACTCTAAAAACATTGAAACCACAGCAAATACTAAGTGGCACCTTGAATGAAAACCCTTAAAAATCTATGTTTGTAAACACCGTGATAAGGAAAATCAGAACCTAATTCACTCTCACCTAATGACAGTAACATTTTCCTAAAACAAAACTGTGTCCAAAAAACTCTAGGCAACAGGTTTCTTACACACAGAATGACAAATTTAAATGCACAATAATATCTGCAATAGTTTTAGATAGAGCACACCTTTCTAAATTGCAAAATCATATCTCAGCTCTTCAAAGACAACATACAGTTTCTTTTTAGGTCAGGATAAAAGCAAAATGCAGGTGCAAAATTATCAGTCACCTTCATACTCTAAGCCTTCACTCTTTGAAGCCCATGTGCTTTACAAAAGTTTAGTCATGTTTTAAGATATTAAGAGAGCATTCTTAAACTCAGTAAAATGTTTTCAAAATACAATAATAAAATTACAATACTTTTTTACATATAACATTAACAGAAGGAATTAAAACTCATACTTAAGTATCTTGATGTCTGCATCCCATGAACACCTATCAAAATCAGGTTCTCAACTGTACCCAGCTACCATAACACACAGCAAAAAGGAGTCACTAACCAGCATGTTAGCAGGACTCGTAACTGTCAGGTTCTTGTGGACAATTCCCTACCGCATTTGTAACTTGTGTCCAGTGACAATGGCCAATCTGAAATCTTTCATGACTGTCTAACTTTAAAGGGCTCCAATTATGCCATTCCAGTTAATACTAATAATACAACTATCCCTACTACTACTGACAGAAATAGTAATAATAAATAATACTACATGCAATCAAGATGAATAGTTTGAAATTCTCTCACTGGAGCAAAGAATCCCAAGTTTCATTCCCTGCTTCCAGGACTATTTGACATCTAAAAATATTTTATGTGCATAAACTGCAAACAGGGATTTTCTTAAGTTAACATCTGAATCGCTGCTGCCCAGACTGAGGACAGCCCCACAGAACACCATAATAAATTCAACGGAACACTGGTGCCTCTGCAACTTCTTGGATCTGCTTTCCAACAAGAGCCTCATCATTACAGAAACACAGCACCATTTAGGTTGGAAAAAGCCTTTAAGATTGTCAATTCCAACTGTAAACCTGACACTGCCGAGCCCACCACCAAACCATGTCCCTAAGCACCACATCTATACATCCTTTAAATACCTCCAGCAATGGTGACTCAACCTCAGCAGCGCCCAGCTCATCTCTGTACAACATTAACTGCGCTCTGGTGTACCCAGCACATCTCAGAGACGCAGGCTGAGGGCCCTCACCAGCACCCCGTCCCTCTAACCTTGCCATGTCATCCCTTCGCTTGTCTCAGGCAAGGTTGATACTACTCCTCTCTGCCTTCCAGTTTAGTTTAAAGCCCTATCAATGAGCCTTACAAGCTCCTGAGCAAAGATCTTCTTTCCCTTCTGAGAAATGTGAACCCCATCAGATGCCAGTAAGCTTTGTGCCATGTAAGCCATCCCATTATTGAAGAATCCAAAATTGTGTCTCTGCCTACAACAGGAAGGAGAGAGGAGAAAATAACCTGTGCTCCAGATTCCCTTACCAACTGACCCATGGCCCTGAAGTCTCTTTTGACTGCCCCGGACTATGTATTGCAGCTTCATCACCTCCTACATGGAAAAACAGTAATGGATAACAGTACAAAAGCTGTACCAGGTTAGGAAGTTTCCTAGCATGTTTCCTGTTCTTGCTGGCTCCATGAATATTCTGCTCTCCTAAGCTGTTCCATTACACTATAATGGGAAGGTGGAAGCAGTCACCAAGTACTGCCCAAGGAAACCAAGGCAAAATCAGTAAAAGTAGTATGCAATCATTCTGCTAGGGGTACGGGGAGAACACAGAGCGAGAGCTGACACTGCTTTCTCATCCTTCAATCAGCAGGAACTTAATCTTGTTTGTGTTAGGCATTGGTTGAGCATGCTTACCAGCTGATGCACTGAACCCTTGCCACTGAATTTGCAAACTCTGCCACAGAAAGGCATGAGACAAACATCAATCCTACTTCAGGGTAGCAATTCTGAATACATACAAAGACAGAACTTTCAGTATCTGCAAAAATTTGAATGACAAAAGCCTGAGAAGCCTTTAACTTTTCAGCTCTCATATTATGAACAGGGACTGTGAAAACATCTAATCATAAGGGAGCCTTCCCTCCTCTCAGGACAGTCCCCGGGGCAGTACCTCCTCCCAGGAACAGTTGGACTCAATGATCTCGGAGGTCTCTTCCAACCAGATGATTATACAACTCTATGATTCTAGGATATTTATATTTTAGATAACCTTCGTCCTTCACTGTAAGAATCTATCTTTGCAACCAAGTCATTCTTCACTTAGGTCAGCACAGGGCTTTCATGCAAGGAGGGAGGTATGAGAAGATAGCATCAGTATTCACTGTGAAGATACTAAAGAATGAGAACAGAGCACGAGAGGAACAAGTGCTGGAGATGGAAAATACATTAAGCCATCCTAGGAACACATACTAGAAATCCCTGCTCCTCTGATCACTTCCTGTTTAGATTAGCTAAAAACTGGATATACTCTATTACTGTTGGTACTCCACTCCCCCACCACGATCTCAACCAGCTTATCTGGAGGAAGAGCTGTAACTCAATGTATGTTTCTTCTACAATGTTCAGTAACGATATTGAAAGGGGAAGGACAAGGCAAACAGTTCACATCACACTACTGTGGCTACAGAAAAGTCTCTATGCACAGATAAACAGTTCTCAGGATTTATTTACAACAATTGTAAGTTCCCTACATACCTACAAATATATCCACACAACTGTTAGGTACATGGGACAAACAGACAGTCAAGACAACAGTACAACAGAAAGAGGAATTACCAAGGAAACCCTACTCCATGTATTCAAATAACTGAATTGTGGGGTGAAGAATTCAGTTTTTTTAAAAAAAACACACCAATGACATTAAAGAAACGTGGGTCAGAAGGGATCTCTGGAAGTCATCTATTCCAACCTTCCACTCAAAGCAGGACTATTGCCAGCACTAGAGCAGATCAGCCTTGGCTTTATCTCCAAGGATGGGGATTCCACCACATCACTGCGTAAAACTTGGCGCAGGGCTGCAATACACTCCTGGTAAAGAAAGAATACTGAAGACTACTTTCAACACCTAATGAATTTAAAGTGAATTCCCTAACAAACACTGAAGTTACAGGAAGGAAATATCCCAAACTAGCTGTTCAGTCTAAAGAACAAAAACATTCCATTCATTAATTTTAAAAAATTACTTGCTCAGACTCCACTTAAAAACGTAATCATCTAAACACACAGGAAATGTATGAATTGCTAGTTTTTAGGGTCTACATTTGAGCACTACTACATCTACAATCACTAAAATTACAAGTCCAGTTTAGCGGAAAGAATTACCGTGGAGAATATTTTCACTATTCAGCAAGCTGGTTTACAGATTTAGAAAACATGGCTTAACAGTGCAGTGTCTTCCCCACTGAAATACTTAAAATATTAACAGCATGAAGTGGTTTGATGTTAGCATTCAGAATTTTCATATGAAAAATGTCAAAAACCACATCTACTTTACTCACTTTTACAAAAGTCAAGTAAAGCCACAACAGAAGCGTGCAATCTCAACACAAATATATTTTATCTCCTGACCACTTACATTGGAGTTGGCGAAAATTGAATTTGAGTTGGCTACAGAATATTCTGCATTAGTCAAGTCTTCATTGCTCTGGTAAAAAAACAAAAATCGTGTTTAGAAATAATACACTTGAAGATTATGTATGTCAAATACACAGGGAACGCTACTTACAGATTTACTACTAGGTCCATGAAGAAAATAATTGAGCGCCTGTGGGTCCCTTAAGGGAGGAAAAACAAAAAGTTACCACTTCTAGGAAGCTCTTTCTGCTAATGACACTAATTTAACTAAGCCAGATACTGTATTCATATAAACGAGGTTTATAGTAAAAATATATTATTTGCACTGTTTTCAAAGCTGAAAGTATGTATCATCTGAGGATCTGTTCCTAGATCTGCACAATTTGCAGCTGTTGACTGTATTTTCTCTCATTGTACCAATGCATTTCAAGCAATAAACCATGTTCATCACACAATTTTAGTTGCATTCTACTTCCCTTTATGAGGGCATTACTCATATTCCCTTAAAACATATTATTTTATGAAAGCAGGCAGCACAAAACCTAAAGAAAATACCACCACCAAATAAAATGAGAACTGCAAGAAATGAACTATACTCCTACAGAAATGAACTATAATGCGCGTTTAGCTAGTGTCTAAGTCAAGAGGGAATTTTCAAACCTGAATCTTTAACATGTTTTTGTCACCGTTAACATAAGTTAACAAAAATACCCTATTGACAAACCAAAAGAAATCAGCCAAAGAAATAACTGATACTATGAAACACAATTTCAGTGTATTCATTAACTTAGCGCTATCACTGAATAAAACTCATGATTATAAATGTAGTCTGATAGCATAAATGTTGCAAATTCAAACAAAACAAATATACATAATGTAACTGCATATTTAGAGTAAGTAAAAAACATTAAAAGGTTGTGTTACATTGAATTATTTCAATATACAACACTTTTTTTATTTTAAAACATCTTTATTGATTAACAAGTAATAATAAAACATTTCTAACAAGCAGATTCTCATGTAAAAAAATACTACTTCAAAATGCCTCTCTTGATCATCCTAGAAAATAAGAAGGGAACAAGTTAAAGATCTTTCAGGTTTACAACTAGTCTTCTAAAAAGCACAAATTGACCTCTATTCCTCTTTTTTCACTTAAAAAGCAAACTGCATTCATGACAGTATTTGGCAGGTACTTTATGGTAAAATTACGACTACAACATTGAATATATATTTCCAAAGATGTCATTTTCATAGCAGATTACACTAAATCTCAATAATTAAGGATAACAGAACTCATAATGCCATATAGGGCTCTCTCATGCTTACGAGTTTTATTGATAATAACCAGACCATTTAATACTAATTACACTCATTGGCTTTAAATGCAAAATGCAATTAAAAATGAGGACCACTTCATCACCTTAAATATTGTCTTTAGTAAGGAAGCCATTTTAGAAAGTACTTACCAAACTCAAAGTTCAGATGGGAAAAAAAAAGCTGGTTTCCATTCTTCTAGATGCTTAAGACAGTAATAGCTGCCCACAGCGGGAAGAACACACTAATTTTTCACACAAACACTCATCTGTACAGAGAGCATTTCATTTTCTGGACCACCTGTGAACTTGTACCAGGATCCTCGCGATTCATGCTCATGACAGAGCACTTAATTGTCCCATGCAGTCAATTATCATCTTTATGTTATGTTCCAAGCAGGATGTGTTTTCACATGGCTACAATCAGTAACCTTGCACAGCACACTTCAAAGAATATACTGGTGAGCCAATCACAGGCAATGTTTTTGCTACAGGATCTACAAAGTAACCTTTACATTACAGCAGCCATTATGGTGATATTTTGTCTTTTCTGAAGTTAAAGCTCTCACTGGTTTCGCTGGAAGCTTTGAGTGTGTGACAAAAGGTCAATTTATTCACTAAAGTCAGTAAAAAAGTCTTCTGTGAAGCAGAGATGATATTTTAACAGCTGCTATGAGACTGATGTCATACTAACTTCTGGGAGAGTTTGAACAAAGTATTGTACATGAAACAATCAATTTTCTTCTGGTGTTCTAAATGCATTATAGCATATTATCTGTTTTGAATACTGACATGAAGTCAAAGGACAGTAACTTGTCACATACACAATCAAAAAAAACTTACTCATGCTTCAGCTATCCTAATTATTTTTTGAGAATCCCATATGGAATTGGGTACCTCCAAATAAATCTGTTATGAAAATAATGCAAAAAAAAATTCATTTTAAATCCCCTATTTTATTAAAATCAAGTATTTTTGAGCAAAATGCTGATAAATTCCTGTTGTGAATACTTAAAGAATAGTGGGTAGCAATTCTATTTTTCTAAAATTCTTATGCAAATGCATGTTATTAGTGGAAACTAAGTATTTACAAATAATTTTACATTTCCCTTTAAAATGCAAGCACAGCGTTACCTCGTATCTAGTTCCACTACTCAAAAAAGTCAAGATTCTTTTTTTTTATACAAAAAAAGGGAGTTCATTGCAATTAAGTTTGTAACAACATCCATGGTAACACGCTTCAACAGTGACCTGATATTACAACCATCTGAGAAGAGAACACAACCACTGTGCACACTCATTCCTCAGCCCCTCTTGAGGAGAGCACCAGCAAGTGGACTGTGACGTAGCATACACTGGGATTGAAGGTTTTGTGACACACACATCTCTACACAGAGGAAGTGAAGCGTAGCTACTCATTTCATTTGCAAGTCACCTAGTCTTGAGACAATACTGAGATAGAATCACCTCTAGAAGATCATTTTGCAAAATTATTTTTCCCCACTTTTCTGAGAAAGCTTACCCAATAAGATCCAGGAGACAGGATTCGTCGTCGTCATCATCCATGACAACTAGAACAAAAATGGAGAGGATGGATATTTGATATGTATCAGACAAAAGACTGCTTTCAACCACAAAATCAATTTAGAACATCTCCGTATTTAGTAAACAATTTAGTAACAGGTGTCTATTATTGGCAAAGTTCTTATATAAATCTATACCTTCTACAAATGTCCATTGATATATCTCAAAATCAAATACGGTCACACACAACAATACGCAAAATCCCATGCAATGTTCTACCATTTAGGCAGGTTTTTTTAGAATTCTAAATTGCAGAAACACAAATGATTAACCGAACTGATTAAACAGAACTTCTATGACTTCAAAAAAAAGTAGAAAATTTAAAAATTCAACACTTAATGCAATCTCAAGACTCCCATTAAAATGCTTCTATAGAAATTTACTTCTAGCTAATCCCAGTGAGGGCATAACCAAATGCTACTGAACCTACAAAAACTGATACAAACTAATGGCTACAATACTGACCAGCCAAAAAGGTAAAGCAGTTTTGGCTGGTATCATGACAGTGCTGCTACAAGCTAGAATCAGAACTACATCAAAGACATTACAAAGCTTTAAAAAGATCATAATTTTCTCCCGTACCCTTCTTAGCTACTGTTAGTGCCAATATGGTCACTTCCAGTTTCTCCTCAACAATACTCAAACTTAAACAAACTTGTAATTAATAGTATAGAGTTCTTAAAATCCTTTTAACTACAGGTAGGGATTCTGTTTGCATTAGCCAAACTGAATGTAAGCATCCATTCATTGGGTGCAGAGCATTTCTAGTCTCACAATATTGTAATCACCAACTCTCTTACACATTGCCTACTTGGTCAGGTACCAAACGCATTCCACCACTCTTTCCTCCAACTATTGTTCCTTTGAAGCCTCTGTTCGCACATCCTGGTTCTCTCGTTCACTTCAACTCCCAGAACATAATCTTACGCTGTACCTTCACCCTCTTCCTTGTCAGTAACTCTCAGGACCATGTTATCCTCCCTTATTCTCTCCATAATTATCCCACACCTAATGCACAAGTTCAATTATCGATTGATGCTAGCATTTCTTAAACTTCCCGGTACCCTAACTTCCATTTAGTTATCCAATCTCATCTTCACAGTATCTTCTAATTACATCAAACTGATCACTCTGCTTTCCATGCTTGGTGTTTTTTTCATAACCACCCTTAAAAAGTCCACTATCACTCAAATTTATTAATATAGTTTTGGCTTTAATTCATTTTGTTCTCTCTCTTACTTCTCGCCAAACAGAAACTTACTCTCCCTGATCAAATTCACATAAATCATTCTTTGGTCTCTCTCTCATACAGAACTCCAAAATGATTAAGACAATTGAAGGGATTGGAGCATCTGTTATGTAAGAGGCTGAAAGTACCAAGGACACTGGATGAGGTGATCTCCAGACCTCCCCACATCAGCTTTTCTGTGATTTTTTAACTTTTTTCCTGAAGTTTTTCTACCTACCACTGATTCTGAAACTGGTTTACGCTTGCAGACTACTACACAGCGTCATTCAGATTTTTTTCTTTAATCTCCTGTGCTTTGGCTTACAGAGAGGATGAAGCAGAACCAGATCACTATAAAGACTGTTAAGTATCATCTCTGTAGGAGAAAAGGAAAACAAATCATGGCTACAGGGAACTACCCCAAATGTCAACAAAATCAGCACTCATTAGCTAATTATGCATCTTAAATAATTCCCCCCCATGAGAACTTCTCTCTGCAAGCACATCTGCTCGCTGTTGCGTACAGCCACTGTGAGCGCCATCTCGCAATTTAATGCTAAGGAAATAACATGGTATTTATGACGTCACGAAATTTAAACTAATGTGCATTAGTAAGAGCAAATTAACAAACAATTAGCATTAAGTGACTAGCATTCTGCTTTATCTGCACTACCAGTGCATCTTACAGAAAGCTGTAACTTCCTCTAGCAGCTAAAGAGCATATCCACCCCTCAAGAACAAAGACTCCTAGATAACCAAAAGTAAAACCCAGCTCTATCAGAAGTCAACAGGATCTTTGATTTCACACTGTATGCCTAATTTAAAAATCCTATCCCATCTGACAATACTGACATCTTTATCTAAATAAAATAAAATGTCTGCTTTATCAAACCAAATATTCTTTGGGCCTGTACTATTATACAATAAGGGTTCAACATTATGGAAAGTGACCTCACAGAACTTTGTTCCATTAGTGCTCCTTTGAGTACTGAAACTACAAACACAAATCAGACAAATTTGGTAAATTCACTAAAATCTTGAAAGCACGCATATTAACTATCATAATTAAAAATATTAAATTAAAAATCAAATTAAATTAAAATAATTTAAAAATAAATTCCACCAATGAGAAAATCTTAATGGTAATACATATTCTTCACTATTAAGCCCCCTAGCTGAATATGCAGTTGGATTTGCTAGAAAAAAAGTTTGCTGTTTTTCCTCATTTCACAAATATGACACAAGAAAAGCCTAATCAACATACTGTAAACTTCTACCAGTTTACAACCCAACAGTTACATTTTTCATAAACACCAAAGATCACCATGAGTTCACTCCAGAAGTGCATCTCTCTAACAAGCTTTAACAACTTTCTTGTCATCACTAGCAGAATTCCATATACACGAAAAATAAATTCTAGGCTGTATTTGTTTTTTAAATTCTGGTTGACCAAAGAGCTCATCAGTACAAAACCATTACCAGGCTTTTTTATACAGCTGATCAATGTACCACCACAGAGTCACAGAACATAAAGCTCTTGCTACTTGCAGCAGTTGTTGCAGGCTAAGGGGCTACATGCTCCAGCACCTTGAAAACTGCAAATAAAGGGCAGGCATACCGCTAGCATCTCAATATCCCCACAAATGACGCTTAGGTAACACTACACAAACACTAGGCTGCATGGCAGTGCTTTTCTGAAATACCACAGGACCACCACACAACTTAAACAGCACATGTAGGGGGTTTGTGGTCTGCGAAAGAACAATCAAGATCACAGCCAAGCCACAAACCTACCTATTTAAACTAAACTCTGTTCCTATTTCACGACACATACCCATGGTCTACATAACCACATAACTGTAGGTTTAAATCTTTTTAACTGATGTGGATTTTCAGTGAGGATTTAGTGTCCTGTTAACCTCAGGACAGCAACAGAGGAGGTGTATGATCTGACCAAGTCCTTGTACACGCAAAAGCAGCTACTTATTCAGTCTATCTAGAAAAGAGGACAACTTAAGCAACGCATGACCTTGACATAAATGATCATTTAAAAGTGTGTTAATAAACGCGAGCCTGTCCTGTGAAATCTTCCTAACACATTTTCTACAGCACAAATGGTAGAAAAGTTTGCTGCTTTTCCTGCGCACTATCTTTTCAATTTTTCTATACACAAGTTATACAAATTCTGTCCTTCTGTTTGTTAACATACAGTGGGCCAAATCAATGACTGATGCATGAAATGAGTACAAACCATATTAAACCAAGACAATTTGAACACAAAAATTGATACAATGACTGGAATTAAAAGCATTAGAGTTAAATCTGTGGGGTGTGTACAGCACAGGGGGTGTGCAAGACAACCCACTGGAGTACAGGATGAAAATCCTAGAACCTCAGTAGTACATGGATATAAGTTGAAAATAAATATACATATATACACAGATATGTATATAAACAAATACACATATACAAATAAATATCCATATACTCAAAAAGCTTCTACCACTAGGAAGGTAAAATCAAAAACATCAGAAGACCACTGGCCCAGACTCTTGAAGAACGACTCACTTCTGTATTTGCATCAGTTGACAAGTCCTTCTGCTGGCAAGCAAGGGGCGTGTGTGGAGTCTCCAGGGTGGGGAGCTTGTCACGGCCATCAGAGCCCGACAAAAGCCACACAACAGATATCTTGGGGAAAATACACATTGGGAAGACTCACACAACCTGCTGGAGAGCTGTTACAATGCAGCCTAACAAGTATCTAGCTATAACTGGCACTGTTCTACAGGTATATCTTTTTTTAAGTCTTTCTTTTTAAATAAAAAAAATAAACCCACAAAAGCCAGTCCAAAGCAAGTAGGCCAAATTCAGCCCTGCTAATACATCCAACTAATTTACAAAGGGCAATCCTTACTAATTAGTCACAATCAAGTACAGATATTCCCTGTAACTTATAATTAGCAAACCCTCTACTGTTTTATTTCGTACCTCTGCTACCCCGCAGGTGAGCCCAACATATAATTCAACTTGAGTCACACATACTTGTGGAAGCAGCACTGCCCATCCCCTTCAGGAAATAACCAGAGCACCCTTTATGACACACTCCCAAACAGACTATAAGGAAAGGTGAAAATAATAAAACTGACAAGGAAATGCCAGTTACGCAGGCCAGTCCTCTGGGGGAGTGTTACTACTTGGCTTTAAAACCTTTGCCTCCCTTTCAACACTCTCAGCTACTACAGAGAAAAGACCAAAAAAAGAGGAAGAGAGCAGTCCTGCACCACTCTCAAATCCTTCTCTGAGTCAGCTCAAGGCTTTGAAGAGTCACCTGGAACAGAAAACTGATCTAACAAAATACATTGATCTGTTTCAACTTGGACTAGCTTCTTGATCTGGTTCTGGCTTGCCGCAGGGCTACAAGGGCATCAGTGCCAGCACAAGAGAGGAAATTGGAATGAGGGAGTGGGGTAGTTGAGGTAAAGCACAGATGCTTCAGCCAGCTTAAATCGATTGTCAGACTGTAGTCACACACATGCAGTTAACGAAGCCACCACTCCCACAGCAGCTAGAGTGCAGTCAGCAGGTCAATAGAAGTGATTATTCCCCTCTACTCAGCACTAAGTGAGCTCCCATCTGAAACACCATGACCTCCACCCTCCCTTTAAGAGAAATATAGGAAAAGCTTGAAAATGTTCAGCAGAGTGCCAATAAAATCCTGCAGGGTCTGGACAGGACACTCTAAGAAAAGTCAGAGGGAACAATGTTTCTTCAGTCTGTACAACAGAAGGCTAATGGAGACTAAAGAAGTTCACATGAGAACGCTCAAATACTAAGACTGTGGAATCAACCTCTCCAGAAACTTTTTGAAACTCAAACGGCTCTGACCAACCTGTCCTAACTTCTCACTGGCACAGGCTGCCCAGGGAAGTGGCTGAGTCACCATCCCTGGAGGTATTTAGAAGATAGGGAAGTGAGGTGTTTAGTAGTGGACAGGTACAGTTGGACTCAGTGATCTCAAAGGTCTTTCCCAACCAAACAATTCTATGAAGCGAGTTCTGTATACGGTGGGGCACAAGGCCAGAGAGCCTCCAGTGGTCCTTTCTTACCTGCCAAAATTCTTCATTACCATGCTACAACACTCTCAGTATCATGCAACACATCAAGAGTCTATAACCTGCAGTCATTAAAACTGCACTTGGCCATAAAGAATCGAACTATTCATATATGTATCATACACTGTACACGGGTTTCATGACTTAAAACATGGCAGAATTCAAAACCACTGTAAATATTGGATTTTAAATTCAAATTATATTCAAGCAAGCTTGTCACAAAACAATTCTCTCTCAAAGTCATGTATAATTTCATACAATCTTAATACATAGCTTCAGATATAAAACAGTATTTTCATGTTTTGTAAAAAAACCTAAGACAGTGGCTAGTTTAGAAAACGAACATTTAGAGCAGTAATTTCCAAGAGTGTGATACAATCAGCATCAAAACTCGCCAAGCCACAAGTAAATAAATTTAGCTAGAAAACTGTTGTAAACATTTACAGACTCATAACTTCATGCAACTACATGGGAGCAGTTCCTGCAGTTCCTGGCAGCATGCTGGCACATGACTTCTGAAAGCAAACAGTGACCTTTGGAAATCAATGCTTTAAAGCAAGGAAATGACTGCTAGAGTTAAAGCTTTATAGTGGGACACAATCAAATTGCAAACAGTAACACACACAGTATCTGAAGCAATTACTGTTTGAGTTACAAGATATGCCCATTTAATCCTCTCAAGTTTGGTAAGACTTTGTACACATTGAGTCAATAGGAACTCTGACAACACCTCCATCATGCTTTATAATGGATCTGAACCATTAACCTTCTGTACCATCTTGCTGCTCTATTCCATTCTCCAGAATTTTAATCTACAATCCCAACTATGGAATACCTGAAGAAATTAACTGCCACTGTAACAACAATCACCAGAACAACAAATCCAAAGAAATCAGTTACTGTAAAGAATGGTATATAGTGAAGCGAGTGTGCTAGACCACGTCTATGACATTTTTATCCCTCCTATCACTTTTGAATATAGATGTAAAATAACCCAATACAAGCATCCATCCCCTGATAAATTATATCAAAAGATCACAGCAGCGTTAAGTGATTCCACACTGATTGTGGAGGCAAAACGCCCAGAGTTTAAGTCCCTCCCTCACACAAATTCCCATTACAGTCCCAATATGTTGCTCAGTGTGCTTCTGACCTAGGAAAAAATGAACAAAAAGATGCCATTTCCTCACAAGTTAAGTAACACATTAGCACTTAAGCAGCAGGCATTTCAGGTTGCTAAGGTGCTGTAACTACCGCCTGACACACATTGACAGGTTTCTCTCAGGCTCCTAACAAAGAGGAAGCCTTGGATTCATTGAAGGGAAATTATATATGAAAAAACCCACTCATTTGCATTCTCTGAAACACAGGAGTGTCAGAAAGGAATATAAACTCTAACTCTTATTACTACATATTCTATTCTTAAATTTCAAGTCCATGCTACTTTTGAACAATCTGGTATCTTATGAATTAGGACAATTACAGGTTCTTGTTAACTAATCAAGCATGTCTTTTGTTATCAGCTTCAGAGCTGTTCACCACAAGCCCTTTATTTTCAAGAAAATGAGTTTTACGCAGATGGAAGACAAAAAATATTAAGAGCTATTTCCATTTTCCCCTTATTACTGTAATATGTGCAGCACACTAATGTCACAGAAGTCAAGGAAAAAAGAGACAAATATCAAAAAAATTGATTGCAAATTAAAGTCTCGCTCTCAGTTTCACTCAGGAAAAAATACAGAAGGCATAATTATGAAAAAGTTGTCATTTCAGGACAACAAGAGTAAGGAAGCAAAATTAATTTTTAAAACATACTTTGTAAAACACAAAGATTTAACTACTCATTTGTAACCATTCTGTGCTTATATTCTACAACCTGTAATTATTTCTTACTAATAGTTTCTCTTCCAGAGTAGTATCAACAAAAAGCAACTACCACACTGTTGAAAAAATCTACCAGGAACTGTACTTCAAAAAAAGAGATAACATAGTCAGAAATTTGGGATTCTAACCTAGTAACACAAAGCAATATGCAAGTGTGAACTTTCTATATATACAAAAATGTGTTTTCATTCCAAGATTCTAAAACTGAGTGGTACTTTTAAGGTGAACTTACAAAGTTTGAAATTAGCTGTGGAACTGAATTTAAGCATCAGTTTTGCATACAAATTGTCTTTGAAATAAGTACAAGAAGAAATTTGTAATTTAAAATATTGAGAACAACGCAAAACCTCTCTATGAAAAACTACTCAAAAGAAATGGAAACTATTCATGACTCTGATAAACACCAATAAAAAACACAAAACCGCTACCTCTCATGAAGAGATAAGCACAACAGTATGCATCTTCATGATTTCTAAGATTTGGCAGGAGATGAATATGTAGAAGGGTCCTTACACAACTCTGAAGTAACAGCTCCACATACAGAAGGGCAAAAAGAAAACCCACTAAAGCACAGACAACCTAGAAAATCTTGTTTATCCAACTCTTAAATTTGATTTCTCGTTAGCACACCACAAAAAAAAAAATCTCTTGATTTAGAGTTGGCAAATGTGGTAACTTATCAAGCTTCCAAAAATGAATAGTGAAATTTTAATATACTAGGAAAAAAAAAAAGGAAATGTGCACTTCAGTTGTTAACCATGTGTATGACATTAAAGGTTAATCCAGTCACAGTCAAGCAAGCACACATGTGAAATTCCACTGCAGCTGTCCAAAATCTGGTTTCCCTCAGACACGTGTGGAATTTCATTTCTAAATTTCTTCAATACATTTTTTTTCCTATTGCATCCGTAGCTGCTCTTAGCAACACCCAAATCCCCACAAGACTTTCATCTGGAAGTAGATACACCACACAGAGAAAATCCAGAGTAACTCGTAGCCTGGAGGTAAGGGTGGTGGGATTCACCACGTTGAACACTCAGTTCAGCCCATTTCCCCATTTCCCCAGCAGTGACAATCCTCATCACTATTCTATGGTCTATTTTGGGCTCTGTTTTCTAAGCTGCTCCACGGCGTACACAATTCTTCAGGAATCTCAATATTCATAAAACATTTTGAAAGGTCTTGGTTTCATTCCAAAAGAAGAAAAGAAGTAGGTGTAATCTCAACAGTTCTTTAGGAAATAAATGTTCAGCTGCCCAAAGGAAGCTAGATGGTCATAAGTACTTCTAGAAACTTATCTATGCAATAACGCAACCTATGAGCATACATTATTTGCGCAACACAATACATCAAGAAATGTCAGACCAGTTGTTCAGATGTTTTTACCTTGTTCCTTCTAGCGAATACCTGTGTATCATACTTCTCATTCTGTGTGTGTAATTTTCAAAGATTCTGAAAAAACACTTAGGCAGCCCTGGAATGTAACTTCCTTATGAACTTACCATTTTCCCAATTAATTTATAAGCCCATAGCAAATTAATACCTTTTGTCACTCTATTACATAATAGTTTAAAAAAAAAACAAACACCACAATTTGGTTGTCTTGCCACAGGGACGGTTCTCATAAGCGAGTACCAGTTAAGAAATGTCAATAATTAAAGCTGAACAGAGACTTATACTACTTTCAGTTAATGTTTGGGAATTCGACTGAAATTTGAATATTATGAATTGACAGATTTGTAACTAACTCAGCAGCGCAGTCCTTATCAACATGCCCAAAACCAGACTGCAAACTCTCCACACTGCCCATCTTGTCCTTAATGAAGCCAATGGAAATTCTGCCACCTATTCAGTGGGGCCAAGGTATTTTCTGTAGGCAACACATCTCTAAAAATCCAAGTTACAACACCAGGTCTTCAAATTCCACATTCAGATCAAGTTCACAGCAAATTTACTGTGAGCTCCACCTGAGACAAGGCATAAGATCAGCCCTTACAAAAATGATCCGTCTCTTTGCAATGAAGTTAAAACTTTCTCTCTGAACATTCCTCTCTCCACCACCCTTTCTTAATACTTTCAATGAAACAAAGGCTATTAAGTCTTGACAGTGATTTGCCCTTTTAATTCTCCTTTTGGTAAGTACTCCCTTGCTCAAAGTAACATTGGATGTAGCTCTAGAACATTTTAAAACTAGTGCAAGAAAAACAATTAAAGCCATTAAAAAAAAACTCAGTAACTGCATTGTTCCAGTTAATCCTGTTAATTTTTGTTTTGTCTGAAACCTCAGCAAATTTCAAATAAAGTGAAAATAATACAGACACAGTAGTTGTTTTTGCAACAATTAAAGCAGGGGCAAAGGAACATTTGAAAACAAAGATAAGCATTTTCATCTAGCTACGTGGCAACTTTGAAAAAACATCAGTCCAGGTCAGTGTTTATGCATTTCTGTTAGTGCAACAAGAACTTCATCGATATTGCTTATTCACACTTTGAAACTAGAATAGCTGCAAGTCACAATGAATGTTAGAACAGTGTATTAATCTTACTGCTTTTCTTCTACTGTAAGAAAGCAAAACACTTGTTTTTGTAGACAAACTCCGTGACCATGCCAGACTGAGAATGTCACCATAAAAAAACCCTTTCAAAGACAGATGCAGTTTATTTCAGCAGAACTACTAGAAGAAATTATGCCAACTCTCAAACAGAATGAATTACATTATTAGAGGCTCTTATGCCTGGACTGTATCTATTACCTACACAGGGATGACACACTTTCATGCTCTCACTGCTTCATCTATGCTAAAAAGCACCAGCCATTAGACTTATCACAAGCCTAATGCAGCATGAAGAGATGATCGTTGACCATTAGAGAGCCATGTTATAAAACATAACTGCAGTTATGCAGATACAACTTTCTGGAACCGATGTGGAAGTATGCCACACACTCTGAAAATACAGCTAGAGTAAAATGGACGTCCAGGCAACACACCAACGCTTCCATGCTTGCAATGCTCCTCAACTCTAGGCTATGTACTCACTTGTGTTGCAAAAATTTATGGATACAGAAAGGGCCCTTGGGGGAAACCGGAAATGCAGCTTATGCTACCAGGACTTTGATTTTTTTTTTTCTCTCAATATAATTAAACTAAATATATAAACTCTACTGGAAAAGGACCCATTGGGAGTCAGGAAAATTGCACATCTATAAGGAGATGTACTAAGTTATGGTAGAACCACCTCTGCCAAGGTCAGAATGGCAAAACTACGTAGCAGTGACTCCCCTAAGGCCCCAAGTATACTGAGTATTATCAATTCAAGAATATGTATTTAATACATATACAATTAAAACACACTTAAAACACATGAGCATCATGCCAGTGAATAAGCCAGGGTACACCAATGAAAGCACGACTAGGATAATGTACCAACATGGGGAGCCTCTGGACACCTCCATCAATGTAAACAAGCTGTGCGAAATACAAAGTATTGTTTGCAACCACAAAAGAACAAACTTTTAAGCTCAGACAAAGGTAAAGGAATACATCTAAAAAGAACATCTAGTATATTTAAAAACTATCTGCCAAAGATCTCAACTCAAGACAAGAATGCATTTTGCTTTAATGCAAGCATGTCAGAGTAAATAGTGTACATGGTCATCTGGGAAATATGCCTAGTGAATCGTAAACTGGTAATTTTTATTCCTTTTTTTTTATTTCTTCATAATTTTCACAAATTAATGAAAAAATCCACACAGTCTGCCAGACATTAGCACATCAGAGAAATTTTATTGCACAGAAATATACCACAAAAAAATCACTAACTTGATCCAAAGACTACTGTTAACAAACAAGCAAAATAATCACTTCGAGTGATTTTCATGTAATAATATTTCTGAAATATGTGAACAGATACACTACTCCACACTCAATGAACAATTACAGTTTTAGCATGCATATTGTTTAAAAAGCTAAAATGTTAATAAGGTTGTCCCCCTGAAAGTCTTTAGAAAAGTATATATCCAGACAAATTTTTTACTATATTCCAAGCACTAAAAATGTGTATTTCAGAAGAAATGCCATTTAAAACTCTTCAACACCAACAGGCAAATAATTTAAACAGCTTTAAAATTAATCCCAAATTCTAAAAAATCTCCTACTTCCTTCAGGAATGGGCAAGAGGTATGGGGAAGCTCTCCTCTGATCTGTCAAAAAGCATAAAACAAAGAGCTAAACGAGCATTCCACACTCCTTAGTGGTCTGGCAGCATACTTGGTGCTCCTGAAAACAGATGTTGCTGGTATTAAACTAAAGTCTCATAAGCATCAACCAGATAACACAGAAAAATAAAGGTGTGCTCAAAAAATAGGAGACCATTTTCAACACCCTCCCTAAAAAAAGCATAAAACCAAAAACTTTAAAAGCATTTTAAAGTTTGCTACCAAATTTTAGTCATTTTGATAAAGCACTGCTTCCTGTCAAGACATAAAGCAGTGACAGAATTTTGAAAAGATGCTAGTCCCCCCTCAAAAATTACCGAGACTAACAGCAAATAAATTAGTTATCTCACCACCACCATCAAAAAGTTACCTGTGCTTTCATTTTTGCAGACACTTTTAAAGGTACTGATGGCTCTTCAACAAAGCGCACCTTGCCCTGTGTGCTACATCACAGCATTTTTTTAAAAGGGGCTTTCTTTTTTAATGACATGCCGGGTTTTTCTGGTCATAATTCAACAGAAGAGAATGTTCATTAAAATCTTGTTTCTTCCTACACTCTGAATGCATCTCACGTCCAGAAACAAGTACTGTAAGATCTGAAAACAAGCTCTGAACTGAGGTCTGCAGGGTTTAAGTTGGGTACGTAGGCCCATCCAAATCAAGGCAGTTTTAACACTTCACAGGACCTCTATGGAGATGGGGAAGCCTGAGAAGGCAGTGATTCAGTAGGAAAATGCTTGCAGAGCCCTTCCCAACAAGACCTACGCCCAAGAAAACCCACTCTTTTTGCTCTCCTCCACACACACAGCCAAGAATCACAGAATGATTTGGGTTGGAAGGGACTTAAAAGATCACCCAGTTCCAACCCCTCTGCCATGGGCAAGGACATCTCCCATCACACCAGGCTGCTCAATACCCCATCCAACCTGGCCTTCAACACTTCCAGGGAAGGGACATCCACGGCTTCCCGGGGCAACCTGCAACAGTGTCTCACAACCCTCATTGTGAAGAATTTCTTCCTAATATCTAAATTCTCACCCCCTCCTGCTCTCACTACTTGCCCTTGTAAAAAGTCCCTCCTCAGCTTTCCTGTAGCCCCTTCAGGTACTGGAAGGCTGCCATGAGGTCTCCCCGCAGCCTTCTCTTCTCCAGGCTGAACCCCAGCTCTCTCAGCCTGTCCTCACAATGGTCCTCACAGGTGCTCCAGACCTCTGATCATCTTCATAGCCTCCTCTAAACCGACTCCAACAGTTCCATATTCTTCTTACGTTGGGGATTCCAGAACTAGACACAACACTCCCCACAGGGTCTCACAAGAGGAGGAGAACCACCTCCCTCGACCTGCTAGCCACGTTTTTGATCCTTGTGCTTAACTTCAGCGCTGCTTCCCGCCTGAAATCCCTTTCAGACTTTTACTGGAGGACTGGGGGGGCAAAACAAGCAGCTTCTGGATTTCGATGGGAGACTCTCAAGGCCCGAGGCAAAGAGCGAAATGCGCCCAAGCGGGGCGCGACGGCACCGCCCCACACGGCGCCGCCACAGCAGAGCGGGCGGCAAAATGGCGTCCGTGGGGGGAGGAGGAGGAGGAGAAGCCGGAGCGAAACTGCGCAACAAACGCTGGCAGGAAGCCAGTCAGCGCCATCTTCCCCGCTCCCTCCGCTTCCCACCCCCCTCACACTGAGACCAGCGCTGCCCGCCCAGCTCGGGCACGGCAGAAGAGCCTCTCTCTCTCTCTCTCTCTCTCTCTCTCTCTCTCTCTCTCTCTCCCGTTCTTCTGCTTCGCAGCCCTTCTTTTAGCCCCGAGGACGAGCGGAGCGGGGAAGCAGGGAACTGGGGAAGAGCCAAGGCCTCCGCGTGTCTCTCCTTCCCCTCAGTGACTGTTAGTAACAGCTCCAAGTAAACATCAACGTGCCCTCTGTGCGTCGTTTTAATTTACATTCGTCGTTTAACGTCACTAGATCTGCTTTCGGCCATAATCCATAAGCGAATTTTGCAATTAATAGGAGAAATCAAAAGTACCGAAGTCTTCTCCCCCCCATCACCCAATAAATACGAACCGTGAGGATTTCACAAAATGCCCCCCTACAACCCCACCGCTTTTAGCCACAAATTAAAAAATCGTAAAAAAACCGCTGTTTCTTTGATAGAAAGTAACCCCGGCAGCACAAAGCATAAGATCCACATCCACCCTACAATAATGCCAAGCGCGTCACTCCAGAAAAAAAGACGGTTTATTGTTATTTTTTTTTAAAACCGAGGCGTTATAGTTCAATATTCTCTCTCCAAAAAGCGAAGAAAAAAAAGAAAAATCACAGCAGAAAACTCGGTTCCGAAAAGAAGGAGAAAAAGCCCATTAGCCCAAACCTACCGCCCGAGCATTTCGCGCACCCACAAAAAGCAGCACTGTTCCCATTCCTCGGTTAAAAGCAGGAGACACGGAGCGGTTGAGAGGAAATTGCAAATAAAGAGCCAGAGAAATCGAATCAAATCTAGTGGCGACACCGAAAACGAGGAAACGAGTGAAAAATAAATCCCCAGAAGGCACAAATCTGAGACACAAGCTCAAAGAAATGACAAGATTAGGGTGGTGGAGAGTGCACGGGGGAAAGGAAAAAATCAAGGCAGGAGTAAAAAAGAAAAAAAGAAAAGAAAAATCCTTCCCAGCTGCACGGCCGGGAGAGAGACGAAGTGTCTCCATTTTCTCGACGAGGAGGAAGAAAGAGCGTTTCACAGACCACAGAGCTTTAGAGAAAAGCAAAGAAACGAGGGGGGAAAAAAAAGAGGGAGGAGATTTGAAAAGATTATTTTTCTTTCTCCCTCACACACTCTCTCTATCCCCCTCTCTCCCTCTCACTCTCTCTCTCACACTCACACATACACACACTCTCTCTCTCCCTCCTCTCCTCTTTCCATCCCTCTCTTGATGGCCATCAAGGGGGCGGAAAATAAAAAAAAAAAAAGACAACAACAACAACTAATTTTAAACCGGCTCAATCAATGAGTCATTAAAAGAGATTTTTCTTCCCTCCTCTCCTGAATTTGCATGGCATCAGCAAGAAAAAAAAAAAAAAAACCCACCCCAAACCTCTCCCCTCTCTGCAGCTATCAGCCTGGACCTGAAACCTTATCTCTCCCTTTTACACCCCCCACACCACCACCCCCCGCCTTTATTTTAAGAAACAACTTTTTTTTTTTTAAGTGCCCTCAGCAGCCACCACCACCAGCCCCGCCGAAAAAAAAAAATATATAGTTCATTTCCATGTGAATCCACATCTGCCCAAACAACAGCCACCCACAAAATATCCCTCTTTTTCTTCCTCCTCGTCTCCCCTCTCGCTCGCTCTCTCTCTAGATATATATTTATATACATAGCCCCAGAGCCAATAGCTCTCTGGGCTGAAACCTAATATCCTGGTTTTGGCAACTCCTGGTTGTTAATTTGCTCCTCTTTCTTTTTCTGTCTGTCTGGAGATAGATTTCCCCCCTCTCTTTTCCCTCCCCGAAGGAAGGGAGGAAGGAGGTTGTGTGTTTTTTTTTTCCTTGAAATTTTTATCACAAAATTATAATACACTCAAAGGGAAACTCACCGTCATGAAAAAGCAGTGCCTTGTCAACGGGGTTTCTTCGCCATCACATCAGGGGCTGGCAGTGTAAGAGAGAGAGAGGGAGAGCGAGAGAGCGAGCGAGGGAGGGGGGAGAGGAGAGGAGAGCGAGCGAGGGAAGAGAAAGAGAGAGCGAGCGAGCGAGGAGCGCTCGGCTCCGCACGGCTCCGCGCCGCACCTCGCACCCCGGGAGCCCGGCACACGCTCCGCACCGCCGGGGGGGCACTGCGCCGCAGCCCCGACACACGCTCCGCCGCCCGGGGGTGCGGAGTCCCTGGCTCCGGCGCCATCCTCGCCTCCCCGCTTTTGTACAGTCAGTCCCTTTAAAAAGTTTAGCTGCCTTTTTTTTTTTTTTTATTGAAAAACCGTAGATCTGGCAATCTATACGTGCCTGAGCTGTTTGCCTTTGCGGAGAAGTTGGGGGGGGGGGGTTGGGTTAGAGAAAAGTTGAAAAAAAAAAAAAAGAAGACAGACCGGTTTTTTTCCCCACTAAAAAGAAGACTAGTTTTAATAACTTATCAGAGAATGGGTTGGTTTGGGATGGAAGGCAAAGCAGTTTAACACCTCACAGGACCTCTACAGAGATGGGGGAAGCCTGAGAAGGAAGCGATTCAGAGAACTAAGCTGACAAGGCCCTTCCAGACAAGACCCATACCCAAGACAATCCACCCTTTTTGCTCACCTGCACACCCACAGCCAAGAATCATAGACTCGACAGAATCATGTAATGCTTTGAGTTGGAAGGGATGGTAATGAAAATGCTTCTTATATCAGGGACCTTGAAGATCATCCAGTTCCATCCCCCTTGCCATGGGCAGGGACACCTCCCACCAGATCTGATTGCCCAAGACCCCAGCCAGCCTGGCCTTGAACACTTCCAGGGAGGAGGCATCCACAGCTTCACCCTGGGCAACCTGTAGCAGTGTCTCACCACCCTCATCATGAAGTTCTTCCTAATGTCTAATCTACATCTTCCGTTTTCCAATTTAAAGCCACCCGACTTGGTTGATTTCCTTCATCTTGAAGTTGTAAACCAGTACACACTTGGGGGAGGTCTTCCCCAGAAGGATAAAGTACAAGGTCACCTTGAAAAAGATAAGATTTGGTACGTTTATGGGAAAGTTGCAGTATTTTGAGTATTTCAAGGTACGTTCATGTCACCTTTGGTGGGAACAAACGACAGGAATTTCTGCCACTTAACATTTTGGTAACCTAAGAATGTAATTAAGGGTGAAAGTTGAATGCACTGAGACTTCATTGATAAAATTCTACAATTTATTTCCGTTAAAAGCACTAAGATAGTTTTATTCAAAGCTTTTTGGTTATACAAAACTCATTCAGCCTAAAACACCTTGTCCATTACAAATATAATTAAAAATTCTTCATTCAAATGATGACACAAGCCTAGGTTATTTAAAACAAAATCAATTTGATTGAAAACAGATTCTTAGCATGTAGAGATATGTATGCTAATGCTTTTAAAACACATTTTTTTAAAGACCCTGTTACTGCTAGTAATTGCAATTCCCAGGGACTTGCAACTTTTTGTGTTTCTTTCTTAAGAAAAAGTAACTTTGTTAAAACTCCTAAGAGAGAAGGATTTGAAGACTTTATGTCCTAGGGTATTATTCTGTATTAGCTTTACAGCTTAAAAAACATGTCAGTTTTTAGGTTTTTAATGGAATGACATGAAAATGCTTATGGGCAGTGCACTAGGCAGAACTCCAAGAAGCTGGCCAGATTTTTTGTTTCAAAGTTGGCACCTCAGCATTGCTTTCAATTAGAATCTGGTTATACTATTTTTTAAGTATTCAAACAATTCATATTATAATATGGGAAACCTTTAAGCCTGATTCCAAACCTTTGCCAAAGCCATGACTCGCCTGCAATTCCTGTTTACATGTATGTCCACAGTCGAAAATTTATGTGAAGTTTCAAGTCACTCCTTAAATGGAAAGGTTGGGCCCTAACAAACAGGCCTCAGCATGAGTCCAGCAGATCCTTTATGCGGTCCAGACATACTGAACACAAACATGGCACTGCCTAGTCCCTCAGCCAGTAGATTAACTTCACTTTTCATAGATACAGTATGCTGCGCCTCAAGAGCTAACAATATGGACATAAGCACCACATGTCAAAGAGCTCAGTGTCCTAATCACTCTTACAGCAAGCATGATGCTAGCGTCAGAAAATGAAAAAGGCCAAGCTTCAAGGTCCCAAACTTCAGCAAATGTTTTGGGCCAAGTTCTGCCCTGAAGTAAAACTTACTCAGCATCACTGCCTTTAGAGGATGTTGCTGAAGAAAAAACTTATGAGCTGGAGAGACACTACAAATGTTCTTCTGATTTGGTTAACAGGAAGGAACTTTGCTTCAGAGGTTCCAAGGCAGAACATCCAATTGCCTTACTATTATTCTCCCAGTCTTACAGAAACCACAAACAGGAAATAGGCAATACAAAGAAGGAAAAGGGGGAAGGAGGACAAATTATTTTGAATGTATTCTCTTATCATATGAAACACAATGAAGCCTATATAAATTGTCCCAAGATTGTACCATAATTTACAGTTACTTTCCCTGAGGATGTTCAAAAGTGGCATTGACAATAATCTTGCTAAGCAGGGACAGTACAAAAGTGGAAGGAGAGCTGACATCTATAGAGTGAAGTACCCGAAAGCTGCTAGATTTCTGCAGATGTATACAAGTGGGTGAGTTTAAAAATGAAAACCACTGAGTAGACAAAACCAAACCACTACACACTAAAACCTTCTGTAGCCTTTGCAGAAGTAAATTTGCATATATTTCTATATTTGCTGCATCTGTTCAGAAACAAAACTGGCACAGATAGAAATGGTTACTAAAAAACTCTGAGTTGTATGTGACTTTATAGGTCAGACTGAAGTATGGACGTAGAGCAAAATTAGTGTTAGCTTTAAGAAGTCTGAATGTAGTCTTCAGCTGTAGTGTTATCACTTTCTGGTGTACTAACAGAATTTTCCATACCACGTTTGGAAAGAAATACTGCTTTTTGCCATGAGGTACTCTTGTTTTTTTAAAGAGGATCACGTGGTGTTTGTGAACAGAGTGTCACTGCCCCAGGAGGTTGCCCCTCTTCTCACTGCCTTACTGCCTTAACACAAAAGACCCTAATATATCAAAATTCTTACATCCCAAGGTCACCTGCCCAGAGCTGTTGTCCTCAACAAGAGTCCTAGTCTCCAAATTACATACGATGCACATTGCTTTCTCCTTAAGTTCCTCAATGGCATCCATTCATTTGCCTGTAGCAGCTTCAGAAGCAGCAAGGGGAGATAAGCGTGAGAAGAAAGGCAAGACCAGTATCAAGAAGGAATAGGAGAAATCTTTAGAAGACAGACGTTGGCATAATAATTCTTAGATACAGATACCAGGAACATCAAGTGCACCCATCACACAACGTACTACTTGGCTATATTTTGACATCAGCTGTCAAAATGTGACCATGCTATTTAACAACTACTGCTCTCAGCGGTGGGCAAAGACACAAAATGACATTGGAATGAGCTGAGATACACAGCCTGAAATAACAGATTATGCGGAAGTGAAAACTACATTTAGATACTGAGAGGGAGAAAGTAAGGGGGAACAAAACACCTTCGCCATTCATTCTGTCTCCGCATTTCTCCAAGATCAAGTCATTTCATTATTATTCAGCCCATTTTTCCAGGTCTGCATCACAAGCATTTCAGTTCTTGTGCAATCAAATCAGTACCCCAAATGAAGATCAAGCACACAGCAGATTCATAAGAAAGAATTTAAAGACTAAGCTATTTCCATGAAAGGAATGAACTCCACAGTCATCCCAAGATTCTCACATGGATAATCGGTTTGTAACCTCAACTCACTGCATCCTCTCTGAGGTACACTGGATGGAAAAGAATGCCATTGCAACCTTGCTTCCTCAGACTGAGTGCCTCAGCTTTCTTGATGGCACTTCTTCCTCCCATCCTTCTTTACCTCTCCATCCCTTAACATGTTTCTTGTGGCAGCTCATCACCAGACACACCATTTATCCAACTAATTTCTGCTTTTAATAATTACTGATATAGATAAGAATAAGCTAGAAGGCACAGGAACAAATAGTTCATTATTAAAAGGTACAAGCAATGGAAAGGTGGAGGTCACAACACTTGACAGGGATGGCACTCAAATACAGTGGCACAAAGGGAGAGAAGGACTTTATCTTAGAATATAAATGCAGCACACCACAGGAAAAAATCCAGTTCGATATCCATTTCAACTGCCAATTTTTGAGTAGTTGCTAGCAATATGTAGATGACCCACCAGTAAAAATTTCCTAAACGTTACAAATTTGAGTTTGATCCCATGCCTTACTTACGCAAAACAATATTTACAAAACTAGGGTCATAATTGCATGGTGTAACTTACAAAGCTGTCTGAATCCTGCATCAGTCATCATACCAAACACAGGACTATCTATCCATTACGCATCTTAAAGGGTGATTGGTTAGGATGTAGGTAATAAGATGAGGCAGCTAAGAGTGAACCTCAGAACAAGATATTTACACCAATACCAGAAGACAGACAGGTTTCTGTGACAGAAGATGGTGTGAAAGGCTGTTCTGCGATAAATCCAAAGAACAAGTTTTGGAGAACTGTGCTTCTCTGAGATGTGGATCTGACGTATGGAAGACAGTCAAGAAAAAAAAGAGAAAACTGTGGTGTCTGGACTTCACATTGAAACAAATGATCATGCAAAATAATTACTGGAACAGATTGAGAATAACTATCGTGCTCTAGGTTATTTAAATAGCCTCATATTCTTCAGCTTAGAGTACCTTAAAAAGGAGAATTAAATTTGAAAGATCAATAGCTCTTACTTCCAATTTAGAATAATCTTAAGATATTCAGCCACTGAAATGTATTGGAAAAGGCCACCTCTGGAGACAGAACTTTACTATGGTATCTGGAGAAATAATCTTCAGCAACTTAGCATCGCCAAAATTTATAGAAGAAATTTAAACTAAAAATTATGGCAGAAATTGGGAGAAGCTTGTATAATAATCGTAGTTTGTTTGTTTGGTTAGCATAAATGAATGGGAAAAATAATGAGTAGGTGGACACAAGGTTGTTGATTTGGTTTTTTTGAAAAAGAAGTAATTACAAACAGCAGCCAGCCAGCGAAGCTAACAAAAGAACTATTCCTAATGCAGCTGACGTGCTGTGGATTATATAAATAAATAAATAAATAAATATTAATAGAAGGAACCTAGGCGAAAAAATGGAGGCCTAAAACATAAAGCCAGGCTTTACTGGGGTAACAGAAACACAGTGGAACAATAAACGATACCAGAAGCATTCGTGTTCAGGAAAGAAACACAAACATGCTAAGCTATACTTGTAGTAGGATAGGACAAAATGGGGGAGCAGAAGAGGCATCATGAATAAAGCACCATCAAAGTCACAACTTTTGAGAAAGAATGGGTTTACTTCAGTATTTCTAGGACCCTACTAGAAACCAAATTGATAAGATTGGATATGAATAAACATTGCTGTAAGATAAGGCTTGACATTATCACTAGAAAGTGTATCAGTTTGCATGGAATTTGTTGAAGAACAACTGCTATTAATAGGAGGAGGCAGTCCTCTTCGAAATGATAGCTGACAGATTTTTTTCGTAACATGAATAAAAGACATGAAAGTTTAGTTTTGTTAACTAAATGTACTACAGGAGAGCTAACAGAAAATCAGTAAATTTTGATACAATAGCTTCAAGTTATTCTATTTAAATCACTCAGAAAAATTAATGGAAAATTTTGGCAATTAAGATCGACAATTACAAAATGGAAAACTTTGATATATTATTGAACCTAGGTGCTAGGTGGTCCAGTGAACTGGCTAATCCAATAATGAAATGTAGTTTTCTGAAATGCCTTAAAAAAAAAAAAAATAAAGCAAAAGCATCTGAAGTCTAAAGTAAGGCACTGGAAAAAAAAGTCTCTTGGGAACTCCAGAGCTAACAGAGTAATTACCTCAAAAGAAGAGTCCATAAGACATCTACAGTTCACCTGCTTGGTCTTTGGAATTAAACTAATGTCAGTTAGCAAGTTAGGACTCTAAATACCAGTTAGCAGCTGGGCCTGGACCAAACCTAAGTGTTCTTCTGCTCTTGAGCTTTTGTGTTTAGCATATTGGGTCCTTTGCTTTGTTAATCTTGAAGTGCCTCTTGCCATAAAATGTTATGGTTTGAAGTTTGTCCCTGGTTTTGGAGGATAACTCATTTTCATAGAAATGAATTTGTTTCTTCACCTGTGGCACTGGAAATGCCAGGTTTGTCCAAGGGACCAACTCAGACTCATTTTGAAATAAGTGCACCTTGACTGGTCGGAACATAATTAGTACCTCAAACATTCTCAGGGACTACATTTCAAAGCTTTTTCATTACTCACAGCAATTAAGATGCACCAAGTAAGTTTTATAGTTTTAGCTCTACCTCTCTAATTAGTGATTTTAAACCACACATATTTTACATTGTCTTGCCTTTCCATATGGCCAAATGTATAATGCACAACATTTGAGTCCAAATAAAAGCTTTTTCAAAAATGATCAGTATGCCAAACTTAATGTTAAGGGAAGTTGTTATTTTTTCCCAGAGAAGAATACAGAGATACAGTGACTCAACAGTCACTTTTACTGAAAGTCCATTCCACAGTGAAAACTCTACAGTCTACAACATCTTAAATGAATCATAATATAGCTTACATCTTTAATGCCTGATCACAGTGCCAGAGGAGTTCAAAGAGCCCTTACTAAAATCATCAGTAGAACATGATGGTTGCATAAGCCACTGAAGTACTTACTTTGTAGCCAGAAGTAATTATGTTCATCTGCTAATCTCTTCTGGAGAAACTCAATCTAACAGGCAGAGATCACATCTATCAGATAAGAACTCCATGCGAGACACAGGGGCTGCTGCTTTTCTTGAAAACGCAGCTAAAAGACAAAATTGCATTTTGTGTGTGTGCCGGTGCAACATACATGCATCACACCCTTTGGAATGAAAATTGTCAGTGTTGGAAATACATACCGATGATAAAGCATGTATTCACTTGAGAGAGGGCAAATCTACATGCTGAGGTTGCACCATGTTTCTCAGGAAGCAGAAGACAATCGCTATTTTCAAGCTAAGGCTACTTTCAAATTTACATCTTAAGTATACTTCCAAACAGGAACATTAGACAAAAACATGCCGTCACCAAATACAGGACAGTAAATTCAGAATATCTACTCTGGGTTTAGATTTTCGTTTCAATTGATAGTTTTAGTTCGTATTTAATTTATTATAGGCAATTTTGAATGGCCAAGGGAAGGGAGATTGTATTTGTAGAAACAGAAAGGAGTTCAGATTATTTTCATATATTTCTAGAAAGAGTGCCTTGTGTTAACTTCCTGTGTAAAAATTAATCTTCCACAAAATAGAAGAGCAGTTCTCCAAAGAATATATCAGAAGGAAGGTAACTTTTTTACTTTGTAGCCAGCTGGGCTTCATTTCTGGTTCCTGTTGCAAACTTAGTTTAAACACATCTTGTTATTATAAAACTTCGCTGTGTAAACAAAGTCTTCCTTGCCACGTTTCCATGGTTTTCTCACTCAGACTGCCTTCTAGGGCACATAATCATCCACAAGCACCGCGCTGTGTTTCCCCTCAAGAATCCAACTCTCTTCTGCAATGAAACATTCAAGAAAACAGGCGGCTAACAAGAAAAACAGCCCCTTAGGCAGCACCTTTGTGGCTACCTACAAGCATTAGCAGCCTTTTCCATAACCGCTGCGCTGCAGAAGAGGAATTGGCAGGAAGGTTTGTTACAATGATACAAGAAATAGCTACTATTACAAAAAGTGAAATAGCTTGATTTAAGCTAAAATAGAATTAAATATCATCTAAGTAACTGTGGTTTTTGAAAGCTAGATGGAATGTCCCTCTGATAGCATGGTTTCTGTATAGCATGTATTTTTAAATAGTATTTTTCCAGACACTGTTCAGAGAGAAATGATAACATATTGCATTAAGTATGATATGTGCTGAACAGATGTGTCTTCTTCTATAATCTGTTTGCAGAATTTCCCTGTCTAAAATGCAAGGTCAGACACAGAGCTGGCTCCAAAGCTCCAATTAGCAAGAGATTTGGCTGTGTGAAGTTCATAACAACTTTAAAATCAGTCCTTGGAAAGTAATACAACATGCGTAAGATTTCTGGGAAAGAATATACATAGGCATGTAAGCGGGCAATGCATTCTGTCCCCAGATCTTGTCTTGTTACACATGATTGATGGAAATCATTCCCTCGTGAGTCCAGCACTGCAATAAATGATGTTTGCTTTCTAAAATTCCATAACAAGTCTTAGAGAGTTTGTTTGATGGCATTTTCGGTATCAGCACCTCCTAGGGCACAGGAACCCAACTCTCTTCTGCAACAGAACACTCAAGAGAACAGGCGGCGAAGAACAGCAGCCCCTGCAAGCATTAATAGCCTTTTTCATAACCACTGCGCTGCAGAAGAGGAATCGACAGGAAGGGCACTTGTGGAGCGGTCCACCCAACACCAGATCCGCGCCCTCCTGGGCAGGGAATGCCACTGCCGCGGGCACGGGGCAGCCTGGCGCTTGCCAGGGACGCACGACCAGGGCTTCATCTTTAACAGCAGGTGAAGAGCTGCGGCTGCTGCCGCCCGTGACCCTCAGTCCCCCCGCCCCGGCCCTGCTCAGCCCCTGCCGCCTGCAGGAAGCGCCGCGGGCAGCGGGGGTGCCTCCCTCCCTGCTGCGGGGATGGGGAAGAGAAGGACGGAGACAAGAGGGGAAAGAAAAGCCTGGAGGAAAAGAGAGGAGGATGTGGATGAGGGAAGAGAGCAGGATGGGGGAGAAAGAAAGATGGGGGAAGGAGAAGGATGGGGAAGGAGAGAACGATGGGGATGGGGAAAGGATGGGAAAGAGAAGAGGGGGGGAAGAAGTGGACAGTTGCGCGCGCGCGCGGAAGAGAAAAGGGGGAAGGGCAGGGCGTTTATTTACAGCCTGGCTGCCAATTTGGGAAGCGGGACACCGCGCCCCCGCGGAGCGCAGCACCTGCCGCCAGGACTCACCCCATCCCGCAGAGAGGGCTCCGGCCCCTTTAAAAACCACAAGAGACCCCTCCCTCTTTCCCATCCCTCCCTCCCGCAGGGAGCGCCTCCCAACTCCTGCCAATCGGCCGCGGCGACGCAGCTGGGGCTGCCGGCAGCCAATCAGGAGAGCGATTGGTGGCCGCGGGCAAGATGGAGCCGGCGGGAGAGAAGGCGGTGGTGCTGGCGGGAGAGGGGCTGCGGGCTTCGGCCGCCTTCGTGGCTCCCCTGCAGCCCGCGGTGTCCGCCCCGGTGCCGCCGGAGCGGCTGCAGCGCCGGGAAGCGGAGCGGCTGCAGGGCGTGGAGCGGCAGCGGCAGAAGAAGGAGGCGCAGGCGGTGAAAGAGGAGCAGAGCGAGTTCTTCCTGGCCGCCTTCTCCCGCGAGCGGGAGGCGGCGGAGGCGCTGCTGGCTGCCGGGCGGCCGGAGGAGGCGGGCGCCTGCCTGCAGGGGCTGCAGAAGCTGCTGACCGAGAGTGTGCGGTTCCTGGCGCCCTACGAGGTGCGCAAGGGGCAGGAGGAGCTGGCGCGGCTCCAGGGGGACCTGGCGGCACGGCGGCAGGAGCTGCAGCCCAAGAAGAAATTCGCCTTCAGGGCTCTCAAGAAAGAAGCGGCTCCGGGCAAGGAGCCCGCAGCCCCCAGCTCCGCAGTCCCCAGCCCAGCGGAGCCCGCAGCCTCCGGCGCCGCGGAGGGGGAGGCGGGCGGGGCGGCGCTGTGCGGGTTCAGCGGCGCCGAGGCGGAGCAGCTGGAGCTCGGCCCGGCGGAGCTGCTGCAGCGCGACGTGTTGCTGTGCGAGCTGCGCGGCTGCCGGGTGCGGCTCCGCGGCAACCCCAACACGCTGCGGGTGCGGGACTGCCGCGGCTGCACCGTGCTCTGCGGGCCCGTTTCCACCTCCGTGCTGGTGGACGGGTGCAGCGACTGCGTCCTGGTGCTTGCCTGCCAGCAGCTCCGCACCCACCGCACCCGCCACAGCCGTCTGTATGTGCACGTCACTAGCCGGGCCGTTATCGAAGACTGCACCGAGGTGGCCTTCGCTCCCTACAGCTGGAGCTACCCCGGGATCGAGAGAGATTTCGAGTCATCTGGCCTGGACAGGAACAAGAACAACTGGAACCTGGTGGATGACTTTGACTGGCTGGCGGCCGACAAGCCTTCACCCAACTGGAGCCTCATCCCTGAGCAGGAAAGAATCAGCTGCTGGGACTGACTCGGTGCTGAGCCAGAAATCCTGGTGTGTGCACGTTGATTTGTAAAGTGTGGAACTCCATCCCGGATATGCCATTAAATTATTCCATTTGGTGTTGAATTATAATGTATGATTGGATTCTTTTAATGGAAGAATAACAGTCAGATATAGTTTACTGTTCCTACACAAGTTGCTGCTATAACCTTTATATATCGCTGTGGAATTTGCCAACTACTGCAGTACCTCATTGCTGAGTTTTTCTAATTAAGACTGGGTAAAGGGCACCAATACAGAAACAATAGCAAAACCTCTGTTAGAGCTGTTGAGCTGCTTTCACTCACCCTGCAAAGTCAGAGTTAGTAAAAGGTTGTACAAATTGTATTGGAATGGAAAGATAATAGTTTGCTTTTTTGTGGTACTCGAGTTGCAGACAACAGTGCCCAATATCTTATGGGGAGTATGGGAGAGGAGTTTTGTGAGGTAATGGGGACAACACAATCTGTAAGTGGTCTTTATTTAGGCTTTTTTAAAAAAAAAGTGCAGTAAATCTAAGGGAAAAGAGTTTCCTAATGAACACATAATGCTCTCCTAATACATTGTTGATGGATGCGATTAACAAACCTATGGAGACTATAGAAATACTAAACCTTCACAAACTGAAAATATGTGAAAGAATACCCCTCTTGTAAACAGTTTTAAGTGGATGAATGATTGCTTTGAGAGCACTTTTTGGGGCATACAGTACATGCAGATTAATGTTATGGAAGTTAAGTGTCTGAAACTTAATGTGAGAGGGGTTCAGGTTATGTCTTACTAGTTGTTTCATCTGTCTTAACAGATGTCAGGCTTTCTGGTGCTGTGACCTTAGTTTACCATACCCTGCTACTGCATAAGAGCAGTGTTGGCAGAGGGAGTCAGTAAAATGGTAAGATGAAGTGTTCCAAAGGTAAGATTCCAGTTGCAAAACTACATGTTATGCTGCATGGAGTGCACAGTTACTTTCTTCACTCCTGCTAAATAAAAGAAAAGTAGCTGCAATATGGAATACAGTGTCTTTACAATGCCCTGTTAGTGGAAAGGTGACCACTATCCACACATAAAATAAACATAGTAATTTTAAGTTTCCAAAACCACTCCTTAACTTGTGATGTTTTACAAGACATGATTGTTTATCTTGGCTTAAGAATCTCCCTGCAGCTGTTTTAAAGTTGCCCTAGCATCATATACGTGCCTCTAACAGAAAATGAATAACTGTCAAAAACTGCGTCAGTGCTGTGAGAAGTACTTGAAACTTCAACTTGAGTACTTGACTGTTTTGAGCAGAAACTTTTATTCTAAATTGTTTTCGGCATATTTAACTTTTGTTATTTACAAGTTTCAGTTTTGTTTACTTTCGACTGGCTTGGATTTTGTATTTCAAATATATTTTTTTAAATTGTTTCTGTTGTCCCCTTACTAATGATTCTTCTTTGCACTGAAAGCATTATAAAATGGTTTAAAGAAAACACCCTTAGTCTTGCTTTAATGTGCGTAATTTTTAATATCAGATGGTATAAAATGTGATATCAGATGAAGCTCTCAAGTGTTTTCATTTTAACACATCCATCCTAGTACAGATGCTGATCTTGTAGTTAATCTTTCTTCCTCATGTATTCAAATCAATCCCTGTAGCATTTTCTAGTCCTGGGATTGCAAACTGTTCACCCTATGAAAAAATACAGAAAAGCCTTTGTTCTGCTAGCCAAAAGCTATAAACATCTACTTACTATGTTGATGGACCCTGGCAAATCTAGAAACTGAGGTCCTACCCCTAGACAGGGATGCATGCATCTCAACACACTTCAGATTGGCATGTAAGTCTATTCATGGATTAGCTGTTGTATTAGCATTAGTACTGTCTGAATAAACAGAGCATGAGTCAAAACAAGGAAATTTAGCCTTCAGTTTCACTCTGAAGATGCTTCCTTAATGACATCATTCAGAGGTCCATTATTGACATCCCAGTTCCCACTGTTTTTTCCTCCCTTCCTCAAAGTAATGCTTAACTTTCATTAAACCAAAATTATTAGGTAACAGAAACATGACCTTAGAGGAAACTGCTAAGGGTGTTCCAGACAGTACGTTCCTTTAAAGATTTATCATTACCTCATTACCTTTGTAATACAAAGTAGGTAATTGAAACTTGGTCTTGAGCATGACACAAGAAAATTCAATCTGTGAAGTTTGGTCAGGCAAATACATGTGATTTACAGCTCTAAATGTGTACCTTCATAAATATATATATATATATATACAGACAGACACACTGAGCTGCGTGTTTCCATGCGCATTTTTTAATGTTAATTTCCTAATGTAGAATCATACTAGGAAAAATTCAAAACTTTTGCAACAGAAGAATGTTGTGTTAATACTAATGTACTATGTAAACAGAAGTTATGCACTAGAAAAGTTTTGCTAGCATATTCATAGGCTCTATCAGTACAGAAATGGTAGTTTTTTTCCAAGTCTGGAAGAGAGAAACATCTAATTCAATTTCTATCCAATTAGTTAGTTCAGTAACACTATTTATAATATTTTTTATTAAAAATACATATGGATAAAGAAGTCACAATTAATATAAGCACTAACAGACTGTCATCATCTGTGCATCCCAGAAGAAATACTTCCTCTTAACAATACCAGTGCAGAGCTCATGTGTTACTCATCTGTGCTATAACCCCCAGCATTCTGCAAACCCTTGAAGGTAGGAAAACTGTAAAATCCCATGTAAATGAGAAAAATTTTAGCTGATATCCCAGAAGTGCAGTTATTCCTTTGAGAATCCATTTTCCAGTCAATCTGATGGGAAGTGATAACTCAGGTGTGTTAAGAATTGTATACCCATTAAATGTCTACAAAAGTACTTAAAAGCACAGTAGGAATAAGTGTGTATGTGTATATACCTTTTACAGGACAGATGTATATAATCTGTATTTAAAATTTCTCAGCTCTTTATTAAACTAATCTCTTGACATTTCTTAGTATTTATTTTCTTAGATGGAAAAATTCCTTTTTATGTTGACACATGCTCAAACTAGTGCTTTGGAAGTAAGATGTGTGCAGGTCTAGACTATGGAGTTGTCTAGGTTATTTCATTGGAGCTAATTACAGAGCACGTGATAAACATGGAAAGACTAAAAGTCTAGTCCACAGTATTTGTAGGTTCATCCTATTTCTTTACCTTTTCTGCCTCAACAAGGCATCAGAAGAATTGCTTCCTGTCTGCAGGTGAGCCGGAAGCTGTTTGTTCAAGAGGTCAAAAACATATCTTATGTATGGAAGTAGTTTTACTAGGGTGTCCGATTTCAGCAAGTAAAGGATTTTATGCTCTCTTGTCTCTAGATGACTTGGTGATGGAGCATCTCATACATCACACTGAAGCAAGCCTCCCTCAAAGAGAGTAAGGAGTGCATCATGATGGGAACCGTGGCAAGTGGCTGGGCTCCTGAATTCCCCTTCCAAAGCTTGTGACTAAGAAATATTCAGAGGGAAGGATGGGCAGAGTGCATGCAGCAGCTGGTTTGAGGGGATATGCCAGACTGTCTCCATTCTCCTGGGTCAAGGAGACCTGCAACGCCAGCCTGGTCAGAGCCGCTTTGTCTCTCTTTGTCTCTCCAATCACAGCTTGGAGAAAGGAGGGTGGCACATGCTCAGTTTGTTCCCTCAGAGCAATAAGCAATGCTGACATGAAGAAAATGCCTGGCAGCCTGTTTTAGGCCAGGAGCAAGGATTGCTTTGTGGCTAAACTGCTAGGGAGAGCTTGCAAAAATCCCAGAGATCCACTGGGAAAGAGGTACTTTGTTTGGGAGCCTTTGTGCAAGCTGAGCAAGGTTTCGTGTCTGAGTGGGTAGCAGGTAACATCAGGCTCACTGTTGTGCTACAGGGAGGGCAAAACCAGTCAGAACGGCTGTGAAAGCAAGCTATTTTCAGGCTACCTTGTCTAGTTAGCAAGAAGGAGGGTTAAAAACGTGATGCAAGGGAGAAAACTATTCAGAGGAGCCTAGTGAATGAGCATCGTAATTCCCCAACCAGTTAAGAGCATGACCAGCACCACTTTGCCACTGTCTGCAGCAGTTCGTCAGTGAGACCCATATGGTGACCAGAGTCATGTAACCTGCTTAAAGCAAGACACAACCCAACAAAGCCTCCTCAAGAGCTCTAGCTCTGGTTTGCATCTCATTGCCGCCTGAAGGAAGTTCTTTAAAAAACACATACCCTGAAAAACTTAATTATGCTAGGCATCAGAAGGGGCTGAAACCAGGTACATGGTTGTGAAGATATCATGAGCAAGACAGAAATATCAGCACCATAACAGCTAACTGACCAAAAGGTTATAAAAACTGTGCAGGGCATTGAGGTGTGGAACCATTTTCCACAGGGGTCAGAAGAGGAAACTATTTAAACATTTTTGAAAGGCAGTCTGGTTGGACAGCTGTCCTCCTGCCGACAGCATTGCCAAAATCTTTAAAGCCAGAGAAACATCCTTAATTCACCATAGTGCTGTTACTCAACTTCTTTTAAAAGCTCTTATGTGTCATTGAGTGAAATAAAACAGTTCTATGCAAAAACACACAACAAAAGAAAATAGAGACCGTTCCTCAGCACCACACAGAGCTTTGCATGTTAGCATTTGTTGAGGCTGTGAGAGGGAGCCCAGACCAAAGGCTGAGTCCAGAGAAGCAGCTGAGAGCTTTGCTGCTGCTTTCAGCAAGGCCACCAGCTTACCTGGAGGTCTGTGCCAAGAGGGGCCAACCCCCTCGGTTCCTTCTGGAGTCCAGGCATTTCCCTCTGTCTGCACCTGCTTCTCTGAACACCAGTAACAAAAAATGGAGTTATTTGCCTTCTCTCGTTATCCAGCTCTTTTGTTTAGATAGATTCTGGTGGGAGCTCTAGCAAAATTGCTGTGTGAATAAACAGGTAAGAAATACATACGTAAGACAATTTCTTACACACTTCATTATATTTTTTGACAGCTTGAACTTTTTTGTTAATTAAGCTTAGGGAAATGTTTTTGTTTTGTTTGGGTTTTTCTTTTAAAAAGTTTCTTCCTATTTAAGCAATAGCTGTATGTAAAACAGGATCAAGTCTCAGTGGCTTTACCTGAAATTACTTCAGGTGTTACAAAACACTTAGAAATTCTTTAGTGGAAGGAGTTTTTGTGAATATATACAATCATCCTCCTCCCACCACCCACTCTTCATACACATCCTACTACTTGTTTTCAGGTGGGTTTTTTCCAGCATGAGTAGCATCTGAGGGTAAACTTTTTGGATTTGAGAAGTGTATGAAGACAAGTACATTTTTTTCCTCCTTTATGCATCATCCTTTTGCTGCTCAGCTCTGCACCCTTGCCTACTACTTTCCATCCGGCTCTCCACACTTCTTGTGACTGTGGCCTTTTTTCTATACAGCTTTCCTACTATGGAAGCTCCGAGAGAGCTCACAGCCTGTACTGTACTAAAAAGCCGATTTTGCTACATAGAAGAAAATATATGAATAGCAAGAAAAAAAAAAATCACTGCAGCTTGTGGAATTTCATCATTTCTATTCACATCATGATCTGGTTTATCTGACTTATTTGAGGATCCATCTGTTGTACTGAGATGTTTTCCAGCAGGAATGACTATTGTGAGCATTTTGTAAGCTTCTTTCAATTCCTGACATGTTTCTTTCCTGTCTCTGTAAGTACAAACGTTGATTTATAACTTATTCTTTCAGCAGTGAACAATACATCCTAGGCAGCATAGTAATACTAATAAATACTCATAACAAGCATCTCGGGGGTCAGAGAAAAACTGTGTTTTCCGAACACATCACCCAAGCTGTGGGTAAGGATGGTTGAAATTGAATGCTGGGAACTACTTAGAGCAAAACCACAGGCAAACCCCACAATATGCCCCTAAGAGCCACAAGGTCTGGTGGATCAGATCACCCTTCCCACAGCAGACAACGGCCCTAGCAGTGAATTAAACAACTTGCCTCTGTTTCCAGCCTCAGGACCTGCAGGCACTTCACATGCCACAACAAGAGTTACCCATGCACATAGTGGGGGGGAAAAGTCATAAATCAGACTTTTCTCCACCTTAACTAATCATAGGACATGGTGCAGCCATTTTATCACATTGTTCCTCAGGCATGTCCCTAAACACACCACACAGTTACAACTGCAAGCCAAACCCTTAACTACAGTGCATAAATAAACCACTTATTTCCATACAATAAATTCCTACCACAGTTAAAACCAGAGACTTTCATCCTTGCAATGAAACCTAACCAATTCTAAGGAAAGGAAAGAAAAAAGAACCCAAGAAAGCCACCTATTTCATATCGCTGAGCAGCATGAAAGAAAGATTGGGCCAGGAAATTTTTATTATGAACTGAGAGCACTTCCATAGCTTACATACATCGGATATGCCTATATCAAGGGAATTTTCCTTTTCTATCTCCTATAGAAGGATCATGGCTGGTCCAGGACTGGGCATCAGACTGTACAGCAAATACCATGTTTTTAACATGTGTTTTTAAACCCACTTTTCCCTCTCTCCGAGCACTAACTGGTAAGTTTGTGGATTATGTTTAGATTAGCAGGCATAGCTTTTTGAAAGCTATCATTATTGTATTGTTATCCGTAGAAACTATATATTTTTAACAATATTTTGAATTTGAACACATTAATGATGAGTCCTAGCAGATCAATAGCCATTTGAATATTTTTATTCTGCCTTTTTCTTTTCCTCCAAAATGCCATATGAATTATACATTTGAGTTAATATGCAATATCTGAGGAGACCATTAGCTCAAAGACAAGACTGTTACAGCAAATAGCTTTAGTCCGCTATGAATCAGTTTCAATACTTCTTACTTGAAGTAGAAAGCAGTAGTAAGTCTGCCGAATTAAAGGTAAGTCCTAACTAGGATAAAGATTTGTAAGAAAAGCAAATGCCAGGCAAAAGCAGTTTTCTTTTTTTGTCCTATCCACACCACAAAACGCTTCTCAATGATTCCCCATAACCTTCCTCTTCATTAGGTTCTCTGCTTGAGACAACCCTCAGCTGACCAGCTCAAGCTTGAACAGGGCTCATCAGCTCTGTGCCTGGGATAAGTGGCATGTGTTAACTCCCCACTTTTAAAAATGTTAAATTCACTTTTTTTTTGAAGGAAGCATCAGAGTATAGAGATGATTTAATGTCACCATTCTCCTTTAAAACTTCCAAGCACGGTGAGTTGACTTAATAGTGGTAAGTCCCTAGCCAGTATTGAACTGTTAAATAAACAGCAAATTTCCAAATCTGAGTTGTTTTGGTTGTGTTCATTTCTCTCTGTGATGACTTTAAAGATAACACCTGAAATCTTAAAGGTTTAACTAGTATTTAAATTGTCTCCTCCCGAGTATTAGGTGAATCATTGATCATCTAGAAGACACTAGTCAGGGGTAATTTATTAGGACCTTTGTTAAAGGAGAGGAGTAAGATAGTAAATTTGGAAGGATCAACGTGCCCTGAAGCCTATGCTGCATTTTCTTTCACTATTTTTATTCCTGTATACAGTGACATGGTTTTGCTGTGAGAGATTTATCACAAACATCTGCATGTTAAATTATTTAGGTAATGGGTATTCGTGCAATCATCTGTGCTCCTGACTATAAGCTTCACAGTATCTAGAGCAGCATAAGGCTTACACCTGCTGTGGGCAGGTTTACTATTGCTTGTCTTATTAATTGCCCTGCGGAACATATTTCACTGTATATCTCTGTGATTCACAGACCCAATAGAAAATTCTTCTTCATTTAGCTAGAGTTTCACTCTGATATTACTGACAAGAAAGGAAATAGTTTCAGGTTCATTTATCTAGAATTAACTTCAGGCTGTCAGATAAACACACCTTCCGAACTGTGTCTTATTTCCTAGCTGAGCCCTGGAGGACTCAGCGTAAGGTAGTAGCTTCACTGTTATGGGATATTTTGCTGAGAAGTCACGAGAGATGTTATTTCAGTGCTATAGATTGTTGCACAAAACTATTTAACAGACTTTCCTAAGAAGCAGCGCTTTCCATCCACGTCATGGCAGGCACACAGAATAGCCTCTGATGGATAACTGCCTCCCTCCCTTCCTCACCCTTCATCCCCAAGGGCTGCACAATGCTAACAATGAGGCCTGCTTTAAGAAAAATCCCCATTAACAGCTGCTCCCCAGGTTGCTGCAACAGCACCTGGATAGGCCAGGAAAGGTCCATTGCAAAAACCTTCTACTAACTCAGTGCATGAAAAAGTAACAGCTTGATAGTCTTTGCCTTTACTAAAGAGACCTCCCGCCTCTCAAATTGTACCTGAGCAGCACCCTCAGTACCGCAGAGCAGTAGACTATCAAAATGCTAGCTTTCAGTGCACTTTTTAAAATTATTATTTTTCACACTTGCCTTCTTTCTGTATACGTCCCTTCACCTTTCCCTCAGAGCTGGTGCACCACACTACCGAGAGCCACTTGGGGATTCCCCCAGGGCATTCAAGCAGCAGCAGGTCAAGACAGAGCCTCCCCATCCCTCCGGGGGCTGCTCCTTTCTCACCTGAGGCAGCAGCAGCCACTCTCTCACACACCTGCAGGTTAATTTAGCATTGCTTGAAGTTGCCTGAGGCTAATTTTGCATTGCAGTGGCAGATGGTGAGCCAGTGCAGGACTTTCCTCATAGCTCTGACCCTCTGTAGGGTAAGGGGGGAGCAGGAGGTCATATTTCATAGCAAGTGAAACTCCTAAAGCATTGGAAAGAACAAAAGCCCAGCATCCGTGCTTGCCTGAAACAGCTGTGCATCATAAAGAGGAAGGTCACTACCGAAGCAAGGGGTTTGCATCCCTTCTTTTCTGTCCACTACAGCATTAAGGAAGACCCAGGCTATAGTTTCTCCACAGGGTCTAAGGACCCGAGGATTCCCTCCCTTGTACAAATTGGTGGCAATATCCCAAGGGTCCTACCCCAGCTGCTGGGTCAAATTCATCCCTGGTATAAGCTCCTGGGTCTCCTTGGACAGCTGTGCTCCCCTCTATGGCCCGGTGATTATCCAGTAAGCTGCTCATGGTCAGTTCGCTTTTTATAAAAGCATCTCTAGATTTCAGCATGGGATTTATTTATTGAGTTTCTGTGAACTTTTCCTTTCTTATTCCCTCCTATCAACGCCTGGAGAATGTACAAGCCCTGGAAGGAAGCAGAAAATGCCAAGCTTATTTTTTTTAGGTCACTGTAAGCTACACATTTATCTGCTTCCAGAACACATAAGCCACAGGATGTCATCTTGGGTCAACACAGAAGGATAAGGTGCTTTTGGCTGTAGATATGAGTAAGTCGGGATCACCTAGGAGAAGTATGTTTTTGTATTTAAGCAGTCTTTTTTATCTCAGAGCCCTACTCTCTTTGCCTCTAAGGATCCACATTCTTTTGGCAACAAAATCTTTTTATATGTCTGGGTTTTCACATTCTGCCCAGCAGCCTATCACAGGGAGGCGCAAAGCTGCTAAATAGTAAAATGAGGGATTATTTCCACTCATCTGTTGACAGACATTTCTCCAAATTGGATCAAATGCTTAAAGGTATTAGAATGACGTCTTGCAGATCCAGATCAAATCATTTGAAACCTTGAGACTGTTTCTCCTTTGCTTGGAAGGAACCAACAGAAATAGTTGTAGGTGCTAATTTCCCATTATTCTCACCAATGTGAAATTGTTCATTTGGATCTTTGAATATTTTACTCGCTTGAATCCTAACAGGGGGAACTTAAGATGGAAGGACCGTGCAGTGGCTCACTTCCCATCGTGCCATTCAGGGTCTCTTCCAACGCCTGAATGGTTCTTTCTCGAGTCGCTTACGCTGAGAAGAGGGGTCCGGGCTGCAAAATCTTCCAACATCTCACATTACAAAGATGGCATTGCTGAAAGTGAAATTCAACCAGAAGAAACGGGTAAAACTAGCGCAGGGACTATGGCTCATGAACTGGTTTTCGGTGTTTGCCGGAATCCTTGTTTTTAGCATGGGGTTGTTCCTCAAAATTGAACTCCGGAAGAGAAGTGAAGTGATGGACAATTCTGAAAGCCACTTTGTGCCCAATTCTTTGATATTGATGGGTATATTATCCTGCGCCTTCAATGGTTTTGCTGGCAAAATTTGTTACGATTCTCTGGATCCCACTAAATTTGCCAAGTGGAAGCCTTTTCTGAAACCTTACCTGGCATTGTGTTTCGTCTTTAACATTCTCATTTTCTTCGTTGCTCTGATTTGCTTCCTCATGCGGGGATCTCTGGAGAGCACACTGGCCCAGGGGCTCAAGAATGGCATGAAGTTCTACCGGGACACAGATACCCCTGGAAGATGCTTCATGAAAAAGACCATCGACATGCTCCAAATTGAGTTCAAATGCTGTGGGAACAATGGCTTCAAAGATTGGTTTGAAATTCAATGGATCAGCAACAGATATCTGGATTTCAGCTCAAAAGAAGTGAAAGAGTAAGTGACTTTATGGGGTTTGTATTGAATAATATCGTTCTTTGAGCAATATTGTAGTAAAGAAATGTGCATCGCAATAGGCACTGACTGGAGGGAGAGTTGTATAAAATGCATTTTCTCTCTGCTCTTGCTTAGTAAACATCCCAAATATTCAGCTAGATTGCTTCCTCCTCGGAAAATTCTTCTAACATTTTCCAGAACATAAAATATAAAGCACCAAAATACAATTCTCACTCTTACTCAGTGCAATGTAAACAGAACTAAAATATCTTTCTTTTACTGTCTTTTACCTCTTTATAAACCCATTATGTCAAGTCACACATACCTACTCCCAAAAGCAACAGGAAAGTATTCGCTATTCCTAAAGCAGATTTCAGCGTGAGTTCCTAAAAAAAAAGGCTTGCCTGGATATATAGTGCTGACACCACTTTTAAAACTCCGCTTTAGATATTGGCAAATAATCAATCTCATGGAAACAGATAGAAACAGTAATGCTTTATCAATAACTCATGCATTTTAAATCATTAAGATTTAGAATTTTATGTTTATATTCACTCAATGGATTGTGTCAGCACTGTGACAATATTGAGCTGTCAACAGCTGTTGACATTCCTAGCTTTGCACAGTATCACTTGTAGCCACATGTGTTTTCTCTTCTGTATAAAAATATGTTCAATATATATACTTGTGTGTATTTTTTTGAAGCTCACATGAAACCAGCACTAGTTTGCTCTGTACAAACCAGAACAGATTGTTGACCAGAAACACCTTAATGGCTCTGATGTCAGTGTCCAAAGGGGCAGTAATCTCAAAGTCAGTAAGTGCAAGTAAAAAATAAATATGAGAACAAATGAACCTTTGAAATTAAAAACTGACATTGAGCATAAATACCCACAACCTTTTAAAACATTAAGCACTGAGAGAAAGATCATTTTTCAGAGTTCTTTGAGAACAGAGTTTGTTAATGTTCATACTCTGCGGTTGCACAAACGGTCAGGCAAACTGGAAGCAATCATCTGCCTTTTAAATATATTGCCTGTGCTAAAAATGTCTGAAATAATTTTGAAAAAAAGCTTTGTGTATCTCTTGAGATCTCTGCCTGACTGTGTAAATGGTATTTCACTTGTGTGTCGCTCGGCATATTGTTTTGACTTGTTGGGTGGTCTGGTTGTTTTTGCAGTTCTAAACTGGTACTTTATAGTGAAAACTGTTACAGCCTTAACCTATTGCACTGCAGGGTTATAACAAATACATTCACTATGTAATAAGGGAGTATTTGCATTGTGAAGGTACGCCCATGGGTATAAATAACTACTTGAAAACATAAGTTCACCTTGCCAGCATTATATGGAGATTTGAGAGCTGTAACTTAATCCAGCAGCAGAGGAAGGGCAAAGCACAGAGGGAAAACAAGGTTATATTGTCCTTAATAAATGATGTCTTGTGTGGGGCTGAGGCTCAGGGCACTTTCTTTGTACTACTGAGCCAGGAAATAGGGTATTAAAAATCCGCAAATGGATGTTAATGAGTGAATTTGAGGTTTGAACTATACAGCGATGCACAATCTCTGCTCACATTCCTGATGGGATATTCTGGCCCTTTTGAAGTCAGAAGCAAAGCTCTCCTTAATTCCAGAGGAGGTGGGAGTCCATTCACCACTATGTGATTTTTGTATTATTTGTGGAGCGAAGGCCTGATCCATCTGCACATCTCATAGCAGACTAAATGGCTCTTTAAGAAGAGCAGCAACAGTTTCAAATGAACAATAGTTGGGGAGCTCCAGCAAGGACTTCAGAAACTTTTCAACATCCTGTTGCTGAAGCAGATTTCATGTTTTAAATACTGGCTACTTCCCCAAACCAAAAATAAATTCATAACCACCCCTCTGGAGATATTATCATCACAGAGGAGCTACTAGGTTTGCTGGATCAATGGTCTAGCTGGTTATGGCAGGTCCTAAATTGTTGTGGGTCCTTTTCCAAGCCCCCCCGTCACCTCCAAGTGGTCCCTTCCACCCTAACTATACTGTGATTGCTCTTTTCAGACTGCATCTCCTGAAATTTCTCTCTGCCATTTACTTTTCTTAAATATTAATTTCTTTGAAGAAGTGACCCAAGAGAGTGCATTTCCATAACGAAGAGTTAATTATAGGCTCAGTGTAGCCATGGCATAGAAAAGGATTTCAGAGAGAAAAAAAACATCCAGAACTAATGCTGCTGTATAAACAGGAGATGAGGAGAAATGGCATGGCCAGAAGGCACAGTGAGAATCTACATTGTCTTTACTTTCCTTTCTTATACAAGTTTGCCCTTGTATATCTTTATGTGTGTGTGTTCACGCTTCCTTCTACCCTCGCCCATAGTCGAATCAAAAGCAATGTGGATGGGAGATACTTGGTGGATGGTGTCCCTTTCAGCTGCTGCAACCCCAGCTCCCCGAGACCCTGCATCCAGTACCAGGTCACCAACAACTCGGCTCACTACAGCTATGACTACCAAACGGAGGAGCTCAACCTCTGGAGCCGTGGCTGCCGGGAAGCCCTCCTACACTACTACAGCAGCATGATGAGCTCCATGGGCGCCGTTGTCCTCCTCGTCTGGCTTTTTGAGGTAACCCTCTCCCCTCAGCCCTGCTTTGCTGAAGCACCAGCTCCTGAAGGGCAGAGCATCTTTCAGTGTGGACTTCCAAGTTAAAGATCAGATCTGTTTAAAATAAATGATCCACTGCTGTTCTTCGGCTGAGAAAACATCTAATAGTGAACATATGTGTAGGGCCTGAAAGGTCCCAGACTGGAGACACAGAAAGGAAGCGTGGGGTGGGTGTTACATTACAGAACTCCCCATCTAGAGCAAGGGGTCAGAGACTCCAGTATCCCACAGAAAGAGGGAAAAAGGGACTGATTTTCTGCCAAATGCAGGGTGCTGAGCAGGCAACAGAGGGCAAGGGCTCAGCAGTCCAGGTGTATTAATTTTATTTGTGTCACCATTACTGGGAAACAAAAAGTATACAAAGCAGTGCATCAGTAAGAGCTGGCAGTAATTTGTGGGACAGAATGTGCAGTTAAGGGGTTTATGTGCTGATGAAAATAAGACTGGAGCCAAGCACAGCGTCCAGCTTCAGGACAGCATTTGTTTTAAGACCCTTCGTCAGCTCCATCACTGGTTTTCGTCACAAGAAGGGGTTTAGGTGAAGTGGATGGATTAATTTTATTTTAGTCTGATTCCTGAAACTACCGCACATGTGCAAAAACAGGTGGAGATACTGCCCAGTGCAGGTGTTTTTGGGCATCCTAACATGCAGTGCAGCTTTGCTGCTAAAATACTGTTGATTTAATGCTAGAAAAGCACATCCTTCTGCCTCTGAGAGATGGTCAGTTTTCTAGCTGAGGTGTTTAATCAACACTAATACATGGGGAGTGTTGGCTGGCAGTGGCACAAGGCCTGGCGCGTGAGGTGCGGGATGTGGAGGAAAGGCAGAACAGGGTGGCAAGTGGGAAGGGCGCAGCTCACTGTGAGACACAGAGTGCAGCAGACCATTTCTAACCCTTGAAATGGCCTCTGAAAATGACATTGCCTAGTTTTGATGATTCAGCTAGCTTTTTTAGAATTCAAATAAATGCAAATTTTAAAAAGATGCATTATATTATGCTTTGATACAAGCACTGAGCGACACCCTCCAAGGAAGAAGATGCTTTTCAAAAATAAACATGTACCCAAATGATATGTGAGCTTAAAAAAAAGTCATAAAGTTACTTCAGGTTGTGTTGTTTTAAAAATAACGACTCTTCATGTCTGAGAAAGGTACTACCTCTTTGTAGAACTGTTATCCTGTTAAAAAAGAAAGAGAACCTCATTTCTCAGCCCAAACTCAAATGACAAGTTCTCGAAAAAAAAGGGAAATTTCAGCTGTACATGAAAAAGAGAAGGAAATTTAAAAACTCAGGGGAAATATGCACGAAATTACTAATGCCAGATGTGAAAAATTATGACTAGGAACCTGTAACATAATTCTGCTAAATTGCAGGAGATTAATGACATTGATACATCAATATTAATAACAGCAATAAAACTACAGTATTTTATTTCTTAGTCTTCAAAGTAAACCCAAGTAGTATTTTCAATCTGTGGTGTATTGAGAAATACAATATTCTCTTTTTTCTTCATCTTTTTCAAAATAAAAGGTGAGATTTTGCTCAGGTAATCAGAGAAATCTCAGGGCACAGCTTTAAAGAAATATCAGATTCCTGCTTGTATTAATTAGCCCTCTTCAATATTTATGACTTGCCTCATATTCTGCCATAAAAGGTCCAGATTTTGGTCTCAAACTCCTTCCACTTTTAAGGAAAATTTTGAAGAGAGGAAGCAAAGCAGGAAGCAGACATGAATTTTGCCCCTCTTGAAACACAACACTTTCTTTAAACTGCAGTCAGTGTAGGAAACAATTTTATACTCAGCAGGAGCATAGCGGATGTCCTGACTCCCGGCCAAGGTAAGATTTCAGACTGACTGGGGTGCAACCCAGCTGGGAGACAGCATGCGGGCTCTGTGCTTCTCATTTTCCCTTGGAATGACTTGCTGAGAAGTTACAGAAAAAGCATGAAAGCAACAGAGTGCTCCGGTTTGCTTTGCACCCAGAGCCACTGTAAACTCAGGCCAGCAGAACGGCCACAGCACCTCCCTGGCAAAGCCCTTCTGGGGGCCAGCAGAGGACTCTTTCTGCTGGGATGATGCTATTGACCTGTGGGAAACAGGACAGAGCACGGAGGGAGACACTGATCACAGCTGCTTCTTTGAGCTGTAGAAAACCATAACATGCCAAATGGGTGCAGGGACCTCAGGGAAGACCATGTAGGTTTATTGTTTCTATACTAGGTACAAGAAGAATTTACCTATTTGAAGCATTAAAACTTCTATTAGAAAAGAATGCAGCATGTCATATTTTCTGGAAATTACTATTATCCCCATGCTGCTTTTACTAGCAAGGGCTGCAGGCTTCCCAGAAGTGACAACCGGTCATGAGGGTGACAAAAAAAGATCACGCCCTGCTCTAGCTAAGCCGCCTCAGGCTAAACCCTGGCAAACAGATGGGCTTCGCTGCAGAAGGTCAAGCAGAGCAAGCCTGGATGTCTTCTTGACCCGCCTCAGCCAGCAAAGAGGAAACAGGGTGTTCAAGTGTGCCCTGAATAGGGCATTCCAAAAGGAAGCGAGGGCAGCTGAGATGCTCCAGGTCCTTCACCTGAATAAACATGTAGCTCTTGATAGGTCACAGCTACTGTGATGGCTGAGACCCTGAGTCTCACCTCACATCCAGTGCCACAGAGGGAGCCCAGTGCTGAACTCCAGGAGGCAGGAACCCAGGAGAGCGATGAGACGCGAGCAGGAGGTGCATTGCACAATGTGCACTGGAGACTAAATGCTCCGATTCATTCCACAGCAGGAATGGAACCCCGATAACCTTTAAAACCAGCCCACAGGCAGTAGGGGAACAGGGACCCACCAAAAAGACACAGTGTGCTCTGCTGGTGCGAATCGAGCCTGAGCAGGCAATGGTACAGGCAGATGCATGAGCCCAGCCCTGGAAAAACACTGCAGCCTTGTTCTTCCTGTCACTTTAAAGTTGCTTTGAAGTGGCAAGAGTTTTTCATGACAGTTTGTCCATTGAGCAGGGCAAATTACCACTCAGCAAGACCAGGCTAGCTTTGGGACCCTGACGCCCAGGCCTCCTCTGCTGGATTGTGACTAAGCACAGGTCTACAACTCAGAGCTACAGAACAGTTGGGGTTGGAAGGGACTCTAGAGGTCACCGAGTCCAACCTCTCCTGCTCAAGCAAGGTCACGAGGAGCCAGTTGCATAGGACCATGTCCAGATCTCCAAGGAGGGAGACTCCACTACTTTTCTGGGTAATCTGTGCTAGTGCTCAATTGCCCTCACAGTGAAAAAGTGTTTCCTGATGTTCAAACAGAAGCTTCTCTGCCTGTGTCCATGCTCTCCTAGTCCTGTCACTGGGCACCACTGGAAAGAGCCTGGCTCCACCTTCTTTGCACGCTCCCTTCAGGTATTTGTACACACCGATGAGATCACTCCTGAGCCTCCTCTTCCCCAAACTAAGCAGTCTAACTTCTCCTCAGCCTTTCTTTGTAAGAAACGTGCTCCAGTCTCTTCATCATCGCAGTGGCCTTTCATTGGACTCTTTCCAATATGTCCATTTCACTAGTACTGCGGAGCCCAGAACTGAACATAGCACTTCAACTGTGGTCACACCAGTGCTGAGCAGAGGGGAAGGATCACTTCCCTCTGCCTGCTGGCAATACTTTATCTAAGGCATCACAGCAGACCTACCATCAGCCTTCTTTGTCACAAGGACGCATTGCTGGCTCATGTTCAACTTTGTGTCCACCAAGACTCCCAGGCCCTTTACTGATGAGCTGCTTTCAGCTGGTGAGCCCCCAGCGCATGCTGGTGCATGGGGTTGTTGCTTTCCTAGCGCAGGACTTCGCACTTCTTGTTGAACTTCATGAGGGATCCTGCAATTCCTTTTCTCCAGCCTGTCTCTAGGTCCCTCAAAGTATCTCTACGAAGCTGAAATATGCTGAGGCATTAACATACATCTTTGAGGCAGCAAATACGTCCAGCTGCCTTTCATAATGCTGCTGATAATATGATCAATGCATTGTATGCAGCTTTAAGTGTCCTGGCCAGGACCTGGAAATGGAGAGATGGAGCTATTGAAAAGCTGCCTGCTTCTGGATAAGTAACGTACCTCATCAATTATTTCAGCAAAACTTATAGCCCAAGGCTCTATGCCTATAGGAGATAGTTTAATTTGCCAGATAGTTGTCTTCAACTTCCTGGAGTCTCTTCTCGTCTGGTGGAGAAGGCAGGCTCAGGTCCGAAGAGGTGAGGAGAGCCTGAATTGTTTGCACTGTTTTTAGCAAATCTCAGCCCTAAGGACACACAGTCTTTCTAAGCAAGATTTCTAAGAAAATGAAGTCTTAAACTGAGCAAAAATGTCACCGATTCTCATCTGAAGGCAGGTCAGCTGCTCCCTTCTGCACAAGAACCTTCCTTTTTTTAAAGCATGGCCATAATTAGTTACTCAGAGCCATCCGGGAAGCCTGTGAGGAGAGATAATTTTGCTGTCGAATAGTGGGACTTAGTCACATACATAAAAAAAAAAAGCTCTTCCTGACAAACAGTGAGGTAGCACAAGTAGAAAGCAACATGGAGGCAATCTTTTGCATCCAGTCCTATTAAACTTTACATGCAACTGCCATTAATAGGCAATATCAGTCCCGTGACTGAGAGCAGCAAAACTGGCTCTCAGATTGAAAGGAAGATGTCAAAGGCTTTAAATACCAAGACTAGCATGATGTGATTTGTCACTTCTTGTGACCTTTATAGAATAGTGTTTCAACTGATTTAAGTCATTATAGTATTGGATAGATCCACAACAAAATGAGACTATTTCCAGATTCAGGGATTTAGAAACTTTTTTTGAGGACCAAGGTATTGCAAGTCGTGTTCCTGTGTTGAAAATTTCCCTTTGGATATGGATATGGAAGTATTTAATGAAGCTTTTTGTTTGCCAGCGTTTCTCCTTTTCTGGTCTTAAGTGAAGGCAGAGAAACATCAACTTCTGAATATTTTGAGGGTAAGAAATCATTACCCTTTAGTCTTCCAAGTGTTTGGAGATACTGATCAGACACAAGCAGGATGATCAGGGCAGACAGGCGAATGGCCCACAGAAGAACATGCTTGAGTAGTCCTATGAGTCAAAAAGTCAGATGTGACTTTTGTAATTGGCTGTGCTATGTGGCTGAATCCCTGCTTCAAATCTGCCTGACTGACCAGTGCTGTAATTCTGCATGATGGCTTGCAAGCCTCCTCCATCTCTAGTTCAAAAGCACCGACAGAGAGCAGCACCTTGTAGGTCTGGGGCAGCAAAATGTGGGCCTCAGCTGTAACACCAGGCAGGCAACACACAGGGATACCAACCTTCTTTAACCATTAGGGTTTAGGAAGACCCGGGTAATCGCTTCCTTGGGAAACTGGATAGGATAACAGAGGCATCCTACTTCCCTTACAGAACAAATCCTATGAGGTCATTAACAGCAGTAAGTGGTCTTGATCTTAGCTTTCCCAGCACATGAAAGACAAAACTAATCTTTTGCTTCCCTATTCTGACCACTTGCTCTATCACCTCATCAAGGTGGCTTTACTGGGCACTGCCTTTCTTTCTTTCTTTCTCTACTTTACAGATCACTTTTCTTCATAAGCAGCACAACGATGGAAGTCAGATTGTTCTGAAGGGTGTCAGAAGGCAGGAAACTGGCTAAAAGCTTTCTGGAGGCAGGTTTGGAGTGTTGCTGGTGTCAGGAGTGTTACACCAGCATAGCACAGTAGAAAGAGTCTCAATCAGGGATGCTGGAACTTGTAAATATTTTATCAGAAACAGAAATTTGGTTTAGTAGAACCAGTGAGAGATACAGATCACCTCCTGCCTTGGTTTCCTTATTTGTACATATCTAGGTAAAAACAAAATCAGAATTTGAAGTAGTCAAGTTGATGTTTCAAATCCTAATGCTGCCCTGGTCTGCTCAAATGCTGATTCATGAATATCTCCTTGATCAGATTAATAAACTTGCCAAACATATTAAGCTCAACATGAAGTAAAAATATTTAGAGTTAAATGGATGGTGGCAGAGCACGTTGTTGCACATATAAAGAGCTTTGTGTAAATCTAGTGCACAGGAGCAGAGGTTTCATTAAAATCTCTCAGGAGGCATCTACTCTGTGATAGGGATTGTGGAAAGCCCCTTGTTCATATGGCCATACAAAGCTGCTGTTTCGCAGCAGCCGGCACGTACACTTCCTTTGTAAGTCGATGCATACACTCATCCCTTATCAGCTGTCACACTTTTCCAGGCACTCAGTGATTTCAGACCTCCACCATCTCTGTTCCTACTTATGAGGGAGCATTTTCCTCTTGCCAGCTTGCCCTCACCCCTTGTAGTCGTCCAAAGGGAAAGGCTGCTCAGGATGTCCTCCTGTATGGAAGATTCTCACAGCCCTTGAGATACATCTCTTTGGTGCCTTTGGCATTTTGTTCATCCCACCAGCCTGGGCTGCTGGCAGCAGAGGGTGGCAAAGATGTGGGCAAGGGTATAAAAGTTTGCCTGATGCTCTCTGTCTTTTCCATTGCATGGCACAGATGTCCGTGATGGTTGGCTTGCGCCTTCTGCAGACCTCACTGGAAAGCATTGCTAACCCTGAAGACCCTGAGTGTGAAAGTGAGGGCTGGATCCTGGAGAACAGCCTGAAGGACAGTTTCAAGTCTGCCCTGGAGAGTTTGAAAAAGATTGGTAAGTTCAATCAGGTGGAAGCAGATGCCGAAGGGGCAGAAGGAGAGGAAGGTGGGAAGACGCCAGCCATCACAACGGTCAGTTGAGCTTCTAATTGATGTGGACTTTGTGACAGAAAGGAATGAAAAAACTGAGAATTGTGAATATCTACATTTTAAAAGCTATGTATCAATCATCAGAATACATGTTTCTACTCCTGCTTTTTTTTTGTATATGGGAGCATACAACATAGTGTACCTTGGGATAATACATTTATCCACAGCATGACTACACCACATTCATAACTTCTGGGGAAAGTGACCCCACTAGGACTTGCCATATTCACATGTTCCCTTATCAGGAGAGTTAGTTTAGGAAAAAAAAAAAAATAAAAAAATCACTGACATCACAGACATCACACAGTGATCCATTCCACCTAATTTTGAAACTAAAAATGGAATTTAAAAAGTTAATACTTTGATTTTTGCTCAAGTTGTTTTATCAGCATACTGAATCTGCTTCAACTTTTGAAGACAAACACACTGGTTATCTGGGCAATAACACATTAGAAGCCAAAGGAAAAAAGGATTTTCACATTTGTATATAACTTAGTATACAGGTATTTTGGCAAACCTCTCTTATAACGTGATTTTTGTTTATGTGCTAAGCAATGGTATTTTCTGCTGTATTCCTAAGATGTACATAGAACAAAATGCAAACTTATGCTGAGAATTTATGTTCTGAGAAAAATTGTACTTTAATTACCAGCATCATGAAAGCAACACTAAGGTAAGATTTGGGGTTTGTTTCTCAGGGATTTTTTTCCAGCAAGTATATCCTAAAAAATGTATCATAGACTAATGCTTCACCTTGTATTTAAACAAGCAGAAGCTTAGAAGATTCTACTTGTAGTAGGTGGAATCAATGTTATGAGTGTGTGCCAGTTACAGTTATCCTGGACATTTTAAAAAGTATGTCATTTTATAGCTTGCTCCAGGATATTCAAGCCCAACTATTTCTAAAACAAGGAGGGGGGGGAAATTAAGGGTACTTAGAACTAACAATTTAAATGTTTTCCAGGGTGGAAAAAGTGGATAACATTCAACCACAAGTACTTCAAGCCTCAAACTTTGAGGCCAGGGAAAAGTAAGTTTAAATTAGACCCAGTGTGCAAATTTTTGCAGGTTTTATTTTCCCCTTATCAAGGATAGGGTATCTTTGTTACCTCTTTTTAACCAAAATGAAGGCTCATTTTGCATATGCTGCACCTCTCCAACAGTACCGTCATAGCTGGAGGACTTTGTTCTCATATCCAAAGCTGGAATAGGGAATGGTGAGTTTGCTGTGGTGCATGGCCTCAAGTAAGGGAACAAAGCATGATCTTGAGTTTATCTGCTGCTCCCAGATAAACTCAGCTAAAGGGAAAGAAACCCAAGAGAATAAGCCCCAACCCCCTGCACAAACAATTGCAGACATCTCATCTCATCCATGAGCCAAACACCACACTTATTTTTACCCAAGTTGGGTAAAACCTCTACTTCTCAGTGGGCCCCTTCCACCTGGCTGTTGGCCGGCTTTCAAACAAAGCCATGTTTGCAGCTGCCTAACCATTGCACAGCCCATTGATTTTCATTCTTAATCACTTCTGCACTTGCCCCAGCAGCACCCAGTTCCTCCAGCTTTTCTTCAAACTCCTTGTAGGACGGACAGACCAGTTCATAGAAAGACAAGTAGAGACGTGTTGTCTGCACATCAAGCCATGGTCTATAGCTCAGTTGCCAGGCTGTTTCAGGCCATTGCACACAAGCTTTGACTTTGACAGGGATTTTTGGCATCCTTTCATTTTTTTCAAAGCTGGTCAAAGCTTTTAACTTTAGTTACAATAATGAATTTAGGTACAATAATGAGTTAAAAAGTGAACTTTGTTCTTTTGTAAGACTGAATAGAAAAAGGGCAACTAATGTAAAAGCCAACTTGCTATTCACCACAGCCTATCATCTATTGCTTTGCTGAGGGACACTTTGCACGGCAGAACTGTAAAACCAGACCAACTCCTTCCTTGCTACAACTGGCTGCTCATCTCTCAGCTGGTCGGTTAGAGAACAGGATTGTGGATGGCACATGATGTGGCCACATCTATCAGAGAGGAGCTTTCTGGAGGAGTCACATGTGGATAGGAGCTGCATTACAAGGATTAGTTACCGTTTTCCTTGTGAGGCTTCAGTGTGCTGTGACCTGTACTGGTTACTTGACTACACATCTGATTTTTCGGAGAGATCTACATTTATTGCTGCCCTAGAAATCTGGCTTAGGACATTGCTTTAGACAGGACTCTCCAATTACTTGTGGTCCCTATTTTTTTTTTTCCTAGCTGTTAGAGCAACATAAGGAATTGTCAAATTGTTCTTTCAATGCCACATTGGAGAAGCCAGTTTCTAGAGCAAAGGCCTCATGGTATTAGGTAGAGAGGCCACCTGAGACAAGAAAATGAAGAATAGTACTGGAATCGGGGTTTCCTACAAATAAGAATAGTGTATATGCTAATGCTGTCTAAAATAAAGCCTCCTGGTTAACGAAGATCTTTGTAATATCTTGTGATTACTACATGACTGTAATATCACTGCTTTGTAAAATATTACATGTAAAATATCATTCATCTGATCTTAAATTTACTTTCCTGTGACATTGCAAATGCTGTTCTAGATGAAGATCTCTGCTGCCTGCATATGTAAAATTAGATATTAAAAAAAAAAAAATCACATTGCAAGTAAAGACCTCTTTAAAGAAAATGTTTAAATATATACAATCTAATACAGATTTCTTTAATTTACATTACTGTTGACTTTCTGCTTCTGAATTCATTTTTTGGACACATTTTATGTGTTCTGTGGGAAGATTTTCCTCCTTCTATATAATACTCTTAAAGAAAGGAAACCTTCCTCTCCTCATGTGCCCAGCTAAGCTCAAGATGTACAAACAGACCCCCAAATCACTTCTCTTCTACGAGGAACAGAATTTGCTGGACCATTTTAGAAATATTCTCTTGCAGTACACAGGAATTACAACATCTTCACAGGCCTTGGCTTCTAGAAGTGCCCAACAAGTGAAATTTGAAACTGGCATCCTCAGGATCTTCATCAATCAGATAAATTGTGTATATAAACTCTTCTTTCCCCATTTAAACATAACTTGCAACAGACATTCAAAATAAAGCATTGTTGTTATTTTAAATTTAGGTAGTAAAGCTCTCGCAGTCAAATCTGCCTGCAGCAATCCAACAACTTCCAGAGCCATGCCCTAATTTTCAAACTAATAAACTTCAGAAGGATGTGAGCTTGATTCATGCAATCCAGGCCACTTCTTTTTAGGTACCTCCATATGGATTGCTGGCTTAAATCCAAGTACTGAGATCTGAGAGCCAGCCCAAGGCCTTGAAGTGCCAACTTTTAAGAAATATACTTTATTTTTTAGAAGAAATGACAGAAAGTGTGCTATCTTACTGGTGAGATTTATTTGAAGGGTCACAGAACATTCACTAAAGTGCTTTAAAGGAAGAAATATAAACAGCTCCCTTTAAGCTATTAATTCCTAAGTAGCCTTAATACAATTGATAAGATTAGCCTCCATGCATTACAGGAGCTTGGACATTTTATAATACCAGCCAAATGCATGCGTGCAGCTTAGCAAAGAGCATGGGAATGCTATATTGGGCTTGTAGGTGCCACGCGCTCCCTAACTAATCGTTAGGGAAGGTTTTCAAGACTGATAGAAAGAAAAAGAAATCCCAGAGAAAGTGTTACCTGTTTCCACCTGACTTGTTTGTTTTGTAAAACAATCAAACCCTAAAATGGGGATGGATCACAAATGCTTGTAAAAAAAAATAAAGAGCATTATTAGAGATTAGTTAATTAAGAGATAAGGACAGAAAAATAGAATGGTGCCATGTGATAACAGCCCCCTGTGGGGAGATGAAGGCTTAGACAAATTTATTTCTGGTAACAGGAATGCAGCTATCTCAATGAAATCTGAAGTAATGCGTTATGTGGAACTTTTTTACTACTTCTTTTTAATTGTATCTGATCTATAGTGTTCAGTGACTGAAACACTGAAGTAGTAAAACACCTCTCATTTTACAGGCATTACTAAATTTTGACCCAAAGCACAGTTGTGAGGTGGGAAAGCTGCAGGAAACCCTGGCCTGGAGCTCAGCTTTGTGGGCACAACACAGCATCCTTCCCTGGGTACAGAACATCCCCCTGTTCTGCAGCCTCCCCCTTGGGTACAGTGCCAGAGAAAGGGCTGAGCAGGGCTCCCACCTCCCACCCGACCACTTCTTCCATAGCAACACACAGAGAACAAGTCTTGCCTGATGAACCTGTTTCTACTAAAAAGAAGGATAGTCCATAAACATGAGTCAATTATTAAGTTCATTATGAAGTGCATTTCCATAGTTTGTTCTCAAAGCAAATTTTTCCAGAGCAAAGGGTAGGGTGGGCAAACTCAGCAAAACAAGGACCAAAGGGCAGGTCTGCAGCCCGCAGTCTGACTGAAGGCCACTGCTTCATCAGGAAACCAAACCTCCGTGCATTTTGTATCATGCTTCCAGGCAAAACCAGGCAAAGCATTGCAACTCAGAAAGGGGGAGACTAAGGTGCATAAAAATCGGTAAGGCTTGATGCCAGCTTGGGCCGGGGTGGGTGGCAGTGAAAGGAGACCAAAGTATTGGTTCCCACCAGCAAGTAGAAAGCCCTAAGTCTGCAGCAAACAATTTCCTAGACTGGCAGTTGTGTTAAGACAGTGAAAATGAAGTGTAATTCTTGAAAAAAAAAAAAAAAAAAAAAAAACAACCAAACAAAAAAAAAAAAAAGCCCCAACCCACAGAAGTCACTTTGAAATACGCAACAATACAGGATTTAACACGCTGTCATCCATCAAAGAACTGCCATCCCTCCCAGATGTGCACCCATTCCACCAATGCAAACTAGGAGACTGTTGACTGCATTCATCTGTTCCAAGACACACATAGTCCCCAAATGCAAAGTTTTTAAGAATTGCTTTTTGCCTGCCCAATTACCTGGACAAACTGTCCAGAGGGCAACACAGCTCTGCCTTACACAAAGACTTTCAACTGAGTGCGAGTCTTCCCATTACACACATTTGACACAAATAACAGAGTAAGGTTAAAGATTAAAAAAAACAAGCAGAAAATACAAACAGGGACAAGGCAAATTCACGAGTTCATATGAATGAATTACATAAATTAATCAAGAGCAGAAGTAATATTGATTCTGTAATGTTGCTGTAGGTGTATTTTAAGTAAATTATGACAGTATTTCTTGTTTTCATCCCAGAATTTTAAGTGTAATTAGGTCCTAAAATTTACATTTATTCTCTACTCATCTAAGTTCTTAAAAGATTTTAGAGTATTTCAGATTATCCTTGAGATTACATGATGTTAAAAATGGATTAAATTCATTTCGGGAAGCATTTTATTAAGGAAGAGACTCACAATGATATATCTAGATTTCAAATAATTACTACTCCAGCATGTCCCAAACTCCACTAGGACAAAACAACATGCTGGTCCCTTCATTTTTGCAAGCTAGCACTCAATCAGTCATGCTGCTCATGCAGGTAGGCCTTCATGCCACATACCCGCCTCAGATATTTCACAGCTAAGCCTCTGCCACAAGTGGATCCTGAAGCTCTGAGAGCAGGAAACAACCCTATGGTTCTTCCACTACAGCCTTGGGAAACAGCGCACACCTCACTGGCCCTGCCTGAAGCAGGGGTTATGCTCCTCTGAGCACGTGTTATGCTCCAGTGCAATGAAGTAACTGCATTTGTTCCTGGGTTTGCTGACTTAGACAGCTGTTGACACCTTTCAACACCTGCATACTTTATTTCACATCTGCCCAAGCATTTGGAACACTACCCACACTGGAGTGTTTTATGTAAATACCTCACATATGTTGATATTAACTGCAGTTACCCCTTAGCCTCCCAGCTGAACACCTTGTGCTTCTGCATGCTCCAAGTGCCACACACATTGCTACCACATGGCATTTCTCTCCATTGAATAAAAATAACTCAAAACGTCATCTTTTTAGTCCAATCTTTTTCAAGCTAATATTAGAGACAAAGGGAGCTTAAAGCTTATGTTGAGTGTACAGAACAAGAAAATGCAACACAAAGTTCTTCGTTTCACGGTCCATGCAATCTTCTGAGCTTTCAGCTACTACAGCATACTATGAATTACCAAAGCCTGATGTAGATTTAAAATACACAGATGAGATGCCTGTCTAGTTCAACAGCACTAAATGCATCCCTAACAATTACTGCATTTTTTTTTCTTCTTGTAGCGTACTTCATGCCGACTTGCACATTCATTCCAGAAGTCTCTGGTAAAATCACTGCAAGAGAATGTAGGCTCCTTGGAGCCATCTTTACGGGGAGCAAACATTATCCCTCAAAGCAGGCACTTCTGTTTAGAGGACACCAGTGAATTCCATCACTGAACACATTACTGATTTCCTTGCCTTCATTATTTTTACATAACCTTTTCTCCAATTTATTAACACACTTGAGTGTTCTCCATGTTTAGAGCATTGCAAGTACAGAAATATGTTCCATACATTATTCCTCAAATATGTGGCTGATTTCAAAGCAACACCTTAGGTTTATAAGTCACTAAAACATCCCACGGTGGTCCGTACAGGTGCCATCACTAACCTGAGCTCAGCTGTCCCACCCCTAGCCAGCCTGGCTTCCCTTGCAAGATCCTACTTAAAGGACAAGCTGGAAAGCTTACCACCTCCAAGCTCACGCTGTCTGGAAGGAGACTGTGAAAATACATATTCACAAACTGAAGAAAAGTAACATTTAAGCATTGCTGTCATGGAGACGAAGATCAGTACTTGGCCTTTTCTTAGCTCCTACACCTGGCACACTGTGTAACTCCTCATAGTCTCCCTCTTCTTTCATCCTCCAAGAGGACTGTTTGATGCATCTCCCCATCAAAACACAAAAGATGTAAGGTTGGCATCTGATATTTGCTTGCCAGGAGAAGGGAGAAGGTGGCAGAAGAGCAGGAAAAAAAATAGAGGATGAATATGCAACAACCTCAAGATAAGAGTATGAAACACAGTGTTTATACTTGATACAAACATTTGTAGAAGAAGTGTTAAAACTGCTGTGAATGAAGTATGAATAGAAATGTGCACGTATGAAATAGCAAAACAAATAACTGAGCAAGCCTTTCAAGAGCAGCACATACAGATAAACAGGGATGTGACTGAGCCATAAAGAGGGTGGATCCTGAGAAATGTGTTGTTTACATCCAGCCCAGGAAGCCTGAGCCCTAAACGGCCACAATACTCGGGCAACTTCTCAAAAGCACTTTGGTAACAAGAGGAAGAAAATGAGGTTATACCATGTTGTGTGTGCCATTCCTCTTCACGTTATCATAGTGCAGCCAAGGCACCCCCAAACCAAGAAAAGACAACCAATAGTCTTAAGATCTCTTTATAAAAGGTAAAGCAGGATACGACACAAAACACATCACAGTTACTGCTGAATCCCAGTGGCTATAAAGGACCTTTCCAAAAGCCAACCAACTAACAGGTACATTGGAGGACTCAGCAGCCACTACTCCCGTAGCACATGGTCCTGGTCAGACCACTTGGAAACACACGTATTGGTGCCTGGGGATGTAAGCATTTGGGTGGACACAGTGAACTTGAAGTTGAATGAGATAAAAATTGCCCTGTCCTTCTACAGGGTCTCAAGCTGAAGCAAAAGAATGGTTTAGTATGAAGTTTCCACGTATCACCATACTCAGCTACTTCTCAGGGCCAGCTAGTGATAAGGTGTACTAAACAGCATCAAAACACTTCCTACGTGATTAGATGGGTACATGTTTAACATGTGGCATTCACAGAGCCCTGCTTAGCAAACATACGAACTATTTTACTGTAGCTTAGGCTCCTCTATCAGTCTGTAACTCATTTAACAAAATCCATATTAACAGAATGTAAAAATAATATTACTGAAAAAAATAGCTCAATACTGTTGCATAGATGTCCTATCTGAATTATCCACCACATACAGAGCTGACTCCCCCAGAACAGAACAAAGAATTGCTATTTCTCCTGACTATTGTTAGCCTCAGAATAAAATAGATAATAATAAACCCCCTTCTCCCTTGTACTAGAAAAAATTGCCTACCCTTCTGAACAGCATAGCTCTGCGGGACTTGCAGGCAGGCCTTAGAGGGCTTCCCAGTAAAGGAACTCCCAGAGCCTAGTCTGGGGCCAAGCAATGACTGGTCAAGAGCCTCGGTCGAGCCTGAGATTCCCAACCACCCACCTGCCTTGTTGTTCTTCACTGTCCCTTACCCAACAGTTGAAACTTTCACAACAGCAAACCCCCAGGCTGCGTAGGTACTGCTGGCTGGCAGCAAGGAGAGGTAGGGAGGCTCCATCTGGGCACAACTTCATGCTTTAGAGCTGCCTGTGGCATGTGCTCCCGCAGCAGTCGCAGCAGCCAACTCTACTTAGTTATCCCAGGCTAAGAGTAACGCCCTTCCATCAGCCACTGCTGGTTCCCCAAACCGAGAAAAAAACCACTCCAACAAGGTGAAGCTGCTTACTGGTAACTCAAAGTTATCAGCAACTGGAGATGTAGATGTGCTTTAGACACACACAGACGACTTCCATCAGGAACTAGATGGTGGAGACTCTTTTGCCTCAGCAATATCTATAATGTTCTTACCATGCTCGTCTTCCCTCCTTTGCTTGAACATGACCCAACAGAAGCAAACTCTGCTCCTTCTTGTTCAAATCAACACATCAACATCCAGTAAGTTAAAAAAGGAATTCATGGTAATGAGAGACATTTTTCTAAAGACAACTTGTCTCTAAGACTTTCCATCACTGTTAGAACACCTTTCTGTCTGCCTGTCCCTGTGCCTTTATGCTGAGGATATACTGAAGCAGTACTGTTCAACTAGAACCAGTTACCCAGAGAAAGCACAGTCAGATGGTGACATGTTAGCTACGTACACAGAGGCATGGTTGGCAGGCTCCTCAAGCACCTGGAAGTATTCCTGCAGAAGGCAAGCCTTGACAATAACTGAATTGAGTGTTGTTCTCATAAAGTCTCCAATCTTCTTCATGCAGGGTCAAGTAGGACTCTGGGACAGTCACCATAAGAGGCTGAGGAACTGAACAGCTAATGGTAGAAAAGTGGATGCCTCCCTAAAAAAGTTTTCCTTCAATGCCAGTTGAAATATGAAGAGCACCAACCCACTCCCACTAAGACATAGGATTGACCGGGTAACGGTCCTGGCTCACCAAAAGCAGAGCCAACTGCAACACAAAAACAGGAAGATCAGAAGACCCTTAAGAAGCCCCACATAGATCATCCCAATATCTCTTGCTGTTATCAGAGAGAGTGTCCCTGTACCAGTCACACACAAAAGCATTCAACTGTTTTGTTAGGTTAAAGGGCCCATTCCTCTTTTGCTTCTCAGTAAATCAAGTTGCTCTAAAAACACCTTATCTGCACAGTAGATGTCTTTTAGTTTAGAAAAGCTTTCAATATGGCTTCAGACAACATCCTTGGAAACAATTTAGGGAGATGTGGACTGAACAGACTGCAAGGCAGACAGAAATCTGTCTGGATTTTCAGACTCAGAGGGCAGCCCCGAACAGCTGGAAACTAACAGTTACAAGTGGTATTCCCCAAGGGCTCACGTTCAAGACAAAATCATTTAGTACTGTCATATCTGACTCAATAATCAATAACCTCAACAGTTGGATGGAAATACAGAGACACTGCTTCTTGCCAAAGGCACTTCTTGTTAATAGAAAGGAGCAGAGAAGCGGAGTTCTGGGCAGAAGGGAGGCAGACTGCATACTCTGTTGTTCATAACAAGACTCTACTGTGAAGAGATCCAAAATGCAATTCCCCTTGTGCAATTTAATCTTCCAGAAAGAAAAACAGCTGGGATCTTGTGCTGAAGGTATCTGCACAGTATGTCAAGCATCCAGCTTCTCTACACACTCGGGTCATAAACAAAATTATCATGATGAAGCTTCTAAACAAAGCAAGTAATTCAGTATAAAATAAAATGCACTTAAATGAGATGCCAGGGCTGGAGCGCGAGAGCTGGTAGGACTTGACGTCAAACATGAAAAGACAGAATGGGGTCTGTGCAGCTCTGCTTGCACAGTTAACTGTGCAGTGCCGTAACACATTGAACCCTTCAGCCCAGGTTGTTCCCTACCCTAAAGTGGGAAATGAGGCATGAATTTTACTTGCTTAGTCACCAGCATGAAGACTAGTTTAGGGACATAAAAAGAAGCTGTAGGGAACTCAGGGAGAGGCTGAGAAAACATGAGCACTTCGTCTCAGCCAACAAATTCCCAATAACATTACAGATGAAGTAGTTAGAGAGCTACAGGGAGCACAAGCTCTTGGCCCATCAGAAAGCACCAGGTGTTATCTTGGTTATGTACTTCGGCCACACCAAGAAAGAGAGCCTCTGGTGAGAGACCGGGGACAGTACAAAGCATTATCTTGAAGCATGAATGGCGTAAAAAACGTTACCAAGCTGTGTACCTTAGCTCTCTTCCCTTTAAAAAATACCATTTACAATCCTTATAAAGATGATTAGACTTTTTGGTAGAGGTCAAGAAAGGTTTAGCTGACTGAAGCAAATGACACTAATAATATAATCATCTTACATTTATAGCCAGGGAACTGCAGATGTTGCATGTCCAGGTATTTCTGTCAGCTTGTGATTAACAAGGTGACACACTTGAAGGAACCAGCTCAGCAAAATTCTAAAAACAACATTTAAAAAGTACTTATTTAATCTCAACACCAAAAGCATTTGCTTGATGCTTTCAGCTTTGTGCTGTATTCTGCTGTGATGGCTTCATGTTTGGGGATTTGGGGGGTTTCGTGTTGTTGGGTGTTTTCTTCCCCCAAACACATAACACAATCTAGATTGTACACATAATCAGCAAATACTAAAGTTACAGCCAATTTATTACAGATATTATTTCCTTATACGGAAACAATGTTATATATAAATATTTCTACATTAATATAAATACATGCAAAACAAATGAGAAAATAGAAGCCTTGAGTAAAGAGTGACTATACTTGCAAACAATTGTGTACTTTGCAATTATTTGTGGTCATACTTTACCAACCTATTCAACCTCACATTCTCTGACTCTGATCCCAGAGGAAAAAAAAAAATCCTTCTTGCTATTTTGCTTTGCACAGAGATATCTGTCAGTATTATCAATCACCTTTTTAATATTATGCTTACAGGGAAAGAGTTTTTCAATGCAGTGACATACAATTTGAAACTGTGGCACACAGCTTAAGAAGCAAGACTCTCTGCAAAGGAATAGTAAAGTCACAAAAAAGGTGTGATTTGTAAGTGACACGCACAGAAAATTGTTGATATATCAACCAGCTTACGTAGCAGGCAGCAATTAAGCATTAATGTTTTTTTCCTGCAACTTCTGCATGTCTCCTTGTAAAAAGTGACAGCAATATATAAATGATTCAATCTTTGAGAGATAGTAGAGACAAAAGTAGTCTGTACTGTTTCAAGAAAAGGAAATCAACATTGGCCAAGTTTCTTTATTTCATATTTCACATCTTCACTCAATACTGTTACTGAATATTTGAAAAATTGTCCTGTACACCATGAATATACAAAATTTATCTGAAGCATTAAATTTGTAAAAATAGAAACAATTCAGTCAGACCAAGTGTAACTGAAGACATGGCAGACAGTAGAGGGATTGATTATCTGGACTGAAGAAGTAGTCAGAAACTAAGACTTAACTAAAAGAACCACAGGTTATTAAGGAAATAGAACTAAGTAAATCAGGATTTCACTACTTTGTCAGAAGATAGGAGAGATAAAGGTAACGGATTTTATTTTAAATCAATAAGCATAATGTCAATTTTTAGAGACACCTTGGTGGTCTAATTACATACAGCTAGAAAACTCACTGCCTTCAGGCACCCTCATATCAAGTGCAAATCTGCGCAGTTATAGAATATATTTATAAAATATACTATATGCAAACATCTTTACAGAGCTTTAAATCAAGCCAAAAAGTAAATAAACTTGATGAGACAACGGAAAAAAAAATAATCGATGCAGAAGTGTGGGCAGTGTGATTGTGGCCCTTCAAAGCCAGAGAAAACCATTCAGTTTGTCAGCAACAAAAAGAAGACGGGATTTGCACCTTAAAAGTTGACTGTTAACAAAAATGAAGAAAACACCCTCTGTGCTTCTGCAAATTAATATAAAATTAGCTGTCATGACATTTCATATATTGTCATCATCTTAAAATATCTTCTAAAGCACAATGTCAACCCTTGAATAGCAATAACCAATCACGTAGTTGAAAGTGAAAGGGTTTCCCAGCTAAATTCAAATTACAAACTACATAATCCCAAGGAGTGCAATGCTCTGGAAAAAGCCTTAAATTAAATTACTTTACTTGTAAAGCTAGTGTTAGGTATTTTTAGTTAAAAATCAACTGGAAGCAAGAAAGCTGCAAGAGTACAAATGACAAAATTGGTTTAGATACACCAAGTGAAAGAGTGAATTATCCACTGATGCTGACAGAAATATCCATTTGCTACATTATTTGCTTCCTTACTTCATTCCATTGCATGTACACACAGCTTAAGTATTAAAATGCAGAATAATAAATAAAACGGCTCAGATTACTAGCAAGGGGCAAAACACAATCCCTAATTGTGCTCTATCTGGTTTCTGTTTCAGCAGTCTTTCTCTTGCAGTTCATAAGAAAAATCATAGTCGGACTTCCAAAAAGAGTCATTCTTTTTTTTTTTTTTATCAGAAACTCAAGTTCATTTGCCCAGGTTTATAACCCAAGACATTTCTGTGAAGGAAGCACAGTGCAAATCATATGACTAATAAAACTTGCTTACAAAGAAAGAAGTTTACTCGATTAATGGTAACTGGTATCTTTATGAAATACATTGTAAAACAAAGATTAAATAACAGGACTGGGTTTGAGTTTTTTCCTAATCCCTCCTTTGAAAAGCTGACTGAGTTACAAAAATCTTAATAAAGTTCCAGTCTTCAGCAGATAACCATTATAAATGCTGCCAATCAATGCCAACTAGTGTTTGATTTGCTTCTTGTGCATGTCCAATTTCCTCTGTGATACTATGTTGCTGCCAGAGTTTTTGAATCTTTTTAAACCGTTCTTTGCACAGGTGTAAGGGATTCCCACGTCTGAAAAGGAGATAATATGTATCAGGAATGACAGAACACTGCAACTAAGCACAAATACTCAGGTGCAACGTGTTAAATAATCCTTTAAAAACATAAAAATACTTACATAATCCTTTAATATTACTCTCATCAGAACCAATCAACAGATATTTTGATTAGTAAACTGGAATGCTACCTTGTCTGGTCCCTCACCCTTACTGCTCCACAGTTCCCTCCAGCTTTTGGGAATCTCATGTACAGTGCACCCAAGTCTGAGCATGGGTTTTCAGCAATCATTCCATGCCAAACCAGCTCATATTCTATGACTTTGACCAGTTGCAGAAGTAGTAAGCATTAACAATATCGAGTCCCAACACTATTGTCACAAGAAGCAAAGATCAGAGTTAAGACAAAAAACTACCACTATAAATAAAACCATGTCATAGTATTTTCACTTGGTATTTAATTAACACAGATTATACAAATAAATGAACTATATACAAATAAAAAATTCAGCCTTAGTTTCTAGGCAACTTCATAGAGGCTAACGTGATTAAAGATCAAAGTTTTTACACCTCAAGCCAATTTTATAACCTGGTACAGATCTGCTGTTAAGTATTTTTAAATCTAAAATCACATATTAGCATTAAAATGTTTGTCGATACTAGATGCAACAGCAAATATATTTTTTTAAACACTTACCTGAGTCCCTGGTCTGTCTCTCCATAGTCATCAAGATAAGGAGGAGGATAAAAGCAGCCCTTTGTTTTTCCAGCTAAAAATAGCACCTGACATTCTCGTACTCTAGAGAGAAACAGAAAAGATTTTGTGTACTGATTTATGGCTAAATAGTTTCTCATTTTCATAGACAGTGACTTTTCCAAATCTCGCTCTCTTTCATTCTCTATAATCCGCATGTACAGATTTTTCAAGGTACATTTGTTTTTTTCAAAACGAAAGATCTTACTCTCTTCCTGTTACAACTCCTCGCTCGCAGTTAAAAACAATGCAGTTTCATGTCATTACTTGCAGCTGACTTTAGGCAATCCTGTCAGTAACAAACCACTGCCTTCACAAACCACACTTAAACTATTCATTTCATGTCCACAATCACCATCCAACCGAGCAATATAAGCTGAAAAGTTCAGTTCCTTACCTAAGGAATATGCCCACTCCAGAACCACAAGTGTATGTATGTGCAGTACAGGCTCCAACATCTTCTCCTTCTAACTCAGTCTGACAACAGTAACTTTGAGAACACAGCATGGTCCCACACACAAGGCACAATGTTGGGGCTCTGCTTTTATCACCACCTGATTTCGGACACCTTTTGTTAAGAAAAAAAATCCCTTGCATGTATTAACTCCAGATGATAAAAAGATTCAAAAGTACTTTTGAACAATTGCACAGTTAACAGTTACACAGATCCTTGCAATTTCTATTTCACTGAAATACGAGGGTTTTGTTAGAAGAGATGACACATCAATATGCACAATTAACTTTATGATTCTATAAACATCTTCGAGGCTTTCAGGTTAGAAGTTTCCCAGTTCATCAAAATGAGCAGAAGGCTTTAGGGGTCCTCACTATAATTGTGCACGACTTACGAGAAATTAGATGCTTGGTTAATGAGGCAGCTGTAGTCGTCCGGAAGGTCTATTAGTTTGTTGGATTCTCTTGCATAGCTAGAATAAAGCAATCAAAATAACCACTCATATTTCAATGAATAATACATAGTCATTTCACTCTCATTCATGTTTTCCTGACTCATCTGAACGGCATCAGTGAATAATTAAAGTTTTTAAAGTTTTCCTCTTTTCTGCCATTCAACAGTGTAAAATGGCAGCACAGAAAAAAGGAACCCACAATATGTACCAACTGGACCACATCTAGTTTTCTTAGTTATATTGAAAGAGCACAGGCAGGAAGTCAGAAAAATGCATATCATATGTACATTTTTAACAAAACCTCATGATGAGGTCACTACAGGCTTAACTGACTATCTGTTCTGCTGCCTTATCAGTTTGCTTTTTATTTTCCTTTTGTCACTAATATTGAATGGAAAATAGTCTAGAGATTCCAGTTTGGAGAGTTTGTATCCTAAAGAGAATGAAATATTCATGCAATGAAAAGGACCTATTTAATACTAAATATATGTATCTTCAGAAAAAACAGTTAAAAGTTATTTACTGCAGATGCTATACACTAAATCTTAATAATCTCCAACTCCAGGAATAATACAAATCAGATTGTGAAATGTAAATGCACACTTAACAGAAGAAGTGCACAAGAACATGCTGAGAGGAAAAAATAAAATCACTGTCAAGTTAGATAACCGTGGCAAGAGTAGTTAAGAATCAGTAAAAAGGAAAAAAACCAACAATCACACATAACAGGGAATTAATTATGCAATCAGAGTATTCTTAATAGCATAAAATTGTACTGGGTTTGCATAGCAAGGTTTTTTTGTGGGTGGGGCTACAGCGGTGGCTTTCTTTTCCCTGTCCTGCCAATAATGAGTGATGGAGCAGCTTTGGTGGGCACCTGCCATTCAGCCAGGGTCAACCCACCACAAAGATATTCTGTTTATAGCCTGGTATTTAACAGATGAAGTGGTTTTTTTTTTCCCCACTCAGCCTTATTGTATGTACAATGTTCAAAGACTGACTTTATGCATTTAGCACAGGAGATTAAAATGCAGGGACATGCTTTTAATGACAGCACTGTGAATCTCATATTCATTTATACTTTTTTGGATGATTGATAACAACTATTTTTAACCAGCCTTCACAAAGATAAATAACCCAAACGCTTTTCTATGCTTATTAAGCATTAAATATGTTCTGAATTCAAAATGATTGCTTAGCAAGTAGAAATGTATGAAAATAAAAATTTTCTTTTTTAGCAACTGATTTCAATGAAGAATTTTAATTCTTAAAAAAGCTCTTCAATGGCTGGTATTTTTAAACAGAAGTTAGACATGTCTTTTAGCAACAGCATAACTTTTCAATTAGAAGTTAGAAACCTACTACAGGAAACATGAGAAGAAATGTTACGGCCTCTCATTACTACAGATCAGTCTAAAGAAAACTGTAAGATTCAACTTTGCCTTTAGAAATCTACTATTGAAGCAATATTCCACTTTTCCTACAAAATTCCAAAAGTTGCTTTTCTTCTTAATACCTTTGCCACTCAAAAAGTAGAACTGACACTACTTTGTTATAAGCATCCGTTAGAAAAAATATTTGAAGAGAAGTGCAACACTACAATTTCCTGCCTGTTTCTGCTTAAAATTTCTCCACGTTTACCTGATAGCACGTCTCTTGCCTTCCAGGTATCTTTTTACTTCGTTGTTACTACACCAACTAAAAGAAAGAAAAACAACTGGCTTTTAACTTCAATGAATATTTCCCAAAAACAAATAATTGAAAATTCCCAAGTAGATCTATTCAATAATCTGTACAATCAAATTATTTCTTTCAAGACACTTTACACAAATGTTTTCTCAAGTTTTCAAATGAATAGTAATTAATTTTTATGGACTCCTTGGAGAATACTTATATTATTATCTTGTACAAAATTCCTTATTATAATTAAACTAAGCATAAAAGTACAATTTACCTTTCTATTAACGTGTTCAGAATCTCACTGTTTTCTTGAAAAATGCAAGTGATGTTGTTTGGCAAGGAAAGATAGCTACACAAGTGTTCAAACTGGTTCGATCCATTTACTGTAAAAAGAAAAAAGTATAATTCTCATAATGGTATATTTTTAAATGACAATAAAATACATGAAATACAGCCTAATGAGAAAGTTATGCTTTTAAATAAAACTGTATTATTTAATAAAACTGTATGTGGTATGAAGTCTGAAAGAGTGCTAGTAAAGACACCAGACAATTATGTTGGAGACCTGTCAGTAATGAGAAGTAACTTTCCTCAAACTTCCCCTCTAAGCATGTTTCAAGCCTGGTAACGTAAGAACCAGAGAGCTCAATGGTCTTTAAAGTGAAAACATACTGAGTTGTAATGTCAGCCATTAAATGGCTCCTTTATGCTCCTTGTAGTCCCTGACACAAACCAAGACAGGCAATCAGTGACACCATACAGTGAAGTACCTTGGTCTCAGAAATACAGCAATTCCAAATGCCTTGCAATGCTAAACTCTTCCAAAATATTACGAAGGGTACAATTACTACATTGCCTTATTTGTGACACTAGTATGTTGGCATGAGTCCCTGGGCCTCTGCTCTCACAGCTTTCAAGACCAAGAGTACCAGTACCTCCACCACAGCACAGCCTCTTTTGTGCCTGAATAAAGGAGTGAAGAAAATTTAAACGAAAGCTGTGCTCACTTCCTTCTCATGGCCAAGTGATTCCCATTTTGCAGTTCTAAATAACACACTAGAGAAGGGCAATACAGGCCAGCCTAGGGATCAGTGGGCCCTGGAGCAGGAGAGTAGGTAAGAAACACGAAACACCCAACGCCATAGACATCAGGACATCCCTTGGTGGCTGGGACCTGCAGAGTCATGCAAGCACCTGGGACTTGAGGACTGTAACAAAGTGAGGCAAAGCCTTCCTCTTCCCCTGTCTCCTAGAACCAACTCTCTTAAAGGCCCATGGACCTACTTCTCATCTTTACAGTATCTGTAACTCAAGAACTCAATAGGTCACTACTGGTCAAGACTACAAATGTGAGAAAACTTGTTGGAGAAAATTAAAATCATCTTTTTTTCCCAAATGCTTAAGCATTTCTATTGTTAAATGAAAATAATCTGCATTTTAAATACAATTTGTCAAGAACCTATGTATCAGGGAAACATTCTACAAGTTCTCTAGCTGTTCTCATATCAGCCCAGCACCACATATCATACTTGACTTTAAACATGGGAATCATGAAGCAGTGTGAACCTCATTATTGTATCTTCAGATGCACATTCATTCCCTACATACTTCCCTGTCCTCCACATACAGTGTATGTTAATAATATCAATTATTTGGGGTGCAACATAACAAGAGTGTATTTGGAGATTTTAATGATCAGTGGATGCTGATTTGAATGAAACCAATGCAAACAAAGGCAGATCTCATTTGAAAACAGTAATCAATAGATTTAATCAATATTTCTCTGTTCAACAGAAAAGCATCAGTTTCTGTTTTATGTAATCTATAATGGCATTGGCCTCAATATTAAAAAAAAATTAAAAAAGGAAAAAAAATTAAAGTTTTTTGCCTTTTTCATCACGCAGATAGGATTTTGCACTCGTAACAAATTCACATGAATCCAAGTAGCTTCTTGAGAAAAGAGAATTCAAATGTAATTCATTTTTTCTATAAAAGTTTGTATCTTTTCTGATAGTACCTTGAATTTCTGAGGGTGCTGGGACTCCATTTAAGTAATGGAAAAACAAAGCAGAACATCTCAGGAAAGGCATCACTCCAGCTTTTAGATTCCTCCACAGGTGCCAGCCTGAGGAAACTTCTTTCAAGGCACTTGAGAACACAATGAAAAAGTTGGCTTTTATTTAGTCATTTCAGTTCAAGAGCTATATTTACTAAGTCTTCAGTAATATTTCATATTAAATTATTGACTTCAGTCAAAACAAGCATTATGCCATTTGTTACTTCAAAGTTATTTCAAGAACAAAACCAAAACAGATTAAAATGTAACCAACTGGCACAGTAAATTAAGGCAAACTTTCATAGACATAACAAGTTTTTGTGTTCACACACTGCCAATTCCAGATTATACATGTCTGCAAAATGACTAAAAGAATTGTGTTAGAGTATAATCTTCAGGATCAGATGTCTTCATGAGCCCAAAGGAATTTATAGGAATAGCTAACTTGAAAAGCAGATTAGAAACAAGACACAAGAGTTCCCAAGTTAAAAGCCTCATCTTTGACAGCACTGTATAAAGAATTCAGTCAGTAATTGATGTTGAATTATTTAAGTTAATTTCTCCCCCTCAGGAGGGAGAAAACAATTTTTTTTCCAAAAAGATTCTCCTTTTACCTTCCTGTACACTGGCAAAGAAATTTATACAGTGTAAGCACAGCTACTTCCTCTTCACTGTTAGTGCTTCCTTGATCCATGCCATTCTCTTCTGAAGAATGAAATAAAATGCAAGTTACTTAATATAAATGTGTTTGCACATCAACAATCTAATCTCTCAAGTTTTGAGAAAAAAAGTCAAAAGGAAGTGAAATATTCCAGTGTAATACACTGGACACTGGATTCTGCTGCACATCTGATAAGTTCATGTAATTGCCAGCTGTAGTGAGGTGTTGGTTTACTGGATTGACTGGTTGCATTTCTTAATGTGTTTGCTTGTAGTTGTTTACTTTTAGCATACACCACCTTATCCAGTTCCTCTCGCCAGAAGATACATTGTTTCCTTGCTTTGCTAACTGCAGCTAATTCATCATGCAATGCCTAAGCTGAGTCTCTGCAATAAACACTTCCAGGCCACTGCCACATTAGCTGGAAAGCTAGGAATCATGACTAGCTATGGTCCAAAAAACCCTGCAATGTTAAGCAATAAAGACAAAATACTGAACTGCCGATCTCTCAATACTTCCTGTGGGCTGAAAGAGAGAGCACCAGTAACTCTTATTTTGCCACTGTAAACTCCACACATTTACTGATAACACCTTAAGCGTTCCAAGTACAGATTTGAGCAATAATTTCAATAGAAGTTGAAAGAAAGTGGCATTACCTGTTGATGAGGTAAGTAAAATCTGTATTATGTGTGCCATAGTAACAAGACGGAACAGGTGAAGATCTCCAGTGCCAAGACTAACCCCTGAAAAATCCTGACAATGTATCGCAGGGAAAGAGAGCACCAAGCTTACCTGTAAAAGAAAACAAGAAAGCTGGTATATACCTTTTCTTTTTGAATCTTCCCATTTTCTCTGCTCGTGCTGCAACTATAACTTTTGAAGGCAGCGTACTTCAAAAGGGTAATTAGGCAGTTGTTACTCAAGGGAACAATGATTAACTATCAGGGCTTTTTTAAGGTGTATTTGCTGATTGGGAGGAAGACGGGTTGCCATTTTTTTGTGGTTTTGGGGTGTGAGTGGTTTCGTGTTTTGTTTGTTGGTTGGTTTTCTTGGGTGTTTTTATTTTTTTCTTAAACATCCAAAGACTACACATTCTGCCTCATTTTACCCTTTTTTTTAAATTATTTATAGGTAAGAATACTTGCAATGAATAAAGTCTTTCAATTGTATTAAGGAGTGAAAAATCCTAAAAGCCTGAACATTCTGAAAGCTTTCTAACGCAGAGTAAGCAGAAAGTTTACAATGAAGTTTTGACATAATGCCTACTGGGTCAAAACTATTAACATACATAACAAGAATACTTACCAATAAATGAAACATGTCAATATCAAGTACGCAAGGAAGATTTCCATTTTTTTCATTAGGCACCAATGCTGAGCATTTTAAAGAAAAATAAATGTATTAATTGAACATTTATATATGAAAAGATTTTACTGTAATTCAGTTACATCTTGTTAGTTTATATGTTTAAAGTATGGATTGGTTTGGAAAAGACCCTTAAAGATCACCTAGTTCAAACACCCCACCCCACTCCCCCCTCACAATAGGCACAGACATCTTCAACTACATCAGGTTCCTCAGAGCCCAATCCAACCTGACCTTGAAATGTACCTGTTTTGGTGAGAAATATGTGAATAACAGTTGTTCAACATTATTGGAAACAACTCTTTCCCACCTGACTGTAGCGTATTGAAATGAAATAAGCCAAAGCAACTATAACAAAGCATATGCTGCCATTGACTGCTCCCATAGTGTCTTCCTTTCACTGCTCAGACTTCCAGCAGGAGATAAAATGTGACTGCATCTCAAGCTCTAATGGAGAAATAAGCTCAAACACTAGCGACTAAACAGAAACACTGATCGTGGTTTGTTGGACAGCTATTAAATGCAGCGTTTTCAATGTACTTAACTTTACAAAGTTCCCTAGATTTGCCTCAAGCCATTTGCCTTGCAGGCTCAAAAATGCATTGCTAAAAAGAGTCTCTTATATTCATTATTTTCTCTCTAATTAAGAAGAGCTGGTCTATCCATCTCCATAGTATTCATATTCACAGTAACCACAAAGTATTAACCAAAGCACTCCAGCTGACAACAGAAATGCACACACTTAAATTCCAAGTAATACCATCTCAAAGCAAACACAAAGTATCTTGAAATTGGTACAAAGTATTTAAAACAATCAAAAAAGAGTTGCAAACTTCTTTACTTGAAGTAGCAAAATCTGATTCACAATAAAAGGAGTTCAAAATGCAGCAGTAAGAGTAGTTTTTCAATGTAGCTATAAGCATTAAACTGCCAAGTTTAAAAAAGACTACAGTAAAAAATAGTCTCATCGTAATACCTTAAAAATACTTCAGCTGAAGACTGCTGCTTTGCTGGCCAGAAAACTAACAGCTGAAGATGTGTGACATTTTAAAGTTCTATCTATTAGCAAACCACCACTCAGATTTTAAATGCTTTTAATTCTACAGAGCTCAACCCAAAAGTCTGAAAAACTCTTCTAACAAAAATGTGACATCAGCATGGACTTCCAAAAACAAATATTTGATAAGCTATCTTTATGTATAGTTCACAGAATACTAACACATCAAAGGTTAATAATCTTCCTTACTCCTAGCTTTGAGAAATTAAATAGCAAACATTTTTCTTTCATAAAAATAAATGCAGTATGGTTGCTTTGAAGAAACACTGATCCAGGTTCTCAAAAAAACCTCAAGCATGCGTAACACCATATACTACAAAGTTCGAGTCAACTACCTAGCAATATTCTCTCTTCTGCTTCACACAGCAAATGGACCAATCACTCTTGCTACAAACTGGTTTCCATTAAGTTCTCCCCCATAAAGCTGCCAACTGCTGAAGCAGGCGGTAATAATTCTACTATTAATGTCAGTAAAATTGCCCTGCTCTACTGACTGTAAGTATTAAAATTATCCAATTTTGTAATACCTTTTCAAATTAGTCTTCTCATGGGTGATTACTGCACTGGGCTGAACTTGAGACTTTTCACCTCTATCTACAAATGTTTCAAGCTCGGAACATTTTTACTGTTCTCATTAAAATCCTAAACTAATATTTGACATTACATAACAACTCCTTTCTTATCACAGATCCTACTTTTCAAAGGCAAGGAAGTCTGCAGATTTATTACAGACCTCTGCAAATATCTTATTTCCTTTCAACACCATATTAATTTCCTCCTCCTTAAAATTCCATTGTATCTCATTCCTTTTGTGAAGAATCACACTTCCTTCTCTTTTACTCTAGTCACCTTTCTAAAGCAGCAAAACAAACACTGGGAAGAATCAACAGAACTCCTTCACAGCAAAAAATCAATACTTCTCTTGAAATGTACCTTGAAACAGCAGACCAAAAGAAACATTCTTCCAGAGTATGGTGAAATATATAAAGGTACACACATGAAAACACCAACCCTTAGTCTATTACTTAAAATCACTGTCTAAAATAATCTTCTTGGAATCAAGACTAAAAATCATTCTGTAAGCATCTTCCTATATCTGCTATATCTGTGTCTTCCTAAAAAAGAGAATAAGGTGGTGAACTTACATGCTAATAGAGTACAAAAGTGACCCTGTACTGCCGAAAGAGATGAAACTGTCCAGTGAGCTGCTGCAAATCTTGTCAATGATGTAAGGCAGTCATCCTTCAAAAAAAAAAAAAAAAGAAAAAGAGACACTGCCACAGTTAAAGTTCCGCAATATGAAAAGACCGTTTGACACCCCTGCCATAAGTGAAAAGGCTCCCGCTGTTCTCCTGCTCCTGCAGTGTAACGCGCGTCACACACTGCACACATGACCAGCGCTGGCAGGAGCGCAGGGGCAAGGAGCTCGGCTCTGCTGCCAGGTGGAAACAAGGTGCTGGACTGGATCAAACAAGGTGGAGGGCCGGATTTGGCCCACAGGCCATGAGTTTGACACCCTTGACTTAGGGCATTCTTTTCAGGCCTCTCAGATGCAGTTTACTGGAGCAGTCCGAGTGCCTAACTATAAGTCAAAGGTATTTATATCTATGTAAATATGCAAGTTCCCTTTGGTATTCTTTTCTGGACCATCATGAGAAACCTTGGTCTTACTAAACTATGCATTTCTAGCAAAATAGTTTTGCTAGATTTGATTTTTACATTAATAATGGTTAATAATTAATGAATTATTATAATTATCATAATTATTAATTATCATAATTTATTTACTTAATTATCTAATGATTAATAATCAGATACTGATGGACTAAACAGTGGGATCCAACAAATGAAACTATCAAATAACCACAAGTTAAAATTCGGATATTTTATATTAAAGAAGAATAAATCCTTCTTTTTCCACTGATTCAGATATTTTGCTACTTGATACTTACCTGTCGACAAGGTAAATGACCAAATAACGGTTTATCTTCATCAGCTAAAATTCGTTCTGGAAAAAAAAAACCATAAAATATTTCTTTGTTGTGAATTTAACTAAACCCTAAAACTCACATATGAAGGAGCAAAAAGAGTACATCTACCTATAGCCTGTATCGTGTAAGCACAGCTTCCCCAGCACATTATAGGTACACGTGGATCTTCTTCATTTGGATGAACCTTCAAGCCTACTTTGTATGTTGCTGTACCAAAAGTTGTCAACATCTCTTTTATGCTCTCGGAATAAGGATTTCTGAAACAAAGAAACCAATATTACTAATCACTTTTTTTTCTCCATTGGCAGCATAGTACTTTTAAGGATGAGCATTCACCCCATACCTGAACATCTGGATTATTAAAATGAAAGTAGAACCTCCAGTATCTGACTTTGGATCTGGTATTCTGTAACCACTTTCCTGTGACAGATACACTCCCAGTTATTGGGGTTTGGAACCAATCTGCTTTTCCCAGTGCTAAGAATATCCAGTCCTCTGTGTCCAGCTCTGGAGTCCTCAGACCAGGAAAGATATGGGCCTGTTGGAGTGGGTCCAGAGGAGGGCACCAGAAATGAGCAGAGGCACGGAACACCTCACCCATGAAGAAAGGCTGAAAGAGTTTGGGTTGTTCAGCCTGGAGAAGGCTCTGCAGCCTTTCAGTACTTAAAGAGGGCCTATAAGAAAGATGGGAACAAACTTTTCAGCAGGGCCTGTTTTAAACTAAAATACAATATAAAGAAAAAATATTTACAACAAGAGTGGTGAAACATCAGAACAGGTTGCTCAGAGTTGGTAGAGGCCCCGACTCTGGAACCACTCAAAGTCAGATTGGTTCTGCTCACTGGAATGCGGTTGGACTAGATGTGCTTTAAAGGTCTCTTCCAACTTCAAACCATTCTATGATTCTATAACAAAGACGAAATTTAAAGAACTGTGTCTGACTGATGTCAATCTGTCAGCAGTTGGGATAGATGTCTTCCATTTTTGTGAGCAGCTGGCAGATAAATGTCTGTCCCATGTAATGAATTTCACTACCTTCTCTCCAAATGAAGAAGGGGTAAATTCAAATACAAACACACCACAGTAACTGAAATTACACATTAACATAGTCATTATTGATGCCTTGCTTGTAGTGCTGGGCTATAACAACGAGTCCTTCATCCAGTTACCAGTAACAGGGAAAGAAAGCTTAATCCTGATGCTGAAATTTATACAACAGCAGCATTGTTCCTGCATATCTATGCATCACATCCACCTCTGAAATTCTACTACATTATTTACTACTTGTGGATTGGACCTCAATACTATCATAAGAGGATCTAAATCTCTAATGAAGACAAAATCCATATTTTTGCCTTAATTAGTAAGACTTTATAGCCCAGAAGTTACATTCTATTTTCATATTACCATTTCATGATGAATTTTTAACGATTTAAGACGTCAATACATACTTTGGTTTGAAATCTGGTCTAAATCCTTCAGGTAATTGCAGCTGATCCATTTTTTCTGAATTACCAGAATGGCCTGTACAAATAAGTAGTAATAAAACACCGATTATCCACTTACACATAATTTTTACATTATAAGAAGTGCAGAAGCACAACACCAGAAACTCAAATTCTGAGCTACTCTTGCCACTTTTGTCAACTACTAACTCCACTGTAGTAGAACCATAATACATGGTCTTTTCATGGACTGGGACTGTTGTCTACACAACTACCTGAAAGAAGGTTGCAATGAGGTGGACATCAGTCTGTTCTCCCAAGTAACAAGTGACAGGATGAGAGGAAACAGCCTCAAGTTGTGCTGGGGGTTAGATGTAATATTAGGAAAAACATTTCTTTACCAAAAGGGTTGTCAAACATTGGAATAGGATGCTCAGGGAAGTGGCTGAGTGACCTTCCCTGGAGGTACTGAAGACGTGTAGATATGGCACATAAAAGACACAGGTCAGTGGTGAACTTGGCAGTTAGGTTAATGGTTGGACTCCATAATCTTAAAAGGTCTTTCCCAATCTAAATAATTCTATGATTTTCATATACAAATATAAACATTTATACAGACTTACTCGCACAGTCTTCATCTTGAAGTAAATGTAGCGCTTTCATTTGCTGGGATATTGTTTTGATCCACTGAGCTAGGTTTGGTTGGCCTGAACAGTCTAACCTGTCCAAAAATAGATAAACAGAATACTCTTATCAGTTAAGAACAAACTACATGCAGAGCTAGTATTTCACAGGCATTCTATGTTCTTCTGTTTCTTAACAGGCCTTTCTCTGTTACCCACATATTTTAACCTCAGTTCCTTTCCTATGGGTCCTACACTTCACTATCCTTTCATGCTCTAAATTCCGTACTACACAATAACCAAGGAAGATACATAAACCAAAATAAGCAAGCTCAAATGGATTGCCAGCCTATCAAAAGAGAAGATAATAAACATTTTGAAAGGAGTTTTTGGTGTGTGGCTTGTTTGGGATTTTGTTTTTTTTACATTCATCTATAGAGCAAACAGACCTGTTAAATAAAACTCTTGGTGGAGGAAGCAGAGGAATAACGGTGTTGCTTAAACATTCACACAGTGGGCAAAGGAATTCACCATTTTCTACATCATAACTTGTGTGCACTCGTAATCTTTGTTGTCTTCGTTGCTCTTTTGCTTGGACAGCATCAAAATACCTTTGGAAAGGAGCAAGATATTAATTAGTAATTACCAAATTCATCAATTCTCATGAAGATACTGTTTTGCCTTTTCCCAAACATACATAAAAAAATATTTGAAGGGAGAAGTTCTCCCCTCTGTCTCATAAAGGACGACTAACTGCAAGCTAGCCCCAGTTTCTGGCAGCCAAAATCCTCCAAAGCGTTGAAGTCACTGGGCTGTCAAAAACCACACTTAGATTCGAACTTCAGCAATTTTCATTCAGGAAAAAAAGGATGAGAGGTAAAGAGAATGATGAGTTATTAAAAAAAAGGAATTCTTCAGATTTACATAAAATTTTAACGGATGTGTCATGCGCATTATCCGCATGCACTTTCCATTATAGGCCACAACAGAGAAGCAACTGGAAAAAAAGTGGCTGACTTCTAAATCCTGTAGGAAAAGAAATTGAATTCAGTCTTTTGCCAAATGCAACTGCTATTCCAGAAGCCTGTGGGATGGTTTAGAGTGTGCCTAATAATGATCTAAAGTGGTTTGAATACAGGTATCTAAGGACATTTCCAGGAGTTCACAGCAATCACACAGGGCTGCACAAGCTACACAACATGAAGAACAGATCTTCAGTGAGCAGTGATATCAAAGGCCACAAATTAAACCTGCACTAGCAACACTGAGTGCTTATGGCCACAGAATCCTAATAGTCCTCACACACAAGGTAGAACTTGAAACTAGGCACTTCAGGAGCCGCACCAAGGAACAAAGCATGGGACTAAGCAAAGTTGGAGGCTTCAACGATTTGCATTTGTCACGTGGCATTGGCACCACATAGCATCAAACACATTTATCTCCCATCAAAAACAAAAGAATAAAAATTATTGAAAATGGTCTTATAAAACCCCTAAGAACAAAGGATAAAATTGAGTTTACGCTGAAGATGAGCTTGAACCAGCTGACAGATATTTCTAGCTCAAACTAAGCTTGATGGAGGAAATAAGAGTGCAGGGGATGCACCATCATTTAAAGCTTCATTAGAAAGCATAAGAAGTAGCAGAATATATCTACCACTGAACTGCAAAAAAAAAAACCAACCCAAAAATCTGAGCTTCAGTGTTCAGATTTATGTGCACCATAGGGGATTACACATAGGGATAAACAACCAAAGGGAATGAAAGCTGCCATGACTAGCTTTGGATTCTTCTTTACCAAGATATCAGATACTATGTGAAAATTCTTTTCAACACATCTATTACAACGATCTCTACTTACCTTTTCCTCAACAGAAATCTATTTTAATCACTCCATGAAATATCTGTTCAACTTTACTACACAGTAGTAATTTATGCCATTAAAATTAGTTTCATTAGGCAAACTGATAGTATGACATGCTACGCGGACTAAAAACTTAAATATAGCTTTTACCTTTGCCAACAATGAGCATGCATAATATGTCCACAGCTACCAGTGTGTGTTCCACATGACAGATCTGGGTGCATGAATAATGGGTCATACTTTTCTGTATTTAAAATAAAACAAAGCATGTTTGAAATAAACACTTACCAAAAAATCAACTACAGATAAATGTTACCACATTTGCGTTAAATTAAACTTTACCATAGAAGTATAACTCGTTTGATGAAGCATAAAACACATTACTAACCCACAACAACTTTAACTGTTTAGTTCATTTACAAGTATCACACCACTTTATTTTGAGCATTTACACTGTACTTAAGACTTTAAACCAAGCTTCTGGAGGCTTGGACCCTGGTAAGAGTTCCCAGGATCCACCTGCAGTTTTGATGGTTCAGTACTATTAAACAATGAATTTAAGAACAATACTCTTCAGAGCGAGAATGCAGAATGATTCAGCATACAGTTTTGCTAAGACCTTACATATACAGAACATAGACAAATCTTTGTAACAATGCCACTGATGCCTGTGATCTGTTTCACAATGTTACTTACACCCAAGCATTTTTTACTGTTACTAAGAAGAAGGAAATGTTTATCTTGTGCTTTTACAGCACATCAACACCTCCTCCCTCTCTCTATATACAGGAGTAATTTAAGGATAAGCACTTCTAATTTTAAAGTTTTTTTAACAGTTACAAATAATTTGTCATAAATAGTTGGTAGAACTTTTAGAAAATGCATTGCAGTGGTATTTTATTATTTAGAATACACATCTCTACATTACTAAAAACATGGTAGCTTTGCCATCGACTACAATGAAATCATTCACGATTACACAGTTAACATAAGAAGGTAACATTACTGTCTCAGAAGAAAGTATGTGACTGACATTCTTTAATATTAATAACTATGAACACTACTTACCAGGGTCTGGAGTAATTTTGTCTCTGTTTTTAGACAACACGGTTGATCTCTGAATAAATGCTGCCAAGACCATAGCCCTGCTGTCCACTTTAACTTCTTGTTCCTCCTGACACAATATACACATCACAACCTGTCTGTGTTCAGCTACTCTAGTTTGCTCTGGTCCCAAGGCTGTGAGTTTTGCATCTGAAATTACAGGGCTAGAATATTGAAAGAATACTAGTGAGCAAATTACGTGAAAAACATTACAAATCAGATCATGATTTGAATGCGATTGAGTTTTCTAGCTTTATGACAAATAAAATAGTTTGGGCATTTATACAACACTTCTTATGTCTCCAGAAGTAGAACGCATTCTCCAGAAAAAATTGATACCCTCCCACTACTATTACCAACTCCAGTTTAACACAGAAACTATATCTGTGGCCCTCCATCATCACCACCCCTTAAGTGCCTGACAAATTCTGAAAAAACTCTTCACTTCCCCACAAAACCATCTGCATGCTTCAATTCATATTTCCAGCTACAAGTAGATTTGCTTCCAGATCTTCAACAGACATATAATCAGCTATTTCCAATTTACTATTTAATAACATAGTCTCTTCAGCATTATTAATAATTTACTGGATGATTTTATACAAAAAAATTATTTGCCTTTTTATGGTGAGCACTTGAGGATGGGACAAGGGAGAAATCAATATTTTTCCCACCATCTTGACAGGAAGGGGGGAAAAAAGCATTCCATTTATTACTGGTTTTTTGGTCTCGAAAAAAAACTTATGAATAGTTTTCCAACAAGACTAAAAAAGTGATTTTTCAAGCAGTAACAATAAGGCAATGTAATGTCAAAGTTAAAGGAAAAAGATTCTTTTACCTATTTTCATGTACTCCAGATGTTGAAGTATCTAGCTCCTCCAAAGTCTGCTGGAAGAGTTCTTTGTTTTCATTAATGAAGTGCCGTTGCATCTCAGACATCTGGGCCATGATCTTCTCCCTGCGCAATCTGGCAATCTCAGCTTTTCGCTTCCTTTCAGCTTTGTCTTTATCACGTGAACTCTGAAATTGTCGTTCACTCAGTTATTTTTAAAATTGTTTGGTGTAACAAGATTTATTTTAGCTACTGCTATGTGTAATTTGTACTAACTTCCAAACAACGAAAATCTCATAAAAAGACAAAAGAAAACTCTACCAAGAAGTTACTTGGTTCCCTCTTTTCTATAGCTCATGCTCAATGTCAGGTACAACTACAGAACCAGAAGTGTACCTCTCTCCCTTAATCTTTAACCATGCTTTGTATTTCTCTTCCCTTTGAGCCCTAATAAGATGAAAATGTAATAAGTGACAGGTCTTGTCTCCAGCACTGCTCTCCGTCTCTACTAGCTGTACACTAAATGCACTGCGGTGTTCTAAGTCCTTTGTATAGTATCTAGAATGTCAGGTCAAGCCAAATGTATCAGCAGAGCTCATCTAGAATAAACTGCATAGTAAAAATACATGTCTTTTAACAACTTTCCAAGGAGGCTGAAGTTATGAGAAGAGTAGAAAGATTGAATGATGTGATCAGTACTACAAACAGTTGTAAGGAGTGAACTTGGAAAAGATTTAGCGAGAATACAACATATAAAAGCAAAGAGAAATAGTCCAGGGATTCTCCCAACAGGTCTTTCAAACAAATGGGTTTGATCTATAAGCTGTCAGACAGAATTTCAGAAATCACTGCTGTTCCCCATCTTTGATTTAGAGCTGCAATTAGAAATACAGTCCTTTGCTAGTCACAACCCAGACCTATTCCAGATCAGCTAACCAATATAGCTTGCTTTTACCTCCTCCATAATATTTCCTTCTGGCTCAGCCACAGGACTTGTAGAAGAGCTTTCTCTTAGTTTCTTAATAGTATTAAAAGTCTGTAAGAAAAAAAAACCCACAACTTAATTTGATTGTGACACGTGAATATAACCGTGTATACTATAATGCTAGCCAGATTAACGTCCAATGTCGAATTATAGTAAACAAAAAAAGTAGGCAAAATAAATCAATATGGGAAATAAGGAAATCATCAGGAAATATAATCAGGAAAGTTTCAAAAGTCCTCTTGCTATGATTTTCAGCAGTTATATAAAATAGATTTACCTTCAATATCCATCTGATCATGTCCTTGTGTACTTCCAGATGCGGTGCATTTTGCAGTGTTTCTAGCATAGCTAATATACTTGGAGAATTACTGGGTGCCTCTCCAGGTCCTGACAAAAAAGTACAACAGTTGATTATCCCTGACAAATTAGTCATTCACCAATATTAAAAACAACAAAACCTAAAAAAACCTTGTATAGGTTCAGCAGCTGAAGAATTCCTTCATCAAACAGGCACAACACGTAACTTCCACGTCCTCTTCCACAACTTTATGAATACCCTCTAAACCCCAAATAGTTAAGAGGCAATAATCTTAAAAATCTTGCTCACTGACTACATTTTCTTACAAGACAAATGCATTGTATGCGCTCCCTGGCTGTTTTCATCTTGGAAGCTGCCATGTAGAACTTCCAATATTTTATTTCCCAACTATTTCAAATGGAAGAGTCTTAGCAAAACTAGAGGCACCAGTCAGAAGATAAAAAAGGAGAGTCACGATTAAAAGAAAAATTTAAGAATGCAACTACAGTTTTTGCAATTGTATCTGATCATGCAAACCAATCTTTATTGAGATGTTACTTAAAGACATTAAAAACGAGATGTACTGGAAATTAGTCAACTTTTGGATCTCTCCTCTAGAAAGGGCCTTCAGTATTGCTACTATCATGGAATCTACACAAAAGTAAAGCACATTTATAGTAAAATTTTGACAGAGAAACAAATATACTTTTATGGTAAACACTTTCAGAAGAATAAAATATGAGATACTGGCATTTTCATTTATTTAAGATTCATTATACATTTGAAAAGGAAGGCATACTTGATATTTTCTGAGTGAAGGTAAATGTTACAACACTCTCCTCACTGAGGTTCTCCAGATGTTGTTTTTCTTCTTGTAGTGCCATTCCAATCAAATGCAAAACCTAGATAAAATTGTAATTTTTAGTTCTTTTCTTAAAGAACTTATATTGTCTTTTCATATAGTTTAGATAATTCATTAAGAGATAAAGAAGGCATACGTTAAAACTATAATATGAAAATAGATTTGAAGTTATTTCTATATACATAACTCTGAAGCTACATTACACAGGAGTAACAGTGCATGCTTACAAATTCTTGAAACTTTCAGATTAAAAAAAACCCCACACTATACCACTTGTATTTTTCTGGTTTCTGTCCTGTCTAGTGAGAAGTCCACAATTCTAATTTTTCTCCCTAGCAAGCACATGTTATTATCACAGTTCTCTGGACTGAAGCATGACACACTCAAAATAGTTTTGACATATAAAATTTAACTGAAGAAAAGTTAAAATTAAACTAATTTATTTTAACACTCTAGAAAAACATTTTAAAATAATATTAACTTTTAAGCCAGTAAAAACCTGTAATCTGCTTGAACTTAAAAATTGAAATTGCACAGTTTGGCACTAAAATAGCCTAAATGGCATTTTAAAGCCTAGTCTTGTGTATCAGAAAACATGGTTTATTTCCCATTCAGAGTATTCTGGATATGTCAACCCACATTAAAATTTTAAAATACATATTCCCTCCTTTAGCTTAAGCACAAATTTAAATAAGGAAACATACCCTTTGCAGCATGGACTCTGACCAGGCATAGCCATTGTGCTCTACCGCCCACTGCAGTATAGTACCCATAATGCACAGCATGACATCACACTGCAGAATATTAACCAGACTTGCAAAAAGTGGGCAGAAAGGAGGAAGAGCTGGCGGTGGAAGCGCTGAAAGGGAAATTTGTGTGTTTGACATTTCAGCATCTCTAAAATTTGCAACATTTGTATAAAATGTATGACTTTCAAACAGCTTAACTCAAAACAGAATACAGCTGCTTGATAAACAGCATTACAGATACCAGGCTGTAATATTCAGCATGGCTTGCATGTAACATAAAAGCCAAAGAAATAAACTGTTCAGAAGGCTCATTCCACGAAGGATCAGATTCCTGTAACAGGAAAGCATACAGGAAACTGCTATATTTTCAGCCAATTTCTAGCTAGCCCAAGAACACAATACCAGTGTCAGGGTAACACACAACCCTCTTCTCCCATCTTCTAACAAAGAAAAATACCTGTATCTTCTCTGTTTTGTCTTCTCAGCTTTCTCTGCGCTTCCTCTGCCTGAAATCCAAGAATGATGTCAATATTACTCAAAACCTGTAGAACTATAAAACCAATAAAAAAGCTTTCATGCTTTATTAGGTTGTTATTGTTTTTCCCAGCCTTATGGAACTTTTTTTATGTGTCTTTTTCATTTGTTTTACATTCTACTCCTAAAGTAGGGCACACATCTTCAAAATTAATCCTTCCCTTTGAGCCAGCCTGTATTCTTTTACTGAGACAACTTTGAGCTAAAATGGTAATTTCCATAAAGATAAGCCTGTTCAAATACTTTCAGTATAATAAGATGTAAGTGAACCCACAGACAAGCTCCTCAAGGCAAACTAATTTCAGCAGCTCTCTATAGGGCACAGGATCCAGTGGCACAGAAATCACTGCAAAATCCTGGGAAAATTTCATTAACATTTCAAGTAAGTTAGATTTTAAAAGTTAACTTTAAACCAGCTGATAATACTTCTTCACAGAATTAAGCTTTGAAAAAAGGCAACCTAAAAAAGACACAAAATAAAACCCAGAAAATTAAATCATTAGTTACCTTTGACTGCTCTGCCCTTGAGAAATGATAGAAATACAGATTGAAGTCCTTGGCACATTCTGGTTTTAATTCATACAGCCCTCTGCCAGTTAGTCCAGGTTTCCTACACAAAACAAAAAACCCCCAACAACAAAAAGTTCATTGGTTATTAACATCTGAGCACAAATAGTTAACTAGAACAGCTCAACAGGCATCCTAGACATCAATAAGGAACAGTATTAAGTATGATGCACATGAGTAAAGCACCATGATCCAGCCCTCTTTCTTCTATTCTTTCATTTTCATCAATATAGATATTCAATATTTAAAGTCAAAACATTAGAATAAAGGGAAACATACTTGAAACATGCTACTTCTTCAATCACACTTTCCATTCCTGTCTCTCTGTTCTCCTACATTGAGTGAAAAGGAAAGACTGTGTTACTGTAGTTCCTGGATTAAACACATTGAAATACCATACAACGCTAGATAAGCATGCAAACCAAATACAGTACAAAAGTCATTTGATTAGTACCCAAGAAAAAACTAAAGCATGTAACAAGAAAATATATTCAAGAATATCATCTCTAAAAGTATTTTTTAAAAATCATGTTACGTCAAGTGCTTAATTTTTTACTGTTCTTCCCTGTCACGTTATATCCATAACTTGGATATAAAAGTAACAGAAAAAAACTCTAAAAGTTAGTTTACTCAGCATATCTTAGGAATATAGAGTCAGTATTTCTAGGCTTTAGGCTTTTAAAATGAAACTAGTACAGGAAAGCTAAAAAGACAAGTCACCAAAAAAATGGTAAAACAATCACAAAAGTCAGCAGGAGAAATCACCCCAAATATGTAACACTAAACACAAATTAGCTTTTAACATTCCCATCCTCTTCCTGTAATACATATTCACAATAGTTAGCAGGCCAATGATAAATTATTTAAGACTGACAATACAATTTTGAATTCCAGTTTAAAACCTAGTTAGTTCTTTCATACAATCTTAAACTATTTTTGAAAAAGTGTAACATTACCCTAAAATTTGACTTGTCAAATTGTTTAAAATATTTAAAACACTGAAAAATATTTCAAAATTTATCTTGAAAGCTACTACCAATACAGGAAAATATTGGTTGACTGCCTTAAAAAATTATGTTTAAAAGACTACTTCAAAAATATTCTTAAAAAAAATATTAAGCTTTGCCAGCTTACAAAACCACTCACATCAGAATTCAGATAAATGCTTCTGTACATGCAAATGAAGCATTTATGTTACACAAGTCATTATACTGTGCCTGATTCCAGGTCTTTTCAATTACCATTAGGCTTTGAAATATAACAGCTTACATTTCTGGACAGAAAAGCTATCATTCTTCTACAGCTCTTTTCCTACCTTCTCCATAACAACTAATAATCTGTACTCATGCTAAGTTTACTCTTAGCATAATCATGCTGCTCCCATTCCACACTGAGTGGCGTAAAAGCATGTAAGAAAAATTTTTAGGAACCAGCCTTAAAAAGGTGAATGTGCTTTTTTTCTTTTCCCCAAGTTACTCACATCTTCAGGTAACGCCTTTACCAATTCACTGTGAGCCATTGGTCTGATGCTCAGCTGATGGATGATCTCTCGTTTGATTTCATCTGTCGCATTTACCTGTCCTATCCCAGGACTGAACCTTTCACCTGTAGAAATAGAAGATAAATATTTAAAATCCTAAAAAAAAGCTATTTCTCTTCTTTTGCAACTTAAAGAAAAAGACTGGAAAACAAGCGTCTTCTGTAAAATCTTGTCTTCACCCATCAGTGAAAGAGATTCATGACATTAATCTAAGCTACTTTCAAGGCTTTTCTCCTAGGAAAGAAGTTAGAACCCCAGGAAGTTCAAAGTAGAAATGAACTTGAGATGAAAATGAAGAATGCTCATTCCAGATCACTAAACAGACTCAATTTCAAAGGTTAAAGGTGTTCTGCACTTACCAACAATCATTATAATCAGGTATAGCATCTCTTCTATAAGCGTGTTATTTTGTTGAACAACATCCTGAATCAAAATAAACAAACAGAAAATTTACATTTTCCTATTAAGGTAAAAGAATTTTTCTACACCTTGAAAACACTTCTTCACTGTTTCAAATCATTGCCTGTTTTCAGCCTTAGCACTCCCAAATTAAGCTGAAATGCAGTCACAACCACTATAAACTTCTTTAACAATGCAAAAATTATGCATCGACTTCTGACATTAAGGAGTTTGACTGGCAAAAATATTTATGCATAACTGGTCAAATGAAATTAAAATAAGATAAGTTTTGCTTTTTTTAATCAAGAAACTGCACAATCTTGGTACAACAGTATCTGATACACTTTTGAAATCAAAGTTGCAGATTTGCTATTGCAGTGGTGCATAAATACCTTGTTAGTGTTTTCCGTGCTAAATCTTTTGCCATAGTCGGGAGTACTAAATATCTGATAAAGTTCAAAGCGACTCAGCATTATCATCAAGAAGTGATTCGGATCCATCATAGACACACCTGTCTATTAAAGAAAAAAAAATTATTATAAACATAGAGTGGGTGTTGTTACAGCATGTTTGTATATTTATATAAAACGCTCACAGTATATTTTTTATTGAATTCATTCTTCTCTCTATCCTGGACGTTAATAATTAATTTATGTTTAGTCCCTTAGGATCCTGCTTGTCAAAGGTGCTGTCACTTGTGTTATTGGAGTCCCACGTTTATCAATCATTTCTGATGCCCTTTTAAGTATAAAATATTAACAGAATCATAGAATGGTTTGGGTTGGAAGGGACCTCAAAGCCCGTCCAGTTCCAACGTCCCTGCCATAGGCAGGGACATCTCCCACTAAATCAGGTTGAACAAAGTCCCATCCAAACTGGCTTTGAAGGTTATTATTCACAGTTATTCCTTCTATCTCAAATACTACAAATAAAATTCAATGAAATACTTTTGGTTGTTGGTTTTGTGCTTACAATCCCATTCCTGCTTCAACTTTTATCACTTAGTATATGGCACAAAGATTTTAAAAACAAATTCCAACCCTCAAAACAAAGGCTGACGACTTTAGAAAGACTTACCAAACCTTCCTGGAAAGAAGAACATTAATGTTTGAAAGTAGCCACAAACATTTGCTTCCATCTGAAAAACTACTGGCCAAAGTTTTTTCTGTATATTATACAATGTCTCTCAGTTAGCCAATCACAAAAAGTTTTTCTTAGTTTGCTACTGTTAATGCAACCATCTTTGAGACAGAATAATTTCCAATAAAACTGAAGGACGTCTACCCAAAGGTACAGGTGCAGACGATCATTAAAAATTAGGGGCAGATGAAGCATCAGGGAAACACATCTGAAAGCTGAAATAACTTAGGTCATGTGCATCATCTATGTGTTGCTAACTCTAGGTAACATCTGAGGGATTTCCAGATAAAATATTTTGCTGTCTGAGTGAACTGCAACACCCTAAGCTGCAAGTTACAGCTTTTGTCTCTCTACATGTAGAAGTAATGCATCAGATCTCTCAGTAAGAGCCAAGTAGACTGCCAGATTTGTGAAATCTCTTCTGAAGGAAAAAAAAAAAGAAATCACAAACTACTATATGGACTTCCACTTTCTATCCAGCACTTTAGATGCCAACTTTAAAGAGAGAACTGACATCACAGATGTTGAGTACAATACTGAAGACTTGCAGACTCACACAAGTGCCAGTACAGCATGACTCATTAGTTAAAATATTACATTCCTGAAGATGCAGCATTACATACACATTACAAAGAAAATTGTGCACTTTACACAGTATATTGACAAAAATAAGGATTACAAAGACAGCATTTCCTTTACATCATTCCATAAAGACACAGATATAACACAAAATAAAAGTCCTTCTGCAAAACCAAGTTTTTCTTGTCATTAAAAGGTTCTGATGGAGCCAAACCCAAATGTACACATATTTTGAAAATGCTTGACAAAAATGTAAAACTGGTACATGCAGTTACCTGAAGCATTACTATGTCTTTGTCAAACATCTCCCTTCTGCACTTCACATTATGATAATAATAAATCTGAAACAAAAAACCCACAGTAATTAATAAATATAATATTTAATCAAAACTTTCAAAACTTATTTTCATTCTGGAACAATAAACTTAGTTATAGAATATTAATAAACAAAAAATTCATCTGATTTTTTAAAATTATACATTTGAATGCAAAAATATTTTTATATAGCACAAAGCATAATTGCTTACTAGGATGTATTCATCTAATGTCTAGATCGCATAAGCTTAGAAGAAAGTCTTGTGCACCTTTCTGGGTTACATTTTAATATATCTGCTTCTTTAGCAATTAACTGTTTGAAATTCACAGGAGATAAAGCCCTTGCAGTTGGAGAAATGCGCTTTCTTTGCTTCATGAATTGCTCTTCTATCATTTGAGATACAATCTTTCTGGACTCATCAGTTTCAGCAACCCATTAATATTGCAATAGAACCATACTTAACCCAAACCGTCCTGGGAATGAGTTCAACAATACCACACCAAATAGTAGAACCATGACAATCACTGTATGGCACTGAAATGTGGGGAAGGTTGATTCCCCCACAATTAAGGAAGAATGAAGAGGGTTGTCAAGTTTCTACCTGGGACTGGGAACAACCTTCAGCATGCTAAACTCCCACGGAAGACAGGCTTGCCTTCCCTCCTTTCTCCACACTAATAATCCACACATAGATGCCTATTCCTGACTCTTGGGAATATATTCAGAAGGAGCTGGCTGAACTTGAGCCCAAGTAAAGAGAAAGGACTTACAGACTGCAAGATCCATACTACCTAAACTAAACCAGGCTCTTAACTTTAAGATGTTGACAACCAGAGGAAATTACAGAGACTTATTTCTCCATCAAAAGCTATGCTGAAATTTCAGATTCAATACGCGTTTGCAGTAATATGGAGACTGCTATAATGGTACACAACTAAAGTTCCTTTTCCTTTAACAATGACAATAAAGGACATCACTTTATAAAGACCCTTTAGGTTAACAGGTAAGAAATGTCAGAATACCCCACCTGTGGGGTTCCTCCTGGTGGCACTGACACTACATTACCCATTTTACAGTCGTTACGCGTGAAACACCAAAGACCTAACTGATACAAACACAGAGAACATAAGTTTAGAGACATATGGAGCCAGTTTCCAGAAATACAAGAGAAGGATGAAAGATAAAAGCCCAGAAATACTGAACCATGCTGGCTCTAATGCTTCTTTTGTCTTTGGATTTCAACTACTTTATAAAGATAAATATCATCTTAATGATGCTAATTTTGTATTTGAGACAGTTATGTGAAGATGACTGACATATTACCAGAGACACAGATCTAGTTCTGCAGCTGATGCTGCAGTTGGACAGTATACAGTAAAAAGGCCAGGAATCATTAACTGCGTTACACTAAAACTTCTTTATGCACAGAGCACAAAGTTCATTGAGCACTGTAGAAGTCATGAAACAAAAAAGTAACTTCTGACTAAGAAATCAGAGACCAACATAAAAACATAAAAACAAATATTCAAGTCATCAAAGTGCTGATATAAATGCACTTCCATAAAGTTCCACAAACTGCACAAATGTGAAATTTGAAATCAATACAGAAAAGCAAGCTTTGAGGTCCAAAATTATCTCGAGGGAATATCAGAAAACAATGATTCTACAGCTACTGTGTACTTACCTGATTAACAAGCGAGAACCCATTTCTTCTCCACATCCCTGCATGCACTTGGGCACAGAGGACTAGGCATCGTAGAGGATGCTCTATTAACATAGGTGGGCTAAGTTCACTCTGCATTAAGAAAAGGCAATATTTTGATATAAACAAAGAAAATAAAATAGGATTGAAAAGAAGGACTATATTTGTGATCACGAACTTTTTTGGCAATACGGAAGAGAAGCAAATCCAACACACATTACAGAAGTTTGATGAACCTATTCACATCAATCCAACTGCTGTTACTGCTCCACAGAAGTATTCCACAAGGGTTTAGGTTATCCTTATGGCCAGCCGGTTTCACACTTTAAAACATCAATGCTATCAATTTAATAATATGGTCATTTGCTTTCTTTCACTCAAATTTAAATATTTCTTTCAAGAAAAGAATGAGAATTCTTCTCTCAGCTTTCTCCTCTTAATTTATCTTATTCTTTTTAACTTCATCTTACAAAAAACCCACATATCAATAAGAAAACACAGGAAGCAAGAAACAGCTGCTGAAGAAAATCAGAACCTAGGCCAAGGTGAAGGAATCAGATTCTGCTTGCAATTCCCAAAGCCAGTTTCTACTTCAAAATGAAGGCAACAGATGAGGAACAAAATAAAAATATTAAATCTGAGTCTAAAGTCATTTAAGAGAGTAATACTGACTGCTTATGCTCCTGTCATTAATAGCTATATATTCATGTTCAAAAGGTAAGTTTATCTACTAAAGAAAGTCTCTCTGAATAGAATTCATAGCAAAAAGTTCCTTTGTTTTATTTAATAACATCCTACACTTAACATGACCAATTTCACCTTCAGCATTAATTATATTTAATGAATTACATACCAGGGGTAGCAGCTCTGGAAATTTATATGCCACTTCAGTTTTACTCAGCAAAACATGCAAGCCTACATAAACAGACAAAACAAATTATACAAATAAACAAACATATTATTACCCACAAGATTTTATATAATTTGAATCGAACATAGAGGTAATTTAATTTACTATCAAACAATTATCTAGACACAGCTACCAGTAAGTCAGTAGATTTATCACTCTAGAACTACACAGCTATTTCCTGAAGAGAAACATTACAAAGCATACATTTTAGAAAAATTGAGTTTTCCCATTGTATCTGTATAAAACTTGAAATACAAGTGAGATTTTTGCCTCTCTTTTGACTCCCATGTCCCCTCAGTGACAATCAAGAGTCCTTGGTCTACTGGGACAAATGATCAAAAACAGATACCCTTTTATCAGTCCTTAGAGGTTTATAAAATACCTAAGGAGCAATGAGAGCCTCACAAAATACCTAAGGGTTTTCTAGTTTGCTTTGTTTTAGAGCTCCAAGGGCTTTGCTTAGAGATTCAAACATTCAAAGTTATTTGATGTTGAGCTGCATAGTATGTTACATAAGAATTCACGTTTTCACTTCATTACCCATGAATTTATTTTTATTATATTACTGTTTGATCCTGTAAACTAAACTTCAAACAACTTCTTTAAACAGAACGGTTGGGCACAATAGGCACAAAATAAAAAGAAAGGCATAGCTTAATTTCCTGGTGACACATTCGTTTGATAGATCTGTTCTCTAATAAAATGCTGATCAGTCTATTTAATCTGACAGCCAAACATATTTCAAAACAGCCAGCTACAGTCCATATTTTGTTGCACTTCTTTTGCATCCCTGTAGTGGCAAAAGCAGCAGGAATTGCCTACAACACACCCCACTGACAAATCCAGACACATAAGACAATTTCTTCCAGACCTGAAACGATTACAGCTTCTCAAATGCTTGGGAACATTTTACCTAGAGGCTATCAAACAGCTAGAAAATGGTCAAAATGAATCTTTCTCAGGCTTTAAACAATTGCTGTGTGGTTCCTTATGCACACACAAACACAAGTCACATTTATACAATATTTCTCATTTCCTGAAATATTTTTAAACTAGCTCATACCTGCAAGTAAACGAGAAACTGGGAGATGAATGCTAACTTTTTCCTGAGAAACACAGTATCTGATGGTCTCAACTGAATGTCCACACATACTGAGAACAATGGGCTGCTCTCCATCAGTAAAACCACTATGACATTGCATCAACACAGCCAGGCATTTCTTGTAAGCTTCAATTAACACTTTTTCCTAAAAGGAAGATCACAGTTTACAGAGATTATGAAAAAAAAAAGAGCTCTGCAAAATAATACAGCCAACGTAAACATGTCTGATGGGTTTGTTTTTTTTTTTTATTAACAGTTCTGCAAAATTAACATAAGCTATTAAACAAGAGGAGCTGAATTAAGGGCAGACAGACTGCAAAACTCATACCAGTATTCCTGATTAGAAAAACACCCACTAGTTTTAATTTTTTTGTAACTGATATTACGGGAACTTACTGAGCAATGGTCATGCTCGGCCAGCAAAACCTGTACATTAGCTGACAGTGACAGAGTAGAGCCAGTTTCAATGTTCAAATATTCTAGGATCACTTACACTACAGCCATCTTTTACCATACTGAAATTTTTTACTCCTGAAATGTGACACACTTACTGAGTGGAAACATGATTTATAATCAAGCACCATTTGGCAGATTCAGAGCCTACTCCTCTATTGCCTCTTCTCTGAAAATTATAACCTGATAGTGTTGCAATAACCCCTTTCAGAAGTGTTACAGAACTCCCTCTGCAATTTTTTAAAAGGCTTAACTATGTTCTTATGGCCTGATCATTTCAAGTCATGAAAGATATGTTTAAATACAGGAAAGATTTGTACTTGTTCAGAGAAGACGATCTTGGCTTATGGTGCAGTTATTTATTTAGCTCAATTGTTACACATATTAATTGTTAAGATTCTTTTCGCCCCCTTCACATATTCACACAGAAAAACAGTTCAGAAGGAACTTACATCTAATGCACACCAGTCCTGAATCATTGAAATAACAAGTGTTAATTTCATCTGCAATGTAAACGCTGCTTCCCATTCTGGTTCCATTTCTATGTGCTGTCCTACTTGACGAGTGATTGGATCCATACCCTAGAACAAAAACATTTATGCATTTCAACAAAATATCACTGACACACATGGACAACATGAGCATCAGCAAGACAGTGGTTACCTGTCATAAATATATTGTTGCTAAAATAGCAAAAAAAGGAAGCTCAGAACCATCTGAAAATTATACACATTGAAATAACAAGGAAGTGAAACAGGAATTGGATGAGAATAATACTGGGACAAGAAAGGTTTTTATGTATGAGCTCTAATTATTATTTACACCTGCAGAGATTTCAGTATTATGAGCAGTACAATGTGTGCACGCTTATCTTACACCCACATTTTGGATTTTTTAATGTCTTTTCTAGGGATGTGCTATTAAATGCACTGAAGTACTAACTAAATACTGGGTACCACAATACTTCATAAGAGCCTGGCTTAAGAAAAAAAACTCCAGAATGATTTGAGGATTACAGTACATTCAGGACACTATCATAAATAGACTAACAAAAGCTAAGTACTGAGAAACATACGCTACTGGAGTACTCAAAAACGGAAGTGATTTTAACTTATAACTTACTGATCATGCAGTGAATTTGCCCTTGTAAAAGCAGCACTGCTTTTAAAATACTCCTCTTAAGGTAACATGAAAAGGCAGAGGGGAAAAAAAACCCCACAGCGAAGAGGCCTATTTTTATGTCAGGACTATATATTCCACAATACGAGAAGCAACTCTGCTCACACTGGAGTAGTAACTGGAATTCTCACTACAAGGGGAAGTTGGTTAAGATGGACCAGATTTCACTCACACAATTAATTGTGTCTTATCTGCCTCCACAGCTGCAAAATATGCCTAAAACAACATTTTCCTTTTTGAACTGCTCTTCCTTTTAACTGCCCTCTACAACAAACTAAAGTTAAAACAGTTAAGTGAACTACTGTGTTTCAGGAAAACAAAGACTCCAAAAGTTACACTGTGCTGAAGTTATAAAATTGAAAGGACATTAAATTTTCTCCATTTTTACATCAGGAATGCTAACTTCCTGCTTTAGTTTTGCAAAATTTTGTAATTCAGATTTACATACCTGCATACATTTGAGCAATTCTAAGAAGGCATCAAAACCTTCTAGGAACTTCTGCCTCAAGTCATCTGACCACTCAGTTGGCTTACTTATCAACACGTACCTGGGTATATCAAAAAGATGCAACTATTAATTTTATAATTTTTACCCTCCTTGATTGATCAGATCAGCACATGGTTCGTATACTTACTTAAGATCCAGAATAAGGCTCTGAACACGCCTGAATTTGAAAGCCTGCACAGCAGTGTAACGTTCAAATTGAAACCTGCCTTGGATGTCACGGTGCCGTAAGTGGTCCATAAAAGTTTTGATGATAGTGGTCATGAGATTTTCTTCTGTTATTAGCATTCGAGCCTATGCCAAAATACATTAAAATTTGCGTTAATTAGGAAACACAGCTAACAACAGTTTCACATTGCACCATGAAATTTATCAAATACATAAATTTTTATCCAAAACAGTTAAATCAATAATTAAACCAGAAGAACATACTGATCTCCAATCTTCAAAACATACACAGAAGAAAAAAGTAATCTAGACAGGAATTATCATAATCCAGATCTCTTTCTTCAGATCTCTTCTGTACAGAAGTTTGGTTGTGGTTAGGTTCCTACTAACCTATACAATTCTGACACAAGACATATGTCATTATGTGCCTTATAATTAACTTGTACCTCCCGCTTTAAGTATGTGTTGTCTCCTCTCATATAATTTAACCATGAGCCCTTTAGGGGACTGACAGCACTTCTGTTTTCCATTTACAAACTGCCAAGTACTGTGGTGAACAGCACATCTTCTGAACTGCTAAGCAACTGTATAGCGCAATTTCCAGATGGAAATCATGTGAAATGACTTTTGTTTACCCTCAAGGGCTATTATGTATATATTGTAGGAAACAGATCAACAGGCTCTGCAAAGTCTGACAAAGACAGTTTTCCACACCCAGTCTAACCTAACCCAACCCAAAACAGAGCAGGAGGCACTAAGAAGTTACTGCCATCTCCTAGAGAGGAGCTCTTCCAGAGCTTCTGCATTATGTTGGTTGTCCAAAGGAAAACGGATGAGTCTTGCACATCTCTGATCCCATGAGCATTTTGTTATGTGGCTGGTAGATTCAAGAGGATTGGCCACTTTGATCTACCTCAATGACAGTGTTGTTGTTGACTAGAACTTTTGGGGTTCTACAGATGCTAATGATACTCCAAAATATGCTTCCTAAAATGCTACCGCAGGGGACAAAAAAAAAAAAACAAACCAAAACAAACAAACACAACCCTGACTGTTAACATTTTTCCCAAAAATATCACCACCAACCCAAAACCCCATATTCCTTCAAACCAAAACACTTCAGTTACTTGACAACTCAAACTCTTAAATTACTAAGATCAGTTTGAAAACGTTACTGAGGTCGGTCGGATGTTTTTATGTTCTTCAACTTATTTGTTCAGTTAAGAATCAATGGCAAAAAACCTAAGAATTATGTCACGTGGTAGAATTACTTTCATGTCAGTCTATTCTAGCCTTCCATAAAGCCATCAAAACAATTTTTTTATGTTTTTGAAAAAGAAAACCTGCAGAAGGGACATCGCAATTATTCTCCTCTAAGGAAATATTTGAAATTCCTTTTAAAAGGGTATTAACGCACATATTCACCACCCCATCTGCCAAAGGAAAAGATAATATTATAACCATTTGAACAATACTAGTTGATTAAGTCTAACTGTAAGTACGACTATTAGCAATATTCTTATTAAAAGCAACAAAAACAAAAGAGGTAACACAATACTGCTCTGAACCATGGAAACAAAATCCTGAGGTCTGCTGAATTCCCATGAATAGTAGCCACTCCTAGGAAACTAAAAAACAACTTTGTTCAGTACCATAACTGCCATGCTACTATTGAACTTTGAAGCTCAATTAAGCTTATTAAATTTGGAAGGATTCAGAAGTAGTCATTTCTTAATTCTCGTTATGAAATTCAGTTTAATTTCTCTAGCTCATAATACAAGCAAAGACAGACTTATTTGGAGACTAGAGCAAAAAAAAACATGTTTCCCAAACAAGCATAAGCAAGTGAAAGACCAGCAAAGTCAGTGAGCTGGGAGAAGTAACAATGCCTGAAGCACTCGATCAAAAATTAATAATAGGCATCATCCAAGTCTAGAAACACGGAAGGGAGTAAGGAATATCATGAGACAATTCTTGCTGGCACTTGACATGACTGGAAAAATTTACATGAAGTGGATCGTCCATAAAACTGCACCAGAATGGTACGCTCTGAAACTGTGATATGCAAACCATTTGGTAGACTTCTACAAACAGTAAGTGTGGCTCAGCATGATGAGGAATTTAAATGTTACGTGTTTGTCTCTAAAGAAACACTAAAGTACCTTTCTAAAAAAGAAAATATAAATAGAAAAAACAAACATCCAGCTCACTCTGGGAAGTAAGATTCAAACTTTACAAGGCTGAATGCTTTAACTTCTAAACCCACTGCAATGTATTTAAACAGCCTGACTGCTGTGCAGCAGCAGTACTGCATTTCCACAGTAATGTTAAAGTAATCTGGAGTCTTGATTCGTGAACCTTGAGTGGCTTTCAACAAATAAAGATTTCCTTTTTTTTGGTCTTTTAGTACTTACAAGAGAAGGCACTGTGAATATCTGTATCGAGAGGTCAGCAATTGAGAACTCTCTGTCGTGGTCATCTTTCATAAAATCACTCTGCAATCGCTCATAGTTCTATTAAGAAGGAGGCAAAAAAAGGCAAGGAGTGCCAACTATCAGTTTTTAAAAGAAAGACAGGCACTACTCACCAGAGTAGGTACAGTGAAGAGTTGGACAGACAGAGCAGCCACCGATACTGCCCGTTCGTGATCATCCTCCATATAATCTCTCTGCAACTGCCGGTAATTCTAAACAACAAGGGGAAATTCACCTCTAATCCACACTGACCTGACTTTTTAATTTAAATGTCTGCTCTGCGTAACTTTAACGCCATGCTAAAGGGAAGAGTATTTCTTACAGATTAATATATAGATATTTTGTACAAAGAATACAACAACTTAATCTGCTCACACATGAAATCTACTCACTCTCATTTTCACAATAAAGACTAATATTTTATTTTCTACCCCAAAAATTATTTGTCTTCAGCAGAGTGAGCAGAATTTCGCAGTGTTGATTTAAAGCATTTCAAATACCACTTACTGCAGAAATACTAATCACCATAACCAAATTTCAGCACTATTTCTGAGTAGTGCTGTAACAGCTTACACCTCAACAATGAGAAGTGATTAGCTCTTAAGAAGTGATAGCCTGGATTGTTGATGGTGAAGACAAAAACATCTGAACTGCTTTAGTTCTGGGGAGCCTGGAAAGCCCATTTTCTTCCCAGGAGATGAGATGCCATTATAACTAATATTATAAAGACAGAAATAAGTTAGTCAGTATTTCATTTCATCTTTCCACTTTCAAAAAAAATTTGGATAACCGTTCATTCTAAGCACTGTACACTAACTAAACTCTCTTCACTAGACAGTGTAAGCATTTAATGGCTTTTTCTAAGAAAGATACTTACTCTTGCAAAGCGGATAGCAAAAAGTTTCTTGTATTTCAAATCCATGAGTAGACTGCTCATGAATAACTGGTGATACACATTTCTAGCTCCTGCCAAGAGAAATTTATGAAATATTGGATGTCAGTAAGTACTACCAACATATTATGGAAACACTTCAAAAAGTAAACTTTTACAGAATGGAATACGTGTGCATTTCAGAGGAGAAGCTGCTTTGATTAAGTCTGTCAGATGGTAGCAAAGGGCAAAGAAGAATACATAAAACAAAATTATTCAAGCGGCATTATTTATTACTCCTGTATAAGACGACACTGAGCTGCTGAACGGGAACATAAACCTTCAAGTATCAGGCAAATCAGGCAAACAAGAACAGAACTATTCCTGAGGGTAAACCAACGATTTGGATGGCCCAGGGCAAAAAAGAGCATGCTGTTATAAGAAGTTCTGAGAACTGCAATAGTTTTGCTAGCTGTGAATAACTGTGCAAAATGATCAGCGTAACTATCTCTGAATTTCTATTCTGTCTGAGCAGCATACCAGAAAATATCATCAATACAAATGAGAACTGACTGTATGTAGCTTGGAAATTCATGCACATATGTACTATTTCCTTCTGTAGGCTGCTTTTAAGTCAAAAGCCATTACACTATTTCCTGACTGCACAGTAACTATGGAATATATGAAAAGTAGAGAAATATCAATGCCTAATTAGAAATGCAAAAGTTACTCCTAGCTTACACATGAAAGACATACTTTCAAAACCTGTTTATAAAGGTTGTAATGGTCCACAAAAGCAGGTCATGAAAACAACAGTATTAGATAAAACCTAAAATAATAATATTACATCCACAACCCACTTCACTTGTTACTTCTTTCATTGCTGCTCCAAGATGTTTCCAAGACAGAACACAAAAAGACATTATTGCTTTCTAGGATATCTGTATCTCAGAACTGAAGAACCACAAAAGATACTGAGTGGAAGGTAGCAATCTTCAAAATACTGTATTGATGTTTGAGTAAGAAAAGGACATAGATGTTGCATCATTCTCTGCCTTCTCTTTGTGCTTCTTTTTATTATACATGGCTTTACATGCCCTTTCAGGATATCAAATCAGACCAGAATCCATGAAAAAAAAGAAAATAACTATCTTCACTTCCTCAAAATTTCAACTTTCTATCCAATCCTATTATATCAATCAGGCTTTTAAAAACTTAAGGGCTCCAAAATAAGAGAACGGTAGTTTTTACTGAATGTTCTTACAACGCTTTGTAATGCCTCATGAATATAAACTCAAGCCAAAATAGAAAACCTCTACCTTATCCCTTAAAAAGAGGCATTTTGCTAGATATGATATAGACACTGAGATACCATAAAGCAGACAAACCCCAAATCACTCTATTGTTTAACTATCACTGTCATCTACAAAGTCAAGTCAGCCTTGATTTCAGACTACTTTGAAAAACTAGATCTAAACCCAATTCCATCTCCAAATGGTCTCCTTACGATCTTGTCTTCAATATTTCTGGATTGCATCATGAAGGGACAGATTATAACAAACCAGGCAATTTAGCTATAATACATCACAGTAAAAACAAACAAAACATCAGCAGTTATGTCAAAGGGAAAACGCTTACGCAAGAATCCCTTAGTGTTTTCCAGAAGTTTGAAAAAACTCACCTTTCCACAGTTTTGAATCATACAGCATCAGTTTATCCACAAGAGAAGAATTTTCACCATCTGGCCCCTCCTGTAAACCAACTTGACATAATATTCGACGAAGGCCATCTTAATGAATAGAAATTGTGTAAATTAGTTATAGATTAAACAAAAATGGTACATAATTTTGACATACTGGAATTTTCGTAAGACACAGTAGAAGCTGTAGGGCCCTCTCTTCCTTGACAACTGAATAACACTACTCTCATTTGGCTGATAGAAACAAATATTTTTATACCTCACTAGTTTCATAGCACCCTCATGGAACATTGAGAACCTTGTGAAAATTGCCAAATGCAACAATTTGTTTCAAAGTTATCAAGTAAAAACTTGCTTTCGTAAAAGTGCTGCTGGCTTACTAATATAAGAAATAATGATACAGCAGGCTAGGTTATATTTTTACTGTTTAGAGCCCTATCAAAAGAAAATATTCACATATGAAATGACTCCTACTTATGAAGTTCCTGTTTACACTTATTAGATGCTATTATTTTAAAGCTTCTCTGTATATTTTATCTAATGGAAAGTAGTAATAATTGTTACTATATGAACATGTAAAGTTATTACATGCTTGCAGACAAGCTTGCATCTGCAACAGAATACAACACAGACATGCTTATATTATAAACACTCAACCTAGCTTTGCACTGCAGGGAATGCATATTCACTAACACAACTACAACTTTCACATTATTAGACCTTATTTCTGCACATCGCTTGCCCATCTGAGCTGCTTAAGAGTTGACAGTGGCTTAGTGCCATATATACTATACCATGCGCTGCATGATGCAATTGTATCCAATCTGTGAATGCCTACAGCATTTTAGCTTGGTTTTTATTGTTTGTTTTTCCTTGTAGAGTTCAATTCCCACTACTGTTATGAAGGGCAACAACTTCATGGAAACCACTGCATTCTGACAAACAGACGCTTATTCCTGAAGAACTGACAATTGCCAGAAAGGCAGCAGTAGTCAAGCTTGCGACCAAGTTCCATAAGCCTTTACTCCCTGACCAAAGCTTGGCACTCATCTCACAGCTATCATCCAGCCTAACTTTGTGGCAGAAAACCCCTCCTCCTGCCAATTGCCCTTTGGTCAGGGACTTTTAATCACAACCACCTAAGCAGTGCAGTTCCATCACCTTATGTTACAGACAAACAATAACAGGCTACTTAAAAGATTCCATAGAACGTAGATGTTTGGGGTGTTTTTTTAAAAAGTAAGGAAACCAACTTTTTCAAAAGTACATTTCACAAAACCAAACTCCTGAGCTGCATTGCAAGACTCCATCCTGAAGTGTGCAAGGCATTTCAAGCAGCTGAGCACGAGTCACAGACAACGTGTATGCATACTGCTTGCCATCAAGCATTATTTTTGCCCTTCTGAATCCTAAAGGACATGGCATTTAATAAAATGAACTCTGCAGAATTTCAGAAACACCACAGACAAATCAAACTATTAATTCAAGGCTTTTGCCTGTAATTTGATGGACAATAAACATTCCAGTTTCTTTCTTGCAACTGTAATTTAGTGCTGAATGTTACTGACTTTGGCACCTGGCGTAAGTGACAAGGCGCAAAACTGAAAATGAGAAAGATATCACCTGCCTGTACATTACACTGAAAGGAAAATATATCTCAGAAATCAAATATCTTCATGCCCCTCCTTTCTATTTTCAACTGTCAGTCTAATAAAACATACAGCCTCTGAAGAAATCTTGCACCTAAGCATATATGCAATATATGTTGCAATGCTGTGTGCTTTGTTAATAATTCTTGTTAGCTTTCAAAACACATAGAACAAAGCACGCTGAGGACTGTAACCACATTTCTACACACCAGCAGTTTGACACATTTTCCTTTTATTTTCCTTCATGCTCCACATCTTCAAAACCTCATGATTTATCAGGACAAAAGAGGAACCAAACCAAAACAAACACCAAGCCTTCCCATAAAAATGATACCATGCATTTTGAGTCCTTTGAAGATATCTCCTTCTAAATATCTGATTAATATTCTGTTGATTTCTATGCTTACCCAAAAACTTCCACACATCTTTACCTTTTCTCTGTTGTTCTACTTAGCAAAAAAATCTGAAACAATCACATTCATCAAATTACTTCTGAATAATTTTCTTTTATCTAATCAGGAAGGTTATTTTCATCTTACTGCATTCATTTCAAAAGAATCAGGCACTGAAAAATAGCTTGTTGGCAAGCAGCATCTGACAGTGATTCTCAGCTTCTGTACAAGAGCAATTATGCAGAAAAAACTATCCAAGAAAACAAAGTACAAAAGTGCTACTGATCTTATCGAAATTAGAACTCAGAACAGCACTCCAATAAGAGAAAACAGAATGAAGTACATAATAGCTTGGCCTTATATTCTACATATCTGAAAGAAGTAGAACACATTGCTTCAGGAATTTTATTTGTCTCAGAAATACTCTTTAACTTAACTAAAAAGTTCAAGTTTGCCTACCTGAATATCCAATAACACTGCCAAGCCAAGCTAAGAGCTTCAGACCAAAGCTCTGGTGGGCAACAATAGATGAATGCATAACTTGTACTTTCAATGGCTTTGTCTGACGACTGGTATTTCTCTAAAAAATAAAAGGAAAAAGGAAGTAATGCATATTTAAGTGAGCAATAGCATATATTTCTGTACAGAAACACATAATATTAATGCATATTATAATTACGAACACCTATATAGGGAAGAAACAAAACAAAAAAAGCCTGAACTTTATTTATCCTATTAATATTTGAAGAACCTTGTTTTGCAATATCAACATATTTAAGCCAATTTATTTTCTACTCTTGGCTTCTTATCAATGTACTCACTGGTCTGCTGCATTTTACTGATAAGAAGTACCACACACAACCAAAGACAGACATGCACATTGGCTCCTCACAACATGCAAGTCTCAGAGCAGCCCACTGATTGGAAGCAAGAAACTGATTGTCCATGGACTATTTTGACAAACACAAATTCAACAGAGTAAAAAAAAGGAAACGATTTCCCTTCATCTCTGTGTTAGAAACCTTACTTATTAGACATTACACATAAAAAGCCATTTGTTCTTTGATTGGACAGGTGACAAGTTAAAAATATCGCACAACTTTATCTTTAAAGATATGCCAATGTTTTCAATTTATAGTAAATATTTAAAGTACAGTAACTAGTGCAGTACTTATTTTTCAATGGTAGTAGGCACGTGAACTATTTATTTCATGTGATTAAGTACTGCTCTGCAGCAGTAAAAGAAAAATTAAATAGAAAATATTATTCCCATGTTCTTATATGGAGAAGCCTTGTAATACATAGATATTATGAATATATATACATTATACACACACACAATCAAAGCGTATAGTTTCACACTTGGATTCAATCAGTAACAATTTCCAGAGCTGTGGTTGCAAAAGATGCAAACCATACTGTAAGAGAAAAACTACAACAGCTCCACTGATCTGAACCGACATGCAGTTCTAAAAGGTTATATCTGAAGTTCCTGCTCAAACTCTGTTTTCTGAAGGAAACAGTTGTCTATCAACTTCTTCTCATGAAATTATTTTGGGTGAAAGGTAGACCATAACCATGTATTTTGATACCTGCGCTGCATATATTGTAAATAGTATCTCCAACAGTTTGTACTATTAAAATATAAAGAGTCATTATGGTAACAATATCACAAAACTGTGTTAGTAAAGTCTCTTTTTGCTTAAGATGAGGCAAGTAAGCAGATAATATTACTTACCACTATTACTGATTTTGCTTGATCGCAGTACTGAAAGTCTCCATATCGAACAGACCTACGTCCCTTGAAATTTGTAAAGAAGTAACATTAGCTATCACCAATTACTAAACAGAAGTTCAAACGCTGTATTTTACATTAGTATAAAGGACAAAGTTTCAGGTGCATATTAAGCACTCTAAAAAAATGAAAATAGCAAGAAAGAAAAAGTACTGTACATAGTTACATAAGTACTCTGTACTTTTTAAAAGAAAATACAATTATACCATATAGACAGTCACCTGTTATACTAAGTTTACTGTGTATAATATTAGTTTTACGATGTTATCATCACATTTTTAACAAAAAACACTGTGCTTTAAATTCTACAACAACTAATGATTGATGCATTTGCAACCAAAGATATGTCAGACATTTTAATGCCTTTTAAAATGCAGATATTAAAGCTAATTGTTCTTTTAAACACACAACTAAACTACTTTATTTCAAAACCAGGTTTCCAGTCTTTCTATACTGCCTAGGTATAAAGTAGTTTATTCAACTTAGCGTATTACAGACAGAACGGTTTGAGATTTTAGATCTTGTCTGATGCCGGATTGTTTCAGACATAAACTTCTCATTTATTTTACACACATACACACACGCACAGGTACACATGCATTTATGTATGTATTTAGCAGGGAAAAAAAGTACAAAGTTCACCCTACAAAACACAGCATGTGCTCCAATTACCTCACATTTAGGGATCAGACTGTAATCTGTTGGTTACTGGTATCACAAAAATACATTAGTGATAATACAAAACCAAAATCTAGTTCTGTGTTAAGCAGTTCAAAGTGGCTGTACTTCCTTTTCCACTGACCTTCTGGCAGTACTTTTAACAACCCAGAATGACATTCTTATTGCCATTTTGATGAAAAGACTTCCTCCCCACACCACCTCCCAAAAAGGCACAAGCCAACGTAATATAAAAGGACACCCATTTTCACAGCAACTGCTTACAGGCTCATGGCACAATTAACAATATGCAGGTGTCCCTAGAAAGTGCCCCTTTCTTAAAAATACGTACACAAGCTAGAATGCAAACACAGCTGACAGAGTGCTTCTGAAACCACCGTATTAGTTAAAATGATATTCAGCACAGAGTGATTCTGAACTCACTGATCTTTCTAAACGCTGTATGAAATGATTTACCTCTTCCTGCTATTATCATCTGACAATTATGAAAAAGAAAATAAAAAACCCACATTAATAGTTCCATGAGCATTGACACAAAGGCAGCCAGTTGTGGATTTTATCCCTCGCAACCTAGTGGTGTTACTCTGAGAAGCATTTCTCATGCTTGGAGCACATATAGGGGCTCCTTCCATGTCAGTTCCCTGGCATACAGTAAGGGATGAGTTAGAGCTGCTGCCTGTAGTTGACAGAGTAACAAGAGACACACTGCTATCTATGCTCCTGGAGACTTACTGGAATACAGTTACACTGAAAAATATATTCAATATTAGGTCTGTTTCAGATTGGCTGTTAAGTTAAGACATTTTAGGGTGACCTGACACACAGGGCTCAAGTACATTAACAACACTCTTCAGAAAAACAAACTAAAGTAAGTGTGGTCGTAAAATACATACTAGGATAAGTACAATTAGAAGTTCCAACAATTAGTTTACTTACATCTCTATCTACTGTTGTTGCAAAACCAATAGCTTCCTTCTGTGTGCAGTTGACAGCCTTCTGAAGAGTATAAATCACTTGTTCATAGGTATGGACTTCATCATTAAACAGCATGCAGTAATAAGTGTCACTCTTCTCACTTCAAAGCAAGGAGTGAATTTATATAATTCAAAGTTATATAATTTCTAAAAAAATCAACTTCTACTTTAGCAAAGCATTTGACCAAGCAGACAATCCAAGCCTGGGCTTTCTTTGCTATACTGTAACGTATCTCAACAATTTGAAAAGTGCTGACCACCCCTAACTTCTATATGAATGTGCATCTTTCCTGCAGAATTAAGTCCAAAATTAGCAAAATCTTATGACAATACTTAAGTCTGTGTATTATTTTGAATATTTGTTCATTATTAATTAATAGTTGTCTACTTAGGAAACCACATTTCCTTCCAGTGCAGCTGTTTCACCACTGCTGACATAACTTTGTCACATCTATTTTCCCAGTAGCACGTAAAGGTCTATTAGACAAAAAAACTTGGCAGTCTCTTAAAAAAAAAAAAAAACAAACTCCACAATCCTCAAAATAACAATTTAAGCTTATATAGATTCAGCAAAGTTTTTTTATTCCCATCATTTATTTATACAGCATTCTTATTCACACAAGACAAAGTAAAAGAAGATACTAAGATGATGTCACAAATGAATCCATGATAACTACGATGCTACAATACACTTGGACATTTTGTTACACTCCAAAATTTGTAATAAGTGGATCACGAAAAGTACTAAATAGTTTTGCCATCAGAATTTCAGTAACTTTGATTATAAGAAATGTAATCTACCACTTCTTCTAGTTTATCATATTCTACTAATGCTTCCTTTTCAATATTAAAAAAAAGGTATCACAAAGACATGGTTTCCTCATCGCTATGAAGAGAAATGGACCATATAATCACAAAAGAAAAAGTATGTGAAAAACAAAGCCATTAAAACCATTTTAGTCCATTGTCTACAAAATATTCCTGACAATTTTAGGAAAGGCATAAAAAAATATGTAAAATCATAATTTTCATTTTCTATTGTAAAAATCTGCAAGCCTTTGAAAGGCAGAAGACAAATAAATACAATACTTACGTCATTTCTAGGCCAGGCAATTCATTTTCCTTTTCCCATGTTAATATATCTACTGCATATTTAAATGTGATGGCAAAAATATTATAAGCTCTTACTACCATATCTTCTGGTAAATGCACAAGAGGATCCTGAAAATAAATATAAGTAGCAATTGAGAAATTAAATTACATTCAAAACAGAAACTATTAAATCTGTTCCTCTATCAAAGATTATATAAGCTTCTTTAATGATGACTTTCTTTAAATTACTTTAGATTTGAAAAGAATAGTCAATAACCATCCAATTTTCTTTTTCCAGTTCTTCACTGATGATCATCAAAGCACAAATCTAACATTCATCACCTAAACATTAACTTGCCTCGAATTTACCATTTTCACTTTCCTTGTTCCCACTTCTGCATACCTTCCAAGACTGTCCTTCTGACAAACTTCTAACTGCAGCTGTATTAATATCTTTTTCCATGATGTCTTCAAAAGCATAATTTGAAATCTCTTCTGCTCCACTAACCAATTAGCAAACTGTCGAATACAATCATGCATCTACTGAATTGTTTATGTGGCACACATTTAGAGGCAGAAGTCTTACATCCAGTACACTGGGATCATGATTTATGACGCACATCTCTTACGTGCTGTGGTATATAAACAATTAATGCTTAAATATAACCAGGTATTTCATAGCCACCTGCCCACGTTAATTCTTGTTCTCAGGCTGCCGTTGCGCTTTGCAGACCACGCAACCACTTCTGCCCATCTACACTCTTCAGCGTGCCCTCTATTTTGACTCTGTGGCAGCCACCATAAACTCATCCTCCTCTCTCAGCCAGAGCAGACTTCCCACACCAAAGACGATAGCTGTGATTTTAAATTGCCATTGATCATTTTGTCCCTCCACAAACATGTTAAAATTACCTTTTGAGCATATACAAACTTTTAACAGTGGTGTTTAGTAACGGTTATTCCAACTGCTTGAACTCATACAGTAAGAAGTACCACGTGTGTTTGCACTTAATATGCCCGAGTTGTTATTCTACGAGAAATGGTGAAGTTCTCTATGTACCTTTTCCATATCAAACAAGCTTTTACAGGCCTCTTATATCCCAATTTTGGCTTTCTTGTAACAGCAAGTTATTTTGATTTAAAAAAATTTGTGGACTTTACCTCAGTAAGAATCCGAATATATATTGCACAGACAGCTTAATTTGGCTGCTTCATGCACATGACTACATACAGATGATTATTTTTCACATGGCAGTATCCCTACACCTTTCAGAATAAGGCAGAAAAACAAAGAAACAGAGCTAAAGCTACAGAGGCGACCAAAAACATACGAAATTAAGCCCTGAAGTAGAAAATGTCTGTCTATGCACTTAGAGTGACAAGACGTTAATTTTGTCTCACACAGTTCAAATATTACTATTAAATTCCATCCCATCTCTCATGCATGGTATATAAGACTGAAAATAACCTCATATGAATGATTCATGTATATACATATACATACACAGTTAACAATGTTTTGAAACATGCCTCAATTGTTATTACCTCTTCTTCTGCAGTCTCTGAAGTGTTAAATTCATGCTTTTGACAATAAGGACCTTCCTTCCAAGCTTCTGTATCACCACAGTCACAGAAACCTCCTCCACCTGATGTTGTCATCTAAAATTATTTAAAACCAAAAACAGTTCATGTGAATTTCACAGTATTACAGTATCACAGTATTACAAGGTTGGAAAGGACCTCTGAGATCATCAAGTCCAACCTATAACCCTACACTAACACCAACACTAACACCAACCCATCATCTGAACCATGGGCACTCAGTGCCTCATCCAGTCTCCCCTTAAACACCTCCAGGGTCGGCGACTCCACCACCTCCCTGGGCAGCCCATTCCAATGGCCAATCACCCTTTCAGTGAAGAACTTTTTCCTCACATCAAGCCTAAACTTTCCCTGATGAAGCTTAAGTCCATGCCCTCTAGTTCTGCCACTGGCCACCTGAGAGAAGAGACCAACATATGCGTATACAAACATGCACATTAACAAACAAGTATTCACAGCTAAACTACAAAAGCACATCATAACTTTAGCCAGCATCCTGTTGAAATAGCACAGTGAAACCTTGCCTGCTTCTACTATGGCTGAAGGCTTATCTACTTCATTAGTCTGCCTATGCCAAAAAGAAAAGAAAAAGAACCCAACACCCCATTCTGCCCCACATGAGGGCTGTGGGGTTTTCCTGGTTTTCAGCTTAAGTTCTTGTAAAGATTATTGCAGACATAACTCCAAACTGTGAGTTCATCCAACATTTTGGAATTAGGTATACATTCTTAAAATTTTAAACAAGCAGCTTCATACACATACAAAATTATTAATGACTAAGACATTCCAGCAGTTTTACTAACCCTGTATCGGTGTTCTCTATGAATACTTCCAAGAAAACACTCCATGCATAACACACAAGTTGGATCAACTGCACAGTCTCTGAAAACAGCAACAATAAAAAAAAGCATAAAACAACTGATTTTGCCTTTAATGACACATCTTACAACAGGTAATTTCAAATATCAGCAATATGAACCTTCTAATGAGTATATCACTCTGAAAGAGGAGTGGGATGACTTCCAAGGAGGAGGAGACAAATCAAGAGGAAAAAATCTGTTCTCAGAACAGAAGAGGCTTTAAAAATATTGTCTGGGTAGCACGTACATTTGGGAAATAAACCCACAGCCTTCAAGAGGCAAAACAAGTACATAAGCGAGTAAACAGATGCATTAAAGAACACAGTACAGACAGGCAAACAGTAGAAACCTAAATAAGTTCTCTCAAGTACAGAGTACAAGCACTAACAATCTCCAGCAATCAGAAAAGACATTTTATCACTGAACGCTGGAAGGAAAGATTGGACACAACAGATTAGATCAAACTTCTGCTTCTAAGTTCAGCCCTGCAAGCTCATTGTAGAGGTCCGAGAACACAATTTCCTCAACCAGCAGATCAGAGACCATAATAACGTCCTGTCTACAAGTGCTACTATATTAGATAGAAGAAGTATTTATAGCAAAAGAGGCTAAAAAAAATGAGACAATTATGCTTTAATGATCTCCCCGAGGAACACTTAAAATACATGAACCTATGTAATGAAACTGAAATCAAGTTACCTCAAAATTAAGAATCAGATTTTGCAGAATAAAAATAGCGACCATGAGAACTAATGTCTTATGACGGTTATTTTTTAAACAAGAATTCAGAGAAACAGCTTACTACATTTAAAAGAAAACACCAGAGATCCTATGAAATATTATTATCAAGAATTCTATTAATTTCATTTCACCAAATAAACTAAACTAGGTAATCACTAAAAGATTATCAGGCAGCCATGACTTACTATGCATAAAATACCATTATCACATTCACTTTCTCCAAAGAAGCCACTAAAGATGAAAATGTCAAATCAAAATTATATGAAGCTCTTCTGTTTCAAAATAATTTATGTTCATGGCATTACTCTTTTTTAATTAAAAAAACCACTTACCTACAGGATTGGGCAGATCAGTTACACAATATTGGGTATTGATACTTCAGAGCCCTAAACTTGTGGCAATATACTTATAATCTCAGTACTATTTGCCAAGCAGTTTCTTAAACAAATTAGAGTTCTTATACCTAAAGCAGAAGCAGACCTGTCAGCTTCACAACTGGACAGAAAAGCCCCCATTTTAAACACATTCCATGGACTAGGAAAACAATTATTTTCTGTATCCCACAAAGGTTTAATCTAAATTCTCATTATTGTTCATTTTCAGCTCTAAGTCAAAGAAACTCATTAAAGCACAACAGGAAACACTAAGAGTTTTAAATCTATGTTCAGTACTTAATTCAAAGAACATGAGACTCCATTTTTGATAGCAGCAACAGCAAAACTATTCTGTATTCACTGCTGACCCAAACTTGAGCACGAATTGGACAAGACAGCCTACCAAGACATCACTTCCAATATGAATGACATTATGATTACATTCCTGTGTTTAAATAATTTTTCTACTGAAACAAAAACCCTGAGTATGAATGGTACATTCACTCGTTCTCTAAATTCTATACTAATGAACAGCATTACTCTAAGTTTTTATCATGGTTGACGGTATTCAAAAGGATACGTTTTATTTATCCAGTTATCGCTCTTGAAAAAGTTAGTGTTTAGAAGAAATTAACAGAACTCTCAGTTTTCATCAGTCCATATAAAGAGTATTTGATCATTAATATATTACATCTAGGCAAAGCAACTAGACTTAAATTAGAAACCTAGTTCTGAGGTTTGCTTTTTAGTTCTTTGGGACCAGGCTTTAATAAAAGTTATTAAAAAAACCTGTGAAAATTCTTTTTATAGCCTCTGATAGTCTTTAGCCTCCCTACCCAGATCCCTCCACTTTTTCAGGGGTATGAAGAAAGAACCTAAAAACACCACAGAGGAGATCGAGTTTTTTAGTGGTTGAAATATCTGAAGTACCCGCCAACTTAATCTCATCCATCTCAAGATAAGAGGTCTCAAAACATTTCCAAAACTATCTATTCTAAGCAATCGTTGAAATAAAAACACCGAAGAGGCAGCTTGCATCAACTCCACCCTGAACCAGAACATCAGCAAATAAGGCCAATAAGGCATCATGTTTCTAGAAGAGGCAAGCCCTGGAGAACGAAATTCTTCAACAATTGTACTCTCATTGTAAATGAAGGAGATGGAAATCCAGAAAAATAAACCCTCAAAATTAGACAGATACTCCGTCCCCCACCATCCCAACAAGTGTTCAAGTGTACAAGACAGCGAGAGAAACCATACAAAATAAGAAGAATCTGGGACACAGAGGGCACAAACTAAAATTAATTTCAGAAGAGAGAAGATAAGATAATGCATATACAGCTAGTAATACACTGGTTTAAACTAGAAGATTTTTAAAATACTTGTATTTGGTTAGTAACTTCCTGTCTTCTTTCAAGTAAAATGGTATTTTTAGAGAGATCCAGACATAGAGGCAAGGAAATAACAAGAAGCTGTTAGGCCTGTTTCAACATCCAACAGATTGGTTTGACAGGTCATGGAAAGAGGTCTACAATTCAGGATCAACACTAATAGTCAATATTAAATGCCTGAATTGCACACACATACAGCTACCCATTTACTTCTGATTAATGCCCTTAAATCTAACAGTTCACCTCAACCATTTACTTAATCTTGCATTTCTTTTGTATAGAAAATGCTCTACATGAATTAATATTTTTCCATTTACAGATCTGTATTGTGTTAGTTTTTCCCTGATCCCGCGTATCGTGAAATACAGCAAGGTTACTTCAAAAATACATTTGATTTGGGGTATTAACTTTTCATTAGGACAGTATACTCTTCTTGAAAAACATTCCATGATGTCACAAATTATAAGTACTTCACAATGCTAAGTTGAATTACCTGCAAGAATACGTAGGCTCTCCCACTTTAAAAACGCGGCCACAGAGATGGGAAGGTTTGTTCGCTTGCTCAAGCTTTGGAAATCCAAATGCAGGATGTTCACCACAAAGATACCATTCCATTGGTCCCAGTAAAACATGTTGTGCCAGCATGTCTTCTCTTTGCGGGACAGGGTTAGGACCCCTGCAGTAGATTTTTGGTACATAGTAGGCCAGATGTTGGTATACCTCTTTGTGAAGGTCATTTGCTTGCAGCCATTTCTTTTCAATTAAAAGGAACAAGAACACAAATTTTGATTATTAAAAATAGCAAACATAATTCTATCCACCAAGATTATTTTTTTATTTCTAAATCAAAAACCTAAAGTGGCACTGCAAAACTAGAAAGCAATGTTTCCTTCTAAGTGTTAAATCTAGATGATCACAGAAGAAAGATATCACGAAAAGAATAACTTGTTTCCTTGCTTGCTCTTTTTATCTTTTGACACACAAAATTATTTTCAAAACACAAGATTTGAGAGACCAAATAGTTAAACATTTTCCTCCAGGATGTAAAATGTCCCAACATTAGCAGTGGCTTTTAGGATAAGGCCTAAACTATGCTGGGTGCATTTTGTGGGAGCGCAAACTGATGCTGCCAGCTGGGGACACAGAGGAGTAGCAGAAGCCTGGAGTTGGCACAGAACAGGCAAAGACAAAAAGTACAAAAGTCGCAAAAACAGCATTAGGTAACACTCCCTCATTCATTTAATTTTAATGAGTTACCTACTTCCAAAAGTGTGATGTTAGATCCATTAATTCTCTTTGTCAATCAATAGTAAAAAGCAAGGCTGACAGAGTTTTTTAAATCCATCAAACTACTGTACCTGCTATAAGCCACTGAAAAGCTCACAGCTCTTTCCATGTTTGGTTTTTATTTTTGCCTTGTATACATACACAGAGTAAAAAAAATTATCTAGGACAACACTTTTTTTATTTCTGCCTTCTGAATTACCATTTCATAAATGTTAAAACTGTAAATTAAAGCTTTGAGGTTGTTATAATAAGCAAATGGGAGCAAGCACATACTGCAAGTATGCACTGATTAAATCCTGTGTTACATAAACAGCCTTAGTGTGCCATTTCTCATTGTAAATACGACAACCAGATACCCCTTGGCAACTTCAAAAAAAGAATCCAGAATCAATCTAAAACCATACATGAAAATGAATTAATTATACCAAAGCAAACAGGTTTGGTAGTCAAATATTACAGCTTGATTTACTCTGAATTATTTATGACTTACTCTAAATAACTTCTGTTTAAGACAACACAGTTGTAGTAAGTTTTTCAGGATACAGACATATAGAGTCCGAGTATTTGTGCCATTTAAGAATGGCTGCATTTTTGCCTTTTTAAATATATATCATAATGTTTACATTTACTAAAGTATGCTTTATAAAGCAGAATTTCATATTTAAAAAAAAAAGACTTGTCAGTATAGCTTTTGGTAGAACAATGCACATTTCTCACTTCTTAAATTCATGATGGATCTACCATATCTTTCTGTATTGATCTAGCTTTGACAATCAAAGCCCAGATTTTTTCCAAGGAAGCCTACAGAAAAAGATTACCAAAAAGTCATACCAAACAATCTAGAAGCTAATAATCTCACCGTTCTCACCAGGATTCAGAGAATATCACATTAAAATGAAACAAGTTAAGTTTTCATTCCTAAGAATTTGGGTTTTACTCCTAGCTCATTAATCTTTTCCTCTCCTTTCATCATTTGTGCCAAATACCTACTAACACCAGGAACTGATTTGATCACAGTGAAACTGATGTACTCTCATCCATGATTTCAATTTAATAAGATCATTTTTAGATTGTGTTCTAGGGCATATATTAGTTATCACAACTGCATTTTTCTCAGCAAAATATCTTTAATTTCAGCCTTTTAATTCAGAAGTAAATTACTAATTTCTATCTAAAGAACATACAGGACACATTAGCTCAGACAAATACCTAGCCAGAGAAAATTCTTGTTCAAGTAAATGGCCTTCCCATCCCAAAAATTCCGGAAGTAGTTGCCTGAAAGTTAGGTGTTGCAATACGGAATGCAATCATACATAAATCTCTTTGTGGAAGCAGTTTAACACACAACTGTGCATGTAGTTTTGAAAATCAGATCGTGGCTCAAAGCATATAAGAACAAAATATAGGCTATTAGGACAAGGAAACAGATGTCACTCCAAGAGCTACCAGGAAGACAACTCAAAGTACTTTTGCGCATGTAAAATCATTACTAGAAATATATACACATGAATAGATACATTGCATTGTCTTTCTAAATTACTACTCAACTCCAGCAAAACTACTCAAAACTTTAGAATTTGTTCTTTAACAAAAGCATTTTGTATTCAGGCAAGATTTCAATGGGTATTTTGTCTTATTTTCTAACCTGAAGCTTTATGTAAGATGGGCTGATGTTCTGCTCTCCCAAGAGAGGTTTTTATTAAAAATGGAAGAATATTCCACTTCCTGCCCCCTCAGACTTACTCTCCCACAGCAATTTTTGACTGCCCTGGAAAAAAGTCTTAAAAGGCACTGATTAAATAACATCTTATGTAAGTAAATACCTAATGGTCCATCAGGGTTTCTATTAAATATATATATATAAATAAGAGATGCAAGGAGAACAAAACATATAATATAAATAAGCCATTTTACAACTCAGTTCACTGTTTCGAAAGCTAGAAGGTACAACTTACATTTTTCTTCGCTACAGAAGACTCATGTTTTGTTACAGATAACTTATTCTTTTGACCATTGTTCTTTGGCAGTCTATTGTTAAGTTGTTGCAATGAGAAACTGACACATGAAGGACTACAAGTATTGCTCTGGGTTGGCAACTGTTTTGTTAATATTGGGCTATCAGCAAATATAATGCTATTGGTAAAGCCCAAGTACGTTGTTTACATATACAATCGGGCAGTGCCAGCAGTACTTAATTGCTAGCACATTGTACATTTGAGAGTGATAGATATCAGAATCATAGCTTGTGCTGGTTATGACAGAGAATAAAAGCAAGAAAGAACTGGCACTTGTACCAATAGCAAATTCCCAAATTCAATTGGCACACGTTTACCTTGGATTTATCGACAGTGTGACTGAAAAAAACATCTGCTACTCACACAAACAATGCAGTCTAGGCTCAGTTTGAGCTACTTTATGGAATGTTTTATGGAATTATTCGGTTTGCCGTTGAGGGGAAGGAAGACTAAGCATGGAGTTAAACTAGCTAGAATACAGCTAACTATCCACATTTGCCTATCTAATCATACCTTTGTCTGCACTGTAAAGATACCAGCATAATGTTATAATTCAGATTATCCCCAGATTGTCTTTTGTATTCTTTTGGATAGGAGCCAATGTAATTGTCATCGAAATACATAGACAGTTCTTCAAGGTCTTATCCTACAAATATGCACATGAGCATTTATGTTTTGACATAAGAATCCAGTTCTTAAAATACACAAGTCTGAATAAGAGTTGTCATTCATGCCAGAAACAAAAGCTTCTCTGAAAACTTAACCCTCAAGACTTTGCTTCTCTCCCCTTTCAACTATATATAAAGGTAGATTATTTCAAATATTAAGTTGATTTCAGTAATATTTCCTCTCAACCATCCCATTCTCGTAAGCCCTAAACTTAGATAAATATCCTAAACACTGCAAGGGTGAAGGAAAACCCTATAATGGAACTTCAACACTACAAAGCATATTTGGGGTCTAAATTAATGGGAGAGGGGGATCTTCTGACATCGAGGCACGAGTGTCAGCAGAGAAGCTAAAAGGTAGCAAACTACGTAGGAGAACTGAACTATTAGAAAAAGGTTTTTCACTCTAAGGGTGGTGGAGTGCTGGAACAGCTCCCCAGGAAAGCAATCGTGGTGCCAACCCTGACAATATTCAAGAAGCATTTGGACAATGCCCTGCGACACACGGTGTGAATGTTGGGGTTGTCCTGTGCAGGGACAGGAGTTGGACTCAATGATCCTTGTGGGTCCCTTCCAACTGAGGTCATTCTGCAATTCTGTCAGCTTCTCATCTGCTTGGAGAAGATGAGGGAGCGGCAGCAGAAGGACTGAGACAATGTGAACTGGTCCCACTCCCAGCCCTGGCGTCCCTGGGGCGGCAGGGAACTGTGAGGGGTGGCCACATCCCAGCAGCCTGCGGGGAACCACCAGTGCAGCCAGCACAACAGGAAAAGCTAGCTCCTCGCTGCCACCAACTCAGAATCACAGAATGACTTAAGATGAAAGGGACCCATATGGATCATCGAGACCAACTCCTGTCCCTGCACAGGACAATTCCAACATTCACACCGTGTGTCTGAGGGCATTGTCCAAATGCTTCTGGAATATTGTCAGGCTTGGTGCCGTGACTGCTTCCCTGGGGAGCTGTTCCAGTGCTCCACCACCCTCTGGGTGAAAAGACTCTTCCTAATATCCAACTGAAACCTCTCTGGCACATCTTCCTGCCATTCCCTCGAGTTCTATCACTGGTCACCAGAGAGAAGAGATCTGCGCCTGCTCCTCCTCCTCCTCTTGTGAGGAAGCACAAGGCTGTGAGGTCCCCCTTGAGTCTCCTCTTCTCCAGACTTCGGCTACTGCAGCAGCGACGCCGGCGACCTGAGCTCGACTGAGGCCCGAAGGAGCCGCCGCTGCCAGCACGGGGTGCCCGTACAGCCGGCTCGGGCAGCGACAGCCCCTCACGCAGAGCCTGCTAACCCCCCCGAGCCGGCCCTCCCGGCCCCACCGCTCCTTCTCCAGCCCGGGCTCCCCCCCTCACCACGGCGATCTCCTCGGCCGAGCACTCCAGCAGGCTCTTGTCAATGGCCTGCACCTCTGCCTCCAGGTCCGCCGCCATCTTCTCCCCCCTCCCCCAGCGCCGCCGCTGAGGCAGGGACACCCGGAACCGGGCCCAGGCGGCCGCTTTGCCCCGGGAAACCACTTCCGCCCCGCCCGCCTGGCACGAGCCGCGCCGCGCGGGGCATCCTGGGAGCTGTAGTCTTGAATCACAGAACGGTTGTGTTCGAGGGGACCTTAAAGCCCATCCAGTTCCAACCCCCCTGCCATGGGCAGGGACACCTCCCACCAGACCAGGCTGCTCAAGACCCCATCCAACTTGGCCCTGAACACTTCCAGGGAGGGGGCATCCACAGCTTCCCTGGGCAACCTCTGCCAGTGCCTCAGCAACCTCAGCGTGAAGAATTTCTTATAGAATTACAGAATCACTGAGTTGGAAGGGACCCCCAAGGATCATCAAATCCGACTCCTATCCCCACATAGGACAACCCCAATGCTCACGCCGTGTGTCTGAGGGCATTGTCCAAATGCTTCTTGAATATTGTCAACCTTGGCACTGACTGCTTTCCTGGGTATCTGTTCCAGTGCTTCACCACCCTCTGGGTGAAGAACCTTTTCCTAATATCCAATCTAAACCTCACCGGCACAGCTTCCCATCATTCCCTTGAGACCTATCATAGGTCACCTGAGAGAAGAGATCAGCATCTGTTGCTGCTTGCAAGGAAGGAGTCTAAATCTTCCCCCTTCCAGTTTAAAGCCATTCCCCCTCGCCCTATCACTACAAGCCCTTGTAAAAAGTCCCTCCCTGGCTTTCCTGTAGCCCTTCGGGTACTGGAAGGCTGCTCCAAGGTCTCCATGGACCCTTCCCTTCTCCAGGCTGAACACCAACTCTCTCAGCCTGTCCTAATAGCAGAGGGGCTCCAGCCCTCTGCTCATCTTCACGGTCGTCCTCTGGACTCTTCATTTATAGCTTCTTCAATTCGGTAACATTTGTCTTAAAGCCATTAATTGTCATATTTGCGTTATTTTTTTTTCCCCTTTTCCACCACACGGGGTGTCAAGAGCCTTCCCAGTAGCCCTGGCTGCCCTAGGCCCACAGACAGCACTGGGAGACTGGACCTGTGAGGACTAGAGGGCTTCAGCTATGGGGCCACCTGGCTTTGCCGCTGAGACTGAAGATGTCCCCTGTTCATGTTGGAGGAGACAAGAAGGGCAAGCATGAAGGCAGCCATGGGGTGCAGCGTGCTGAGCCGCCTGCCCTCCCCTGTATTGGGCTGTACCCTCACAGAGTCCTGCACCATGGGCGCCATCTACCAGGAGACCAGGTGGACGGGGAGAGGAAGGTGCCAGGGAAAGTCTACGAAGATGCCCAGAGGGCTGGAGCACTTCTGCTATGAGGACAGGCTAGGAGGGCTGGGGCTGTTCAGCCTGGAGAAGACAAGGCTCCACAGACAGCTTATGGAGTCTTTCCAGTATCTGAAGAGGCTACAGAAAAGCTGGGGAGGGGCTCTTTATCAGGGAGTGCAGGGACAGGACAAGGGGTAAAGGTTTCAAGCTGAAAGAGGGGACATTTAGATTCGATATTAGCAAGAAATTTTTTGCTGTGATGGTAGAGAGGCACTAGCACAGGCGGCCCAGAGAGGTCATGAATGCCCCCACCCTGGATGTGCTCAAGGCCAGGTTGGATGAGGCTTTGAGCAACTTGATCTAGTGTGAGGTGTCCCTGCCCACAGCAGGAGGGTTGGAGCTGGATGATCTTTAAGGTCCCTTCAACCCAAACCATTGTATGATTCTATAATAAATCCTGCTGCTCAGCCGTCCTCCTTCCCTGGCTCCCACAGGGGCCACATGCCGCCCAAGGTGTAGCGTTGTAGCTCAACCTCCCTCATTCAAGTGGAGCTCCAGGTTTGCAACTTCAAAAAAAAGTCACCAACAACAAAAACAGCAAACAATCCTCTCATGTAACTCTGTTTCATTGTAATTAATACAGGCTCTGCTTCTTACAAGGTCTTTCCGAAAACCTGTTGTACCACTGCCATACCCGCGGGCTTGCCTGTGCGTTGGCACTGCACCGCTGTAATTACAGCCAGGCCAAAACACTAGGCAGACGTGTCTGACTTCGTACACAGCCACACAGCAACTGGGCGGCTGCACCAGCCACGCTCAGGCCTTCACACCACGCCTTCCTTTGCTTGCTGGGAATTTCCGTGTGGACCTCAGGTTCATGAAGAAACTATATAATGTTATTTCCACCTCACGCACTCTCTCATCCTTCACAGAAATAAGGAGTCACCTTGCAGGAAGCTACACCAGCAAATCCTGCCGGGGAAGCCTCTACTCCAGACAATTCACACTCTCAGATTTAGGCTAGTGCACAGGAGGGGAGTAAACAGGTAGGAGGCAGGAAAGACAAACTGAGTTCTAATTGCCTGAAGTACTAGGATGAAGGTGGCCATAAATGTTACCTTTGCCAAACTACTAACTTACAGCAAAACTGCACGTCCAGTCCATTGTTTATGCTCCTTAACAATTTTTAAACATTCTTGTAGTGGGCACGCAGAGTTGGTTCTCCCCTTTTTTGTCTGGATTCTTTTCTTCTTCCTTCTCCTTATCCTCCCCTCAACCAATAATTTAAATATTGAGTTACCCAAGGGAGAGACATTATATCTGTCCAAGCAGTAACAACTACAGCTATGGCCATATAGTAATATAAGAAACAAAATGGGCCGTGTGACACGGCGTGGCTGCTTCTGAAGAGATTTAACGTTCCCTGCATCAGGGGGCAGCAGCGCACGCTCGCATAACAGTCATACTCTATAAGCACTTCTTTCTGAAACCTCAAGGGTACACAAATCACTGTGTTTACTTACATGTTGTGTTTGAGAGGTCTGGGGAATTTTGAGATGACGGGAACATACACACCTGGGAAAACTGATTGCAAGAACTGACAGTTTTAGCCAGTGCTATGAGGACATTGTGAAAGGCTGCCTTTAGAATATTATTTTCACCTCCTAATATTCTGAGAATAAGCTTAATTTTCCTTTGTCTCATTGTAGCCTTACTATATGCAGGGTACATCTTTTTACTGTATTTTTATAACTTCGCCACTGTTTCAATAATGGTTCTCAGAACACAGAAAATAATTATATATTCCTTAGAAGATCAGTAAAGCCTACGCAATTTCTCATTCATGCGCCGTTGATGCTTAAGGAATACAGACTATGATGCTTCTTTGGAAGAAGGCAGAGGGTGAAAGAAAGCTGTATGATTTAATTGCCTCTCTTTCTGGGTTGTATCAAGAAAACGTTAGAAAAATACTGGGGTTTAGTAATGTGAAAAGCATCTTATTTTACCTAGAGAGGTGGGCAACCTGAACAGAAAATAGACAGCAAAGCCATTATTTCAATATGAGCATAAAATAACTTCCTGGATAACATTTTTTATAAGTTTGGGTAAAATTTTCCATAACTTTTAGCTTGTGCCATTAACCGCAAGCAAAGATATTATTCAAATTCAGGAATAATAATTAAAGTTGAGGAGACAGCCTTTATCTTCTGCCAAAAAGCCTAATTCTTCACAGTTCTAGGATCAAATAGAAATTGAAGAAAAGAAATCTAGAGAATTTAATGTTTTAATAGGGTTAATAGTAAAACTTCATAGCATTTTCCTGTTCTAACAGACATGTTTCTGGGTCTCACTTTGCTGACAACACACAAGATAGCTCAGAGAATGCTACAGATTACGGTTATGAAATGATATATCATCTCTTTCACCTCCTGACTTCTCTGTTTAAGAACTGTTTGCCTCTGCCATTAAAACAACAACAAACAGATAAATAAACAAACAAACAACCCCAAACCTACCTGATATTTTGACTGGAGTTCAATTAACTTGATTAGGTTCCACTATTTTTAATAAATGCTATAACCATTAAAACCCCAATGTAAATAGGCACAGTTGAGCATATATTAATTATGACAGTGGAGACTGATGGTTCCTATCTTCCAGAAACTGTTTTAGAAGGTTCTAATGAAACATCTTTCACGCTAGAAGACTCCTTTTGATGCAAATCCAACCGAAGTCATGCACCCAAGCTGAAGGCCAGCTCTTTTGAGAGAGAAAGGGCCTCCTCTACAGCACGCTCTGCTTGCAGAAATTATTGTCATCTTGGCTGAGTACTGCTTGAATGCAATCATCTTCCGGGTCTGTTGCACTTATGACTAGGAATGGAAGAAATCATAAGATAAAGCAATGTTGGAGGGAATTTTTAAGTGGCTGGTTTGCTGGAGGGTTCACTGCACCTTGAATGGAATAAATTTCTATCATTGTTTTAGTTTGAATGTAAATAGAAAAATATTGCATAACTAGACTGTAGGGACAGAGATCTTCTTCATAGACAGAAAAATAAATTGCTATTTAATTTTCCTCCCATCAATGGAGTTTTCTGGCAATCATGGAAGGCAAGTGAGAAGGATTCAGAAATGTTTCTGTTTTCTGATTGAAGTTCTTCTTGTGGTACAGTTAAAAAAAATAAAAGCATTTATTTCCTCGTCTGCTCTCTAAAACAATGCTACAGCTTTAACTTAATTTCAAAGTTTAACTATTAAAGCAAATGATCAGCATTTTGCTGCTTTAAGATTATATTACATACCTATATCTAAGATCATCTCTTTGTAAAGACATCTCTAGCTCTTTAATCATCCCTAAGTCAGCAACCCTTTCCATGAAATAAACATTTGTCTAAGTGTAGGATTCAGATTTATATTTTCAACAACAGTAATCTTGATAAAACAGTTTTCTTCACAGATACTCAGTGACCGAAGTAGTGATTTTTACATTACAAATATAATTTTTAAAGCTATTATCAGTTATGTGATTTCTCTCCCTTCCTCTTCAGTGCCAGATGAGTTAGGTTTGTAGTCACCATCTCCTACATCGTCTTCAGATAAATTCAGATGGTAATTCTTTTATTTCTGTACTGCCAATTTCAATGAAAAATTATGCTGACCAAAATAGAATTTTGCCTGTGATAATGTTAATTAAAAGATGAATTGTGAATGAGGTGAACAATGACACCCAGTACTTGGTGGATTGATAAGACATAGTTCAGTAAGCAAGACATTATTCAGAACAAAAGACCACACGGTAATCTGCAAACACAGGTTATTTTAGGAATTTGGTTCAGAATTAGAGTATTAAAAATTCTATCTGGCAAACTGTAGGTGATTGTTTGTTCCTTGGAGGCACGAGTGCTATAATATCAGCCCTTTTACCAAAAAATCAGAATAATTATTTCTTTTCTCTGCTTTGTCTTCTCATGGTCTTAGATTATAGGGGTATGATATTCTAAACATTATGTCGAGAAAAAAAAATATGAAAAAAGACACTAAAAGCAGGGCACATTGCATAATAACAGTGAACACAGGAGACATAATGGAAAGCATAAAGATACTGTGACCATCTTCCCGTCTGGTGGATGCTCTCTGCAAGTCTAGCAAAGGCAGTTACATAACTGATCCTTATTGCATTAGGCAACAGTCATATTGCTAAGCAAACCAATGTGCAGAATTAGAAAGCTTCTTCCACAGTGGAAATGAAGAAAAAAAGCGGAGGAAGGATTCTCACTTAACATCCAGTAAGAGGGCAGGGCAAGAGGGTGTGCATCTTCATTAATGGATCGTGTCAGAGTGACAACATGATTTATTCTCATCACGCAGTGCCTTAGAAAAAATACAGTGCAAACTCAGTCCATAATAATTTTGCTGTTTTCTGCAGTGTAACGTGTCAACAGTCTAGAGCTCAAGCTGGTAAGTTAAAATGCCAGGCTCTGAAAGAGATTAAATAGGAGCCAAGATAATATTTAGTAATGAGTTGTAGGGGGGAAAAAATTAACACAGGAGCAAAGGAAAAAAAAAATACATACACAGAAAAGTGCCTGATCTCATTTGTTTTCACTGTAAATGCAGAACACTGCTAGTGCATATTTAGATGTAGCAGTTAATACAAATCTGTGAGCGGATACCAAGAAAGCCCTCACTTGTGGTGCAAGGGTGGTCAGCTTCGACACCTAGGAAGGTGCAAGCACTACTTGAAATTTTTGCTGTACCTAACACCCTTCCCCCCCCGTTTATTCACTGATGCCAAAGAACATACAGGCTGATGTTGCGATCTTCCCCTTAGCAGGCCTTTCTTTTGTGTGGTTGACGATTTTTGAAGCTTGAACAAGCTTAATTATCCTTGAGACTTCTGCCGCTTGTGTCTTTGTGTCAAACAATTTGATAGGAAGGAAGCTATAGAGACAGGTAAGCCATCCATCTGAAGTGGAATTGTGGATGTTATGCTGCCGTAGTGCCAGATTTTTAAAACCCTTGCACTAAGAAAGAACAGTCATGGTATTTAGCATCAACTGCCCTGCAAGAAAGTCCATTGTCAAAGTTAATGAGACCTAAATCTGTTATAATAGGTGTAGGATATGGTGAAGTAGGTAGGTTAGGAAGTGCTGCTACAACAGAGGAGGACCTTCTGAGTCATGGCCACTTGGGTGGCTGCGTGGCAGGAGTCTAGGTCTTGAGCAGAAGGAAGAACCTTGCTTTTCCATATTCGCAGCACTAGGTGGCAATACGCTGCACAGGCAAGGCAGTGCCGAAGTCCTCTTTTGCTGGTTCCACTTCAAGCCCCTATCAGCTCCCACTCCCTCCAGTCTGCAACCGGAAGGGTGTGGGCGGTGGGATTGGAGAAGCCATCCGACTTCAGATTTTTTTTTCCACTCAAATCAGGCTTTAACTGCTTAGAGACTGGCACTTAGGAAAATTCAAGACATTATTTAAATTAGTCACGTGTTAGAAGATGAGAAATGTGCTGTGAAATACTTGGGGGCCATAGATAGGGCCTTCAGTGCTAGGAGAGACGGCACAGGGAGAGAAGCAGGAGTGGCTGAGGGGTTTTCCGCAGAGGTGGATAGCAGAACAAGCGCAGCTGCAGGCATGCTGTGGCGGAAGAAACTGGAACAACCTTTTCTAGCAAGGTCCCTACTTACAGCACTACAGAGGAGATTCTGGATACCATGATGGTGACACTCACAACATTGTTTGTTCTTGACTATTGGAGACAAGAACTGATACCGAACCACTGAAGGAAGAGTTCTTGGCTCCATCTGAAACCATGTTTATGTGCAGTTACACAGGGGATGCTCAGGAGGAAGTGGGAATATACAGTCCACAAGCAAAGGCAGGGTGGATGAAAGATTTATCTGGGAATATGAAAAGGCTTTGAACGAGTGAACTAACTCTTCTTCTTTTCCCCTTCATTCGCACAATGGAGCAATTTTAAATTAGAACAGGTTGTAACAGATTTAATTTAGATCACCATGGTGCCTAGTGTAATGCTACAGCATTTTCTAGTTTATCTTCTTCCTGGATTTTAAACAGCTAAACAGTTTTTAAATTGTGAATTTGTCAGAGGATGTATGGTTGCTAGACTGTCCAAACCAATTAGAAATTTTTTTACTGCACCATAATTATTTCCTTAGATAAAACTACTGAAAATACAACTGAAGGTAGAAATAAAAAGCATTTAAGTGCTGTACAGCCATGATTTATTCTTCAGAGATGCATTTAACGCTGTCTCCAGCATAGCAGCTTCATCCATTTTCCAAACATTCATTTGTTTATTTCAAGATTAGTCTCAGTTATAAACAGACATTAAATCACCTCCAGGCCCTAATACATTGTAATGAAGTATTGTAAACCATGTAGTATGTTGGTTTAAACAATGTAATCACAAAGCAACAAAACCATTTTCTCCTGGTTCTTGCTAGCTCCCTGACTTCTTCTGTCTGTTCAAAGAAAAGTTCTTTCTAGTCTGTAAATGTCAAGGTCAATCAGAGGTCAAGTTTGTGCTTTTGAGCTGTGGTTCCTTTCAGGTTATTGGCTTTGTTTTATTACTGAAAGGAACCATCCATTTTGGCATATAGAGCAAAGAAGTCATGTAATCCTATTAAATACAAAACCAAAATGTACAAATAATGGGAAGGGTTTGACAATCACACAAAAGCCCCCTGTTTCTGCCCATGGTTAAGCCTGCACTGAGTAATTAACGGTCCTTCTATGAGCCTGTCTACACTGGGAAAACTGCCTAACTAGTTTTCAAAACACTCACTCGAAAACTGGTTACAAGCACAGCTGAGAGTCCCTTTTAGGCAAACTGGCCTCTTTCTACTGCGATGTGCAGGAATGGGGGATGGACAGAAGCAGCTACTTGTTAACTTCCACCTCGGAGCAGAAAATGGCACAGAAGGAGACAGACACAATCCTAGGCAGAGGATCCTTCGACACTGTCAGACTTGAATGAATTAAAGAAGAAGGAAAGAAGGATCTGTAGCGAATTAAGAATAACAGGAGTACTTTAAGTTATTAGAAAACAAACATGCTTTGTTGGCAATAGAGAGAAGAAGAGGAAAGACAGGGTTACAGCACACAAGTTGAAATGTAACTGGAACATTATGTTCTGGGCACAAAATCTAAGACATAAAAATTAATTAAAAATATCTCACTAATCTCCTAAAGAAGAATGTTTATGCATATTACAAGGTCAGTAAAAGAAAAAACTTAGGAAGAGGAAACAAAGTATAATTAGAGGTAAATATAGAGCAATGAAAGTGTAGGATAATTTAAAGTAAACTGTCCTTACAGGGGTATCTACACTGAAGTAACAAAGGGAAAATGCCGAGGATTTTCATGTTCAATTAGTTATGATCAGATGTAAACTATGGGCTTGCGACACTGTCAGTTCTACTTGTTCTGCTGTCGTTGAGGGCAATCTGCTATGGTAAGTGAACACTACTGAAGCTGTGCAAACCCCAGTTTCCATAAACAACATTCATAACATTATTTTCACATCCCTCAGACAAGCATATAGGTTATCACAACCTTCAAATCTCTGTTTCCTGACAAGGCAAGACATTACCATCCTATGCAAGCATATGAACTGACTGGATCTATTGCTAATAAAAAGAGATGAGCAGATTAAGAGTGCAGATAGCTAGTGCAGATAAGATAAAGAACTGCATGAAACATAGGCAGGAGCTGCAGAAATGAACACCAAATCAGACATACAGTTGAATATAATAAACATTACAGAAGTGGAAATGAGAAGCACAGAAATCTACATTACCCAGACAGTGAAACAAGCCTTATAAAAAGTTGCACAGTAAAAGTTTCCAGCTATCATTTTGTAAGGTCAGATAGACATCAAAGATGCTTGGAGTTTAAGTGAGGAACAAGTCCAAGATCTTCAGATAGCCTTGTAGAAAAGAAAAACACTGGCAGACCACTAGGGAAGGACCTCCACGCAGGACTGATCCTTAAACACAGACTTGAGAGGTTTTTGGCAGATGCTTCGTTGATAATGGCCTCTAATGGTGCAGTCTTAAAACAAGTCTGGAAGAAGCCTCACTCAACCCTGGGTTTGCTCCCTGGGTTGAGCATATTTTAAGAAGGCCACAAGTTCAGTATGAATAATTAGGGCTGAATTTTTTTTTTTGTCCTTGTTTGTTCCCAGCGCATCACTCAAGTAGTGCAAAGAAAGTGAAATACACCCACAACTCCCCACCTGGGGATTTCCTCAACCTATACACAATTAATGTATAATTAGCTGCTTTGCCTCTCTTTGGAGTGCAGAGGAATTATCAGTGTACCAATCTTCAGCTATCATTAACCGCTAGATTAGTCAGCAGGTGTAGGACTCAAAACAAAAAGCCATGGAGCTATACCTGTCCTCCCAAGGGGGTTTAGAGATGTTTGCACAATAAGAGGACATATACCTTGTAAACTATATACTCAGAGAAACAAAAATGCACGCCCTGCCATTGTTAGAATTTCTGAATAAAGTGAAATGGGTTCTGCAGACCAACCTCTCAACTGAAGAAAATGTCGATTTGAGAAACGTCTTCTCCCTCCTGAGATGTGACTCCCTGTATTTCTTCAAACTTTTCTAGCAAACTGGCAATGCTGCAAACACCATAGACTAAGAGATGAACCTTCCAGTCCCTACGTTATCCAGGCATCACTGGAGCTCTCAGGTATGGGAGGACAAGTTGGTATTACACATGGCTAGAAGAAAACTTTGGAGACTGCTATAAGAAAATTCCACACCCAGAAGAGAGACTTTTATTTTTTTCCCCCTCTGAAAATGATCTCGTTACAAATTTGCACCATTAGCTCTCTTCTCCACAGAACAGACCAAAAAGTCTGAGACTTTTAGTCTCGCAGATCTAACCTTGTGTCTGGAACACCGCCCAGAGATTGTTCTGGGGGCCCTCCATTTAATTTCCCAACTTCCATATTTGTTTGGAGAGTCACATGCCATTTGAATGGGATGGAGGTACTTTCTTCATCTCCATAAGCAAAATTTGTTCATCAGGAAGCATACTCTAAGACTACGTATTTACATATTACTGGATTTACTTGTCATCTACCTGCCCTTCACCTGCTGCTGGAAAAACTGCCACAGATGGAGCAAATTGGTTTTCTTCTACTATTAATTTTATTAATCTGCTTCATAGGGGACCCTTGCAGCTATCTCACTCCAACTATGCAGTAACTCCATTGCATTCTGTGCTTTCTGTTTTTCAGTGCAGTTTTCACCTCCTTAAGTGTTTTGGGGCCACTAAACAAAAACAGACACAGAAATGTAAATGTGCTTGTCCTCTACTGTAAGTGCATTTCTATTGCTATAAAAATGTGTTGCAGCTTATTTAAATTTGATGATGTAAAGTGCCTTACATCACTATAAACAGAATAGATTGTATATATATTGGATATACAATATGGGTCTAGCCATGTTAGTTAACAGCATTTTTTAAATCGTAACAGCTGTGTCCTTACAGTTTAAACACATATCTGCCCACTGTCACATAAAAAAGAAACAAATAAGTAAGATACAGGGAGACCTAGAAGTGATCAGGACATATGACTATAGCAGACTTGTATAAATATTCAAGTTACAGTCCTGAATGCGAAAGTTCAGGGCAGATGATATGGATGGTTGTTTTCTTTTAAAGTCCTTCAACAACAAAGTACATTCAACTCTGCATAAAATCTGCAAAATATTTGCTTCTGTGCTGAGGAATATGGAATAGAAAACTGAGAAACTGCTGAAAGAAGGGTGATACATTGACTGGGATAGTCCTGATCAGAGACGGCCACCTGAGCTCTTTTCACACAATACGCAGTGTGCTATTGCCAGTACTGTATCCACTTCTGATCGACAGAATCCTGAAAAAAATAACTCTGCTGCTATTGCACTAAAATTCACTACATACACTGGAAATCTTTAATCTTGATCTCATTTGTCAGTGTGGACTTGGATATGTTGCACATTGCGGTAGTGAACCACACTGACTTAATCATATCTGTATTTAGATACTATCCTACTGTTACAGAAAATTATTTAGATTAACTGCAACTTAAAGTTAAGACATTAGGCTTCCTTCTAATCTCATCACACATCTTTTCCATAATGGTTTACCTTTTATATTTAGAAAATATTTGCATACAATCAGCTTCCATTTTTCTTTGCATATTAAAGAATAGGATTTACCTCATTCAGCAAACACCTTAGAAATTATTACATCTGTGTATAACAAACTATCCTAAAGCTTCTTTCTCTCTATGTCAGTTTTAACATTTAACATTTTTCAAGCTAAGAAAAAACAATTGGTGCAGACATTCAACAGAAGTTGAAGGAGTCACTACCTTAAATCTGTCACTATATTTCACTGAATTTTAGGTTGACGGTGTCTCTGTAAAGGTAGTTTCCATCGAATACTGTAATTGAATTGAATCCTTGCGAACAGGACTCTGTATTTCTTTCCATTAGTATAACAGCAGGATATTTACAATAAGGTGTGTTTCTTCATACAGCAGTTTTCGCCTGTTACCATTGAGAGGGCATAAAAAGCCAGGAGGATGAGGCTAAAACTTCCCGCATGTCAGTCAAAGCTCCAAACATTTCAAGTTGGGCATAAGACTTACTTGAAAAATACTGGCTTGTTTACAAGACATAGCAAAGTCCAAATGCTTATGAGACCTGGTTTCATACTTTACCTCTGCAGCTACTTTCCTGAATCTCTGTTCCCTAGTTTACCCATCTGTAAAATGTCCCACATCTACTTACAGAAAAAGCTGTAACAAAGTGAGTGGTTTTAACATTTAGAATAGCTCAGACCACACCATCAACTTAAAATCTGGAAATTATTAAAAAAATAAAAATATGAGAATTTCACTTATGTTAGCTTTATAAGGATACATAAGTTTTATGTGTTTATGCATCCATAATGTACAAATGTAGATAATATAACTTATATAATATGTATATATTATACACATTTGTAAATTTATAAATACATATGTCAGTGTATTTAATAAAATAAAACATTTCTTCTTCTCAAGCATGTGAAAAAGCCACACAAACTGAAGTGTTGCTCACTAGGATGTGATCCCACAAGATGGTCCATGTCACTGTATCTCTTGTGCACACATGCCCACAGATTATTCCTGATAGCATGATAGTATAAGTGACTCTTCCAAGAGGAACAGGAACTGACACAAACCAAACAAAGCAAGAACGTCTGCTTTAAAACTCCCAATGTCTCTAGCTTATATTCTTCTCTAGGGCCCACACACAGTTGCAAAACACTATTGTGTCATTGAAAAAAATTTCGGAATCATCACGATTTCTAACTTGCGTATCTGTAACTTCTTTACCAATACATTCCTAAGTATTTTACAGGCTTTAATTTGTTTCAGAGTATACCTGTGAAGCAGCATCATATTGCCAACTGCAACGAGATGCAGGAAGGTCAAGGCCCACTGAGAGCTGCCAGGAGGAGCAGCACCTGGTTCAATCAGTACCAGCCCAGAGCCCCAGGGGCTCAGCACCTCCCACAGCCTGCACCAGAGGTTCCGCTCAGCAACTGAGTCACAGACAGGAGGCTCTATGCTTTGTTAAAAAATTCCTGAGGTTCAAGTTGAGAGAAAACCAGCACTTGTGGACTTCCAGAGCTGGCCACAGTGCCAACAGCTGTAGGGGCTCACTTTTCCTTCTTTTTTTTTTTTTTTTTGGTCCACTGCCTGGACCAACCTTCTTAAAGAGCATCTTATCTGCAAAATGAGATAGTAGCCGTGGCTTCATGACAATTGAACTGGTGCGAATGCAAATCCTCCTTTTGGGCATACAACCCTACCTTTTTTCTGCTGCTTGTTTGGCTGACTCAGCAAGGCAATTCAGGAGAAAAATTAAACTGGGTTTCTGCCAGCACTGGGAGGTGAATTGGCTCACTGGGAAAGCAGGGAGTGTCAGCACGGGGCACAAACAGGAGGAAGAACCACACAGCTCGAGGCAGTAACTTGTGGAGGGGACAGCAGGACCTTACACATCGCAATTTACTTTGGTTTTAGCCTTCATGGAAAGAGAACTGGAGGGCAGGGCTTTCACTAGCAGCCTAAATGACAGCAGCATGGTTTCATACTCCTCTCTCCTCGGCACATTACTGCACCATTCCTTATTCTGTACAATCAGCAGACCAATCTGGCTGAAAGTGAATAATAATAATAATAATAATCATCATCATCATCTTACTTCTAGTATTAGTTTTCAAATGGTGGCAACATGGTCTGAGTTCAGATTAGCCTGTCACTGAAATCTGTGACTTCACCTTGTGCCTGGGATCAGAGCAGTTACTTCACTGAGCAAGACACAACTCAGACTAGCAAGGCTGGGATGCTGCTTGTCTGACACAGGCCTGCTCCTCACTGGAGTGGTGGAAGTGGTCAAAGGGAACTACACGGTAGTTCACAGGAACTGGAGTCCTGATGCATTTCCACTAAAAGTTATTCAGCTCCTTATCAGCCCTATTTTTCCTAACTTACAATGAATGCAGTAAGAAGTGACACCAAAGAGCGCAAGATGCTCTCAATGTCCTGAGCTTCCCGGAGAGAGAAGATAACAGTGAGAAACAGTACTTGAACACACATGAAGGCAAGCAACGCTACAAGGAGAGAGGGGTTGCAAACATTACCTTCAAACGCAGGAGGGAGAGAGGTTGAGCACAGAAATACCTGGAAGGATATACTTGTTGATCTCTGAGCAATCCCATCACTAACTGTGGTTTAATTTTACTTGTGTTCGGGTATATAGGATGCTGTAGCTACCTCCCTTATGGTGCACAGGGAATGTGATCATACAAAACGCACATTCAGCTTTTTAAACTATTCTTATCCTACTATTGTCGCTCCTCCAGAGCCCCAGTGGTTCTTATTTGCCTAACAGCAAAGAGACAAAAGTAAATGACTGACTAAATGCAAAGGATTCAAACTACACCAAACTAAGTTAGCAGGGGAAAAGCCAGCAATGTCATTGTGGAAATCTCACAAATTAAAATGAAAAATCAAGGTCAAACATTTAACCATAAGCTGATCAGTAATTACACCAGAACAACTGGTAGCAGGGGGCATATTTGCTATTTCTTGAAATCTCTGTATTGACTTTTCTTTTCTTCTGGAAAATAAACTTTAACTAAGAAGATTATAATCTCAATTACAAACACTCCAGTCCTCATTATGTATGATGTCAGATTCTGAGAACAAACTCTCTTTTAATCTTAAATCCTGCATCAGTACCCTGGATGGCTCAAAAGCTCCATATTAAAACAAAATGAAGTCTGTCATTAGTTTTGTCCAACCAACTTGATAATTAAGGTCTAATTATTATTTTTTTAAGATAAAATCCACAATTCAAAATTCAGCTTGGAAACAGGCATCTAAAAATAGAGTAATTGAAAAGATATCTGTATTTTGGCTTCTCTGACTTTGACCAGTAAGACGCTTGCATGAATGCGATTCATTAAGGAATCTTAAGGGGTCTGTCGAACAAAGGTATGTTGCCTTCTATCACAGTCATGCTGTTTTCTTCAGCGTTGTCTTTCTGAGGAAGCCCACAAATTCAAGGCAAAACCTCCCAACAAAAACGTAAGCACTTGGGAAGATAATGACACAGCAATCCTGTGTCAGAAAGGAATGAACCAGGAGGATGATGATCAGAGACCTCTTTCACTTCTAAACCTCTGTAATTCCTTCCCTTCTAGAATAGCCCTGCTTAGAAGATATTAAAATTCATTTACCTTTAACAAAACTCCAACAGAGTGATGGCAGTTACCATAAGGAATTTGCTGCTTTTCTGTTGTTTTTAAGTGGTGAGAGATTTCAGGGGGCAGCTGAGCCACCCTGCCCACTTGCTGCTTCCCAGGCCCCCCTTGTCCCTCTCCCATCCCGTGTCCCCAACAGCTCCCCTTGGGCTGCCCCTGGCACCCAGCTGACCTTCCAGGGACGTCATCAAAATGGCAGGAAATTAAGTTAGAAAGAGAGGGAATAGCGTTCTGACTTGATGAGCTCAACCAGCTCAACGGGGCAAGCCAGCAGGCAGGGAAGGGAGAGAGAGCAAGGTCTCCCTCTCCTGACAACAGCAAGTGGGCTGCTCCACCGCTCAGGACCTCACGCCAACTCCAGGACTCCCAGCACTCACCGACTTGCAGTTATTACTGCCAAAACGTTGACAAACAACATCATGACAAGCCCATAGCATTATTCTGAAATTGAATACTGTAAATAGTAATATGTTTTGTTACTCAAAACCAGGAATTTTGATACTCAAATCCTTGAAGACTGGAAGAAGGATCAGGAAAACTGAGAACATAAATTAAGGCTTTGTGATTTTGATGGAGACAAAGTCATAAAACGGAGTCTGGCTATAGCCAACCCCCACAGTTTTCTTGAAATGTTGTCCAAAACTAATAAACTCGTTTACAACATTCAGAAGAGTTTTGCGTAGCTAAACTTGTTGTGGCAGAGTAACGTGGGTCAAGTTTATAGTATGTCAGAAGGTTGATTGATAATGATTCTTTGTCCAAATTTGAATTATTCATTTGCTTCTATTTTGAGAGTTATAGCACAAAATCACGTGTTTCAGGTAAATCAGGTAACACCCAGCTGACCCAATATAGATCTGTTTGCATTGATTAGTTGAATAAGTCAAGACATCGAGACAAACCTAGAAAGACTGCGTTAAACTCCGTTTCTTATTTTCAAAGGCCATTTTAGTAATCACAAGTAATAGGGGCTATTCTGGGTTTCAGACTAGACACAAAAAACAAATAGAAGCAAGGCACATGTTGAGTTGTGGTTTTAATTCTATTTTCAACATCGTTTATATGACTTAGGGCTCCACCAAGCAAACAAGCTAACCATTGAATCCAAAACTCTGCATAGATTTTTGCATAGCTCAGCATGGAGAAATTACAATATCTAAATGGTATTTTTCACTTAAGTAAAAATAAAATTAGAAAATGACTAGCTAGCTGAGAAAAAAAAAAAAAAAGAACTTTTCTCCTGACATTTTAAATGACTGAGATCTTTGCATATAATACAAAGGAGTTTAACAGCCAAAGCATAATATACCTTTTCACTGTTGCTGTATCTACACTGTAAATCAAAACAATCTCATAAAAGGTTAAATTATTAAGAATGGTGGCCCAATGGAAGTGTCATGCAACCAGGAAACCAGGATGACCATAAAAAGAAAATGAGGCTGCTGGTAACCATTATAATGTAAGGCTGAATCACAAATGCTAACACCAAAGACTTTTTTCTGTTCCAGATATAACCCCTGAGAGTTTTTGTCTGATGTTTTTTATTTCCCTCTCTGAAGGCAGAAGTAGGCCCTATAACCACCTCCGTTTCAGTTTCTCCCTTCCCAGCTACATTTTCTTACAGTAACTTGTCTGTCATTGTCCATGAGCTTAAACAGAGCACTGCATAAGCTGTGTGCATCACATATCTGTCCCCAAGATGCAAAATCCTTCCCTGCAAGGGAACATTTTGGTGCAATCTAATGCAAATCCTCAGCTCAGGAGAGGCTGGCTGGATGAGGTATTTCACCAAAACGTTTCTGTAAAATTAGAAAAAAAAAAAAAATGTTAATTTAAGACGACTAGCAGCAAAGGTCAGTGATCATAGGGGCAAGGCTTGCTGTGTTAAGAGAATTAACTCCCAAATTAACCCAAAGCGCAAGAGCCTCCCTGGAGCAGAAGGCAGCTCCGCAGCCCTTCCCAAACAGGGCAGGAGTCCTTCCCGCTGAGAGAGCTCCTTTCCCCCTCCCACGCCCGGGGCTGGGGTGGCCCGGCCGCAGCCCCGATCGGGGGGGATCCCACACGGCTCCCCCAGCACCGCATGAGAGCCCCCAGGTACCAGGGGAGACACCACGGCCTCCTCTGGCAGCTCCACGGCGCCGGGGGAGACACGACCCCCCCGGTCCCTGGGCGGCGGGACACCCGTTCACCCCCAGGGCTGGCGCGGTGTCCCTGTCCCCCCCGGCCCCGTATGACACCCCTCCGGCGCCAGGGGAAACTCGCCCTATCCCAGATCCACGGCAGTGGGGAGACACTCCCCACACAGCCCGGGCGGCGGGACCCCCAGGGCTGGGCCATTGTCACTGTCATCCCTCGGCGCCGCTGTCACTCCACGGCTCCAGGCGAGACTCCCCCTCTGTCAGCTCCAGGGCAGCGGTGAGACACCACTACCCCCATCCCCAGCTCCATGGCGGTGGGGAGACAGATCCCCCTCCGGCCTCTGGGCGGCGGGTCCCCCGGGGCCGGCACGGTGTCATCGTCACCCCACGGCTCCAGGGGAGACTCCCCCTCTCTCAGCTCCACGGCGGTGGGGAAACACCCCCCGCAACTCCCTCTCCGCGGCGGTGGAGAAGACAGGTCCCATCCCGGCCCCTGGGCGGCGGGACCCGCGCTCAGCCCCAGGGCTGGCGCGGTGTGGCTGTCTCCCCTGGCGCCGCGCGGGAGCCGGACCCACCGCCGCTGCCGCACGCAGCAGCCCCTCGCCCGGCGGGAGGCACTGACAGGTCGCCGCCGGTGTCCCCGGCACCTGCGCCGCGCTCGCCGCCCCGGGAGGAGGGGCCGCCGGCGAGAGCGCGGCGCTGCGGAGCGCAGGGAGGGCGGCCCCGGGGCGGCGGGCGCCCCTCGCCCCGCACGGGGCCGGGCGGCCGCGGCGCCGCCGACACCTTTACTTCCTGCTTTGCTCCCCGGCGCCAGACCCAGCGCGGCGGAGGGATCCCGCCGCCTCCCGCAGCCTCCTCCCCCTTCTGCTTCTGCTTCCCCCGTTCCCTCTCCCCTCTCTCCCTTTTGCACGAATACAATTTGACAGCGATTTGCTGACACCGGGATTTTTGTGCTTTTTTTTTCCTTTTTTTTTAATTTTTTTTTTTTTTTTTTTTTTTTTTTATTTTTACATCACGGAGTCGGCACGGGTAGCGCGGCGGGGGAGGCCGTGCAGGAGGTAAGAGCCGGTGCCGGGAGCCTCCCCCGGAGCGGGGGGAGCGGTGGGACCCCGCCCCGCTCCATGTGCCGGGGCGGTGGGAGCCGGGCAGTGGGGCTGGGGCTGCGCCGGTTGGGGGGCGGGAATATGTTTCGTGGCGGAGCGATATTTGTTTACAGGATGAGCGCCGCGCTGTAAGTGCAGCGGTAAGTGCAGCGGAGACCCAGCCCGGGCTGTTCGGTAATGAATTAGTGTCGCGGTCGCTCCCCTCTTCGCCGGCTCCGACACAAGCCCCCCCCCCCCCCCGCCCCCCCCTCCCCCCCTCCTCAGGCGTGCACTTGTTGCAAGACTTCACGCCAGGTAGGGGCGAATGCTTCGCAAGTTTCGGTTTTGCACGAGCTGGGGCTGCGCTGGAAAGGGAGAAAAAAAAAACAGGGAGGGAAAAAAAAAAAAAAGTTTGCAGTTCACTTTCGGTCTGCAGCGCCGGGGAGGCGAGGCCCTGCCTGCTGCTGCCGCCTCCTCCTCCTCCTCCTCGCCGGGCGCGGGCGGGCAGGCGCGGGGCTGCCCCGTACCTGCCCCGGGTACCGGTTGCACGGAAGTCGGCGGGGTCTCGGTACCGGTGTCAGCAGCGGGGCTGGGCTTTGCTGCCCTCCCCTGCGTGCTGGGAAGTGGGTGCGAAGTTACAGACTCATAGGGTGGCTTGGGTTGGAAGGGACTGTAAAGATCATCCACTTCCAAGCCCCTGCCATGAGTAGAGACACCTCCCACGAGATCATAGAATCGTAGAATGGTTTAGATTGGAATGGACTTTAAAGGTCATCCCGTTCCAACCCCCCTGGCATGGGTAGGGACACCTCCCATCAGACCAGGCTGCTCAGCACCCCCGTCCAGCTTGGCCTTGAATACTTCCAGGGAGGGACATCCACAACTTTCCTGGGCAACTCATGCCAGTGCCTCACCACCCTCATTGTGAAGAATTTCTTCCTGGTCTAATCTAAATCTCCCCTCTTACAGTTTAAAGCCATCCACCTCCCACTAGACCAGGCAACTTATCTTGGAGAAATGTGAATTTCTCCTCCTTCTTTCTCTCCCCCCCACCCCGTTGTGGGACAGGAATGTGCAGCGGGTTGGGCGCTGTCACGGTGCAGAACTTTTGCTTTCTGGCCCCGTGAAAATGTGGGGAGGGGGGGTAACGAACAAAAACTCTTAGGCAAATGTTTAAATACGAGAGAGGTGATTTGCAAGTAAAATTAATTGGCAGTTAACCAGTTAATAAATGGATCATGCCTACTCATCCTTCTGCTGACTTTATGGAGCTGTTTTCATATCTGCCAGTCAACCAGCCAGGCTTGACTGACTACTGGGCTTAGCAGGGTTAGTGCCTTTGCCCAGTAAAATCAGACCTGTGCTTGCTGTCCCAGTGCATCCACACTGGCTGTGATTCTGGTAGTTACTGGTGAGGTGCATACAGACTAATTTGATGGCAACAAAATAAATAGGGTGACCCACAACTAAACTATTAGTGGAAAACATTGCAAAGCACTTAACTGCGTGATTAATGTTTTAAGGAGGTAATCACTGGGAGTGAAATTTGATGTCTTTGACAGCTGTAATTTTACTGTAAATATGTAATGGGAAGAGAGGAGGGTTCACCTGGCAAGCTTAGGCCTGGCCTGCCTGGCAGCTCCACAGGGCTACCCTGCTACCAGCGCCCATTCTGCCTGGGCACCGGCCCGCTGAGCTCCCCCGGGATGCTTGGTGAACTTGCTCTGAGTGCAGTGTCACGATGAAGTGATCCCTCCCTGTAATGTCAGTGTATGTGTGAACCCTTCCTGCATGCAACTCATTGCTGTGATTGCTGATCTTCTTAGTGAGCTTGTTTGGATGTCAGGTTGGATCAGGATGGATCCATCTATCTAGAAATAGTCCATTTCACTTTGTTATCAACTGAAATGATGGGACATGATGTGCCCTGGTTGGTACGTTTCCTTTTGTCCTAAGCTTGTCCAAGACACGTATTTAACCACAAAATGCTGCTTCATCAGTGCTCCATGCCTTCATATGCACCATGGAAGTTAAATTGTGCAACATCTGCTTAAAACAAATAGATGTATTTGTTAAGAATTTAAATAAGTGATTTTCCATATGAAGAAAATGTGTAGTACACATTTTTTTCTATAACCGATAGTCTGACATGCTTTGGAAAAATTAAGGGCTTAAATATACCCTCCTCAAAAGTTTTGGCACAAATAAATGCTCTTTCAATCTGTTCTGCTACTGATGATAAGCAGCTTGCGTTTCTGAAGCTGGGAAACTCCAATGAGGAGCGGAGCAGTAGTATTGGCATGGTGGTCAAACCAGTGTATCTTGAAAAGCCAAAAAAGCTCAAATACAAATAATGCACTTTGCTGTGGAAGTTTGTCTGAGTGAAGAGCGGGGAATCAGCCTCTCAGTGAAATGATAAAGCTAGAACTTAATCGCGCTGCTACCAATGTAAGTCCCACTGTTGGCGTCCCTCCTTGGGGGAGAGGGATGGTGCTGGGGGGTAGCTAGCTAAGCATCCTGCCTCCAGTCTTTACAACACTCCCGCATGGGCCAGTGTGAGAGTAAATAAACCATAGTGTGACAAACCTCTCTGCCTAATACTGACTCCTGTTGCATTGGGATAGACTGGAAAAGTCTCTGCGTTTTATCCATTTAATTTTCTCCACCTTTGTGTTACTGCTGATCACATGCCTCTGAGAATACTCTAGTATGCATTTAAGAACTTAGAGTCTTCGTTTCAAGTTTGTTTCTCTTTTGGGTAGAGCTCAACTAGCCTAGGTAGGAAGAAGGATTTCTTAGATTTTAAACTCAAAACTCTGTTACTTCTCTTCTTGTGGCCATTTTAATTCTTCCAGCGATACAGTGAAGCCTGCCATTATAAATTGTGCTTGTTACTTGGCATCAGGCTGGGTGTGTGAGAAAAGCATCAGAAGAGCAGTCCTGTAACGTACTGTAGGATTCCTGAAGCAGTAAGATAATACTTCGCTGTGAATATTTTTATCTTATTTTATTTTTTGTTTGTTTGTTCTAGTTGAGTAAGGAATATGTCATTTAAAAACTTACTTGGCAAATTGTTTGAGAAGGCTCTTTTCTCTCTTTCCCAATACTGTAATTGGATGGGAGTAAATTAAAGAAGAATGGCCCTGGGATCCTTAATGTTGTTGTGAGATTTTGATACTGGAAGGTTGTGCCTCCTTATGATGTGTCAGAATCAGTTGCTAGAGAAGGCAGTTTCATTTCAGCTTCCTTAGAAATACATTTTTTTTAAAAAAAAAGCAAGATAAAAAATAATTGTTGATATGGAAACCATTTGTATCCTCCCCTTGCATTTTTTTGAGGCTGCATAGCTTCCAATGAAAAATTATGATCAGAATTATATTTCTTCTGTCCTTAGAATTAATGGATCCTTTTGTCTCTCCTCCACTTGTAAGTTGTAGGTAGAGGCATCTCTAAGTGCATGTGTTAATTCTGCCTGGCATGGCTGCCAAGCACTTGGTTATTCATGTAAGGTGAACAGCATGGGTGGTTGCACTGACTTCCATAGCACTGCTTAGAAGAGTAGTGTTACTGCACCTGTGACTACTTGTAGGGTAGGGGATGAGGGGGCTGGACTGAAACTACAAAAATGGAGGCAGCAAATTCCATATGTTTTGGTATGTATAAAATCTCTTCTTACCATGTCCAGGCCTGAGAAACCTATTTTTGTAATCAATTGCAGGGCTGTGAGGGGAAATAGGCCTTCTAAAACATAAAGACAAAAATAGCGCGTTCAAGTATATTTTAAGAAAGGCAGCTCTTCCTTTAGAGAGTGGGTCTGAGTATGGTTCAAAAATGGTAGCAAAAATTTCATCATTGGCTCTTTGCTTGAAACTGAACAGATTTAAGAGACCAAATGAATTTTCTTTTGAGCTGCATACATTTATGTGCCAGGTTATCTTGTAGAGCTTGGGGGAATATTTCCCCATTGATCTGGAGATGCCGAGAATGGGCTCTTGCACCATCATCTCCTTGCTGTTGCCTTTGCATGAGTGTCTCTAGGAGACACGTGGTCTATCCTGCCCAGGAGGATGAAGTAAGTAATGCCGGCGGTCAGCAAGTTTTATCAACGCTGGTTCTTATTGGATATTGGTTTCTGTGGGCAGAAGGAAGAGTATTTCTGACAGCGGTTTATTTTCTCCCTTTCTGGCTTGGCTGTGTCATTCAGCGGTGGTGGTGGTATGGGCTCACCTGGCCCTGCTCGAAACAGCAGAAATTACAAAGACATTGATTAGTCTGGGGAAAAACTGGAAGGCAAATACATAATTTACGTTACCTTTTTTCTCAAGAGGATAATGATTTGGAAAACCCAGGGCATGCTTTTAATGTATGCTCTATTACCCTATAACAGGGATTTTTTTTTTTTTTAATTTAAGTTCCTCATATTGCAGTGGGGATGTTGCAGGGGTTTGGAGGAGTTGTGTAGCGTTGGGTATATTTTGAGTTTCTGAGGGAAATGAGTCTTGTGGTTTCAGCTTAATCTGTAACAGAGAGCAACATGTCTCGCACAAACAGCCCACCTAAGTTTTCATAGTTGAATGATGATTTGCTCTGGAAAGACTTAGGATGCTGATATGATGTAGACTTAAAAGGTGGCTGATTTTTGATTATTGTTGTTTGTCTTTCTCCAATTTGCAGTTCAAATTTTGTTTGAGTTTCATGTGAAGCGCTGATCTTCAGATTCCCATCCACCAGTCAGCTGGACCGCTATAGGTCACTTTCCAGGCCCGTGGCCACAAGTGCTGAGTTTTCCCTACCCTGTGAACTTGATCTTTTTAAAGGAGCCATCCTGGGCTTTATCACAAATTTTCTCCTGTCTTTTCAGCCCAGCAAGAAAATGGTTGCTATCTTTCCCCTCCCTCTCGTCATCAACTGCTCATGGGAAGATTTTTGATAGAGCCTGCATTGTGATATGTCCTTGAAGTGCAGTGCTGCAAGGTTTTGTTTTGCTTTGTCTGTTTGTTTTTTTTTCTCTTCATGTTTAGACTTCATTGCTCTATTGCAAACCCAGATTGCTGTAGATGGTCTTTTTTGGTATTTGCTTTACTTTTTTTATTTGTCAAAAATCTCATGTTCAGTAATAAGGAAGAGCTCAGAATCAGGTACTAAAGCCTCCAGCTAAACCTGAAGTGTAAAGACTGCAAAAATATGAACTGGGGAAGACCGAGCCAGCAAAACAGGTATAAGACAAGTACTAAATTATCAGCAACTATTTTTTAAAAGGTTTCCTGATGGTGGGAGATTTTTATGTTCACACATTCTGGCTAGAACAAAGCTTACCAGGACTCTTAAAGGACAAAGGTGCAGAATTGTATTGGGCACTTTCTCTTTAAGTGAATATCAAATCCTAAATAGCTTTGGCATACAGCTGTGGGAAAAAAAGTGCCCAACCCATTGAAGCAAGTGGCTATTGAGTTTAAAATTTGATAATGGCTCAAGTTTGCTGTCTTAAAAAAAGTCCTTTGACACTTAGTTGACCATAAAAGATGCTGTACAGACCCATTTTGTCTTTGTTCTCCACTCTCCCCCTACACTATTTTCATTGATGAGGAAGTTTCATTTCCTTTATTTATTTATTTTTAGTGTATGTGTGTTTGGGGAGGTGTGGCGGAGGCCAGGAGGGAAGTCTGTGTTCTAGCTTTTTATATTTAAAAGGAAAGAAAATAACTAATACTGGTGTGTTTAGAAATTACCTTAAATACATTTTCCCCTTTAAACCAAAAATTCTGCTGGTAAAAAATACTGCATATTGGGGGATTGAGGGGGTTTGCAACACTTCTCTGTGGATAAGAGTCCTGTCTGAGTTCCAGTTGTACTAGCAGAAAAGTGTTTTTCGCAGTATTGTCAGGTTTCACATGCCAAATCACAACTAGAAATGCCTTTTACGGGAAGGATCTCTACTTAAACTTGGAGGGTTGTGCCAATTACAGCTATATTAATCAGGCTTTTTTTTTTCCTTCAGTTTTACACTTGACCTAAATAGTAGCTTCTTTAATTTTCTTAACAGAACACACTATAATCTTGGTATATAGTTTTGGACCGGTCAGTGGGGTAAATGCTGCGGTCCTACGGCACAGATGCATACTCGTGCTTTTGCAAGAGTGTTGTCTGAAGTGGGTCCTAGTGAAAGAAATGCTCTTAGAGCTTTGCAGAAGTTGAAATAGCCCTCTGCTCTGCATGCAGAATTGACTACAGTTTATTGGTGAGCAGGAACTATGTTATGAAGTGTCATAATATTTTTTCCTCAGAGATCTGTACTTTAATTTTGAATATAGCTTTTAAATCTCGCGGATTAGGAAATACTGCATTATAAATTTGTGAAAGTTTGGAGGCGTAAGATAGGGTGCTATTAATACTTATTTTGATCAGAGACCAAAGATTATTTACTCCTTTCAACAGTGTAGAGGTGATTGAAGAAGGAGCAGGTAACGATGCTTTGGCAGAAGCCTGTAGCTGCTGGGTTTTGGCCTAGGATTGCTGCTGGCAGTTCTGCCTGCTGGCCATCGACTGCCAGTGGTTCATCTCTACTGCTGCACTGCTGTCTCTATTTCTGCTGGTGGAGAAGATGTCCTGGTGTATGATCCTGTTTGTACCAGCAACCTCCCAGTAGTAAATAGTGTTGTTGCTTCATAAGCAAATTTGCCAGTTATTTGCTCTTTTTATGATATTAAGATTTGCGTTGTTAGCAACAATAGCCGTGTATTAAATAAAAATTGTATGCTGACCAGTCTTTAAAGGGTTTGCATCTGCCCCAAGTGTGACTATTTAGAAGACCATACATATCTAAGCTGAGCTTTCTTTTCCCCAGAATGGAGGCTGCCCAAGCCTTGAAATATTCAAGATATTGACTTAGAGTTCCATAAACATCTTCCCAGTTACTTCTTTTTGGCCTGTGTCTTTTATGTTTGTTTCATCCTGAGCATCAAAGTTGGGCTTACCTTGCAGAGAGGTGCTGGACTGTAAGTTGGCTACACACTACTCTCAGCAGGGAGAGAACTGTGTGTTGCACTCTCTCTGGAGACTGAAAGCATTAGCTTTGTGATGGCTCCCAGGTCATAGTTGGACTTCAAATAACAGTGAGTTCTGTGACTATTACCAAAGCTGTGTGTGCTGAGCTCAGGAGGCTGCAGTCACCTGAACCGCAAGTTTATGTCACGTGCAGCTCAGCTTTGAACACAGCAGTTTTTTTTGCTGCTTCTGCCCCTAGTATATTGGGGGGAAAAGGGTGGAAGCAGTTCAGATGCAAACTTACTAGCTTGCCTTTTGGGTTTTTTTAAGTTATTTTTCAAAAGCTTATATTCAGTGTTACAAAGGGACCCCATTGTATTTTGTTAAAAAAAAAGAAATTATTAATATTAGGCTACATTGAATGGTGCAGGTTTGCTGGAGCTTTGATACTCCAGCTGTCTCTTTGGCCTGCCATGCAATTCGAATTCAAGCGAAGGTCTCCCACGTGGTTATTTGCATGTGCCCTATCTCTGTTTTGTATCTGCAATCTCTGTGTGTGCTTCCAGAATTATTTTGTTCATTTCCAATCATTCTTCAAAGATAACTAGTAAAAACCAACAGGCTGGTTGTGATTTTACAGCAGTAGAAGGTAGACATCTTTGATCTTGTTAAATGAATTTTCTTCATGTGTGGGCTGGGTGTGTAGTGTGTTAATTTATTTTTTTGTTGATCAGTATAAAAAACGTGAATTCAGCATCACAGCAATGATAATAAACATGTACTTGCATTGATATTCTGAGTTCCTGGCAAAAATAGGGCAGAAAACTGAGAGGTTGACTGCATTATTGGTGTGATGCTGAACCAGGATACTTATATAAAAGGATTGAATAAAGCTGTTTGAAGTTCTAACTTCCTTTGGCAACACAATTGCTGCGAGCAGTAGCATGCCAAGCAGAGCAGGATGCAGTCTTTTCTGTAGGCATTTGAATGTCAGAAATGGCATTCTTGCCTCTGTCTGGAAGGACTTTCACCCTTCTGATCACACCAAGATAAGACAGATGGTAGGAACCAGATATCTTCTTTTTTTAGGGGGTATCTCCAAACATGAGCAGTGAAGCACTAGTTACCTTTTAGTCTTCATATGCAGGAATGCCCTGCAAACCAACCTCACAGGCTTCAGTAAGCCTACATGGCAAAGCATCAGGTACAGAGTTGGGGGAGTGGAAGGACATTTCTAAATTAGCAAACAATTTATGTCCGGAAAAGTGAGGTTCATATTCATAACTATGTTAAACCTCTATTTCTGAGTATGGCAGGGACATATCGCCATTTAATGTGACAGTAATTTGTCTAAGCCAAAATGTTTGCAGAAGCACGGGCCAGCAGCTTCTCCCTCTTCTTTTTCTACTGATGCTGTGTGTTTCCAAAACTGGAAAAGGCTTCTCAGTGGTGGTGATTGAACAGTAATTCTCTATATTTTTTTTGTCAGATAAGCCTGGTCTATGCTGTCAGAGTTCAGTAAATTGGTATCTGAGCTGCATGGATCGCGATGAAAAAGTATTGCTGCTGCCTGCATGTATTTGATAAAAGTAGAAAATGAGAAGCCAATTTTTTTTTTTTAAGTGAGGAAGAGTGGGCTTTTTAGGACTATGAAATTTTGAAAGAGATGGTTTATAATGAACTTTAATACTTTTCTAGAAAAGTTGCTGCTATTATAATGAAAAAGCACGAATAAGAGAATATGCCTTGCAGGTAAAACAAAAAAGAAGTCTTCATAATTTACATGCTTGAAAACCAAAGATGCATTGCAGAGGATGAATTTTACCCTTCATTTTGCTTGTAGTAAAAAAAATTAGCCTTTGAAGTTAAAAAGAGCTTTAGATTTAAAAAAAATAATAGGCCTGAAAAGGGAGGTGCACAGAAAAAAAGACATTGGGTTAAATGCTGTTTTGTTAATGAAATGAACGTAAGTTAAGCCAAACGTGGCTGCCTGCATAGTAATGTACCACATAAGATGAGTGAAGATGATAAAATAAGGTCCTAGCAGTCTTTTATTTCAATGATTTCCAACTTTCAGAAGGAATTTTAATCTGAATGTCAAATGTACATATATAAATGGTAGGCCAATAGCACAGAATTATGATACTTCATGAAAGGAGCAATACTTCCATGCTGGAAGTCTGTCAGCATATGATCCCTAGGCTAACTATTTGATTGTTAGTTAAAATAGGGGTTCATTAAAATAACATGGGCTCATCTGGTTTTAAAGACTAGCTCTCAGCCAGTAGGCGATGGTCCAGAACTAGCAAGTTTGCAGCACAGACTTTGTGGCAATGGCGCATAGGTTACCATGTAAAGCTGGTTGATGGAGAGGCTTCTGCTGGATTAAATGTGCTCAATATTGGGCCAAATTTTTCAGATTTTAGTCATCTGTAGCAGTGCCTGCTCATATTGTAGTCAGCTGAGCCACCTGTGGGACTGTTTAAATGAAGGTGCAAGGTTGAGTCTGCTTATGAGCACACTTCTTTGCTGTAATTATTTTACTCTGTAATAATTGTATTCTTCTAGTTGAAGAATGGTAATTATGAAGTGAATGATAGGCTTCAATTACGTAAAGAAAATCCTTACATTTAAGCTCCATGCTGCCCTTAGCATAAACACCTTTTTTTTTTTTTTTTTTTAGGTAGAACTTTTACTTTCAGATTATTTCTGGAAAATCCATGCTGCTAATTATGTAAATTGCAAGTAACAAAAAAAAGAGAACAAAAGAGCAGGGCATCTTATTTTAGGCTTCAGCAAATGCAAAGTCGTATGTGGCCATTCCAGCTCTCTGTAATATGTGCCTGTGTTGTGCTGCTGCTGCTTTTGTTAGCAGTAAACCAGATCACTTAAACTGGGCATTTTTCGCTGGCTTTGTATGGTCAGATTGCCAGCTTTTTGAGCTGGGGTGTTTTCCAGTAGCAGAGTCAGCTTTATGTCCCCTAGAGAGTCTGTTCCTGCAGACCTCCTTCCTTCCATACACAGACTTTCTTGCTGAAAGAAAATGTGACACCTTTTGGTGGTGGGGCCTCTCTTATTTTATGCTGCTGTGTAGGCCAGTCTGTGTTTTTCAGGTCAATCCTGTACAATAGCAGTAAGTTTTTGTACTTGCACCTATTACCTATTAAGGCAATAAGCAGCTCTCCTTGAATGAAGGGAAGACAGATTTGAGATCTGCCTGCATATCAGAGAGGAGGAGAATGTAAGGAGCGGTGTTCAAGTGAATGAACAAACTTTCAAGCTGACTCAGTGATACACGTACAGTACACGCTGTAAAGATTAGTCACCACTTACTGTAAATCTTTCTTTATGGTGCTTGGCGGGCATCTACCTGTATCAAACTGCAGCGAGTGAACTTTGTAGACTGGCAACGCAGGTAAATGTTATTTCCACAGTATTTTCTCATTGAACAACAGCAACAAAACCCAGTGAAACCTGAACACTTGTAAATTACTGAGCTGAAGGCAAAAGAAATCTCCTAGTTATCTCATGGTCCTTCTATCTTAATCTGTGAAACTAGTAGGAAAGGGAATAAATTATGCAACTCTTTTTTTTCTATTATTTAGCAACCTGTGCTTACATGTTATTAGTGTTGTTCTGCCCCGTCCTGTGCAGGTTGGTTTGATTCTTTTTTTGTTTTTGTTTTTTTTTTTTTTTGTTTTTTTGTTTTTATTCGTTAGGTAAGTTTCAAGCTGCATTTGTATGAAATACCAATTTACGTGGTAGTAACAGAATAACAATTACAGGGAAGGGTATTCATCTGTTGAAAACACTGGTTTCATTTGCCAAGGAGAAACTTCAGAAATATTACCCTCCAGGTTGAATTTTCTCATAAACGTTCTCAACTTCTAAACTTACTTACTGGCATAATAGGTATGCATAGTACTTCAGGCAAAGTTTGTGTTAAGGGATTACTTTTTCAGGAGAAAAAGTGGAATTTTTTATTTGAAAAAGTTAATATTTCTTAAAAATTGTAAAATTTTTGTGAGTTACCCTGATTCAGTAAGTTTGGTGGTTTTTTTCACTTTCAGACTTTTCTTTTAGTGGTTTCTTTTCTGATTTTTTTAAATTTAGCTGAGCATCTTTTATAATTCTTAGATGCCATTTCTCTCGGATCTTTACTTGTTTTGATTGGCTTGTTCAATCTGTGCTTAGAAAACTGTTAATTTCAGCCATAATCATACCAAAAATCCTTTAGAGTTGTAACAGCAAGATTATTTTTGATAGTTGGTTTAAAATTACTTTGTCCAAAAAAAAAAAAAAATCCAACCCCAAACACCTTGTTGAAGAATGAGAACCAGGCTCTCCTGGCACTGATGGGTGGGACGGTGCTGAGGCTGCATGCCTGTACAAGTGGTTTGGCTCGCCGCTCTCCCAACAATCTGATCCTGTCATAGGCTTCGAGTCCTCTGAAGCGCAGGATTGAAGGCTGAAAACTTTATTAAGTTTTTGGGTTATCTCATGCTCTTTATTTGAAATGGAGGCCAAGCAATTTACATATCTCTGTATCTTGGATCTGAAAAAAAGATTTTTTTTTTTCATTAGCCTTTGTGCGGAAATGACATCAACGCTTGGGCCAGCCATGCTAAATTCAGAGATTTTTCTCCTTGCCATTGGGTTATTAACTATATTGAGTATTAGCTATATAATGTGAATCTTCCTTTGCTGACTGTGCCACATTGATGACTTCATTGTAAATGCTCTGAATTTTAAATGATGAAGAGAAATAAAGATCCAATCTAAAGCCTTTTGAAATTGATGGAAATAAAGCTTATTTCATTGCTGTGCATGTGACCGGACTGGGTGACTCCCTAACATCATGTTGTTCCTGGGACTGCTGATGTAGCATAAGCTGGCAAGGAATGGCGCGTTGCCTTTTGGCAGAAGTGGTGACCAGGTCTGGCATTCGCTGCATGGGTATGTCCCGTCAGCCTTCCAGGTTAAAACCACCCACCTTTGTGAGGCTGAGTAGGTTTGTGAACTAAAGCTCTTTAGGTTGTGTCTACATGTTCTATATGCAAAGCTGAGCTACGTGGCAAAGGGCTTAGAGAGTGCCTTAGCTCTACCAGAACACCAAGGTTTGGGGGCTGTGCTTCTAGGTTTGATGCTGGGGCTGTATCTGTGGCACAGTGTGAAATGGAGTCATGGGGGTTTCCTGTGAGAGCCTGAAAAGCTGGGAGGAGGGAAACAGAAATCAAATTAAAGTTGACATTTTGAAAAGTTGATTGCTTCTTTTTTTAATCATAAAGCAGTTTTTAAAGTAAGTCATTTCCCAGAGGGAAAACAAGTACACTAAGAAGAGAAAAGGGGGAAATGTGATGTTGAATTTATGCGCTTGAATGTAGCAGACTTGGTGCTGTGATGGTGGTGATACCGAATGTGCACAGAGACAAAGCAGAAGGGTAACAATTGTCCCAACTCTTGTCTTGCTAAATTTCCAGCCGTAATGTCCTATATGCAGAATGTTTTTATTTATCTTTACTGTTTCAGAAGGTCTATGGGGAACGGACTGATCCCAATTACTTTAAAAAAAATACAGCACAACAAACCCACTTGTTGCCGCAATGGACCTGGAGAAATTTCCCTTTTCCTCCTGCCTCTCGTCAGCTGCGCTCTGCCCTGGGAGCCAGGCGAGGAGACCTTTGGGCGCCTTCAGTAGAAAGACTTGCAGGAACAGCTTTGGATTAGACTCTTACCATGAGAAAGCTATGGATATCCATTCACATGCTTTGTAATGGTTTTTTTTTTTTTAATGGCTCTTATGGTGCAGCTCCTCTGCAGTCGAGGAGAAGGGGGTGGAGGGGGAAATGCTGAGGGATGCCCTGGAAGGGCACATGTTGATGTTACCCCGTGTGTGTGTTTGAGCAGTAGATGCTCATGGACTCTATGGAGATGGTCCATTGGAAAACTCTGGTGAAATTACTTTTAACTTTTAGAGCTTGCGAGTAGCACTTCATTGCTATAGTTATCTGTATAACCATATGCTATTCTTTTTTCTTACATAAGTTTTCTGATAGTTGTCAATAGCAGGTGTCTGCAAGCTGAGTCAGAGCAATATTTAAAAGTCAGACTCTTTATGGGGATACGGAATTACTTAAGTTTAGCACCAGCAAAAAGGCCAGAGTGAAACCATTGGCCTCTGAAGTTTGTTTTTTGCAGAACAACAGCATGGTTGTGGTATTGCTGATCATTTAGCTCCACAATTGAGCTGCAAAAGTGTGATCTTTGAGAAGGAGTCAGTAGGCCTCTTTTTGGGGTCTGCATATCTGGTTTGGCTGAATCAAGGAAAAACACTGCCCTTTCTGATTGGTGCACCAGCCCACAGAAACCATATTGAACATACATTGCAACCCTGCTTGGTGTCTAAGGTGGTATGAGCTGGTGGGAAAGGTCACATGAAATATCAAGTTTGGTTTCTGCTGCTATTTGACCCCACCTTTCCCCATATGCTTGTTGAGCATCTTGAGCTGTTCTGATTTTATTACTGGTTGCTGTTGCATTGAATGCATGTGTGTTAGGTCCCCGTTGGTTACTACCGTGATAGTAATTGTTGATTTTGCATCTCCTTCTATCATTTGAAGAACAACCACCAAGAGGAAGGTGTGGGTAGGCTCTGGACTTGAAATGAATCAATTGTGTCCACTGAAAATCATTTTGGGGCATTGTATGGACAGAACCCCCCAAATGTCCCTGATACTGCTATTGCATATCTTCACATCTGCGCAGATAGCTTTATGAATTACCATTCCTTCTACTTATCAGTTGGGGAACTTAAAGCTGGGTGCAACAGATTGCTAGGAGACAGACAATTCAAAAGTGTCTTACATTTCACAGTGTCAAGAAAGATATAATGACCCTAACATTCGTGTTGTTGGGGGATTTGTTGTATTTTTTTTTCATTTCTGGTAAAGAACTAGTAAAATACACAGCACATACAGAAATAGCAGACGTTGCTGTTGGGTTTTTGATTTTTTTGTTGTCCTTGTTTCCAAAATTAAGCACACAGGAGTTTGCAAAATCCTGCAAAGAATTCAAACAGAGTTACACAGTCAGGTGTTCAAGGAATCGCTTTAATCTAGTGACATATATATAGTGAATAGATCCAGATTTAAAAAGCAATACATTGCCCTAAGGAGAGACAAGCCAAATGGGATAAAGACAAAACACTGTTAAGTAGCTGAGATTGTACTATTCAGTTTAGATTTAGCTGGCGACATTCTGTTGAGTTTTGATTGTCCTTTATGTTCTTCTCTCCGTAAGAAAGTAAGCTGAGGTATCAGCTGTTCTGCTTATGCCTTGCAAAATGTTGGTGACTGAAAATTGGATCATGCAACCAAAGTAGGTCCTTCTCTGTGTCAGAAAACTAACAGTGTCTTTTTTTGTGTGGGTGGGTTATGAATCCATTACACTTGCATCTGTGCACATGGGTAGTAAGTTTTTATTGTGCTATTGTAGTGTGTTTCTGAGTCGGGTTGCAGGAGTGGTGATCTCACAGCCTGACCACAAATGCTGTTGGTGATGTTCACACAGGCAGAGCTGGTTTCAGAATTTGGGTCAGCGGGATGGGATCCTGGCAAGCTGTCTGGCACAAGACCCTGTAAGACCAGCTAACTGTTAACTTGTGCTAACTGTAGCTATATTTATGGTAAAAATTTTCTTGAACCTCCAGAAGCTAGACCTTGAACTACTGCAAAAATTCTTGAGATAACTTTGATGGAATGTCCCATACCACTTCACAGCAAGCAGTACAAAAGTCAGAGACTGAAGTCAATTTTATGCTTTGTAGTTGAGAAAGATGTGCAGCATGTGATCTAACTGTATATGATATTCTTTAAATTGTTTCTGACAGTAAATTTAATAAAGAGGTCTTGAGATACATACGTATACACACAGAGAAAATGCAGATCTGAAAATGAATGAACACAGGCATAAATGCATTCTATTGCAGTTGTTTTCCCTTGGGGGTTTTGTTATTGTTGTCCCTTTCACAAATTGCGAACCTGTAATTTTTCATGTGCTGTTCTTTGGCCCTCTCTGCCAGAGAGGTTCAATCTATCATGTTAAAAAAAAAAATCAATAAAAAGTCTAGAGGTTTATTTATAAAGTAGAGCATGGAGAGAGGGTACAAAAATTCCATTAAAATGGCAGTTTAGCACTAGCTACATCTCTTTGGGACTAAGCTCCAATATTTTAAACTATTAAAATTGTTACAAGAGTGCTTTTAAAGTGCCACAAATCACAGCAAAGCTTTCTAGTTGAAACTTGCCTTTATATAGTGCACTCGAATTCAGCTTATATATGTTTTGGAATGCCTGATGCTGCCCTCAAACACCATTTTAGCATCCATTTTAGAGCTTTATTATAGTTAATAATCTTACAGGTTTATGCTCAAGTGAAAATACGTGGATGTAAGAAGCTGGAATTTATTTTCCCTTAGAAGCATGAGTGTATATAAGTCTTTGTGCAGATGCAGCTCTGAGCAAATTAATTATTTCTGAGAAGTCTATAGGCTTCTAATGTAATTTGTCAGGATTGTTTGGCTTGGCTTATGCTGCTTCATTAGAGGAACTTACAAATTCAGATTCCTGTGAGTTGTTTTATGACAAAGCGGTTTTCACCAGTGATGTGTGATGGTCATCTGCTCCTTCTTTCCTATGCAAAGAAATAAATGTGTACCTCTGCTCATAAATGTGATGCTGAAGAGTTTATGGGATCTGCATTAAATCTCTCGAATATAAGAAGCAGTGTATCTGCAGTGTAAGCTTTACCTCCTACAAGTATCTTTCTGGCCTATTTTAGTAGCTGAAGAAGATAGATAATAAAACTGTTAAGTTTTAAATACAAATGCCGTTATATGGTTTTCTGTTATATCATATTTTATACTAGGGCGAGGAGGTGTTTCAAATGGAAATATCTTTTGTTTAATTCAAAAGATGTCCAGAAAAAAATGGTGCACTCTTATTTGGGCAAGAAAGGGTCTATATGTTGTGGGGTTTGTTTTACAGTCTCTGATGGAAGACTGTGTACCTTGAAAGATGAGGAAACTGCGTGGAATTGACCCAGAAGCAGGCTTTTCCATCTCCAGAAGACAGTGCAGACTGTCGGAGAGCATGGCTCTTGGTAGAAGCCATGGGAACAGGCTACATAAATGAATGTGACAGAAGGCAAAAGAGAAACTCCAGCTCAAAGATCTGTATGTGGTGTTCTGTCATACAGTAATATCCCTGCATGCAACTGAATAACCCACTCTGTCATCCCCACATCATTGATCCATCCATGAGTTTTTCCTTCTCTTACTAATTCACAGCCCAGTTCTGCCTTACTTCTTGCTGGTTTTGTGTACGGTTTTCCCGTTCCTGGCTATATGAAGTTGGAGTAAAGTAATGATCCTAAAAGATTAAAAAAGTAAAGCTATTAACATGGCCCTTTCACTGTTAGTTAACATTTGAAATTTCAGAGAAAGTGACCTAGCCTGCATAATTCCGGTGTGGTTAAAAATCTGGGGAAAATTCATACTAGTGCTCAGAAAGTTGAGATGCTAAAGGGAGACCATTAAAGCTTGGAAAAAACCCTATATTTCTCTAAACAAAGGCAACTAAAATCTCTTCTATAAGGTGATTCTCAGTGTGAAAAGGAAAGAGCTTAGTTGTGTTAGACAGCTCTGAAATGATATTTAGTTTGCCTGCTTTTGAAAAAAGAAAGGGATGTTAATGAGGGTAAATGAGAAGAATATCTCTCACCTCTTGGTGCTGTGCAGTGCTGCTGTGCCCAAACATATATAAAAAGTCACAAGATAGGGAGGGAAGCTGGGAAAGGGATGAGAGTTGTGGGAAGAGGCAAATGAAGAAAAAATAATGCAAGTAGAGCGTTAGGCTGAGGTCTTTGGAAGGTATTTGCTAGGTCAGTGATGTGGAGGTTGCCTGATTTAGGATCTGTGGTGCCCATGAAGAAAAATAAAGATCTACTCTACCAATCCCTCAGCATGTTGTGGAAGTGACTCCGTGATTATTATTATGTGGAAGTTACTCCCAGAGCAGCTGTCTGCCAAGCTTTCAATGATCTAATTTGGTTTGCTGGCTTCCATTTTTCCTCCTGCTCTCAGAGGTGGCCATCTCTTGGCATTTCTACACAGTTTTCCCTTGGGTTGCCAAGGAGTCTTTTTGTTGCTTTGTCATCTGATGTGAGTGATGCGGAAGTGTGGGGGGAAAGTATTTTTTTATAAAGTGTTTCAATCAAGGTAGGACTGCTGAGTCCTGCGTATGGCATCCCATGGTGTGCCACTGCTCTGGGGGCATGCTAAGAGTGGATCTTCCCTTGGTAAAAGCTGCTCCTTTGCTCAGCTCCTCATCTTTCAGCAGGTATGGCTAGGTTCTGGATTGCTATTGGTCTGCCTTTTCCTTCCATGCCGGCATTGGTAGCCTCCCTGTTCTCACTAGCGGGGCGCTTAGTGGAGGATGTAGGGTGTGTTGGCTGCAGAGAGGTTTGGCAGCCTCCAGGGCCTGATAAACCACCATCTGCAAGGTATAGTTGTGTTGGAAAGCTGGACGGTCTGGCAAGGGTGCTAGGACAAGCAAAATGTCCTCTGGAGGAAAACTTGATGCTTGTCTCCTTGACTGCAACATCAGCCTTTTGCAGGTGGTGGTAAAATATTTTTTTTGTTGAGCATTGGCCAGTTTTGGTGTTGCCCCAGCAGAGGTGCAAGATGTGCCAAGCCGGCACTGCAAACAGCTGGGTTGTGCTTTATGTAACAGGTAAAATCTGTTGGGTTAGAGCTGAATAGCTTTGATTTAGTTTTGGGTCATCCCCAAAATAAAGCTGCTCAGGTTTGCCAAAGGGGTAGTTGCTGATTGCTTTAGCTTATGAAATTTCTTTGGGAAGAACACTGCCTGTGGGGAGAGTCTGGTCAGATGCATTTCACTGCGTAGTCTTTGTGCTGGGATTGGGGCATGGACCAGCTCCTAAAGAAATTACCTGTTCCACCTAGTGAGTTTTCCCTATGATGGTGATTTTAGGGCATGGTGATCTCCTCCTTTCCTTGTGAGGGTGGGGAAGGAGCCTTTTTTGTGGGTTTGCCATGGGGAGGAGGAGGTTGTGTGTTTTAAGCTGTTCTGTGTTTTTATGGGTGTGATTGTTCTGATGGCCTTCCTGAACTAAACGGGTACCATGTAGCTCCTGGTGACTGAGATGTACTGTTCTGCTGGAGGTCTGATTGCTTATGGGTTTGTAATCTTTGTGCTCTCCAAGACACTTCTAGAAATCACCGCTTAACCAAACTGGTGAAACTGTGATTCTGACTTTGAAGGAATTTCCCCTCCAGATTTTTCAGTCTCACCCCTTCTCTGGATTGTGCATGAATGGCAGCATTGGCCTTCTCTTGTATCTAGGGTTGAGCTTGCAGTAAGTGAGGAAAGGCTCTCACCGCTTCTGACTTTTTTTTGGCAGGAGGGAGGAAGTGGTAGATACCAATCTTACCCTCTCTCGCACACATCCTTCCACGCGCATCTTGCTGGTGGCCACCTAACTGTCCCCTAGAGATGCTACTCTACCATGACTTAATTTTCTGACTTTTATTTTGAAAATACAGTTATCAAAATTTCACAGATCATCTGGGCAAGTTCCATGTGCTTCTGTATATCAAAACCTAGAAAGCGTACTTCTGGGAAGAGATGCTGGAGATGAGCTAGGGTGGGTTTTTTTTGTTATTTGAAGACAGGGAGGGCAGTAGTGAATGTTGAGGATTTTAATAACCTAATCTGTGTACCTTGATTTCAAAATCAAGACTAAGTGCATTGGAAATAGTAGATACATACTCTGCAAGCCATGAAGACTAACCAAGGCTGTAATCATTAAAAATTTATGCTGTTAATTGTAGTGCCATAAAAGCTCCAAGTCTGACTGACACGATGATCCACCTGTGTGATAAACATTATCATGTTTTTCCTTTGCTGTTTATACAAATATTTTTGTTGGTAGTATTTTGTGGACAGCACTCCTTACTTGACTGTATGTGTTAGACATAACTCTGTTGGTTAAACTTCCTTGAAGAAATATTTTAACTAATAGATGTACAAACATGTGAATTTACCCAATTCTTTGTGCATTCTTTTCCCAGCTATAAAAATGTTTCAGGTAAGGGAAATATTAAATTTTCTCAGCAAATAAATACTACCCTAGGGAGTAGATTTTGTGTTTTTCCATGTTGCATGTTTTTACTTTGGGATGTGTGTGTGTTTTAAAGAATGCTAACTGAATAAAAATCTTTTTTTGAAATATTGGTGATTAGTTAATGTAAAGTCAGATAAATATTTATATTACTTATATTTATTGTGTGCCGCTTGCTTAAGGCCAAATTCTAATAAGTATTTCATGTATAAAATTTCAGATTTTGTAAAGTAAAAAGCACAGAGCAGAACAACAAAAGTAAGCTTTAACTGTAGATGGTGTACTGAATTAAGTGAGGTGCCTGGGGCAGTGAATTTAGAAAGACTGGAATTGAGACGAGTTCTTCCTTTATCTGAGCAATTCAGAGTTCAGAAATCAGCTAGAAGTAAATTTCTAAGGCTAGTATATTTTCAATAGCTGAAAACCATTTTTACCACATTTTACTTTTATTATCAGAGCTATAAATAAGTGCAGAATAGTTTTACTGAGCTCCATGGAGTTTCTGCAGATCGGCATCAGCCTAACGGCTCTCAGAGTCTGGCCTCACTTCCTCCTTGGCTGGAAAAGCCAACCCAGTTCTTGAAAACTGGGGAAACTGGCTAGGCATTTATCTTAGATAAATGGTTTCTTGGTTTGTTTTCTTTAATAATAATAATAAAAAATAATTTTCAGACAGGTTGTTTCCTAGGAATGCTGGAAGAAATGGTTAGCTAAGTAGTTTCCTTTTGCCAATCTTAGTCTTGGAATTTGACTCAAAAAAGTAAAATACAGACTGCCCCCAACCTCTCAGAAGCCTACCTGCACCCTGCAAGACAGCCTCCTCTCTCCTGCAGCCACCCCAGCCTGAGCATCCCTGAGGGGAGTCTGGAGCACAGAAAACTTAGCGGTTTGGTAAATAAAGTTAAGGGGAAAGTAGAGTTCCCACTGTTTCAATGTGTGCACCAGGACAGAAGCAATGGCGTTGGTTTTTACACTAGTCTAAAAACAGGGTTAAGAATTTCTTTGGATGGTATGAACTTGGCTTTTTTTACAGGGACCTGCTCTTAGATTGCCTGGCTCTTTAGGAATTAATTGATATCACTTGATCTCAGGGAAAATTGAGTCAATCATTTACTTAAAATAACATTTTTGTTAAAGCCTTGCCTCAGTGTAAAATATTTGAAGTTTTTTTTTAAAAAAACCAAAGCACTCATTTCCTTTTCTTTTTTTTTCTTCCTTCTATAAATGTCTCGAAGATCTGACAGCAAGCTGTGAAATGGTTGTGACATTCACTATCTTGACTTAAGCCTGTATCAAGACTCCACTCCAGGGAGTACAATCACATGATAAGCAGTCTAGTCAAACACATCTTAATTGCTGTATAGTCGATTTAGATGCTTTCTGGGGCCTTCTAGTGGGGTTTTGCAGGACCAGGACCATGAATTAGCCTCTCCGTGTGCTGCTGGTGACCCTTGGCTGAACAGAGTAAAGAAAAAGTAGTGTGCATGCTTGTAGAGACATAGCAAATAAGGGGGCAGTTCAGCTTTTATTTTAACTCCTGGCAGTGCAGGTTTTATCAAATTGCCGTTAAAAGAGGCTTGGTGTGTTGTAAAACAGACTTCTCCCAGCTTCCTCTAATAATCCCAGCACCAAAGTTCTGTGGTGTCAGTCCTGTGTTTCTTGGGTTAAGAAAAGTAAAACAAGACAGCAGGAAGTGTGGATGTAAACTGTGCTTACATCTCAGAAGCAGCAGGAAAACTGTGACATCGCTCTGTTTTTCAGCCTTTGAGCGATCTTAAATTTATGTCGCCATTTTCATCATTTCTGTTTCATGAAGAAAAATGTGTATATTCCATAGTGCCTGATGTGGTTGTGTTCTTAACATTCTACAGTGGTGGTTTACACAGATATCATAACCGCTTTAAAATGGTGTTTGTTTTATTACAAACCTGTTTAGCGGGGAGGGAATGGGAATGACAAATTTCAATAATAAGTACTGGAAATATATTTCTTTCTTCCTCCTCCCCAATCTATTTAAATATCTTCTCCTTTCTTTTATTTTGTTTTATGTAAAGCTTGTTCATATTATCAGCTGAAATAGTAATATATGAGACAGTTGCAATTAAGATTTTTGTGTAGTAATTATTTCAGCAAGAAAAGGGCTGCGAAACTTTTAATACATTCGAAACAAGGTCCTAAAAGTTCTGACTCTGGAATCCCACTTTTTTTCTTCTGAAATTTTTACTTGGTGGTGTAATTCTTTTCAAGACGTTCTACTGCTTTCAGAAAAATGATGCTCAATGAATATCATGGGGTAATACGGACGCCTTTGTAGGATATGCACTGACCTACCGAAGAAACCCAAGAGAGATAATTACAACTTTGCTTAGTCTACATGCAAATGCACTTTGTAAACGTTTTTCCATTGAAAGAGTGTGAACCAGTTACATTTTGGAATTTTTACCTATATGGAAAATGGACTGTAAAAGAGATGCCTATTTCAGGCAATTTTTGTCGAGTTCCAGATTAAGAAAAAAATATAGCATATTAAATTATTAGCCATCTTTACTAGGGTGTAAGGAAGATTTATATTGTAATGTAATACTGCTGCAACTTAATTTAGAACTTGACAAATCTGGTTTTATAGGGTTGAATCATAAGGGATACCTCATTATGTGAGGGGAAAACTTTTTTTTATTGTTATTTTTGGCACCCTGATCTCTTCTTTGGTTGGGCTGAGCTCTGTAGGAGCTGCTATTTGAGCAAGATGTTTCAGCTGACTTTTTCAAGGGAACTGGGCAGGATGAATTCGTAATTAAAGATCACATCCTGGCAAGCCTTTCTTACTGCATGTGGTCACTGATTTCACGTTAAATACTTGCAGCCTTCATTGCTTGTCTGGGTCAGAAATGTAGGTCTTAAAAGCACAAAGCTCGATTTAATTGTCAGATACTCCTTACTGATAGTGTGTATCAGATACTGTATGTGTAGTATCGGTATATACACAAAAATTAGCAACACCAAAATTATATGTCTTTAAAAATTCAAAGCCCCTGTTCCTTCCTCCTACATCCAGACCTCTTGATAGCATCTCATTTTAAACTCTAAGCATGCCCTTGTGCAATGTATCTGGAGTATGACCTGGCATTATGGCTTGCAGCAGACAATAGAGAATATCACGAAACTCCCCTCATTTGCTCATTTTGTGGAGCCTACTCAATTTTGGGTAGCACATAGCTCTTCGACTATATTTTGAGCCTGGTTATGGTATTCTTATGTTTCTGTTCACGGGTTTTCAGTTGGGAAACAAAACTGGAAGCTAAGTTTGTTGATTTGACTAAAGTGAAGAGCAAATTTTAGCTGGAAATAGTATATATTTATAGGGTAATGTGTTTCTTGTGCACAGGGTTTCTGTTTCCCCTGCTGCCCTGGCATGCAAAGTGATTGATCTTAAGCAAATTGCATACACTTGTAACTACAACCATATATGTACACATAACAGGAGCATAGAACAAATGAAAACAAAACAGAGGATCTGAGTTCAGCCATTTTTTCGTTAACCTTTTCTCCTTGTTCCCTGGAGAGAGAAGTCTCAACTTGTCCCGATGCTGTCTGTGTTCCCTGGCCCTGTGACTCCACATGCGCTCTTTCTGATGTGTTGTGTGCAGCACATCAGAGGAGTATGTCATTGCCAGGTGATTTACGTGGTCAGGAATAAGTAACAGATAGAGAGTTTACATTTAGGAGAATCTTATACTGAAAACTTAAAACAACCTCCTGGTAAGCACTGCTTTAAAAGTTTAAGAAGGGTTGTAGTTTGGTGCTTATTGGATGTGCGCTATATCATGTGCTTATCTTCAGCTATAAACCATTTGCTGAGTTTTGGTGACTGTGATGTTTAATCTTTGCCCCCCCCCCCCCGTTTAGACATCAGTAGCCAAGTGTTTTGCCTCTCTATGTAGCCTCAAGTTGCACTTTTTTTTCTGATGTAGTCATCAGATCAAATTATTTATAAAATGAGGACATCCTTTTGGACTTCATGTGTAAACAGTCTTAAATATGTACACAGGCAGAAAGATTCTTTTCAGTGTATCTAGAGTTGAAGCCCAAATATTAATAAATACTAGCATTATATGGCAAGGTTTTTCACCCTGCCTCAATCTTAATTTGAGTTGTCCCTTTAAAGGTGAGAAAAGCTTTCAACTTGACCTTGATCTAGTTGCTAGTTGCACTATGTCTCTGCTGCTGTGATTTATCATGAGTTAGGGTAAGCAAGCAAACTCTTTTGGAGTGGTTTCTACTGGGCAGGTATTAGCATTATTGAAACCATGGCTGCAACTGCTAGGGTGTGTGTTTGAGGGTAGAGTGTGCTGTCTTCAGGCAATATAATGACTCCAGGACTGTTAATTTTGCAATTAATGGTGAGAGCTGGAAGCCTGTTGCTCGACCACAAGAGTGCCATTTAAGGCTTCCTTGGAGGCAAGTTGGAGTTGGACTTTTAACACTTTTTTGTAAGACATCTCAGCAAAGTGCTTCTCTTGCAGCGGGGATTTGGGGGTAGTGGGGGGAGACTCTTGAGATGAAGTGACTGATGTTGCCTTAGGCCCCTGAAGTAAGGAGATGCGCTTGTTGCTCCCTCTACTGCATCTTTTTTCAGGAGACTTGGGGAGGTGCCCATCTGAGCAGCTGTCTTCAGCTAGAGGAGGTGACAGGAAAGCAAGAAGCAGGATACTGTAAAAGAGGCGCTGAGAAGGGTGCATCTTGCACAGGCTTTAAAGGTACTGACTGCTACCAGGGCAACTTCATTTGTGTGTTTATTTTAGCTTTCTGACTTTCATTCTTTGCTTTTTTTAACAAAACTTCAAACATCTTCGTAGCCAATGACAGCAAGGTTTGCAAATCAAAACCAAATCTGAGCATAGCACTACACTTGAGTGAGCTATGCTAATCTAAGACTAGCTTCTGTTTGCTTCTTAGAACTTCTCCCTCATGCTCTCGTTTGGCACATGTACAGTACTGCGTGCTGACAGACACCTTTGAGACACAAATCAGTTGAGGTGTGTGGTGGTGACTGCTCCAAGCTCAGTATTTCATGTGCTTATTGGCTACCTACTCATGTTTAGGAAGTAGGTGTTTGGAGTCACGTAGGCTACAGAGAAGTCCTACAAATGTGAATTAGCATCCAGAATGGAGTGTGATCTTGGGTCCTTTTTCTGTGTTCCTATGATCAGACAAAGTATAATCTGCCAATGATAGTAATCCCCATAAGAAGTCCTGTAGTTCAAGCAATATGTGAGCAGATTGTTTTAGGTAGTGAATATGTTGAACTGATACAATCTAGAGTAGTCCAGCTCTGCAGTTTTCATAAAAGCAGCCCCTTAAAGACCCTGTGGTCTCATCTTCTGGCAGCAACTCAATGACTGACTTTCACTTCCCTTATGAATCAATAGAGAAGAGAATTTGCCATTAGTATTCTCTCTCTAAAGTTTTCCAGTTTGGCCTCCACAAATTGTACAGCCTCCTTTTTCTCTGGGTGGGAGAGTACAGACTGCTGCTGGAGGCAAGGAGGAGAGATGAACATTTATCTGTTCTCTCCTGACTCTGTTTTCCGTCCCGTGGGCATGGGAAACATGAATGTGCCACTTCTCTGGGGAGCATTTCTACTCATTGCCCTTACAAGAAGACCACAGAGACACTGACAAGGTTGTATTAGTTTCACATTGCTCATTAAATAGGCACATGAAAAAAACGAGTGCAGTGGCTGCCTAGAAGAGGTCAGAGGGGAAGATGGAAGGACTGGCATAAGCCTTAGGTCACTCAGACCTAAGAGATCTTGCTAAGAGGTCTTTGTCCAGAGTTGGTGCGTGTTGAGGTCTTAATGCAAAGTCTGCCTCCTCACTGGGGTCATTCATGAAAAATAGTATGAATTTATTTTGCAAGAGCTCTGTTTTGAGCAGAGATAATGACTTTGGTTCTTGATCTGTGTTTTAATGTTGTGTGTGTAGCCAGGAAACTTGATGGGGATTATGGTGAAACAAATGTTTGTGTTTTTCTTTTTTTGAAAAAGTCTTTGCCAGTGTGGAAGCTAATACTGATATAGTGCAGGCATGTACAGTCACGGCTGTGGTTGATAACACTCAATTGCAGGATCAGGAGATTTAATTTCACTTTGTGGAAAGTTTTAGTAAACACGTTTCTGAATCACCTCGCCACAAGGGGAGCTCTCAGCTGGTGTTGCCTTTTGGTATCTGTTTACCCTTCACAGGAGACAGGTACTGAAGTGGTTGCATATCATGAGGGGTGATGCGTCTGCTCACATCCACTTCTTTCTGTGTGAACACCAGCCTCAGACTGCTTGTAAAGAAACAGCAATTGTCTTCTTGTCCCCAGCATCTCCTGCTGCTGCCAGATCAGAGAATCTATCTATGTTAACAATCAAGCGTTCTTTATCCCCACAACCCCATCCCAGTGGGGAGTAGTCGATAATTAGTATTTACCAATTATGGAAGGTTTTTTTCTTCATGAACTGCAATCATGAGGTCTTGCTCCTTCAGTTCGTAACCACTGCAGGGAAGAGGCCCACTGGCCTTTCCCCGGCCTTCCTACTTGCCAATGTTATGGCTACCCAGCAGGATGCAATGAACCGAGTGCCACCACCGAGGTGGTAAAGCTGCTGGTGTGAATGGTGGTTGTGAGAATCAAAGAGTCTGGGCTTACAAGCACACAGCCAGCAACTTGCATGAGATGGTAGCAATGCCGTATTTCTAGAAAGATGTGGTGAGGATTTTACTCAGGGCAGCACGCATATTGCTGACAGTAGCAGGGAATTCCTATGGAGCTGCTTATCATAGAATCATAGAATCTTCCACTTGGAAAAGACCTTGGAGATCATCGAGTCCAGCTGCACCCATCATCCGCTAAACCATGTCCTTCAAAAACTTACCCATTTTTTAAACACCTCCAGGGATGGTGACTCAACCACCTCCCTGGGCAGCCTGTTCCAGTGCCTGACCATCCTTTCAGTAAAGAAATTCTTCCTAATATCTAGTCTGAACCTCCCTTGGGGCATTTCCCCTTGTCCTGTCACCTGTCTCTTGAGAGAAGAGGGCAACACTCTGCTGCAGTCTCCTTTCAGGCAGCCGTAGACAGCGATGAGGTTTCCCCTCAGCCTCCTCTTCTCCAAACTAAACAACCCCAGTTCTCTCAGCCGTTCCTTGCAGGACTTGTTCTCCAGCCCCTTCACCAGCCTTGTTGCCCTTCTCTGGATGCGCTTCAGCACCTCAATGTCCTTCTTGTAGTGAGAGGCCCAAAACTGAACACAGTACTCGAGGTGAACTTCTGGAAGGATATTGTTAACAGGTGTTGGATGAGGTCAGTACAAAAGGAACAAAACCTCTCATTCAGATAAAAGCAGGGGAGGGGAAGCACTGCCACGTGGGACTGGTTCAGGCTAAACTGGTCAGTGCAGTAGTTTCTGCAGTTCCTCAGAAACATACTATGGAGCTGAGCTTCCCAGCTCGGATAGCTCTACATTTCTTCCAGTCAGGCTTTGGAAAAGCAGGAGTAGAACCATCTGTGTCCCACTTTGTTCGAAAAATAAAATAAAAAAGAAAAATCTTGAATGACAGCCATCTGCTAATGACATCACATCCAAACTCTGCCCTCTTATCTGGGGTCAGAGGTGGGAAATGGTTTCTGTGGGGAAAGGCACCAATCAGAGTGGAAGAGCTGCCTGGAGAGTGCTGCTGGATCCAGGAACCATCAGAGGAGCATGTGTGGAATGGCTTTGCATCTCTGTCTAGCCACCTTCAGTAGCACCAAGACAGTCCTGCCCAAAGAGAGTGAATCGGAGGCCTCTCCTGCTGACAGAGTCCACAACTCTTGGTTTATGAATCATTGAGAGGAGATTTAAGCATTTCTGTGAAACAGATGTTGAGTGATAGGGTGGTTAGTACCCATCGTATTGGTGGCTGAGGCAAGGAGATAGTAATCCCTTTTTCCTTATGGCCTGGTTGTTGGGTGCAGTGTTGTTTTGGAAACATTAGGCTGTGGTTTTCTACAAGCTGGCTGTTAAAATAGGACCACTGTCATGATGGGAACTAACTCAAGCCCTCAACCTGACACAGGAAATGAGCAGACTCATGGGTTTTTTTGATTCTTTTCACTTTAGATACCCCTGTCCTCCAGAAAATGTCCATTGAGGTTTGGTTTGCTTATGAAGGTGCCTATTCTGAAATAAACACATTTTTCTATGTTGTATTTCCCTCTTCCTCTCTGTTACAGAAGTTGAGTGCTGCTTCTGTCCTGATAGCTCTGTGGGAACATGAACACCAGTAAGGCAGTAGAGAGTTAAAAAAAAAATCCATTAATTAAAATATTTACATTGGAAGCTGCAAAACATTTACTCTTTGAGTAAAACAAACTTCCCCATTGTTCTTGTATGATTGCTGCAGTCTCTCTGAAAATAGCCAGGAAGAGGTTGTATTCTGAGGAATTTTACTGGGTTGGCAGGGGAATAGAAGTGTAGGGATACTCAAGTGAGCTCAAAAGAAGCATGGCCAGCAGGTTGAGGGAAGTGATTCTACCCCTCTACTCTGCTCTGTTGGGATCTCACCTGGAGTGTTGTGTTCAGCTCTGGAGCCTTCAGCGCAGGAAAGACATGGACCTGTTGGAGCAGGTTTAGGACACAACCACAAAATTGATCAGTCATGGAACACCTCTCCTACCAGGAAGGGCTGAGAGTTGGGGTTGTTCAGCCTGAAGAAAAGAAGGATCCAGGTTCAGTACTTAAAGGGGGCTTGTAAGAAAGATGGGGACAAACTTTTTAGCACGGCCCATTGCAATAGGGTAAGGGTAGTAGTTTGACATGTAAGAGGGTAGATTCAGACTATTTATAAGGAAGAAATTTTTTACAATGAAAGTGGTGGAACACTGGAACAGGTTGCCCAGAGAGGTGGTAAAAGCCCCATCCTTGAAAACATTAAAGGTCGGGTTGGCTGTAAGCTACCTGATCTAGTTGAAGATATCCCTGCTCACTGCAGGGGGTTGGGTTAGATGGCCTTTGAAGGTTCCTTTCAAATCAAGCCATTCTGTGATCAGTTGATGATAAAATGGTATTCACAGAGTGGAAGTTTTATTTTTAGCACTTTAAGTGTACACTAATACACCCTTGAACAGGGAAAAGTGAAGCATCCCAGAGCAGGCAGTTTGGACTCTGGCTCCGAGGCAGCCCTGTGTTGCTGTTGGAGAAATGGCAGCGCAGCATGGTGAAAGATGTCGCCTTTCTGTGGCACTGAGCACCTGCAGGTCTCGCTGGGGTCTGTTGATATCATAGCTGCTCAGTGTCCATGAAGAACAAAGGAAGGGTGCAAATTTGGGATGTGGACCCCTAAAACCTAATGCTTTCTTTACCTCTAGCTTTGTATTTCACTCACAGGAATACTCTGCAACATCACTACAGGAAGAGTTAGCAAAATGAAAGCTGTTTGCTTGAAATCCTTCCATTGCTGCTGTATCATGCCCTAGATAACTGGATTGAAACATTAAGAGTTTGTTGACTGATTTTAGAGGGATTTTGTGTGATTTTTTGGTTTCATTGGTGCCGTTTCACTTTTGCACATTTCTGGCCTATTTGAGCCTGACAGGCCTCTAGGGCTTGTGGACAGGCTGCTGAAAAGGCTAAAAGAGTGTGTGGAGGGGTTGATTAACTGTTTAGGTTTTTAGATCCTTGATTCACATTTCTCATTCTAGGTAGACTCTGAAGCTTTTCAAAATTGCTAGACGGGAGGTTTCTCTTCTGCCCTTGTGACTCATGGACCTGCTGGATTGCAGGTCATGTTTCCTTTTCTTAGTAGTACCACGGAAAAGTGTTTGCTCAAACCTGAGTCTATCATGACCGCAAGTTTTATTAACAATTCCAAAGTTTCAGTTTTGTTGGTTAGGTGTGTGGTACTCTTTCCTCTGATCCAGGTATGCCTGACTGAGTCATGTTTACCTATGTTATAAAACCATCTTTTGTTTCATTGAAAGGCTGATACGTTAAGGTATTAAGAAATTAAATGTTAAGGCTAGGTGTCATTTAAACTTGTACTCAAGACCTTTGTTCCATCCATTTCTTCCATGCTTTCCCGTGCTTTACTGTATTTAAAAAAGGCTGACAGTTTCTTGGCCTGGAGATAAAAGGTGCTACATACCCAGGTTTGGTACGCTGATGGAAAATTGTCTCAAAGATGTATAACACTGCTGTGATTATTTCTAGCCATTACCACTGGTCTCATTTTGCAACCATTCACATTATGTAATTTGTTCCTCGTTTAATTTAATGAGAGGATGCTGCAGACTTATTTATGACTCTGCAGAGCAACCTGTACACTTTGGCCACCTCTGTTATCCTTGCCAAGGGAGGAAGAGCATGTTTCTTACAGCACATGTTACAACAACTTTAATACCTCTATATCCAGGTTTCCCAGATTGCTGCAGATGGAGGGTGACTTGCCTGGAGTGTAGATTATGCTGGAATGGCAGCAGAGGTTTAACTTTTTTAATGAGGTGCTTATTAGGCTTTTGTTTTAAGGTTATCAGGAGGTATTAATGGACTTTTCTTTTTGTTACAGATGGAATTTTATGACTTGCTGGATTCTGAATAGGACGAGGAGATGTGTTTAATAAGGTAAGATACAGAGAAAGATAAACGTGTTCCTACGGCAAACAGTCTCATTTACTTCATGTTCTGATTGAAGACAACCATTTCTTTTTCTGACAGAACCTTGCAAATAGTTGAGGAGTTTTTAAGTTATGTTTGCCCCTCGCCCTCTGAGCAGAGACAATCTCTGTTCTGTACAGTTTCTGTCCCAGTCCTTTCTCCTGGTGAACTGGTCTACAAAGTCCAGAAGACAAAAAATGTATGCCTTCCCAAGTGTGGGGACTGGCAAGATAGGTCATACTTGTCCTACTATTTAAGAGCTTTTTATACAGTAACAGATGAGATCAAAGAGGTTATGTTCAGTTTTGAGATATTCTTCTGCCCATCCTGTACTTTTGAAAAGTGAAAATGTCTGAGCTATTTTAACTTCTATGCTTTAAGACTTGCTTTTCCTGTTGAAGTATTTTCTAATTTGGACTGTTTTTATTAGGATGGAGTGTATTTGAGTAGAAAACATCTAGATTTTTGCTGTCAGTGATGTGCTGAAGGAAGCTGTAGGTTTGATTTTTTTATTTTTTATTTTTTAAATAGAGTTTTTAAAAGGCATTGTTTTAGATAGATACTTTTTTCTTTTGTTTTCTGGTTCAGAGGCTTCCACTGGTAGACAAGAGTAGATGACTTTAAAACTCTTAGGTATTGGGATAACCATTTTCAAACAACAAACAGCCAAACACAAGTAGAAGTACTATATAGGAGTTTTCACTGTCTTTCAACTTAAAATCCACTGTGTATCTATTGAGCTTTATCACTTATGTGTTTCATTTTGTCTCCTTTGTCTTGTTGAGCTTCGTGCCATTTACAGGCCTCAGAAATCCCTATTGTTCTTTTGGCTGTAGGTTGGAAAACGTACTGTAAAGAGCTAAATGCTTTATGTTTTTGCATGAGGACCAGGACTTTTTCCTTGGTTTTAGCTCTTGTAGACAGTCTTGAGTTTTTGGGAGTGGTTTTTTCCATTTAAGTTCTGTTTGCTAAGTAGAATTAACTTTTGGAGAGCGGCCGCCCAAGCAAGAACCAAAAGCTTTGAATGGCTCTTGGGACTGCATGGAGTATGCAATTATCAAAGACTTGGTTGCTGCTTAGGTATATTTGCAAGAGTTAGGCTTTTTGTCCATTCAGACTACCCTCTTTCATGCTACTGCTGAATCGTGTTATGAATATTTTATTTAATGGCTTACTCTTTACCCAAGTTGGTCTTGTACATGTATAGCTGGTAAAATACAGCCCTTCAGGTGGGAGGTCTTGCAGTTTGCAGTGCTATTACACAAAGCACCCCACATGCATTCCTTGCTTGTTATGTACACGATTTTCTTCACTTGCACGTGTTTAAACCAGTCTGCTTATACTCCAAGAATGGGTAATTAAAGTTACTTTCAGGACTACTTAGAGTGTGTTAAGTCCAACCTATGCTGGCACCCCTCTGCATGCAGGTGGTTCAGCAGCCATCCCATCACACACCTGCCACCGGCATCGCTGTAGCTGTAGGCTACGCAGTGCCCCTCTCAGCATCACCGCTGGTGTGTGTATGGTCTTGACAAAAAGCAGCATGGCCAGTATGGGACGGGTAGAAATGCTGGTGTTCAAGCTGGTTTGGTTTAGCAGGTTCAGTTGACTGAGAAGTTTATTTGTCTGGTGTCGGTGCAGTGCTGGGGACCTCTTCGGCATGCACGTGGGACAGCACCTTAGTTGTACTCACTCATCTGCTTATGTTTTCCTACATGTTACTACTCATGTACATATATAGTGTATATACATTATATAGCTTAATTTTAAGTACTGTTCTTTTCTGAAGTGTGGATATTGATAAATCTGTGCAATGTAACATGGACAGCTCTTGTGGTACAGCAGCTGGCTGCTGTTGTACCATCTCTTCCAGGGTCAGTTCACTCTCCTGTTTCCTCATAAAACAACCACCAAGGAGGCTCTGTCTCTAGCAAGTTCTGCGGCTTGAGGCCATGACTCCTCTTACCACAGCTTTATTGCCAGCTGCAGGTGTGTACAAATTGTGAACCAGATCCCTAGCAATTGCAGGACTGGCTTTAAAATGAGATTCTGGGAGGAAGAAGTGACACTTTCCACTGGCTCTTGTCTTCCATCTTTAGAAGAAAATATCTTTGTTTAGCCTTCTTAAGGTTAAACAAGAATATCAGTGTCTGCTTCTCCTCTCTCTGAGAGGTCTTCGTTTATCGCTGCCCTGGCAGCCTGAGCTGGAGAAATGCCACTGTCCCACTCCTGTTCCTCTTGTGTTGGAAGAAGACACGGTCCTGGTCATGCTCCTTCTCAAGGCTGCAGTTGTCAGGTGTCTCTCATTTTTTCAACTGACCCTTACTCTTATTGCATCAGTGGTTTTTTTATTTTCTTTTTAACCTCCTTTTATGCATTCACTATCCTTATTTACATTTTAGTGTCTATTCTTCCAGACAGGCATCTGGATCCTGCCCTAAATGTGCCCTCGGGACCTGCCTGTGCCTACTGTCCATGTTTTCCCTTGGTTGAGTACAGTTTTCATGGGTGTTTCCTGACCGTTCCCTGCTATTTCTTCTTGTGAGTGGTTACTTCTGAAGCACTCGCGTATTTCTTGTTGCGATTGCCGCAATGAGAAATGGTCCAGTCTGTAATCTTGTTTTAATCCTAGTCGTGGTGACTTCCTTGTAACGGCTGGCTTTTGGTATCTGTCCTGTTGATTATGTGATAGGGTCAAATAGTAAAGTTGAATAATAGCCCTTTTAATATTCCTCAAGCCTCATGATGAAATTATGAGACTTGGCAAGCTTGCAGTGATGTTGATAGGTGCCAGATTTCTCTCTCAATGTTTTCTTTTCCTTCCCCTGTGCCTTTACCTTACTTCCTTCCAAGGAGCCTGGAGCCCTTGTGAACTGCAAGTCAATTTTCATGTGAAGTTTGCCTCATAGCTTGAATCATAAATATAAAATCATTCTGTAAGGCCTAATCTATTTTCAGAGGTACATTTATGAGATAAAAATTGCTTTGAACACTGAAATGGCATTGTGTCATTTCCTTCCAAGAACGACAAGGAAGTAATTGTTATCAGGCCTATTTTCAGCCACCGTTAGCTTAGACCTGATGAATTGTAGCTCCGAGGTCGCTTGCCTTAACATTTCCAAATTAGATTCCCAATTAATATTGATTATCTGGAAAGCAGTAGGTGAATGTGTATTCTATTATTTATAGTTGTTAATACACTTTATAATAGCACTCTGTTTTGCCAACATTTTCTGGTTGTTCTTTTTAATGAGTCTTGGCAGTGAAAACCGTGGTTTAGTACATGTGGAACTACAGTAACTCATTGAAATATTTGTGTTTTCTTGCGTTTTGCATGTGTTTTTGTTGTTTTTTACTGTGAGTAGCACTTGATTTTTGAGGCCAAAATGAGACAAAGTCAGAGAATAGTTTCTGTCTAAACTGGTGCATTGTGGTTTCTTCTTGTGTTAGTGCACGTCAGTGCAAAACTCTTGTATCACTGCTAGATGAGTTTTAATAACTTCCTTTGACATTGCCTATGAATATTTTTTGTCTCCACAGAAGCCATCTTAGAAAATCTTTCAAAATAAGAAAGCTGATTTGAATAAAATAGTAACAAGTGATTTGAGTTCAGTTTCTTCTGCTGTTGAGTTGTTTTGTCACAATATGTGGAAAGTACCTGGAAAAAGCAGGGAGAAAAATGAGAAATCTCTTGTGCAAGGAAAAGCCTCTAGATAGCAAAGTTAGGGGGTGGGAGGAGAAAATATCTTCTTATATGTAGACATCAAGGTAAATGCTTTTTACTTTTCTTTTTGTTCCAGAAAATTTGAATATTTGCACAATCTGATGTTGCAAGTTGTAAATGCGTAACACTTCTAAAAGAATAAATTACTGCGGTGCCTGAGTGTCAGCTTCAAAGGATCAAGTGAGTTGGAAGGAATGTCAGGAGAACTCGGTATAGATAGATACCAGGTGGAATATAGAAAGCAGGGGGAATACGTTCAGCAAATATAACGGAGGTCTAGGTGTAAGTTTATATACAAATTAAGACTAATCATGTTACAAAAAGTGAATTTCTGTGGTTCTGCTTTGCATATAAAAGTGGAATATGCACTTCCCCTCCCCATCTCTGTCACACTGGATTTCCCAAGCAGCTTGCTGTAAGAGTGGTGCTGCTTCTATTGATGGAAAATTAACTTACTTAATACCTACCAAAAAGGCTGCCTTTCACTGTAGAACTGTGAGCTGGATGGTTCTGTAAGATGTAAGTAACTTTGCCCTCTTGGCCACACAATTAAGAAAAACTGAAATTAGTACTGTAAAATGCACATTAAAACTATGGAGCTAAAATAGAAAGAACCATTTCAGCTTTTTATTGAGAAGTAAACTGGTCTTAAGTTCCCCTCAGTGTACATAAAGCACAGACAAGAGGGAGCATTGCAGTCTCAGGGGTGCATATTGCCCATCTTTCACTGTACTCAGCCAATGCAGAGTACAAAATCTGATAAAACTACTAGCTTTGACTTCTTCTTAGGGTTGTTTTTCTAACCCAGGTTCCCTGGGCTCCAATGGAATGCAAGCCCAAAGGAGCATCAGGGCAGACCCTGGGGACTGCAACTCCCCCTTCAGGGCGGGTGCTTGCTGGAGCAGGTCAGCAGGGTGATGCTGGAATCACTGCTGACGCTCATCACTAAGCTCACCACCCTGGCTGAAGGCAGCCTTCTTCCTTCTCTGATGGTGGTGTGACTGGAGCTCAGAGGCTCGGTGTGGGGACCAAGTGAACCTCTGCCTAGTGAGCACGCAGGGTACCAGCTCTGCGGCTGTGGGGCGGTCGTCAATTTCAGTGCTTGAAAATAGCACTGGCAGCCAGAAACTTTTAACTGCAGCTCTACTAATGACTAGTGTTGTGGTTTTGGGCAACTCCCTCAGTTGTGTTTGAGTCAGCTCCCCTGTCAGTGAAAAAGGGAATGGTACTCCTTTGTAACTTACTATTGAAATGAATAATAATTGTGCTTTGGATCTCAAGATCCTGCCATGTATTGTTACTATTGGTATGGAGAGGCCTCTTGGCTTTTGTTAAGAAACCCTGGCTCCAAGAAGCCAGCACGTTGTGGGGACTGTTCTGGCTTTTTTTCCTCTGGTAGTTTATGAAACAGATCAGGTTGATTCTCCGTACCGAAGTGCTACTTCCTGCTACCAACCATTTGAATCTTATCACCTTTTCCTTCCTCTTCACAACTCCCTTCTTGACTGTCCACTCTTCATATCAAACCTTTCCCAAATGAATTAAAGACAAGGTGCCAGATCAAGTTAAAAAGGGAAATTTTAGTTCAGGCTAAAGGTGAAGTCGTTGGAGTGAGGCTAAGGGCTTGCCACTGGTGTAGCAAGATAGAGAAATGTTCTGCTTTTTTTCTCTAAAACCGGTTCAACATGGAGGTTGTGCAGTTTCCAGGCTCTGGCTTGGTGGCCAACCTGAGATGTACCAGTAATTTGCTGTTTAAAAAAACAAACAAACAAACAAGTCTAAAAATAACACTGGGGGGAGCTCAGTGACTGAAAAACTACAAAATTCATATATGAGATTAAACTTAAATACCGCAAGATATTTAAATTAAAGGAAGATATTAGTTAAGGTACGCAGACAGAGCTCTGAGAACAGCAGAAGCTTGTTTACTGTTAATCTCCCACAAGAAGACGTACTCTCTTGTTCCATGATTGACCCCAGCTGCAGGTGGTAACTTCCCGCTCCTGTATAAAGCTGATGTGTTAAGGAGCTGAGGGCTCTCCCTCATCTATTCGTTTGTACGGTGGAGTTGTAGGGGCAGACAGTTGTTGGTGTTTCTGCTGTGTGGGTAATTTCTACAGTGAGTTGATAACCTCGTTGTTATTTTGCAGAGATGCCCACTCCTGACTATAAATGACAGAAGGTGACATCTCCCAGTTTTAAATTACAGTAGTTTTCCTCTGGAAGAATGTTAGGCAGTTCTGTTTTGTGATATAGAAGTTCTTGTGTTTTGTTCCTGATTGTAGTGAGCTGTTCTGTTATGTTTTTATCCGTGGAGGGTTGTAATATAGTGCATTGTCCAGGTGTTTTTGTTTAACTCAAGTTGCTAGGAGTTAAGTGGAGTGAGGAAGGTCTGGATTTTATAAGCTTTGGTGCTTACATCTGCCACGAGTGATTCTTCTTGGAAATCATTTCATGTTCCTCATTTAGCCACACAAAAATTTGAGTCTCCGGCACTAATAAACATTAGTTACAGCAGGATAATGGTGAATTGCAGTTTGGCCTGGAGCTCTGGGAAGAGACTTGAATTTCCTGAACTGAGGCTGTGGAGCTATTTGTAGACGAATGAACTTTGATTTTAATATTCTGATGGTAGGGAACAGCCAGTGCTTCTGAATGGATGTGTTCCTAGAGTCATACTGGTTGGAGTTACCTAAATGCAGAGGTCTATTTCTGAATGGACAAAATTGCTGCAAAGTGCAGAAGATGTAAATGCCCGAGGAACTGTACAGGATTTTAGTTAGCTGAACGAGACATAAAGTGGTTCTTGATGATACTGCATTTTGCAAACTTATTGTTGATAAGTTTCTGAGCATACTACACATCATATAAATCAACTGCAGTTATGTACAGTCAGGCAATGGAGATTAATTCCGATCTCTTCAAAATGTTTTATGCTGCTCAGCAGCATCTTTTTGGGCCTTGTTTTGGCTAATGTGTTTTTTATCTTCTGAGTAAATTTTGGTAGAGACATTTAGCCATTTTTTCAGTAAGTCACTGATAACCGTTATCCTATTTGATAAGCCAAATATGCAGACTTTTAAAATTCTCAATGTAAGATGTATTTTCTGAATCTTTAGCTATTCTTCTGGTGTTTTCTTTTCTGAAGTGAATAAACCAGTTCTTTAGATAATACTCCCCTTCACTGCCTTGTCTTATACAAAATAATGTTCTTATCCGTCCGGAGGCTTGCAGATTCATGCAGGAAGTTTAGTGTCTAGATTGTGTCTACTGTGCCCCTCAGTCTTTTTTATAGGATCATTGCCTTCCCAAATGTCATTTCCCAAGGGTAACTCTCATCGTTCTTTTTGTTTTTATTCCTGCGACTTTGTAACTTTGTGTTATTGCTGTATTAAAGCCAGATACTGTTCAGATAAACAACACCTAGCAAAAAATATACTTTACCAGAAAGTTAACTGATTTGTTCTTTGCTTACCGTTGCTCCAGGTTTCGTGTTTTATGCAGATAACAAGAGCTGTTTTCATATTTCCTTTCAGATCCCTGGTAATGGCAATGAACAGCATGTTATCAGGCCCCCAAAATACAAAAAAAAAAAATGAGATGAAGTGGGGTACGTGGTGTCATTAGAGATAACGTTTACAGGGTTTTGAATATCTAAACTGAACTTCTTGTACTTTGCAGTTTTGCTTTGTGTGAACATAATTGCAACTTTGAATTCTTTCTTTTAAATATTGCATGTGTGTGTGGGAGTAGTTGTTTTGTTTTTGCTAAGTAGCATTTTTCTAGCGAATTGTATTCATACCACTTATCTTTTTTGAAGGTAAAATTTAATGTTGATACTGTTTTAGTCTAGTTCTTATATGAGATTAAGTACGAGACAGCTGCACGTTTACCATCAACTAATAGTCAAAAGGTACTGTCTCACAAAGACTTGGCTAAAACTAAATGAATAGCTCTCAGTTTCCTGTGGGTGGTGGGGTGTTTTTTGTGTGTGCATGCACACACTGCTTACCAATAAGGAATAGAGCAACTTTCCTCTTCTGAGATAGCTGTGTTGCCAACTTGTATACTGTTGAAGTAATTTCATTACATAGGAGGAAAAAAAAGTTCATAAACTGTCAGAAGGAATTGGTCTACAAAGTGTGCCAACAGGAGTTGGTCTATTTTTCCTCCTCCATTTTATCAGAAGGAAGAAAAGCCTGTTGCTTTAGTGCTTCGTGAGCCTTTTGCTTTCAAATACTAAGCCTTGACTGATGCTTTCATGATGAATTTTAGCAGTTGCCTGTGAGTATAGTATTTGAACACACCTCTTGGAGATTAAAAAAGGCAAGACCTTTACTTTTACTAAGTAAGGATGTTGTACACAGCCTCGTTTTATGCATCTTTCTGAAGTGACTCAAGTAATCCACTTAGGGCAGTGTGAGAAGCCTATGGACACTGGCATAATGGTGCTCTCCCACCAAAATCATCTTCTGATTGTCAGGGGAGTACTCTGTTTTATCTGTCTGTCTAATAATTTTACGTCTAATAAGTACTAGTGGTGTCACACTGGTCCTGTGCATCACTAGTTTGAAAACTTCTGTTACTCTAGCAAATGCGTGCTTTTCCTTTGTATAAGAAAAAGCGTACACTCTCTGGCCCTTATCTGAGTCTGAAAACAGACAGGCAAATGAGTAGACTTGACTGTGTCCCGCTTGAACTTCCTCTGGATTTCTTGAACTTAGAATCATAGAATCTTCTGGTTGGAAAAAACTTCTGAGATCATCAAATCCAACAATTCCTATCCACTTACTAAACCATGTCCCTAAGAAACTCTTCTACCAGCCTTTTAAACACCTCTAGGTATGGTGACTCAGCCACCTCCCTGGGCAGCTATGCCAGTGTCTGCCTACGGTTTCAGTGAAGAAATTTTTCCTGATGTCGAATCTGAACCTCCCCTGGTGCAACTTATGACCACTTCCTCTCATCCTGTCACTTGTGAGAAGAGACCAACACCCACCTCACTACAGCCTCCTTTCCGGTAGTAGTAGACAGTGATGAGGTTTCCCCTCAGCCTCCTCTTCTCTAGGCTAAACAGCCCCAGTTCCCTCGACTGCTCCTCATAGGACTTGTTCTCCAGCCCCTTCACCAGCCTTGCTGCCCTTCTCTGGATGTGCTCCAGAAGCTTGATGTCCTTCTTGTACTGAGGGGCCCCAAAGTGAACACAGTATTTGAGGTGTGGCCTCACCAGTGCTGAGTACAGGGGCACAGTCACCTCCCTGGTCCTGCTGGCCACGCTGCTTCTAATACAGGCCAAGATGCTAATGGCCTTCTTGGCCACCTGGGCACACTGATGGCTCATATTCCACTGGTTGTCAACCAACACCCCCAGATTCTTCTCCCCAGACAGCTCTCCAGCCAGTCTTCCCCAAGCCTGTAACGCTGCATGGGGTTGTTGTGTCCCAAGTGCAGGACTCGGCACTTGTTCTTGTAGAACCTCATTACGTTGGTCTCAGCCCATCAATCCAGCCTGTTCAGATCTCTTTGCAGCACCTCCCTTCCTTCAAGCAGATCAACACTGCCACCCAGCTTGGTGTCATCTGCAAACTTGCTAAGGGTGCACTCAATCCCTTCGTCCAGATCATTGATAAATATATTGAATAAGACTGGACCCCGCACTGAACCCTGGGAACGCCACTCGTGACTGTTTTCCAGCTTGGAAGAACAAATTTTCTCTTGTCCATTTCCTCTCTGCTTTCTTCTGGCTTGCAGCTTAAAATGTATCATCATCCTCTTTTGCAGCCTTAAGAGTAGGTGATGATGAAGTCTATAGTAAAACTGTTGTCTGAAGTTGAACTGCTTACACCATCAGTCCCACTAACAAAACTCAGTTGACACAGAGCTTTTTGATGCAATGTTGGGAGGATATCCAATAAGCTCTTCGTGAAAAAACATGAAAAATGTGCTTGGAATGCAGCTGTGTAGCTTGCTGTGTAAATTTTTCGTTTGATCTTTTGGATGGACAGTGCTGCCTAGAAAACTTCCGCTTTCCACAGAGAGGCTGTTGGGCATTCATTAGGTGTGCCTGTATTGTTTCCCTAGCAATGGATGAATGCGTACTCCATGTGTCACTCACTTGGAGAGACCAGCTGTTGTTCCTCAGTTCTAGTTTGAGCATTAGAGCCAGATCAGGGTGTGTTCGTGTTTCTCCAGTCTGCAGACATGGTGCAAGGGAGTGGAAGGGATGAGCTGGCATAATCTTAAGTTCTTTAATTGGGTTCTGGTGAGGCCTCTTATTGTGTGAGGTTTGAGTAAAAGTAGCAGTGGCCACTGTTCAGCAAAACCATAGCTGTGGCAGTTGTTTATGACAAGATATTCTCTTCCATTACAAAAGTAATTTTAATAAAACAAGCAAGAGGGCTGTGTGTCCAGATGTTATGTTGATGAATCCTAGTGCAAGAATCAAAACAAGTAACACTCTTTAAGCACTAGTGAGTGATGTACAATTAGGAGCTCCCATGCTGCTTAGCCTGCCTTCTTTTCGTACACAATTTTGAATTTTCATTACTGATTAAATTCAAAATTATTTTCTTATGTTTTCAGATGTTGAGTAAAATTGAAGTGTTGGTTCTTTTCTGGTTGGCTGTCCTCTTTCATGTATGTTTATATTTACTTCTTATTAAAGAAATATATTTGGATATAATTGTATAATAGTGTCTGAAGAATTGTTAAAAGAGAGGGAGAGAAAGATCAACTTTGCATGTTCTTTCTCTTGTTTAAAATGAATTGAAGCTTATGTGATGTTTTACCAGCCGTCTTTAACTTATCCAGGGAAATTATTTTTAAAGACCAGACCCTGGGAGTATTCTTTTCGTTTGGAAGGGGTTAACGTCAGCTTTTCATGTTGAGCCAGTGTGGCTGGTATATGGGATGTAGAAGCATAGTCATACAGGTTGCTGTTGGCAAGAATGTTGTTCATGTGAGTATTTTCCTTAGTAGGTGATAAAATTCTTCCTTAATGATTTAATTACTTGATCTTGGGAAATCCTTGTGGGGGAGCGGGGAGAAAGATGTCTGAGAAGTTCTGTCAGAGTGTGGTAATAAAGGAGGGAAGGGATGATGACTTCTGATGTTTGATGCGGGGTAGGAAGCACTGAAACGAGCATTGGCCAGAAATGCTGAAATACAGAATTAGTTTGGGGAGTTGGGACACAAGTTCTTCTGATGGTTAGCCTGACAGCAAGTCACTTTAGCCTGAACGTACCTCTTGAGTTTCCACCTGTGAGATGAGTTATAATATGTGCCTCAGAAGTACTGTGAAGGTGCTAAATTAATGCTTTTAGTGGAAGATCATAGGATGCTTTGAGTAAACCTTTACAAAGTGCACAGTGTTCTTACTATTAATACCTGATAGTTTGTGTGTGTCCCTTCAGTGACAAGAAAAATAAAGTGTGTGAGAATTGTGAAGCTGGAGAAATGTTTGCTCCTTATTTTGGAAGAGCTCAAAAGTGCAGATGGAGAAGGGAGGACCGAAATGTAGGCATGAAGGAAAAAATCCCATGGGCTGTGAATGTAGTTTTGAAATCCTTCATCTTGTTGCCTCATGTCTGCAAATCAACTTTCTAAGTGGTTGGCATTTCTGAGCAGAGTGAGAGGGAAGGGTGTGCTCTCCCATAAGAGTGAAGCACAGCAGAGGAAGCTGCTTCTCAAACTCTTTATTTGAAGAAAATGTGACAAACCAGGAACTGCTATAGTCCTTTTCTTAAATAGGAAGTACATGCAACCACAGAAGACAAGCACGAAGCTAAGTAACTGGCTAGAACCTGTATTAGAAATCTGAAGTTAGAAGAAATGGTCTCTCAGCCTACTTTGCCATTTAGATCTTACTTCAAAAACTGAAAAAAAGGCCAATATGCAACCCTCCAGCAGAATAACAATTAGTGGCATTGTAAGCTGTATGTCCACAGTAGGGTTATCCTTTCAAGTGATGCCTTTATTGGCTCCATTTGATGTCCCTGAGATATCCCTGTTCATAGTCGGGGGAGGATCTTTGCTGTCCTCCGAGCTGTCCCCAGCTTTGGAGTCTCTCTGCCTTGCCCAGGCTCTGCTGCTTCTCCACTGCAGGCTTGATGTGGGCTTACAAAAATTGCTTGCTTTGGTTGAAGCCAGATCATAAAAGGATAAGAAAGATTCATGTCGTCTCAGATAGTTGGAGCTTCTTGCTGTATTTCAGTTATTTTAGTTGGTAATAGTGAGCTGTGAACTTCCTGTGAGCAGGTGAGAAGTGAAAGTCCTGCCTCTCCCTTGCTTGGGCTACTGTCATGCCCAGAACTGAAGAAGCTGCTACCCTTCAACTTTGTGATGGAGGTCAAAACACCAAAAAAAAACCCAGCCCAAATCCCCCTTATTCAGAGAAGCAAATCGTCAGCTTGACTATTTAGGAACAGGCACGTATTGATTGTGGCATTCTTCTGATGGGCAACATGGCCACCCTTAGTTCTGACCAATGGAACATTTTATTTTTAAATGAGTAGATATGTTCTTAGCTAATCCTAGGGAAATCTTTGTGGGTAGTAATTAATTTTGGTAGTTAATTCTGCTGTTGAACCAGGGTTCAACAAATGACTACACTGTTTTGGCTTAAGCAATGCTAACCTGAGGAGATGTGTTGAAACTTTGACCTTTGTTAAAAAGTTGAAACTCTATTAAACTTTAGCTCAGAAAAAGAACACCTGTAGGTCTACATTATGGTGTTTCCATCCCTTAAATAAATCCATATGGTCAAAGCAGCATGGGTACTTGGGTCTGGTGTCTGGACCTCTGTGTTTCAGGAGAATCCTCTTCTACAGGCTGTAACATCAATGGATGTCCAGCTCTACTGTGATGGTGTGTTCAGACTCTTTCACTCCTGCTCCTCTTTGTGTGCTGCTTTTCCAGCACGCCATTGCAATGCTGGTGCTGTTTGTCTAAAAGATAACGTTCTTTTACTCTAGAAAAGCAAAAGTAGTACAGCTAAATTGGTACTTTTGTATATAAATATTACTGCTATTTAATAATGATAGGAATCCTCCTTTTTGAGCTGAAAGCACAAGAAGCATTGTGTTCTGACAAGTTGTGACTCAACTTCAGCCATAGTTTTTTAATAGTCATTAAATGGTTTATTATGTATGAAACCAAAACAAAACCGTTTTTGTATTGGAAGAATGACTATATGATGTGACAGCACAGAGCAAAAGTCTATTATGCATATACAGTTGAAATAAGTTAACTTGTTTAAACTGTATCGTAGACACAGTCCTCCAGCATTTCAAAAAGTTTCATGACTCCATATAACCATATCAACATGTTTCCATAGTTAATTTCCAGCCTACAATTATATTAACTTTTGTCTAATGGAACATCATCATATTAAGAAAACTAATAACCATAATGTTAATGTTGCTAGTGCTTTATTAGATACTACATTAAAAAAAACCCCAACAAACTACAATCCTGAATTTACTTAATGAGGATATATTTTAACTCATGAAGCTTTTCTATGAGGGGAAAATTAAGGTTGCATTTAAAAATACTGTATCCACTGCTCAAGCTGGACCGGTATAGGACAGCGCGCCATACTGTTGCTTGTGAGGATATCAAATACATACCCAGTGCTCTTCAGCACATCACTGCAGAGAGGAACACATTTTATACTGTGAGTTCTGTCACATTTATGTACGTCTGTGTGTATGAAGCAAGCAGAGAAATAATGGCAGTGAGTATAAATGTGTAATGAGGCAATGTAATTATATAGAAGGAAATGGAGAAAGAGCTACAAGCCAAGGTAGAACTGAGATAATTTTATTTCAAGATCACTGGTAATTATGTTGAGCAAAGTTATTTTTTGTTAAATTTGAAAATCCCACCAAAAGTTTGGGGTATAATGTATCCTTTGTCACACAGGGGATTAATTTCCTTTTGAGGTGGACTTGCTTGAGTAGTATAAATGTTAGCACAGACCAGTCCACCTCTGTATATTATGCAGAGGGAGGGGTTTGCTACATTCTGGATAGCAGTTTACATTGAAAGGGAGCTGAGGTGATGGTAAAAAAGCTAACAAAACACTGAGTCCCAGCAGCACTACTAACAACGGATGCAGAAGTGAAGCGTGTCATGTAGAAGTATAAACTCTTACCAGTGTGTGGTGGCACAGAATCACTTCTGGAATACGGAGTCCAGTTTTTACATGCCTGCTTTAGGAAAAAATACTTTAAAAAACCAAACCAAACCAAATCAAACAAAAAAAAAAAAAACAACAAAACCCCCATTTTAGAGAACCGAGAGATTAATTACAATTGGAAAAATGGTTTTCCTTTTAGAATTTTTTTTTAAATAAAAAGCCTAGCATGCTTACTGTAATGAAGTGCCCGAGCTGTATTTTGCAAATATCTATAGAGGAGAGAACATACAAAGCTCTTTAGTTGAGGAGGAGGAGGTGTCATGAGATTGAATAGCTGAAAGCTGAAACCAGATGAATCTGAGCTAGTTGTAACACACAAATTATTAAATAGGATAATTACTTACTGAAAGAGCTCTTTTTGGATGTGATGGATTCTTGATCACTTGCTTGTGAGATAGAACTACATATTTTTAACAAAGGAGATGATTGCTGAAGTACGTATGTTGAGGACTTCAACAACTATTCTGTCTGCATGTAGGCCTGTGGCACCCTTGGGGTGGAAGGTCGGATGGGGATCGCAAGGGTCTGTTCTGCCTTCCAGGTCTGTGAGACGTGGGTGGAGACCACTGGATGCTGTGAAAATTATGTACCAGCCAAGTCTGGTGTTTATGCTTGTATTTATTGCCAGTACCATATCAAGTAAGCTGGTGAGATTTTCAGTTTTGTTTTTTCTTGTCTGTCTTTGACATACCTGCTGGGTTTTAGTTTGTGACTCAAAAGGGTGAAAACAGATGTTAAGTCCTGTCTACCCATCCACATGAAGAGGAGCATCTGTAGTTAGATCAGGGAGAGTTTGGGGCAAAGGGTGGGATGGGCTTTTGCTTGGTACTTTTTTCCAGTAGTTGGGGTTTTTTGGGGGGGTTTTTTGTTTGGTTGGTTTAGGAAGATGAAAGGAGTAAAGAATGGTACAAGCAGAACAGAGTAACATGAACTTGTGATCAAGGGTTTTATGCAATTTTTGCTGAATCTTTTGGGATATAGGTGAATTTGCATTGGCTGTGGAAAAGCTAGAGAAAAGCTAGAGACCCACCACTGTTTCCCAGATTCATGCCATATCAGTAGCAACTGGATGTTTTCCTTTTTTTTTCTGATAAATGTTTGTTTTCCCTTATAAAGTTTGTCTTAATCTAGTTTCAGATAGAGGCATGCTTCCATTGCCGTGTACACCTTCTGGCACACTTTGTGCAGTAAGTGTTGACTTGTGTTTTCACAGAAAGACAGAGGTTGCACTAGTCTGTCTCCAGATTTCCCTCTTTAGGTCAGAGCACAGGACACAAGGTAAAACTGCACTGCTGCTGCATCTGGGCAGTGGACCCAAGTTGGCAATTTAATATTATTTGCAGGAGTGAAAATAAAATTCGTATGCACAGTTTAATGACTTAAAAACCAAATGAATTGCACTTCTCCCCACAGTGACAATGCTGGTGTAGAGGTCTCTCTAAATTGTGTTGGTGAGGAGAACTTTTGTGGAGAGTAAAGTGTTGTGTTCAATGAAAATTCAGGGTACTTGTTGGGCTTGCAGTGTTATGGCAAGAGCTCTGTTTCACTGAGTGTGGGGAGCTCTGTGAGGATGGCAAAGAAGATGCCACTGCCTTCACTTCTGACACGTATTTAGCGTGAATTATTTACGGTACTTCGTTGCAAGTGGAGTGTTCTGTAGTATATTTGTAAATAATGAATTCTTTATGACAGGGAATCTGTGTCTGTGGATCCTGTGTCACAGACTGGTTTTCTAAATACACTTCATTATAAGATATCTGTGCCTTTTCCCAGATGGCCCTGTAATCAAGTACTTTTGTATTCCCGCTGTATTACCCATTTTGACTCGAGTCATAAATGATGGATAGATACATACAAATGTAGAAGTTGGTTTGTTTTGTTGTGACTCAATGTAGTATTAAGTTAATTTTATAATAAGAGGTAGGTGTCTTTATATGTTAGCATTCTGATTTTTGCACAGTGTAAAACCAGATTAGTGGGAGACTTATGTGCCATATAAATTAAATTCGTTTATTTTAACTTTCCTGAAGAGTACACATTTTTGTAAGACGGTACATACTCTTTCCAATTATTAAGAACTCGTTCTGGTTATGCCACTGGTTTGTGGAGGTAATGAAAATGCTAAATGCAGTGTGCAGTTCGGAATGGCTATATATGAGATGAGGGATGATTATCCATTTGGCCCAGTGCGTGACTTTGGGACTAACCTCTTTCTTTGCTTGTCTATGCAGTAGGACTCAGGTGAAGGCTTGATTTGTGTAGGAGCCTCCTACCATGTTTTCCCTAACAGGACACTAGTGAAACTTCTTCAGCTCTTTACGATAGTCAGTGGCAACACTGAGTGTAGACTGTGCACGCTCTGCAAAACATCAACACCGCCCCTTAAGCATCCCACATAGTTACTTCTTGCTGTGGGGTTGTGGAAGAGGCTGCTTTACCTTCTTCTGTCTGCAGTCTCACACATGAGCCTGGGGAGCATTTTGGTGGCACGGGACAGGCTGCCACCTTGGGGGACTGCAGATTTGTGGCCCACTAATTGGATGGCTGAAGAGTTTGGCTTTGCCTCTGCTGAGAGGCGAAAGCGCATCTGTCCAGTGAACCAAACCACTGAGAAAATGCATGTTGGAAAAATAATTTTGTATGAGGAAAGGGCTAGTTTGCCTTCCAGCCTGTTTGAGTAACCTGTTTTTACTGCGTGGTCTGTGTCTGGATCCTGCATGCTCAGTGAGAGGGCAACTGGCTGGGGTCAAGGCTGGGAGCTCTGTGGGGCAGATTGGTAGTGGAGCCTCCAGCAAGGTGGGAGGCAGGCTGTCTGGTTGCTGGCTAGCATGGTCCAGAGGCATGTTTGAAGTGACTGTGGAGGGAACAGCACCATTGCTGTCTTAGCTGTGTTTGCTGAACCGATGTGATACAGTGGTTACAGTGCCACATGGATGAGAAGTGTGCCAAGAGAGAAAAATGCTTTCATTTTGGCAAGATAAAAAACCCCAAAGAAATGCTGTATTTTCCTTTTGTGAAGAGGATGAGGGTATTACCTGTACCAGCCTGTTCTCTTGCTGTCTTCCCCTCTGTTCCTCATCATCTCTCTTCCCCCTTTTTCCCCCATGATTACTTTCAGGAACTTGGTACCAGTTACCAGTTGTAAGTTACTCAGTTTTGCAGCTACTGTTCCAGTAAGCCTTTTTAATTCTCTCAAAAAAAGAAAGAAGTTAATGCTGGGTGCCCGCCTGCCCTGTGTGGCTGCTGCTGTTGCCTAGCAGCCAGCGGGAAGAGCGGCTCACCCTCCTGAATCATCTACTGAGAGAAACGAGAAGACAGTTATTACTGGTTAGGTTCGTTAACATTTTTTTTTCTTTCTCTGCCTCTCCTGCATGCACATACAGACATGCATACTTACCTGCCTCTGCTCAGCAGTTGCTCACAAGCTGTGGAATGGAGTCTCCTGCTTTCAGGCAAACCTTGCTGCTCATGGGCTCATGTCAAGTAACGCAGTAACCGTTGCGGATGACTGTGAGGTCTTAGTCCTCAGTGTCGCAAATGTACTGCATAGATGTTTTGCCATCTCTTGAAAGAGTGGGGTTGGTTAGACTCTTCAGCTGCCAAGGTCGTGGTTTTGCACACTGGCCTCTTACTTAAGTTTTCTGGTTTTAGTTGCAGGCTGCTTGATGCTTCTCATGGCTTTTCCTCACAGTCTCTGACAGAGAAGCTCTGCTCAATCTTCATGAGTAGCTGAAGATGTCTCCAGCTTGCGGCTAAAAGCTGTGGCCTCTTTTGTTACCAGGACTGGTAGAAAAGGGCGCCTGTCCCTGCCATAGCCAGGCTGATGGAGGGTTGTTGAGAACTTGGAGGAAGGGCTCTGACTGGGGATGCCCAGGTGCACCAGGTTACTCTGGGTCTGCCAGAGGTAACAAAATACCCTGAAGCCACAGCGGGTGGCCAAGGATGATGGTGTTAAACTGACACAACAGCTTCACAGCACGTGAGGGATGGAGCCACGGGTCTCCGAAAGAGGGTGTGTACCAATATGCTGTTGGTAGAACTTCAGCTTTGTTGCAGAGGGGTTTCTATGAAGTTGAGCTGGAGAAGAAGGGATTAATAATGCCTTTAACCCTTGATATATCCAGTTAACTTGCTCACTGCTTATCTCACTGTGGTTTTAAGGGCCAGTGTAAAGTAATATTTTGGAGTAGGTACTGTCCTCAAAGTGATGAGCTGTAAAGTGTCCAGTGCAGTGGGATCCTTCTTTGCTTCTTTCTCCTCTAAGGATATTTATTTGTGATGGGCACCCCTGATTTCAATGGAAGTAAATGATGCAAACAGAGAAGCTGCTGGCTGCAGCAGTCACATGTCAGCGAGTTTCATGTGTTGTTATACTTTTCATTTTAAGGCAGATTCCTAGACAGCTGTGAACCTAGAGTTGGAGGAATGAGCACATGATTTATATGAAGATGAATACTGGCTAGTGCTTGGATTTTCTTTTTAAAAAAGCTAATTGTGTTAATTTGCTTGAGACACAATTATCTCAATGGGATTGATTTGTTTAATTAACTCGGGATGCCTGCAGGTTAAATAGTGAGTATAAATACAAGGACAGTGGGGAATGCATCACTAATGTTTGTATTGCAGAAGGATTGACTCATATGTAAATGAAGTACTGCAAGCCTGCCAGGCTAACCTAGTTCTGGGGTGGTTTCTAGATACAAAAAATCTCTCATGCTATCATGCATAACACAAGGCTTGTACACTCAGAAATAAGTTGATGAAGCGCGTACACGATAGTATTAATGGCAAAAATACCTGCTGTAAATACCTTGTGTATGAGGACTTTTGTGAACACTTCGAAGGGACAGAGAGAGTCAGACGGATGTGGTTTGTGCCGGACCACTGTGATGGTGCTGCCCTGATGCAACCCAGCATTATCTTCAATGTGGCAGCCCTCTTGTGAGAAATTGGTACAGTTTCTTGTTCCAAACATTGCAAAGACCACTTCTGAACAGAGAGCACAACTGCCCTGTTCCTTAGGCTGAAGCCAAGTAACAAAACTTTGTATGTTCCCTTGTTCCTGATGTCTTTTGTCTTTCTGTGTGGACATACCATTCCACACTTCTGCAGAGGATTACGTGCCTTAATGGACCAATTCTGTGACTCTGTGTGTGTGTCTTTTGCCTGCTGTTTGGGAGGGCAGTATCTGATACTTTAACTCTCAACTTGTGTCTGATACTTTGTCAACGTGAGGCTGACAATTAGGTTGAAGTCCCAAAGCAGAAATTTTGAGCCTTTTCTGTTAGTAGTTGGTCCTGCACCATGAAAATCTTGCATCCTGCAAGCACAATGAGGACAGGCAGGTGTTTCTTAGCTTTTCCCTCGTTACTCATTGTCTTGAACTGTATAAAACCGTATAGTATTTATCTGAATCTTTCTGAGGTCTTTGTCATAGCTTGTGACAAAATATTGTGCAAACTGGGCACTGCATAAAAAGAAAATAAAAAAAGCACAACAAAGCACTGCCACAGAACCAAACCAACTAAACAAACACACTTTTCCTTTTAGCAGCTTTAAGTGTATTGCTGTTTCAAAGATGCTCTTGCTTCTGCATGAGGAGTGTGTGTAGGAGCACTGCAGCCCTTCACAATTCTTTTTTTTATATCCTTGACAGTATATTCATCTCCTGTTAGTGTGGTTGCTTCAAACTTCTCCCCTCTTTCTGTCAGAAATCTGTCTTTGTCCCAAATTATTCTTGTCCCCATTTTCTGAACCTTTTACTACATCTGCTATCTCAAGAAGAGATCAGATGATAAGAGCTGAACACAGCACTCTGATGGAGAGCATACTTCTGATTTATGCTGTGGCACAAAAGTGTTGTCAGTCTTATCCTTGAGATAATCATGTGAATGCTTTCGTCTTTCAAATGGAAAAAATATTTCTAAGTTGTATCTTTGCATATCTAGCACAGTTTTTCATTTAGACATGATTCAGACTTGGTTCAAATATTGAGTTACTCCAGGACTGCTAAACCCAACAATGAGTTTTGAGTGCTTCACATTTTTTCATTTAAATGCATTTAGATTTTTATTGATCTGCAATGAATTTAATTTGGCCCTTAGCCTGGCCTTGCATGGTTCATCTGGAATTCTTTCTAGCCTTCTCTGGTTTTGAACGACTGTAAATAATTTAGTCATCTGTGGATTTTAACTGTTCAGGTTTTTGAGTGGAGGGGAGAGGAGCTGTTGCATTTGTGTCTTTTCCAGTTTGTTCAAGAACACAGGAAACATTGCTGTCCCCAGGACAGAGGTGAGGGCATCCCTTGCTTACTTTTTTTTGGCCTTATTGAAAGCTGTTTCTTTTGGTTTTATGTATTTTCTTTGTCTCTCTGCTTTCTAATCTGCATAAATGCTCTCCCTTTATAAACCTCAATTTTCTTAGTAGTGTAAAAGGATTTTGTCAAATATTGTTTGTAAGTCTAGTTCCCAGCCTCAGAAAATATGTATTTATGTTGACAAGCCAAAAATATTCATGAACAGCAAAGGCAAAAATATGGAAGTGTATATCTGTTGGAGAAACTAGGTTTGGAATATTGTATCCTGTTGGAAATACTTGAACTGTGTGCACCAAGTCTATAGAGCTTGACCTTCTGGTCACTGTTGCTCCAGCCTCTGTTTGCATTGCTCATTGTTATATCCAAAATCTTTCATTTAGGATCAGTCTGTTGTGAATGCAGAGAATTTTTTATGTCTTTCGCATTTCCAGTGATAGTAATTATAATGCCTTATTGTTTGTCTGCCTGAAGGAGAACTGTGTTTTGGGTTTATTGTGAGGTTTTGATTCCAGTAGTAGGTCCCTCAGCTTTTCCCCTACTTCATTCTGGTAAGAAGATTTCTTTTCCATACATGTCACTTGAAGCCAGGACATCTGTATATGTTTTAGACCACTTCTGAAAATATTGGAGCCCTAGAAGAAATGTTATACTACTTCTATCTTGCTGTCAACCCACTGAGTGCTATTATCTGTTGTCTCAAGATAGACTTCAACCCTTCTGGTGTTTAACGTAGATGCTGTAGATGTGTTTCTCTCCTGCCTGTAAAGTAGCATTTACCAGGCCTTTGACTGGAACTAAGTTTACCAAGTATTGCTATTTTATCTTTTTCATGTAAACACTACAAGGGCAAATGGTAAGGAGCCTTTGTAATTGACATCATTTATCTCCCAACATCTGTGGTTGTTAGGAGGGGTTTGATTCCCCTTCACACGTTCTGTTCGGGGTTACTGTATGATGGCAGTATCTGAGGATGATTTCAGATCTGTCGAAAGATGCATTACAAGGAAACTTACTTAGAGTTTTTTTGAAGCTCAGGAGTTAAGGAATTGCAGCTTTTCTTCCCAAGATGCAATTTCTGACCCAGTTATGTAGATTTCAGTTACAGGGCTTCATTGATGTAAACCAGTTTTGGTTCTGCCTTGAAACCACTGTGGGAAGAGGTCTTTGTACAAGGTTTGGGGTTTGTTTGGTTTTTAATCTGTTACAGTATTGAAATATTTAATAACTTAATACTGCAAGAGCTTATTCTTTCCAGTCCTTGGCTTTCCCTGAGAAAAAGTGAATATGCCTCTTCAGAGGCAGTTTGAAAGTGCTGCTACACAGATGTACAGGGATGCACACACACCCAAACAGCACTGTGATTTCAACTTCAAAAGCCTGGGGTAGTGAAGGGGGTAAGACTGTGGAGGAGACACTCTAAGCTGATCTGACTAGAGACTGAGTATTTAACTTCAGAAATCATAAAGTATCATGCTTTTGTAAGGTACTTACTTTATGTTCAAAAGTGTACTCAGACATATTCAAAATATATTTTTCCAGTGCATAGTATTTCTAAATTACAAATCCCTCGCAGATAAGGTACAGCATGTTTTTCTACAACATTGCCAGCAAGTTTCTTCCAGACTACCCAGGATGGCTGACTAGAGCAGTTCTAGGCATTTTGTTGCTGTATGTTATCTTGAATCAAGAAAACATACCACTGCAACTGGTGCATTTATTGGCCTTGTAGCTTTGTTAACGATAGATTCAGAAATGTGTACAATAGATTATAGTAGATTAATGTAGGCCAGGTAAGGAAAACTGATTATAAAAGGTGCATTAGGTGCTTTGGAGAAAGTTAAATTAAAGTGGAAGTTATTTTTTCTCCTGGAGTCGACCCTTACAGGAGTGCAAACTAAGTAATACAGTTGGATGGAGAAGCAGGTTGTATGTGCTGCAAGGACTGCTTGGGACAAGGCAGTACCAGTATGACAAACAGCAAAGGGGCCTGGAGATGGTATAAGGAGAACGTTGATTCAAATTCTACATTTATTTTTAAGAAGTTGTGCAGGTTGATGTTGCGAAACAGTCAAGAACCATCAGGAATGTGAATGAAAAGCTAGAAGAGACCTCAGGTAGAGAAAAACCAGCAGAGAACACGGAAAAGGTTCAAGCAAAATGCTTTTGGTTTTTGATATAATAAAGGCTATGCGTTGCTGCTCTTGAATTAATCCATGCAAACACCCAACTGTCTTTTTGCTGCAGAAATGCTTTTTTTTCCTCTCTGGTATTTTAGAAAGCCACATGTTCAAGTAAACTTGAATTTGACTTGCTTTTGTCCTTGTGCTGTTGACATTGAATTACCTGCTAATTGGATACATACTTGTCATGTAGGCCACCTAAGATGCCACCAAGAGATGGTACCCTTGAAGGGTATTTTCCATGTGGTCTTAAAAATAATACGTTCTGGAAAACATGTTTCTCTATGGTTTTCTTAAGATTTAAGTCTATTTTTTCTCCTGTTGCCCTCACTGAAGTGCAGAAATAGGTTGACTGAAAGGCTGACTTTCAAATTAAATTTGTGCATGTTTTAAATAACTTTTCACATTGAATCTCTTGAGATTTTTATCCCTGTATCTGCAGGAATGTCAGTGAAATTTATCTTAGTCCAAGATTTTAACAAGGCGAAATCTCAAAAACATGTGCGTTCATTCCCTCCGCCCTCTTTTTTTTTTTTTTTTCCAGTTCTACACCAAGTTGTGCTGCTTTGTCCTTCCCTTGGGTGCCTTTTTTCGTAGTGCTACTTGCCCAGGTGAGTTTAGGCTTGGAATACACAGGTACATCTGCTTCCATCAACCAGCTGTTACACTCCTGTGTGTGTTTATGGATTTCTGTTTGCCATAAACCAACTTGTTTACTGTGACTGGTTTGTAGAGACTGGAGGAGCTTCTTAGCACTATATAATATTCTGTGCAAGGGGAGGTTGTTGCAGTTAGGAATAAGTAGTTCATAAAGTAGGACGAAGCTGTTCTTACATGAAAATTTGCTCTATTTTGCATCTGTTTCTTTTGAGTGATGAGTGAAGAAAAAAATCGTGATTTTTTGCTTCAATTCTGTGAGTTCTTGTAATGCTCAGAAAAATGCGAATAGAATTTACAAAATTATTGCAAGATTATGCAATGGTCCCATATCTGTGAGCAGTTCAGGCGAAAAAAGTCACTGTTACTTGTACTGTCACTTAAATATGATGTGAGGGAGAGACACTTCCCTCCCCTGCTTCCTGCCTCCTTTTATGTTCTTTGCGATGTGAATATACTAACATCTAGATGAAAGATATTTTTGTCACCTAGGCCTTCTCCTTTGCATCTACCTCAGAAGCAATGAATGCATCTTGGTGGCATGTATTTATTTAATCTAAAGAAGAGCAGAACTCGTTCAGATGACTGCAGAAGCAGGGACAGTTCTGTGCCTGAGAAGATGATGACATGCATTTGTTTATCTCACCTTTAAGATGTTTTATGATCGCTTTTTCCCAGGTCCAAAAGACAATTTCCTAGGAGACAATAGTTAGTAGATGCATATCCTTTGTGAATTATACTCAGTCACCTTGTGCTACAACAATGGAAGAGAAAGAAAATGGATAGTGGTCCTTGTTCTGCAGTGTGAGGGCCCTTGACTTGCCCAGAAGCAAATAAACAAAATGGATAGGTACAATAGAGTAGAAATTCTTTTCTTTGATTCCCCCCTCCCTCAGCTCTTCACCCCTTCTGGTTTTGCATAGATGTGATAGAACTGTTGTTTCTGAGTGTTAAATGATATACATACTTATATAAGAACAAGTTCTATCCTTTTTTGTGGGAGTGGTACTGTGTGTTAGGATGTTTTTTCAGACACACGACAGCAGCTTTTAAGGGCTGCTGAGATTCTCACAAAAATTGTTTCTTGCAATGCCGTCCAGTGGAAGAGGCCAGCTTGTATATGGTGCAAGAGATGCAGCTACATACCTTTTGGCTTTTGCTACTACAGTGGTCTAATACCACATGCGGCGCTTTGGTACGTTCAGTGGGCATTTTAATTTAGGAGGTTCTTCTGGGTAGTTTGGTGTGGGTGGGCAGCTCTATGTATTTGGGGGTTTTCAACAGGGTGGGTGGGTTTTGTGTGGTTTAGTGTTAAATACAGTTCCAGAGGTGGCTCTCTTGTGGTTCTCCAGCATAACAGCAGAAAAGTGTTGGATCTTTGATGTTTGCATTGCAGAAAGTTTCCCTCTCTTGTGTTTTATACCATTGCATCTGCTTCATCACAGAAAGCCTGCTTTCTTGTAACCTGGTCTACGTTAGCAATACCTTGTAGCCTATCTACAAACCGAGTGAGGTCTGGTCACTGTAAAGCTGATACTGGTTATTTGTAAGAAGTGTTCAACTGAAGTTATTGCTGTTAGAAAATGCAAAAGACAGCAGTACTGGTAATGGGATGTTCTGAGTTGTCCTAAGTTCGGTCTTCTGACCAGATCATTTAATGTCATTAGGTTGCTGACTTCATTAGGCTCCTTTGCAGCCAAACCTGACATAGCAGACCTTTTCATTGGGGCAGCTCAGCAGGAACTGAAATTCAGTGTTCTGGGTCACTTTCTTTTCTGGAAACTTCACTTTTTTTTTTTTTTTAATCTTTTTTTTTTAATGGGCTGTTTAGGAAATCCGGAGAAGTGAGCCAACCCAGTCGACAATGGTGTCAGTTGCATGCACAGTTGTCAAGTGGGATGTCTTTGGAGGTTGGTAATGAAGGCATTGGTCAGAAGTCCTGTTTAAATAGTTTGCCCAGTGCAAAATGTTTTTTACAGCCTTGATGTGGAATACTTATCTATACCTTCATGTCTTGCTTTTCTAAATGCAGTAGGCCTCTGTGAATCAATAGAGATACAAGATCAGCTCCTGAATCTCCTCACTGTTAGGAGCAAAATACAAATTGAAGCTACCCATAATCAAATGGGTTGCAGAGAGTAACATACATCGCTTACTCCTTTCGATGAATTACTTGTTAGCGTATCAGTGTCTGTGTGCAGACAGATCCCTCCTGTGCTGCTAACAGCTGTTGATAGGCATTTTCTATGATATTAGAAACTGCTTCCAAACATTCTGCCAAATGGAAGCCCAAAATGTTCTTGTGGGTATTTCTTTTGTAAATGAACTCATGAGCCATAGAGGAGAAGAGCATTTGAGAGAGCATGTAACCAGTCCTTGCTGAACCTGCCCTGGTTTCAGGGAGATGTTTCAGCCATTATTGGGAGACCTTTAATTACATGATGCCTGCTTGTGTACACTAGGTTCTCCCACACATGCGTTTTACTCCTTGTCTTCTCCACTCCCTGTTCACCTCCCATATGCGGCTCTATGTGCAAGTTGTGCAAAGGGGGCTGCCTGGGTAGACCCCCGTGTTGCCTTTTAGGGCTGAAATTAGTAAATGTGGACTTTGTGACCAGAAAAGACAGCTTTCTGTCACTAGTGGTCACTTTTTGGTTTTGAGGGTGAAGAGAATGGCTTTAAATTTATATTTGAATGGAATATGTATTTAAATTACAATTAAAATTATATCTTATTAAAAGAGCTTATGTATTTATGGAAAAAAGAGCTATTTTAGATCTTTGAGGTAAATGTACTTGTCACAGAATTATATGCAGTCATGTAGTTTTTCTGAATTCATTTGACGTGATCATTATTCACTTGTACTGTTTGTTTCCTGTCTCATTATTTAAGTTAGCAAACCACTCTAGGGTTACCTTTACTTTTATTTGCATTAGAAATTGCACCATGAAGAATGTTCTCATTCAGTTGCCTGCTGCTGGGCCAAGAGCTGTAAATAAAGTGGTTTCTAATTGAAATATGGGAGGGTCACAGAATCATTACAATTAATGTACCCTCTAGTTTTTCTTTTTTGTTTTTTTTTGCTATTGCCACATATCTTTTTATTAAAATGAACCAAGCTTCTCTTCCTGTTGTTAGTTACAGTTAACTTGGAAAAGTCATTTCTTGCTGAACCAGTGGCTGGCCCCAGACCTATGTTTGGTATTTATGACCTTCCGCAGATATGCCTATCTCTGATGATGTTAGTGTTTCTGTATGCTTTCCTGGGTAAGTGAATAGTGCTAAGAAGAATACCTGAGGCTGCTTTTTTTTTGTTTGTTTGGTTTGGTTTTTTTATAATTTAATTACAGAGTTCACTTATGGAAAAAATTACTCAGATAGCACTATGAAAAAGGTATTTTGTGGGAAAGCATCCATGTGAGCATCTTGTGATCTGCCGGCAGATGTTACTGAGAAGTGGTTTTCTGTTTTTGACTGGAAGGGTAGGCACATTTTACCACTCATGCTTTAATGGAATACTCCATCTGCTGTCTAGCCAAATCTCTTCTTGAACATGAAAGTTTTGTGCCAAATGTAACATCAAATCAAGAGAAAAGAGGTGGGTTGTTTTCTTCAGTACACCATAAATGTTAAAACCCAATGTGTCTAAGGTGGGTAAATCCAGATCTTTTTGTGCATCTGGTTCTTCGCTTATTTTGAAACAGCAAATGTGTGTAATTGCAGTTGGTTGTTAATTTGGAAACACGTAGGCAAGTATTTTTTTATCTGTAAATGGCTGTTTTGTTGGAGTTTTAGGTAACTGATCTGATATTATCTGCTTTATTGATAGAGTTCTCATCACAGACTATATAATGTATTGGATTCCTGCCTCTTGTGAAGAGTGTTATTTTTACTCTTTTTGCAAAGGCTGGTGCTATGCCACTAAGTAGATTTAATTATTTTTTTCTTCCAATGTTAAGGAGATTCAGCGATTATGTCATCCACTCCTAAGATTCAGAATTCATAATATACATGTGCTTGCTCTAATCATCTGCAGTTATAATTTTTAATTTCTGATTCTGTTTGTTGACATGGTACTCTCTTGTTCAGATACAACAGTCATGAATCATCCAGCAAGCTATTGGATTCACACTGATGCTTTTTCACCTTTTTTAAAGCATGTAGGGAGAGAACTCTTTTCTTACTACTTCACCAGATATAAGAGTAGAAGCTTCCCCCTGCTTATTAGAAACAAAGGAGATGCTAACAGCCCTGTGAGGCCAGAACTGGTTATCCATGGTGGCCCTTTAGGCATGGGAATGGAGTCAAAAACCTGAATTGTGTCAGGATTTTCCATCATCTAAAGCCTTTCGGTTTAAGCCTTCCCAGAAGACATGAGCCCACTGGAAATTGTGACATTGTCAAGTCCAGAGCAAATTCCTTCTGGTATTAATTTGATATTAACTCAGGAGAGAGTTTGTCCACTTGAGGATATGGCTATAATGAAAATGGAAGTGAACCTACTGTCTTGCTAAAAATTTTATTTTATTCAGTTTCATGCTGTTGTTGAGAGCGTGTAAGAAGCTGAGAAATAGAAGTGAGATCTAGAAGTAGTATGCCCCCAAGCACAGGCCACTAAAATGTACCATTCTTTTTACCTTGGACTGCAGACTGGTAAAGTCACATCTACAGTTATGCTACTTTTTTTTTTCCCCTATGGTAAACAGGTTCTGTAACCCTCTAAAGAAGTAAAAATAGTGATTGACCATAGATTGCAGAATGAAGTTTGTCTGTTGCCAGTGGAGAAGTTTCACAGGCTGCACTTATTGCTCTTTGTGCTTGGAAAAGGATGAAGGCCTTTCACAGTATCACACAGTATCACAGTATCATTAGGTTGGAAAGGACCTCTGAGATCATCACGTCCAACCTATAACCCAACACCAACACTAACACCAACCATCATCTAAACCATGGCACTCAGTGCCTCATCCAGTCTCCCCTTAAACACCTCCAGGGTCGGCGACTCCACCACCTCCCTGGGCAGCGCATTCCAATGGCCAATCACCCTTTCAGTGAAGAACTTTTTCCTCATATCAAGCCTAAACTTTCCCTGACGAAGCTTAAGTCCATGCCCTCTAGTTCTGTCACTGGTCACCTGAGAGAAGAGACCAACCCCGCCCTGACTACAACCTCCTTTTAGGTAGTTGTAGAGAGCAAAGAGGTCTCCCCTGAGCCTCCTCTTCTCTAGACTAAACAGCCCCAACTCCTTCAGTCGCTCCTCATAGGGCTTGTGCTCCAGCCCCTTCACCATCTTGGTTGCCCTCCTCTGAACACATTCCAGTATCCTAATATCTTTCCCAAATTGGGGAGCCCAGAACTGTACGCAATATTCAAGATGAGGCCTGTCCAGTGCCGAGTACAGGGAGACGATAACTTCTCTGGTCCTGCTCACTACACTATTCCTGATGCAGGCCAGAATGCCATTGGCCTTCTTGGCCACCTGGGCACACTGCTGGCTCATGTTGAGCTTCCTGTCCACCAGCACTCCCAGGTCCTTTTCTGCCTGACTACTCTCCAGCCACTCTGTCCCCAGTCTGTAGCTCTGCATGGGATTGTTGTGTCCAAAACGAAGTACCCAACATTTGGACTTATTAAACATCATCCCATTAGAATCAGCCCAGCTCTCCAATCTATCCAGGTCTCTCTGTAGGGCCATCCTACCCTCTAGCAGATCAACCCTTCCTCCCAGCTTGGTATCATCTGCAAATTTGCTGATGATGGACTCAATCCCCTCATCCAGATCATCAATAAAGATACTAAACAGAACGGGACCCAACACCGATCCCTGGGGGACACCACTGGTGACCGGCCGCCAACTGGATGAGACACCATTCACCATCACTCTTTGGGCTCGGCCATCCAGCCAATTCCTAACCCAGCACAGAGTGCTCCCATCTAAGCCACGGGCTGCCAGCTTCCCTAGGAGTCTACTGTGGGAGACAGTGTCAAAGGCCTTGCTAAAGTCCAGGTATACCACATCCACAGCCTTCCTCTCATCCACCAGGCAAGTCACATGGTCGTAAAAGGAGATCAGGTTGGTCAGGCAGGACCTACCCCTCCTAGACCCATGCTGGCTGGGCCTGATTTCTTGACCGTTCTGCAGGTGGCGCATGATTTCACCCAGGATTATCTTCTCCATGATTTTACCTGGGACCGAGGTCAGGCTGACAGGTCTGTAATTACCTGGATCATCCTTACAGCCCTTCTTATGGATGGGCGTCACATTGGCCAACTTCCAGTCTTCTGGGACCTCTCCAGTGAGCCAGGACTGCTGAAAGATGATGGAGAATGGCTTAGCAAGCTCATCCGCCAGCTCTCTCAGCACCCTAGGATGGATCCCATCCAGCCCCATAGACTTATGAGGGTCCAAGTGACTCAGCAGGTCTCTAACCTCCTCCTCTTCCTCATGGGTTGCAGGAGGGCCATATTTCACCCTGCCCCCATCAACCACTTCAGAGGGCCAACTGTCAAGCGAGCTGACATCCTTGCTGTTGAAAACTGAGGCAAAGAAGGCATTAAATACCTCAGCCTTCTCTGCATCTTTGGTTACTTTGAGCATTCCAAATCTCATCTTCCTCAGCAAACTCATCAGAAGCCTCGAATTAGAGAGATATGATGTCTATTCAGCTCAGGATTTCATTTCTTAAGTAGTCCTATGTTGTCTAGAGAAAACTACGGGTAATGTATGTTTTAGTATAAGAAATATTTTTCAGTTCGGGTCTTCATAGTTTAGACTAGTGAATATGAATAAGTTGTCAGAATCTAATCTTCAGATTCCCCTGACAGGAATGGGCATATCTTTTTGGTAATAAGGATATAATTTATCAGATGGATCTCTAGTTGTACCCCGATTTGCAGGTGAACCAGGTGCCTTAGCACTGCTTGCATTCAGTTATGCACAAAGAATACCAGGCAGTTGTTTTTCTTCTTATACAAAACACCCAAAGATTGTCTTGGTTCATCATCAACTCCTGATGTATTTTTGGCCTGAAATAGGGCACGACTGGAAGGAGAGCACTCCAAAAGGCATGTGAATGGAATAGCAGTCTCTGGGTTGTGGCTTCTGCTGGTGCACCAGGGACAAAAAGAGAAGACTGGAGCTGGCTGTAAGTAAGGCGTGCCAGGCTGGCACTTGTGTGTTTTCAGCAGTTGTTTGCATTGTGCAAAATGACTGTAATAGTATTTGAGAAAAGGCCAGTATCTTATCGGTGTATCAGTGGGCTGGCTCAGGAGAAGGTCGGTGGAGAATGATGGTTCAGACTTGCAGGGTTTCAGAAGACATCGATGTTTGATTCAGTCATGGGTCTCCCTGTGATGGAAAACTAATTTATACCGTCTGTCTTTCTGGCAATGGGCAGGTGATCTCAAAGGAGCAAGGAATTATGAATGGTACATTCAGGTCATTTGAGCCTTGCTGAACTTGGTGGCTGGAACTAACGCGATTACAATGGAAATTTTCAGTGTGCAAAGGAATTTCAGTCCACCTTGAAATCTAGACCTAGGTAAAACTCATATGCAGAAGATGGAAAAAGAGGTGCAACTTTTGACATAGCTGGGGATTAGTGGAGAAGACGTTAGCAGGGCAGTATGGGACCACATAGACCGATTGGAGTCCCGCATTACCAGAGACATTAATGAGGGGAAGATGAGGTACAGAATGCCTTAAGGTTTTTCTGTAAGATGGGCTTCCTTCAGGCCAATGTCCTGTAGGAATCCGGAAGTGAATATCAAATCATAGCAAGGATCTCAATATTTAAAAAATAAAATTAGGAAAAAATGGGTCTCACTGCAACTCTCCACTTTTCAAAAATCACCTTTAGACGTGTTGTTTTATTACCTCGTACTGCATCTATTACGGATTTTTTTCTGTAGCTTGAATTTGCAGTCCAGGGATGTTAAGACCATGGCAGAAAACAGTAGTCTTTCAATTATCTTTTGTGTCATGTAGGTGGTACTTACCCAGAAGGCTGGTCTCTGAATCTCCCATAAGGACAATTTCATATTTTTAAAAAAACTTTTTTTTTTTAGGTAGGTCTATTGGTTTTTGAAAAAGAAAGCATTGTTTTGCACAGGCCAAAATCATGTTACGGTCATTCTGGCCTGATTCTTAGCATCTGAAGGAAAGCTAATGTTTGAATATTAAGTATTCAGAGGCAACTTTAAATCATATATGCAGTACCTTCATTTTGTGTTATCCATCTTTCTTATCTTTTAGCTGAATCATAGTAACAAGAAATCTCCATTGCAAGATAAAGGAACAAATCTAAGGTTGTGCGTTGGAGAAAACCTTTTTAATAATATTATAGCTCTCCCCAGAAAGTCTCTGCTTGTCATCTTTGTCAGGTGAGACTGCTATTTGAAGACCTATCTTAAGCTCGTGCTGGTTGATGCTTTCCTCTTTTGGATGTAGTCTTGGAGGAAGGCTGTTAGGGAATACCCCAGTGCTGTGCTGGATTCGGTCACCATATGCCTGTTGTCAATTGTGACTCCCAGGTAACACAGCACAGTGCATGGCACCTGTATACTTCTTTTATTTTTATTTTCAGTAACACACTATCCATTTTCACACAAATATTCACTCATTGTTCAAAACATTTCTAAGACATGCGTTTCTTGGGTGACTTGCATCAATGCTGAAAAATCCTCAACCAAAGAACACTTCACCCTCAACAACCTCAGTACTCTAAAGGGAAAGGTCTGCAGCCTATGCCTAAGTTAAGAACCATAAGGTTTGACCAAGAGGAATAATGATGTTTACTTAATACCAACGCTTTCTGAGCGGGAATGTTTTTTGTTATGGAATGCCCCTGGTACGCTGTACACTCTTGCCTTGCCTTGTGTCTGGCTATGTTGAAGCTTTGGGAAGATCTCTGGGCACTGCCTGCTCAGGTTTGGCTGGTACTGCATGAGCTATTTACTTCTGACTTGCTCAGGATGTTTATGATGTCGCTTACCTTTGATTTCTGTTGCAATTGTTTTTACCTCCTGTTTTAACTGTATTTTTTGAATCAACTCGGAATCCCTCCACATTCCCCTTCTGTAGCCCCAAGCTATGTTTGCTGATATTTACAGTAATGAGGGCTGTTAGAAATGGCATTATCTGTTGTGTATTTCAGTCATGAAGTCCACAGTCAGAATTAAAAATACACGAGGTTCATGGCATTAGTTTTCAATCTTTGGCACATTGCTTATAGCCACTGTTCCTCCCAAGGATGCATCAGTGGGGAGGTTAGGATCCATCCTGCTCCGAGTTACAAATTACTTTTCCAGTCACATCTCTTGGGTGGATACTTCACAGAGGCTTGAATCTGCTATAAGTGAAAAGTGAACAGAAGGGAAACCACGAGTATGTCAGCACCACCATCTTCTTTCCAGAATCCTGTGATAAATCAGATAGCACTGTTCTGAGAAATGCTTGCTTACTAATTATTGAAATAACATTACCTTTTCTTTGTGTCTGTAATTAGCATTTCAGCTTGAGTCTAGGGCTTGATGATAAATGAGCCCTGTATGCCATAGATTCAGTAAGTGATGAAAAATTCAAGTCTGTGTTTGCTTACTCTTGTCCTCCATAAAACAAAACCGAGCTGATCTCTAACTAGAAATGGTGTCAGAAATGATGTGGTCTAAAGGAGGAGGTTATTTTTATTTTTATTTCTCCGTTTCCTCAGTGGGTGGCTCACAGTAAATGTAAACAATGCAATAAATAAATACTCTGATAAGTCCAACCTTAGCTAAGATAACCATGGAAAATCCTTTTATGTGTTTCTAAATCAGAGGATAAAAATGCATCTTCTACAAACTGCTAGGAAAATTATAGAGTGACTCTTCAAAAGCATGATCTGGAGCAACCTAGATTTACAGATAGCGCACTCTGAAACTTAATATCCTTGTAAAACGATTGGTGAAAAATGTTGATGTAGAAATATCTTGTATGCATTTGAGATAGCTGTCTTACAGAGAGAGCGAGCAGGCTGAAAAGCTAAGGCAAACTCTGTGCCGTGGTACTGAGGTTCTGTCTGTGGTGCCAGCTTGCGGAGTTTGAGACTCAGAACTCGATACGTGGGCATCTGAACAACACCATGTCTGAATGCAAGACTTTCTGAACAGAATTTATGCTACGTATGTTATCTAGTTTGTTTAAAGATATGAGCTTGTTCTGAAGATGCTGAAGGTCTTTTGCAGACTGTTAGGAGAGAGAATTCATAGAGTCCTCTATAGATACCAACAGATGGAAAAGTACAGATTTTGGCAGAAGTCTGATGTCTCAAGAAGAGAAAGGGAAATCAGTGAGCAGGCTGTGGAAGGTTATTCCAGAGGGGGGACATCAACAGATCAAGTAAACAGGACTTTAGAATATGTCTACTGCTACCTCCTAGCAACCAAAACTTTCATGAGGTGCAGTTGGCACAGATCATGCTAGATTCATGTGACTGTGACCTCAGACAAAATTGGGACTTGAGAGATGATCCTTCTGCTCCCTGTTGCAGAACCCCCAGTTCCTTCACCTTTGTGCAAATCACCATGCCAGGATGCCGGTTGTGACATGGCGAAATGTAGGCAGAGCCTTCTTAAATGGTCTGACATACCTTGCTTTCAGTTGGAAGTGTGACACTTGGTAACATTCCAGTAATTCTGAAGGATGACTTGGTCAATTGGTGGATAAGCTAGAACCACAGATGACAAGCAGATTTATCACCTGCTTCAAAGTGCTTCCTACTTACAATTCATTCCCAGGAGAAGATCCTGTGGTATTGTCTTGTGCCTGCTGTAAGAGAAGACTTCCTTCCTGGTGCTTGTTAGATGCTATCTGGAAACTCCGTTCTATTACAGAATCACAGAATTGTTCTGCTAAGGAACAAGCTGGCAGTTTTTTTAGAAATATTTAGCCATTCATTTATTTACAAAGCCCTTTCCTTAAGGTGCTCTTTTATTCTTTATCTTCCCCTCAGTTATCCACAAAATGGAAGAAACCCCAAACCAATCCCTTCCCTTCCCCCCAAAAAAGACCAAAAAAATGCACACAAAACCCCCCCTACTGGCCAGCTAATTCTTCTTAGCCTGTTTGGGAAGGGAGACAATACCCTAACCTGCATTTCTCTGCTAATATTTACAGGTAAGTGTTAAGCAGGATGAACTTGCTCCTTGCTGAATATGTGTTTACTTTGTCACTTCTGTATAAATAAAGTACTTCTGTAAGGAGTCCCGTGTGCTTTGTCACAAGTTAGCAGAATTGGAGAGAATGGTGGCTGCTGAACCTGCATTTAGTGTGGGCAATACCTTGAAAACAAAGTTAGAGGTGCTGGGAATTGCATACTCAAAGATGTAAGTGGTCTTTTTAAGAGAAATAGTTGAAGCTAGTTCTCAATAGCTGTGTATCTTTACCTGTGGGATAATTGGGCAAAGAGTTTACAGCTTTGCTAGGAGATCTTTTGGGACCACTGTTGTTATTTTTGCAAGTATTAAAATGCAAAATAAAAATTTGTTACAAAAATATGTCCATAGGTTGTGCTGAGCCATTCTCACTTCCCTGCAAACTGAAAGCACCATGGTATTCTAAAGCATTGTCCTTTCCTCCTTTCGGTGCCACTTCTGGTTATGTGGAATACTAGGAAAGTAATCTGAGGACTGGCAAATACTACCTACTCTACAGAAAAGTCTATACAAAAGTTTTCTATGGGGATGGCTAAGGGCTTTGAATGTAATGAAGAAGAAAATACTCAGCAGAGCTAATACTTGTGGGGAATAAATTCTTCACAGAAAGTTGAGAAATCTGCTGAGTGTCAGTGTTCCTCTGAAAATGGTAAAAGTGATTGTAAAAGCTGAATGGCGTGGCATTTAATTATGTAAGGAACCAGAGGGGCTAAAAAAATAATAACCTGGTATATCAGAAAGCAATTTAAAATATAAGCTAGGGAAAATGGAATATTTCTGTCAAAATAAGATGAATTCCGCTACTGGCTGCATTGATTTCATGGCTCATGTTTTTGTTCCAAACAGATCTGTAACTGTGGAGGGGAGAAGCGGGGAAAAAGGCATACTTCTTTTTCTCTTGACCTCTCAGGCCATCCCATTCCCCTTCTTAGCGAGAATGATGAGAAAGATTTGGATAAATACACAAACAGGACTTAAGAATGTAATTAGCTCTGTTGGTCGTTCAATCTCCAGTTGTCTAATTTAATTGTCTCTTTCAAAGGGATCATTTGAAGCAGAGCTCCATATGCTCTGTGAATGTCAGTAAACTAAGCTTGTTAGTGTACAGTGCAAAGGCCAAAGCTGAATTCTTGTGAGTGTTCACAGCCTTTAATAAATAGTGCAACGAAGCTGAGAAGGAGTCGTTCCTTATGCCCACTCGCCCTTAAGATGTTTCCCTTCAATGAAGAAATTAATATTCAGTTGAAAATTTATTATATGTCTTGTGTCTTTCAAAATACTCTTGGCACTGCATAGGAGTCTGTCTGCATAGGGGTAGGATGCTGTGATTTTTTTTTTCCTTCCTACCTTCTGTGTGGAGAATCTGGAGCCAAGAGGTAGCTGTTAGACTTTTAGGTTTGTCTGCTTATTTGTTTGGGATGGGTTTTTTTTTTTTTTGGCCTGGCAGTGCTGTTTCCTGAGCCATGGACCTTCTGCCCCATCATCTCAAGGCAAGGATGACACGTTAGCATGGCATGAGAGGTCCAAACATTAGGCTGTTGGGCTCTTGACAGAAGATCTTGCTGTGCGGTGTTCTAAACTCTGCCAAACCGGAATAATTAGGGCTAAAGCTCATTATGGGCAGTGCCTGCTTGAAGATATTTTTTTTGAGTGATCGGGGAATTTCTTTTAGGAGAGTGGCTGTCTTCCAGTAATTTTGCGAAACGAAGTAATAGTTTGAAGGTTTTTCAAGGAAGTAGGGCTGTTTATTGATGTCATTTTTGACGGTGATTTTGTTTGAACAGTTTCAATCACCTCACAGTTTAAAGTAAGGGACTGAAATTTTGCAAGAGTGTAGGCTTAGGTTATTAAGAATAGCAAAAAGAAGGGCTGGCTGAAATGTGTTGCAGGAGAACTCCTTGTACTGAATGACTGGATGATAAAATGCCAGAGGAAATTGCTTGTAGATAACTGAATTCAATGCGCATGGCAGGAGGAGGAGGGGATCACAATGTGGCGTACGTCCTGATGAGCACTGTGCCAGGTGTTACTGCTCTGGAAGGAGGCTTTGTGGTCGTCCTGTGAAAATAGCAGCATAATGATTGGTAAAACAAGTGTCAGTACTCATTAGTGAAGGAATAGAAAACAAAACAGAAAGCATAGAAGTGTGGTACTGCCCTGTCTTTAACACAATGTGCAGCTCTGGTCCTCGCTGTCTGCCATCTAGCCTCTCCTAGTCCACAAAATGTTGTAAAGAAGCAAAAAAAAAAAAAATCTGGAGTATGGAGTGACAAAGAGCTACCAGGAGTCCTTGGTCTGGAAAGCACTTGACGTGAAAGACACTTGGAAAAATGATGAATGTCGTGAAGAAGGGGATAGAGAATGAGCGTCCTCTGTCCTTCTGAGGAGATGAGCATGAAATGAGTATGTGAGAGACGTGAAGGGGAAAGTGTTGGTTCCTCAGGCAGGTCTGAGTCTGTCAAGCTTGTACTACCTGAACTCAATAAGGAGAGGACAAGAAATGGTTGTGTGGCAGGAGGAGTAGGTTGTCGATCTGAGGGAAAAGAGCTGAGTAGAGGCAGAGAAGAGACTGACTATGTACTGGAGGAATGACACCTGGTATGACAGAGGAGAAGGAAAATTGATCTTGGAGTCAGTTTTGGAGAATGGACTGGTTTAGGGAAAGAAGGAAAGAAGCGCAGGAGCTGTAGGAATGGGCAGACACCAAACACACTTGCGTACAAGGTGGGAGTTGAGGCAGGATTGTCAAAGTGACTGTGAGGTTCTATTGTTGGCAAATACTTCTCAATCTCCTGTGAGGGTCCTGCTAGTGCACCTTCACCTCATGGGTGGCAGCTTATCACCGCCGTGAAGTTGCTTTATTCCACCTGACTGTCCTGCAGTCAAGAAGAACCATTCCAGCTTCTAGACAATACAGTGTAATGAAATATCCTTTTTAAATGATACCACACTAATAACATAAGCCAACCTCTTTCAGATTAAGCGCCAGAATGAAAGTGTGCTTCTATAACTTAATTTTAGCCTTGTTTTATGTAAATGCAGTTTATGAGAAAATTGTAAACTGCATTTATCTTTTTCTCCTCCATCAAAACTTCTGTCCATCTTGGTGTGTATGATGGTTATGCTGTGAAGATACATGAAACGCTTTCAGACGGATGCTGTGTTGGATCCCAAATTAATTTGCTGCTGTTATTTGAAGTTATGTAATGAAAGATGGAAGGAATTGCAAGAAAAGAGTGTTTTCTCCTGGAGGGCAGAAGTGGAGCCATGCCTAAGAGAACTGAATTATAATCTAGCCAGTGGCACAGAGCACCCCCTTGATGCGGTTGCTCGAGCCAGGCATCTCCTGGGTAGTCAGCAGTTACAGTCTCTTCTAGTGTGAGCACCCATTTGTTCCATGTGAGTGGTAGGCATCTGACCAGTAGCTTCAGTCAAAACCACTTTAAACATAACAGTTACTGTGAAAAGCTAGATTATCTCAAGTGTTGGACCCTACATGTGATAAACTAATAAGTTTTGAAATTCGTAATCTATCTGTGCCGTAGTATCTCATCTGCAAGATGTGCCATTCTCTAAGAGATTTTCTCTGGAAATAAATGTCATACAGTATTCCCGAAGCATTTCAAAGATTCAGAAATGAGCGCATAAAATTAATTTTGTGTGCATGAAGAAACCTGTACTTGAAGAGAATTTAAATTCTGAAGGCAACAAAATCATGAAGTTGGTCATTAAGAGAGGACTTCCAGCATGAGGGGAGACACTGTGCCCTGATGTAGTTGTGATAAGTAAAATAAAGTCATAGTACATTCATGATACTTCTTGTAGTGTCAACATTTTTGTTGCTAATTTTGCCAGTTACTATTACAGTCTTTGGTATTGCTTGTGTAATCCATGTACTCTGTTGTTGTTCTTATGTTACTTAGCTTAAGGTGGCTTACTTTCCCCTTTTCTGATAAAAAAATAATTGAATACTGTTTAATCATGACCAACCAATTTAGATAACAGGATGCTCTTGGTCACCCGTGTTGTAATAGAAATAATGACAGATATAGTGGAGAGAACTTTTGTGTTCATTGATTTAAAGCTTTATTCATTTCATGGGAAGGTTCTCAGCTGGTGTTTGTGTGTGGTGAGGTAGACAGGTGGCCATCAGGCAGGAGAAGAGAAATCCCAAATAACCTTCTTTTTGTATGTATTCTCTCAGAATCACATTTGGGGTGCTCTGGTGATGATATATAAGAAATCTGAGTTAACATTTTTAGCACTTCAGTTAGGTTCTTGGTGTCAAATCGTACAGAAGTCCACCCTGTTAAAATAAATATAGCTGTACTAGATGGATATATGTTGATCATTTCACTTCTGTACTGGATATGTGTATGTTTGGTTTTGATCTGTATTGATTTTTGATATCTAAAATGTGGCGTGCAGCTGTAGTGCAGTCCTTGGAAGCACACAGCCTGTACCAGGCACACTTAACTTAGCCCATGGAGCACATGCATGGCCTTCCTTGGAGTCACTGCTCTTCATGGTGGTTGGGTGGGGCATCTTCATAAGCAAGACAAAGGTTCTCCTTGTCTTGACCGCAGGTTGGGCCTCAGAGCAGAAGCAGAATTTTGGGAAGGGGATCATCATCTCAGAACACAATGTAGTCATAGCAGAGGCTGAAAGACCTCTGGGGAAAGGCTCCTTATGTCAACATGTAGTCAAGGGGAGCTGAAGTGTTGCAGCAGAAATGCTACCCCTAAGCTGCTGCTGCAGCCTCGTGTCACAGGTAGCGTAACTGGGACTGGTGTTTATGGCATTGCTCCCAGAGGAGCACTGTGTCTTCCTGCTTCTCCTTAAATCTGCTGTATGAGGGCTCCTGCAGGATTAATTCAGCCTTCCTATAGAAATCTTCTCGTGTGGCAATTGCTTGCAGGTAGATGCAAACTTTGAATTTCTGAATGTAATGTGAGTGGGGAAAAATTCTTGGGTTTTTGTGTGTTGCTTAGAGTTTTACTGCCACCCTCCATTTTATCCCTGGAAAAATACTTAGTTTAACTTTCAGTGTGAAGGTTTGATGATCAATATGTTACAAGCATAGTAAAGTTCAAGAAATTGCCTCCATTACTATCTTGAGATGAGAAATTGATTTAGCTGCATTCTCTCTCTGCTAATTCATCTGTACTTTACGTTCCCATAAAAGGTATTACGTGCTCCTTATTTTCCAGCAGTGTCATCAATCCTAATGAAGAGAGAAGAATGAAAATTTATGTTGTGTGTATGAGATAGCTGATCTCTGACTTAGCTCTTAATTTGTAAATGTTGCTGTAGGCTTCAGTTCTGAGTTTCATACTGTGCTCCGGTTATATGCAAAAATCTAGATAGGAGCAAAACTGAAGAATACGGCAAAGGAATATAAAATTAGATTGCTTTTTAATCAAAACCTCAAAAAAATGAGATGCTGATTAAAATTTAATGAAAGGAATTAAAACCTCATTTGTGAACTTTATGTACTTTTGCAGTGTTTGGTCCTGCTTTAATTACATTGAGACTATTTTCAATATTTATCAGCTATCAGTTCACTCCCTCTGGCTCTAAAATGCCTGAAGTTTTTTTTTTTTAATCTTTATCTATGGCATTGCAGATGAGAGCTTTGTATCTATCTGCTAATTTGCCTGCTAACTACATATGGATATTGTAGTTATGATGATGAAGGCGATATTGTGCAAAAATCAGCCAAAACAAAAAAAAGAAAAACAGAACATTTTTTTTCTGGCCGTTCCTGTGGTTCCTTTTCCAAATTTTTATTGACCTGGGCTCTGTAGGAAACTGCAAGGGATGGTTTGTCTGCGGAATATTTTGGCATTTTTAGGTTTAGTACTAGCATTTGTTGTTCCAGAGCAGATGGATAAATAAAAAAGAAAGCAAAAGTATATATTGTGACATTGGCCACTGCTCATGATATAGCAGTTCTTGTTTTAATGAAATTTAAACATCTTGGCAGGTTCTAAACAGCTTTGTTAAACTAGGGCAGAAAAAACCCCACTGAAGTGAAACTGAGGTTTTCCCTGTGTCTCTGAATATTTTCTGTTACAAACACAAAGCAATGGCCTGCACCTGTCTAGAAGATTCAGTGCCTGTTACAGACTTAAAGGTGTTAAATACCAGAATAAAAACCAAGGTGGATAAAATCATTAAGTACATGTGGCCCTATTAAAACCCGTCTTGTTTCAACAAAGAGACAAATTAATGGTGTTTGCTGAGAAGCCGTCAGCAGATAGGATGCAAACAGGTAACAAGTGGTTTGGTTTTGCTGATGTTTGTAGCGTATCAGCTCACATTTATAGCAAGATATGGATGTGCATGGGTCTTGGTTACTGGAACTCAAGGCAATAACATTGTAAGCAAAAACTCACTTGGATCCAAGAAAATCCATCTTTCCCTATGTGGTGCTACCAACATTTACCATCACTATTTTGGGCAGGTTAGGCTTTGTAAGGAGCTCTAGTGTCTCCTGTGAAACGTGTTTTGATGGAGCAAGTTGGTGTCTGGAATGTGCTGTGGACCTGTCTGTTTTCTGAGGCTTAGGGCAGGGGTGTCAAACTCACGGCTCCCACCATTGTGCTCCTGCAGTGTTAACGCGTGTCACACACTGCACATGTGACCAGCGCTGGCAGGAGCGCAGGGGCAAGGAGCTCGGTGCTGCCGCCGGGTTCAAACAAGGTGCTGGTCTGGATAAAACAAGGTGGAGGGACAGATTTGGCCCATGGGCTGTGAGTTTGGCACCCCTGGCCTTAGGGGAAGGAGGAGGCAGAGGTTGGCATTGGGCAGGGCAAGGGAGCCGCTTGGATTCATCTCGTTGACCTTGCTGATGGGCTAAGGGAGGGCAGTTGGCCTGTGCTGGACCTGGAGGGCAGATTCTTGCTGTATATAGTGGTGTATCAGTGCTTGAGACATGTTATCAGAGATCTTTAAATAATAATCTAAACAAGAGAGTCTAGTGTGAAGGAGGGAGGTGCTCGTCAAGGTCACAGAGGTTATCTGTGCCCTTCTTCCACAAGCAGTTGTTTATACTATTTCTTGTTGTGTCTGGAATGACTTTCCAAAACCTGTCAGGGCTTGATGGGAGTGGAGAGTTTCCCATTGACTGAGCTGTGAAATGCACCTTAAGCCTCCAGATTTGTTTCACCTGGGGCCTTCCCTAAAAGCCATCTTGGCAGCAGCACCTACAAAACCAGATATGTTTTCCTGTAAATAATTTAAGATGCCTTGTCTAGATATCTCTTCTGCACTGGGTGACAGCCTGATTGTATCTTCCGCACCTTTGACTTTCATTAATCCCTCCCTTCCTGATTGTCGTACCTTCTCTTGTTTGTCTGACACTCGTCACATAGGTTACAAGCTCTGGACCAGCAAATCTCTTCTCTGTGAGAACATCCAGTCTGATCTTGGGTTCTGTCAAAGCAGCAGAAGGTGCTGCAAAATCTTTATGGTCTCTGCAGTAGAGGCACAGTCTTATTTATTTATTGCATCAACATAATCCGTTCCTCATTTTGCAGTAGGCACCAAGCTGAGTGAGATGAAAAGATGAATTTACTTGTATTTCAATCTGTAATTTGAAGGACCATGGGTATATCAATCCCAGATTTGACAATGAAGCATTCTCTCACTATTGATGTGGGAAAGAGGTTCTTTGTTGTTCTTTAAGGGAGTTGCAGCGCTGATAGATGTGCTCTGCAATAGTGACTTGAAGAACAGAGTAGCATGGAGATACTATATTGAGCAGAAGTCAGTATCTGGTTGTGTTACAACAGGATGCTCATTCTTGCAGGTCTGCTCATGGTTTAGGACAAGTTTATGATATTTTATAAGGTGGTCATATTGGGGAGAAAACAATTAATTTCCATTCTTTTGCTTTATGTTTAGATACATCACTTTGAGATCACAGAATGAAAGCAGCATGAAATGTTATGGCAAAGACACCACAGCAAGATACAGGAGTCTCACAAATCCTCAAATATCAGGTAATGTTGAAGTATAATATGTCCACTTTCTGTGAGGCTGACTTATTTCATGAAGCTCAGAGTTTTCTGACTGTTTTCCAAAATTTGGGTTTCTGAGTCTCTGTGACTTTATGGATGGACTTCTCAAATGTGATTAGTTGTGTGTTGACTCTGTGTCCTGCAAAATAGTGGGGTTTATCCTGAAGGATGTATAATACAGGAGATCCTCACACATTTAAATATTTTTTAAAGGCTTATCTTGTCTCTATTGTTTTAAACAAACAAAATGAACATTATCTTAATTTAAAAAAAAAAGCAGTACCAGCAGCCATGGTGGTCAGCTTTGCATAGCCATTGGATTTTATTTAGCTCCATTGCTAGGTACCAACATGATGTATTTTAGAGGGACTGACTTTTCATGGAGTCCTGCAGCTGCATTTCCGAAAACTGAGTCTCTTTTGGAGGAGACACAAAGCTCAGAATAGCTGTTCTTTCTGTACTAAAAGCTTAACCGTATGCTATTTCCACATACTACTACTTCTGCCTGTTTTTTTTTTAATTGTTTCTCTGTCTCAGGATGTTTCCTTCTTGCCTGTTTTTGCAAATTCCAGCATATGTTCTCTGACTGTTTCACAGTATTTACTGTTACAGAAAAAGGCAATCACATTACGAGTTTCAGAGATTAAACACTGTAGATGCTGGGAAAAAAACGGTTAAGCGTGTTATAAGGATGCTTACCTTGTAGTAAAACTGTGCTTATCATGGCTGTGGTCACAACAGTAGCCAATGAATTGATGTTTGAGTGAAAGGCATAACCACTTCCCCTACACTTTCAAATCAACAGCAATGACCAGAGACTGTAACATAACCACATGTGCTAAATGGGCACGGTCTAACCTCTCTGCCCTAAGATCTTCCATGCCAAAGTCTTCTCATGCCTGCAGAACTAGGGTCTTGCTGGGGAAAAACAAGTCACTTGGTTCAGTAACAGAAGTAAACTAAAATATAAAAATTGAGGGTAGTTTTGATACTAAGAGATGTCTATTTTCCAGGAGGCATTTGAGAGTATTGTCCTTGATGTAGTGGGACTCAGCAGAAGATACTACAGTTTATTTCATCAGTCAGTAAACCCAGATTGGCTGAAGAATTTTCAAATCAAATTTCATAGATATCTTCAACCTTTCAAATATGTATACTGCATTGATGAATATAAAAATAGCATTGTGTTTTTAACACAGATGATCAGCCCCTTTAATTAATCCTGTTTTCTGTAAGTTTTTTAGTTGCTTAGTCATGAAATATGTAGTTCAGGTGCTTTTCTGGCTTTTAGTCAAGGTTTGTCTTTTATTTTTAATCAGTATAGTGAGGAGATCATATAATTTTATATTTGCCATTTTTATGAAGTAATGTGATACCTGCTTCAGTCGCAGTTCTCGGAATCTTTCAAAGTACCTTGAAACTGTAATGCCATTTCACTGACAGCAACGATAATCAGATCTGTTGAAGCAACCTTCTTCATTTCTTGTGGACGCGTGGAACTGTATCTCCCTAAAACTAAATTGAGTTAATGGTTTTATTTATAAATCAGCCTCATCTTCTTGAATAACCAGAATTCTGTTAGTTTTGGGAAGAAAAGTTTTCATTAAATTACCAGAGCCTGAGAATACAATTTTTTCAAAAGGAGAAGAAAATTTTTCTGCTTGTTTGTCTTCCTTTCTCCTCCCCCTTTTCTAGAGACTTTCCTGTCATGATCAACTGTTGTTTTTGCTGTTGTTTTTGTTGCATTTGTGTTTCTTTTTAAAAAAAAAACCCAACATCATTGAAGTGGAGAAATTGCGCAGTTCCCCTCTTAATGCCATTCTTGCTTTCCCCTCCCCCAAGTCCAATGTGTTCTTTATTAAAATGAATTAGGACATTCTAGTCTCTCTTAAAAGTAGAAAAGGGAACAGCTTAAATGAGCAGCCACATGAGACTCAGCAGCCTTTACAACTGCACTGCAGAAGGAGCTCAGCTGTAAAGGGAATGATAATTTTTGGAGCATTTGTGCAACTGTTAAGAATTACCAGCATTAATATTAAAAAGGAGCTAATCTGTTTTTCACCTTCCATTTTAAGAGCATATAGCTTTCTTACCATGCTTGCTATAAAATCAGTGTACTAAATATTTTGCTTCCTTTCCAGCCTCTTTTCATTATTGCAGTTATTTGCTTGTGTTCTCATATACAGAAGTGGGCTTTTTATTGTTGGTTTTGTGTAACTCCCCCGCCATTCAAAGAAAGCCAAAATAGAAGTGCAGTGGAAAGCATATAAGTAGTTGTATCCAGGGTTTTTAGCCCTTTAAACATTTGTCCTTGAGATGTAAAATATCCTATAGAAAATTACTGTTAGTCTGTGAAATACATGTTGCTACTTTGGTGTCTGTTCTAACCAGAATAGCTGTGATCCTAACACCTTTTTACCTTTGTTTTTAGGCTCTGCCTCTCTTTATTGCTATATCAGATGCCTTCAAGGTTTCTATAGATAATTTTTTTTAAAAGGTAGTTTTTAGAGTTATCTTCTCGCCTCTTTCCCCTCCTTTCTCTGCTAGCCATCTTGCTTGGCATTGGAAGTTATTAATTCTGTTTCATTACCTTGTTTCTTTTTTCACATGCTTATTTCCTATGCTGAAAAACTCGAGCTGGGGCTTGAACTGTGGCTACACAAAGAGTTACAGAAGCAAACCTGGTACCTGAACAGGCCTGCAAGAGCACGAGGGTCTCTGAAATGCACCACTTTTCCTATCCCAGTGCTGTGCTGCTCAGCCATCCAGCATTACCCATGGTCGTTGCATCTGAAAGGTGCAGGGACAGTACCAGCTTCACTACTGAAAGCTGAGTTTGATTAATACAGGTGTGTCCATTCTTACGTAGTGCTCTCTTCATTTTTAAAGCCACTCTTCTCAGTGGGTTCTTAGCAATGGTTGTATGTCAGCAGTGCGCAACTGCAAATTATGCCTGTCTGTGCTCTTACTTAAAGACCGGGTTATAGTCAGCCTATGTGGCAGGGGCTGCTCATAGCATCAGTGTTAGCAGAATGGAGGCAATCAGGGAAGAAGCTGCTGTATATTCCTGTGTCAGTCCTAAAGGAAATCGGACAGCAGGATGATGTTTATGATGGCTGTCTTGATTTAGGAATAGCTTAGTAGAAGATCTCACAGTTCTGAATAACAAAGCAGGCCAATAAAAACATTCTTATAAAAAAGGGTAAAAACTGAATAATATAAATTCTATTTTGTTTGTGTTGAAGCTAAGTGGGAGGGGAATTGAAAGGAAAGAAGAGAACAGAGAACTTCTGGGTTTGGATTTTGCCTTATTCATCACTAAAAATTAAGTTTAGATTATAATAGCAGAAAGACAGCCAGCTGAGAAAGTCCTGTCTAAGCCTTTATGACTGAAAAGCAGTAAGGCCTGATTAACACCCATCTGCAGTGTTGGGAGAACACATAGTCATTTCTGTAAGCAGGCATGACTTAAGTACTAAAAAACAGCTTAGGCTGCTAAGAATGGTGGTTATACTTCCTCTAACTGGGATGTTGCCATCCTGGAAGGAGAGACACCAGGAGGGATTGTGCTCCAGCAAATGAGCATCTGCTGGTACTGTTGCTTCCGAATAGCTGCAGGTGTTCTGTGCTGCAGAAGCTGGTTGAACACACAGGTCTTTCTTGCACCTGCCATCTTATCCAGTCTTCTTTTTTTTCAGGCTAACTAGTAATTAATCTTTAAAAGTGTGCAGATTTTTTGCTTGAAGTTACAGCTGAAAAACTTGAAATATATTGGCCAACCCTAGGATCCAATTCGCGTTTTGATGCACAGCCGTGCAAACTACTGAGAATGCTTAGATCAGTACTGTGTAGCTTTACAGCCTGTTAATGTCTGCTTCCTTCAGTATCTGCTTTGCTACAGTCTTTTGTCATCCTTCTCCACTAACTCAGTACTGGTACTGGCTAGCATTCAGGCCTTGGGTTTGCAGCCCACACCCAGCCCAACTTTCTAGTACTTTATTTGGAGTGGATGTCTTGCTCCTGAAATTCATGTGGATTCAGGCAGATCCATAGTATGACTGTGCCTTCAGTTGTTATTTACTGGACTTGAAAAATTCTGCCATTTTGGAGGTTCTGTGGTGTGTGATGGAGCCTGGAGTGGGCTTTTTATGTGTTATAACTACCATCTCCTCGATATTTGACTGCCTGTCTTCTCTAAGTTCTTCTGACTTTCCAACGATGCAGCTTATGAAGGAAGAAAACCGGATCACCTTTACTGAAGGTTGATAACATTGGAATATTCTTCCGTTTCATGTTTACCAGAATTAAGATATGGCGTGGTTCCAGGAGAGACTGTTACTTGTATTGCCTTACAGTTGCTTGTGTTTGCAGAGGGAGGCAGTTGGAGTCTGTAAAGGCATTTCAGCTAACTTGGCATGTCCCTGGCTTTCAGTCTGGAGAATGGAGCTGTGCAAGTTGCAAGGGACCACACTGAAATGATGAGAAAAGAGCTGGAGCGAAACCTTGTCTCTGTTGAAATCAATTGAACTCCCATTAGTGTGAGTCCAGATTCCATCCATAAACTTAAGTAGGGTATTTCTCTTTCTAGGCAGTCTGCAGAAATGTTTCTGTCCTCCTACATTCGTTTTCATGTTTCTCTGTAATGATTGCGTAACTGGGATATATCTGTAATGTCAGAAATGTAATAGGTTAAATAGCACAAATGACTCTTGGGAAGAGAAGAAATGTAGAACTGCAGAACCATTGTTGCTTTAAAACTCCTGCTGCTTTTAGTTGTTCGATTTAACCATTTAGTAGTTAGAGTTTTGATAAATTGCAGTGGTGGTTTAGGAATGCTAAACAAAAAGGAGAAGCAGCACCCTTTTTTCTTCCTATCATTAAAAGAAAGAAAAAACATTCACTACGCTGCCAGTGGCTCCTCAGTTGTCCAGAAACTAACTTTGGTGCCTCTAAAGTGTTAATGATGATGTGTACAGCACTGAAATACTCTGTTAACAAATCTTAATCTGACAATAAATGTATACTGTTAGCATTTTGTTAAAGCTGATCGCGTATGTTCAATGTATACAGCATCAAGCCCTTGGATTTAAGCCTGTTCAAGTCAAAAAAATCTGTTATCTAAGGGGCTGGTTTATTACTGATTCTGCTTTTATCAATGGGCCTGTTTCTCTTATTTCTCTGTTACCTGAATGTAGAATAATAATACCTTTTAAACATTTGTACTTTTCTCCCTGCAGCTCAGTGATGCTTTTGAAATGAACTTTTTCATCTCTTTTTTTTTTTATTTTTCTTTATGGGGAATTGGTGTTAGAAAACAATACAAATCTTTTCAAGTGTGAGTTTCATAGTGACTGAACTTTCCAGTCCTTTTGTGACTTGACTGGTATTTTAGTGTAATACTCCATTATATTTTTTTCAGATTTTACAAATGTATCTGTGTAACTGTGATGATAACTGTGTAACTTACCTAACAGACAGCAGTATGTCTCACCTCCCAAGCTAGAGGTGAGTTGAGGGTGCTGGAGCTGCTGGAGAGGAAATTTCTATGAGCATTTTTTTACAATTATTCTTTCTTTTGAGAGAGGGGAAGAGGTGTTTGTCTAATACCTGCATGTCTGCTAATGCCTCAGATGCAAAATGTTCTTGACTGTTTTCTAGTACCCTGAGAACTGTGATAGGTAACTGCCAGGTGAAAAGGTGCAGTAAGTGGACTTACCAGGGGCTGACACTTTCTCTGCTGACCACAAAACTGGCTGTGACTGCTGGTACAGGCAGCAACACCTGCCACGGTGGTGCTTCTGCCAGCCGGAAGAGTAGGAGGTCAAGGGCCTGGCTGACCACTTGGTTAATTTTTGTTGAAATAATGCTGTTTTCTGCCTTAAGAATAAGGATTCTTACTGTCTTTACTCCTGAAATTCTTGCGGTCTTTTAATTGTCTCATGGAGGCTCTTATTCTCACTCTCTGGTTTGTATTACTATTCTTTCTTGTCATTTGACTAACACTTGTTGCTCCAGAGTTTAAAAAGGGCAAAACCCAAGGAACTTGGGGTAAATTTTAATGCTGTTAATAGGTGAAATAGGACATAACTTCTATACAGATAGATCCAATGCCCTGTTTTCATGGCAAGATGTGTTCAGGTCATCTCGGCTGAGCTTTCTTAACTTGGCAAGCATGAGAGATAATGCATGTTCCTGTGTAGGATCTTTCTCTTCCTCTGGAAGTTGATGGCCTTTCGGTGCAAATTATTGCAGAGTGTTTATTTTCACACCGTTTGAATGTTTTGTGGAGGCTTTGTTTAGTTTCCCTCCATAATTTTTAGTAGGAAGTCTTTGAAGTTGGGTTGTGGCTGAAAAATCTTGTTGGCAGCCTGACCGTTCCTTGTTGACTCCTATCTTTTTTTCAGCTGTGCATCTATAAAAATCTGGAAGGGAGTGTGTTCAGAGAAACTATGGAATGTGTATTTCTGTAAAGGGGAAATAAGCTTGCAATTATTCTCAGCCATTATTTGTCACGTGACGATGTTACATGCTAATGGCTGCAGATGGTTTACACAAAAACTGTACACACTGAAAGCCCTCTTCATTGGGAGCATTGGTTTTCTCTCATACATTATGCTGGAAAAGAAAAGGTTTTTTTCTGCCTGCAGCTATGTATTACCCTTATTTACTGTTGCTAGCACAGAACTCATTAATATGCATCTGGCAATGGTTAAAATTTTCTCCATCAGTGACTTCACATTTATCCATCTAGATCAAGAATTCTACTAAGTTTAAAAAGGTAAGGACATCAGCATGCAGGAGTCTTTGGAAAGCATTATGTTTAGAGGCAGAGTTAAGGTTGTGGTCTAATATTTTTCTGCTCTTGTTAAAGTTCAAAATCAACTAAGGTATTTATGTTGGCATAAGCGTATTGTACCTCTGTGCATGTGTGTGGTTGTAGACAGTGATTGCATCATGCTGTGGAATAGTAAAACAACCCTATAATGAGCCTGTGTATTTTGTTTTTTTCATCAAAAATGGTACAGGCATCTGTAAAGTGTTGCTTTGAATTACAGTTCATACAGTAAAAATGATAAAACGTTTGATTTGGTATAAATTAGTCTATTAACATAATGCAAACTGAAAGAGGAAAGGAGAGAGGGTAGAACAGAAATTGAAGTTCGATGCTCCTGATGTCAGGTGAGTGATCAGAAAACATTTCCATGGACTTCTTTGGTCTTAGCATTAATCAGATTTTACATAGATGGAGCAAACAAGTGTACATACAGTTGGGTAACTATGCTCATCATTTTTTTTATTGTCACAGCAACAAGCATTAATGCTGCATCTTATTCTTCAGTGATGCTCTTTTCATATTGCCTGTAAACACCTCCCGTAGGTGCCCTGAAAGTTAGGAGAAGCTGTGGAAGGGTCTGCGCAAATCCTAGATTGCAGTTAACTTTTCTGTATATCCTTTTAGATGCTGATATCTAAGTGCGGTCAGCTTTGTTCACAGCCACAGGTTTCTTTTACCTGCCTTTTCAGGCCTTTGTGGAAGCACCTGTGGTGTCTGCAGAATTTGATTTTATGTTATAGAATGGGCATTACTTCTGAAAATAAGGCTGTAACACCAGGAAGGTGACTTGGCTTAATAGTTAACTGTCTGGCTAAAACACGTCACGAGAGAGTAGTATGTGGCCAGCTATAACTGCTTTCAAAGTTCATCTTCTTCAGGGCACAAAACCCCAGTTTTGAAGAGTAAGCCGTTATTGGTGTGGCAAGAATGATTTTATCAGAGCACTAGAGAAGAGGCAGGATAATGGGATGAGATGAATTAATCTTACTGCTTTGGAATGGCCCAGCTGCTACAGTTTTGCATCTGATTATGTATTTCAAACTAGAAGATTTTACAGTTTCCTTTTGAGGCAATAGCAAGAACAGTTTATGCAGACAGACAGCACTCACCTTGTCTTTCTGTTACTCTACAGGTGCCTGGCACACTAAACCAATCGATCTGTGCAGGATTTGTGCTGTGGTACATTTATTGAAGATGTGAAGGAACATCAAGTCCGAGATTGGAATTACTGACAGACTGGAGGAAATCTTAGTCCTTGTGATGCACATGGACATGCTGGATTCTAAGTAATTCTAGCTTTTCCCCTCCCCTCCCTTCCCCTCACTCAGCTATCTCAGGGTTCGTAGAGATTTCAATGGTTCGCGTGCCTGTAAGTTTGGAACAGAAGTGACCAAAAATGGGGGACCAGCAATTGTATAAAACTAACCATACTGCCAACAGCAATGAGAACTTGTACTACCAACAACACCAAATGAACTCCCTTCCATCTCTAAATCATAGCTATGGGACATCTGTTATGGATGCTTCCCAAGCATCCCCTCTCTCCCCCCAGTTTCCTCAAGATTCAAGAGACAATATAGCTTTGCCTGTAGGTTCAAAAAGTCTCGGTTCAATGGATACATCTAGATCAACCAGTTGGACACATTCTGGCTCAGGAAACCATGTCCCAGGGAGGAACAATTTGAACAATCAAAGCGTAATGTGGAGCCCCCTCGGGCAGGGGGAATCCCATGATGGTTATCAGTATCCTTACTCTCAACCCAGTGAAAATCGATCGCAAAAAATTACCAGTGGGGTCCTGCATAAATTGGACTCCTTTACACAAGTGTTTGCCAGCCAAAATCTGAGAATTCAAGTCAACAACATGGCTCAGGTTTTGCACACGGACTCTTCGATGGTGGATAATTCTGGTGACAGTGCGCTCAGGCAGCTGCTGTCCCAGAAGCCAGTGGTTGAGCAACAGCCTGTAACTTCCAGCGTACAGAGGTATCAACCAGTGCCACAGCAAACACACCAGAATTTTGCAGGCACACAGCAAAAGCAACAAATGCAAGTGATGCAGCACCAACAGTTGTACTATGAGTACCAGCAGCACTTATCACAAATGCAGATGCACTCAGCCTTTCAGCAAGGACAGGCACACCTTCAACAAATGCAGTCCCAGCAGCTCTTCCCACAACCAATGCAGCACTTGCAGCAGACTCAATACTACGCTCAGCCACAGCAGGGACATCAGCGGCTCTCGATCCAGGAGATCCAACAGCAGCAGCAACAGCCAGCTCGGCAGCAGCAGCAGCGGCAGTGTCCAATGCAGATAGCTCAGTATTACCAAACACAACCTGTCATGCAACAGTTGCAGCAACAGCAGCAACAGATTCAATTGCCGCTTCCTCCATATCACAGGGAACCCGATCCAAAGACTATACATGAGCCACACCAGTACCCTCAGGATCCAAGTCATCCTGTGCAGCTTATCCAGTTGGGAGCAATGCCTCAGTATTGCTACCAAGATCCCCCGGACCAGTACAGGCACTTGTACCCACAGAGTTTACTGCAGCAGCAGCAGCAAGATCAGCAGAAGCAATACCCAAGTGAGAGCAGAGCACCATCCCTGAACTCCCACGTTGGCCTCACTCCACCAGAGACCTCAGAGGATCCCACGCGGCAGGAGGTTAATTCTGTAGGTAATGCTGTCCCTCATCGAACTCTTTTGCCACCTTCAGGTGTTCATCTGAACAACAAAAGCTCTCAGCAAGACTCTCCCAGCACCACGTGGCCTCAGGTAAGTAATACTTTAGATCCCTGCTCAGCCGAACATGTTTTACAGAAGAGCAGGGGGGTGTGGAAACAGAACAGTTGCAGGAGAGCTGGAAGGTTAGAATGGGAGTGGTGGGCATCAATGGGATGTTTTGGGGAACTGCATTAACAGATGACTTCTACATCGCTGGGTTGGCTTCTGGCTGGGTTGGGGACAGCACAAAGCTACTGCTGCTGCAGAGCTGCTGCTTCCCTTGGGAGAAACTTTGGGAAGTTCTGCCTTGGTTTTGGGTGAGGAAGGACCCAGTTACAACAAAGTGCTCTGGCTAATTTTTCAACACCTGAGGGCTTGATTGTGCAGGAAAAGTTTCTCAGCTCCTGGTTTCCAAAAGTAATACTTCTGGGTCAAAGTGAAGGCTTCGAACAGCAGGTGAGCAGAAGAAAGCTTGAACCAGCCATGCTCACAGAGGCACTGATTTGGTAGAGTATAAGGCTCTCAACTTGGAGGCTTTTAATATTAATAAAATCGTGCAAAATGCAGACATAATGCTGTAAGTACCTCCATTTATGAATTAATATTTCCTGAAAAATTGCTTTCTCTTTTTTCTCCTCTTTCCCCTCTTTCTCCTCCTTTGATAGCAGGTGCAACTGTCAGATAGACTGCAGCCAGTCTCCCCAGAACAAAGGTATGTTTAAAAGATTTTTGTCTTTTTAATTTAAATATGAGAAATACAAAGGAATGCTGCAGTTTAGAGGGAAGGGAGTGCACTCTGGGTAGGTAATAGATATTGCTCTTCTAAAAATAGCTTTAGTTTTGTGTTTTGCAAATTCAAGTTTGTGTGATGCCCATCCTCCCCTCAGCAATAAATTCAAATAAATTATTCGTCTTGAAAAAAAAAAAGGAAGATAGAAAAAAAGAGGGAACCAACAAAAGAAGCAAAAGCGTGGAAGCGTTTTGCTCTGTGTTCCATTTACAAGAGAACGAACAATGTGTGGTTTGGACTTGTATCTTTAACAGCACGGATCTTCTGTTTTCCTTAAGGTGTTACCTCTGAAGAGATGAGGTGTCCTCCAGCACGGTGTCTATCATAAGTAGGGGCATTGTGTTCAAGTACTTGTTAAGTGCAGTCATAAGTGGGGCAAAGTAGGTCTATCATGATAGATCTCATGGGTGCTCAGACTTTTCTATACAGAGTTCCTCCTTTTCCTGAGTGCATACTACCTGGAATCTTTCCTTCTCCCCATCTTGAGAGCAGCTGACCTCAGTTATTGCCCACGTATTCCACAGTGCTCACCCTGTGCTTAGTTGTGGCTTTGTAACCATCTAGCTGTAAAATTTTGTTGACTTCCTTGACTAAAAATCATCCTCTGTAATAAAGGGAACATGCCAAACTAATGTCTTTTCTTCTGTTCCACACTAAAAAAACTGAAAATAAAAATAGTGGCCAGAACAGAGAAGCATTTCCTGAGAGAGCTGATGGGAAGAACAAGCTAATGTGTTCAGTATGTTTGAAGGAGTTTAAGAGTTTGCCTGCTCTAAATGGTCACATGAGGTCACACGGAGGAGTAAGAGCGTCTCCTAACTTCAAACAGGTAGCAGTTCATTTTACTTCAGTATTTGGCACTGTTTTCTGTGTTGATGTTTGCTTGCTTTGCCATGCTTTGCTTTGCTGTCAAAGCCTGTTCTTCTCAGCACTGTTTTGTTATGTCACACCCTTCCTAAGTAGAAATGCACATAACTCCTAGTTTGTAGGCCAGAAGTCTTGCTTTAAAGTCAAAGGCAGTGGTGGAGGACAGAACAGCATTTGTCCCTCTCTGTTTCTCTGCATGTTACAAAAACACCCTACAAAGTCATGTCAGGAGCATCTAAATTTTTCCCCCCCTTATGTTTGTTTATTATATTAGAAATATCATTAACATCAAGTCTTCCTTATTTTCATTTGGACTGCTTGGATGACTAAGAGATGTTTATTGGAAGCCTTCCCAGGCTTTAAGTGAAGGAGCAGTATTGTTTAATCTTTGACAGTTTTCTTCCCAAGTGTTTTAGTTCTATAGGTATCAATAAATACCAAACCAAAAATGTGGGTTTGAATTGTTCTGCATAAAAATAACTTGTCCTATCAGCCAGTCTTTCTCTGTCCCGATATTTTAGAAATTCTGTTCTAATGGGGAGTAGCACAGGAAGGCAAAGAGCTACCAGAGTTACATAATCTGTGGTTTTGGTTTTAGGTGGGTGATGGGGAATTCTGTCTTTATAGTGATAAAAAGGGCTCATGTTTATCTCCTCTCCTGCAAGTTATCTTGTAAAGATGCTTAATGTGATTATTTATCACTGAGACTGAATGACTCCTATGTAGGAGTCATAAGTAACCTACCAACTTCACTCAAGGCAAATACAGAGTCCAAGAAGCAGCGCTGTGTTGTGTTTTGTTACCCTGGCCACTTCTTTTCAGCCACAGTGCATACATTGCGTAGCATATCGATCCAGAAGTAGCCCTCCCTCACTTGGGCTGAAAGCCTTTAATTGTCTGTACAGGATGAAGGAGAGAAAGCACCACAGCAGCCGCTGCCTAAAGAGGTGGATAGCCTTGCGCCCATCGTCATGCCAGTGTCTGTCCCTGTAAAGCTTCTGTCGCCTGAGCCCAGCACGCAGCCCTCTGCCAGCACTGCCACAGTCAAAGACAAGTCTGCCAACTCTGTGTCAGATGACGAGATGCCCGTTCTCGTGAAGATGACTTACTCTCCACCATGCAGTCCAAAAGTGGCCAACCCCTGCTCATCCTCTGTGAGTGCTGCGTTTCTTGCCACTAACTGTGCTGTGCTTGTTAAATCCCTTTGCTTATAGTGCTGCTACTTTCTAAAGTGTCCATAGTTTAGAATGTTTTCTGGAATCTTAATGATGCCTAATAAACAAAAAAGGCCTGTAGCATCCTAGCATTTCTTCCTCTGTCCTTTGAAAATGTTAATTTTCCCTTTGCTAGGTAATCACGACCTCTGATGAAAATAAATAATTCGAAATTGGAGTTTAATGTTCTTTTATCCCACTAGAACAAAGAGATTTAGTTTCTTTTTCACTGATTTTGTTTTTTTTTTTCCTTTTCAGGATGCTTTGATTTTATGTTATTGCTTAAATTCAGCAGTTTTATTTCTTCCCGTTCTTTCTGAAGTCAGATATATGTGCTTCTCATTTCAGCCATTAATAAGAGGGCGCTGTGCAGTGCTTACAGTGTTTGGTCTAAGCCAATATGAAGCTTACCAACTCAGAGTTTCGCAGTGAAGTCATTTTTCCTTGTCTCTCTGCATGGGTCAGATCTGAGGGTTAATCACTGGGAATTCTGTTGTAGGAAAAACAGTTATTCTCACTGCTTTCATTTTACTATACAATGGAAATTGTCAGGCAGCACAAGGAATTGAGCACTTGCACGAGATGTGAGAATGCTCTTTCTTGTTTTCCTGCAAGAATCCTGGAGCAAGCAGTATTATTTATTTCACATTCCAGTGTAGGAATAGATGCTCCTTATTCCTTCAACCCATGCTTGCGGACTATGCCATGAAAAGAGATTCCTGGGACATACGCACTACATGGTATTACGTGTATATTACAGAGAAATGCTCTTGTGAATTTTTTTTTGGGTTCACCTCGTGAGTCTGATGGTCAGATGTGGAGACAGTATGTACCAGTGTGGATGACTCCTTATGATATTTGTGTATTTATTATCTCCGCTCCTGACCCTTCACTTAGACGTGCATACTAATTTTAAATACATGCAAAATCTTTTACTCGTTTCCTTTCAAGACAGAGGTTTTACATGTAATCTGCCACTCTGCTGTGCAAGCCAGCATATCGCAATACTTAGTTTGTAACTCAGCAGTAAAATTTTTCTTTTCTATTTCTAGTTTCTGGAGAGAAAAGGGACAGTCTTTTCTGAATCCTTGAGCTCTGAGTGGGAGATCTTCTCTAGAGACATCAGAGTAGGTGGCTTGGGCTTGTGTATTTCTGCAACGTATGTAAAGTGACTGTGATTAAATCTGCCAGTGTTTGGCTAAATGCGCATTCATTCACTCAAAATTATGCTTGCAGTCTTTGTTATTGCCCAAGCAAACTAAGCTCACACATGTTTCTCTCTGGATCCTACCTTTTATGTAAGCAGTTGCATTGGAAATGTTCAAAGATTACAGTTTCCTCTGCTTCTGTAAGAGATGGTGCCATTGGAGATTTGTTTTAATACCAAAGAACTGGAGCTTTATGTTGTGCTTATTTATACCATGCTTTGAGCTGTTCAGAAAAGCTCCTGTAAGCTCACAGAATCAGTAAAATCAAGCAGCAGAAGGAAACCAAACGTTCAGCAAGGCTGCAGGACCATGAGGTGGACCTAGCGGTCAAGTGAGGTCTCTCAGGATCTGCAGAGTGGATCTATTGAGGTAGGGGCAGCAGGGCCCACAAGGATGCAATCAGACTTGGATAATTGGTATCCTGGAACTCAGAAGAGTATTGGGATGATTCTGCATTGAGAGCCCATAGACATCAGGAGCTCCTTTAATATTCAGTGTGGTGTTTTTTGAAAGTAGCATTGGCGTAACCACGCAGGCTGAGGTAGGTGCTGTAGGTGAAGCAGTGTAGGAGGCAGGACTTGCATAGGACTTCTAAGATGTTGTCTTGGTTAGTTTGTTTTTGCTAGCGAGAAATGAGCACCAACTCTTCCATATTTCAAGAGCAGACCAAAATGAGCCCTTAATCAAAGACTTGGATCTCGCCTTCATTTTTTTGGGGGGGTTGGTTGTTTTCTTTTTATCCTTGGTTTTAGGAGGGGTTCCCCTTTTCTGCTTTTTGAACACTGAATGTTTTCTATCCTGAGGGACTGTCTGTAATTGCAGGTAACCCTCACCCTTTCACTGTTCATGTCCATTATCAACAAAATTCTCTGTAATCTGCGTTTTTGTTTTTTTTTTGAGAGGAAGAAATGTCAGTGGCTGTTGGAGAGGATACAGCCATGATCTAATAGGACAGGACTTCTGTAATCAAAAGCATTTCCACAAGCTGGAACGTATTAACAAAAGGGATGAAGGATGACAGTGCCAGTGCTCCTTTAACATGATTTTTATTGGGTGAATGTGATTCTCAAGAGCCACCCATGGTGTAAAGATGTGTGTTGTCTAAACATACGTTGTGGTAATTTACTTTTATGTAGTGGTATTTACCTGATGATGCAGAGATTATGTTGTAACCCTATCTCTCAAAACCTTTCTTCTGCTTTCCAAGTTTATTCTAAAGAAGATCTACAGTCTGAACACCTGAGAGCAGTATATTTAATACTGTTTTCATCTACCAGTGTGTTGTTAAAGCGCAACCTGAGAACATATTTCTTCTCTCTCCACCCCCCAGAAGTCCAGATTTTAGATTTGCACAAATCCTGTGCCATCTGCTTCTGTGGACTCTAGGGATTTATTGTTAGCTTATTTTTAACCTTCAAATTTTAGAATTCTAGACTTGTTGATGTGTGAGTTTCTCAAATGGTCATTTTCTTCCAAGTAAAGAGAGAGTTAAGTTCAAGATTTGTTGCAGCTGGACTGTACTCAAGCTGATGGGAATGTAGTGATAAGGGGCAAAGAATTTGAATTTATTACTTTTTTTCTTCGTTTCCTGTTGCTGAGTGCTGCAGTAATTTCCCTGAGCTCATGTGTCCTTCCTACTCAAACAAAATAAATGCACTGGAAAACATCTCATATAAAGTTTCTAATAAACTCTGGCTGAGTAATGCAGGAACTCCCAACAGCAAGTGTGTGTTCAGTGCAAATAGAAGTGACCAGGGTGTTTGGGTGGAGCTGAAGAAGGGCGTGGGAGACTCATAGCCTAGGAGAGCTATTCTCTACACCTTCAAAAGCTGGCAGTAGCCTCTCCGTATCTGAGCCTGTGGCTCAGGCCTGCCTTGACCCAGAGGAATTACTGAGGGAAATGAGCGTTATTTGTCCTGGTTTTCCTCTCACCCCTGAAATTTCTGTGTAGGACCAGATTCTCTACTGACCACACTTATTATGGTCATACCTCAATAACTGCCTGGTGGTAACAGCTTTTCTGTGGCTGTTGCCCTAAGCTGTAAGCAATTGTGTGCAAACCACATTTAAGCATGCCTAAATACTCAAGTTATGTGTTTTCCTTCAGGAAATTAGCAAAAAAACTCATCAAAGCGCTGTAAAATTGGAAGAGAACTTCAAACCATTGCAGGACAAGAAGAAGTACCGACATAGACCCGAACCTCTCTTCATACCTCCTCCTTCCTTCAACTTCAGCATGTCCCACTCTGGTGCTATGCTGTACCAGAGCCAGCTTCGCTCTCCCCGTGTCCTTGGAGATCACCTGCTAGACCGGACCCACGAACTCCCCCCTTACACTCCGCCACCAATGCTCAGTCCAGTTCGGCAAGGGTCTGGTCTCTTCAGCAGTGTTATCACGTCATCTCATAGCACCTCGCATGCTCAGCTGCCGCTTACTCCACTGACACCTACTCCACGGGTGCTCCTGTGCCGGTCTAGTAAGTGTTACATTTACAGAGTGGCAGTACATAGCAAATACCACTGTCTGGCGTTACTGTATTGATGGTTTTTGCATGTGCTCACTTGCATAGCTGGCTCTGCTACTTCATAGGAAAAGTTCATCTTTTTATCAGTTTATCAGAGTGTTTGCCTTGGGTTTTGTAGTAAAGCATAAAGTCAATAGAGGAGTCTAACCAACAAGTAAAACAGTCATCTTGCACTGTGGTCTGCCTCAGGAAAGGACCAGCGTGCCACTTGTTACATCAGGGCCTTCTAAAGTGGAGGGAAAAGACCTGGTTTGAGACCTGGGGTTCATTTTAAGTCTGTGTTCCGCCCTTCACAAGAAAAGGTGTGTAATCATACATGATCAGGGCAATAGAAACCTCTGCAAGTTAGGACATTTCTGTTTAACCTATAACCATTTAGACTGTTTCTGTCTAATTCAGAGGTGTCAGACTCACAGCTCCAGCCATTCTGCACCTGCTGCGTTAACGCGCGTCACACACTGCACACGTGACCAGCGCTGGCAGGAGCACTGGGGCAAGGAGCTCGGTGCTGCCGCTGGGTACAAACAAGGTGTTGGGCTGGATAAAACAAGGTGGAGGGCTGGATTTGGCCCTTTGGCTGTGAATTTGACACCCCTGGTCCAAATATTGTTAAAGAGTAATTTTTCCTTAATTAGACTGGAGTGATCTTAATGTTAATAGGGAGGTGGCAATGCAGTCCAGGAGGTGAAGTATCAGCAGCCATAAGGTTGTTACCAAAAGACCGTTTTTAACTCAAACTCCGATCTCTGTTTCAGATAGTATTGATGGAAGTGTCATTCCAGTGACACCTGGGCCCGGAGAACAGACTATTGAACCGTAAGAAAAACAATATTGTTCTTGTCACTGCTTTTATAGACTAGCCCCCACCTAGAGGTTGTGGACTGAACTGTGTTGAGCTGGGCAGGCTGTATTCAACTGCCTGAAATCACGTTGGGCTGGATGCTTTTCACATTGCTCCGGATGGTGGCTGAAACATTGGGAGCGAAGTGGCTGTGGGAAATGCAAATATTGTGGCTCAAAAATGCTAGGAGAGTCTTGGTGGGAGCCACTGAATGTGAAACAATGGTTAGTAATGGCTAGGAAGAGGGTTGTGGGGAAAACATAGGCAGATCAAGTACTCTTGCTTTTATATATATGCATATAAACTATGGAGCTTTGGAGAGATGTTAGATGGTAGATTCCCCAGACTGCACACAGGATTGTCCCACTGCTGTAATGTCTCTGTCTATCAAAGAGTGATGTTCTTTATGAAACAGAATGCTGTTGTTTCCAGGATCCAGCCTCTTTGCTAGGCAGCACACAGATAAACTTGCTTGGGTTGTCTTTAAGGTACAATGTCTCAGCATAGTTTAAACCGTATGTTGACATTTTTGTTTCCCCCCAAGAGATCACTTCTCTCTAATATTCAAAATACTCATCACACTGAGAGTAAAGCATTGCGTAAAGCATTCTGATGCAATTTCCTGCCACTCCAGTATAATAAAAGTTTTGTTGGAAACCAAGTGAACACTAATGTGACTTCTGTTTTTTCTGCACATTGTGTAGTCGAATACTTATTTATTTATTCGTCTTTGTAGACGAATCAACATCGGGTCCAGGTTTCAGGCTGATATTCCTGAGCTGCAGGACAGATTGCTAATGGAGAAAGATGTGCACAAAGCTACTTTGGTTTGGAAACCATGGCCAGAACTGGAGAACAAAGTCTTCCAACAAAGAGGTACAACGACTTGCTGGTTTAGAGGTTCATACATCAGCCTGTGCCTGTTGAAGAAATTTACACTCATTTTTCATGTATATACTGTACAAAACATTCAAGAGAGTGTTAATTACTGAGAATGGAGAGCAAGAGATCAGAACTGCATGTTGCAGGCTCAGAGCAACGCCATTATATGGTGGTACTTTTAAGCGAAATCTGGATGAACTGCTTTCTGGCAGCCAAGAGGGAAGGATCATTGCTGGGAAGTGGGGTTTTTTTGGTTACTGAACTGCCTGACAAGGGCAGGGGTCACAGCTGATGGCTCCTAGGCCTGTTCTGTGACCATAACTGCGAGGAAACGTGATGGTTTCAGTGGCTTCTATCACTGCTGAGCAGAGTTTGTTCCTGCTTCCAGCACAATTAATTTCTGTTTCTCTACACTGGCTGGAGGCTTATTGGCACAGCAGTATCACTGGCCTATGCAAGCCACTGCCTCACACTCAAATCTCTGCCTCTGGCTCTAAAGTAGCCTGTCCCATCTCAAGGATAGGCTCTGCAAATCCCATCACATCCCTCCTAAGTGTGTGATCCTGAAACCAGGAGATGAAGCAGTGGGGCGGGAGAGTATGAAAGCTGTTGCACTGAACTATATTGTCTGAGTGGCATTACAGAATCCTTGGTGCTTTGGATGTTTGACTGACAGGCTACTGTATTAGCAGTAAAATGTTGACTTGTTTCTGACAGTGGAAGACCTTTTAAATATGAGCTGTTCCAGTGTGTTACCTGGTGGAGGAACTAACTCAGAATATGCTTTGCACTCTCTCTTTGAGGCAAAAGGAGATATTATGGTAAGATAAGAAGCTGAAAGGGAGATACAATCCTCTTCTCCAGATAAATTAGCATGCTTTATTAAATGGATTTAGATATGGTTATATGAAAAAGATTTCTGATTGATTAGCAGTGATGCTTTAAACATCCTGTAACATTTTTGGGGAATGACTTTTCCCTTTCATTCTTTAATAAATTTAAATTTCAAAGCAGTGCCTCTCTGAAGGCTTACTGTATATTTCATATAGATAAGATTACTTAGTTTATAGCCTTGGGGCTTTGAATGTCTCCCAGTGCTTGCTTCAGCCTTGATATTTCACAAGCTTTATATTTGGTCACAGAGAGCTCAGTCCTCTTTCTAACCCTTACAAAAATCCTTTATTGCAGCAGCAATCACCTCTACTTATTTGTTCAAAACTGTGAGGTAATTGCACACGGTTCTCATATAAATAATGCATTTCAAATATTTGCATTAGTTTAGTGATGGGAATGTTATTAACTAGGGCAAAACATCCTTTTTGCCTAGTGTTAGAGAAAGACAAGGCCCTGCACCAGTTCCTGGAAAGCCAGCTAGCAGAACACAGGCTGGACTGAATTTCACAGCACTGTCTAATACCATGGCTTTTAGCTTGTGTCCCACTTTCCGTAGTTTCTGTTAGCGATATCGGTCAGGACATGAAATTTGCTCTACAGAGGGGTCTGCATTGTCATGGGAAAAAAATTAGGGATCCATGAATCATGCATTTTCCTGATCCAAAGGAGGATTAACTATACTTGCTGTCATTCCTGACAGATGTTGACCTAAACAGATATTGTAAATGACTTAACACTATGAATATTAATGCTGTCAAACCAACTATTAAATATTAGTATTAATTAACACTATTAAATCAAACTATATAAACATATTTATATGTGGCAAGCAGAAGGGAAGGAAGAGCTGGAAGTTGCTAAGTAATAGTCACATTTGTGCTAATTAAGGTGGGGCGGGTGTGCATTAGGTGCTCTTTCTTGCGGTGCACCCTTAGTGGGCCTTGGAGTAAATTGATGTCATTTCATATGATAGAAAAGAAAAAAGAGAAAATTAATTCATATCCTTGTACCAAATGGTCTTCTAAATGCAGTTGTATGCAGCAGCTGACTGCATTTGATGTTTTCCCCTGATTTTTCATTTAGGTTGCTCTTGAGAAGCTGCTGTTGAGAAAACCAGTGAGATTGAAGTGTCATCCTTTGGCAAATTACCACTATGCAGGTAGGTTTCTTCGTGATCCCTGTATCTGCTGGTTTGTAGAGTCCAGCATGGAGCATGGGATCACACTGCACTCTCTGCTGTCTGCTGCAGGGATGGCAGCCTCTAATAGAGAGGCCAGGTGGGACTTCTGGAGCCTTTTTTTTACAAGTTTGGTGTTTTTTCACCTGACTGACGAAGGACAGAAACTTTGCATCCATGTTGCTGTCTGGGGTTATACACATTTAAAACAATTGGAGTAATTTTTTTCCTCTTCTAAAATAAATTTTAATTTGTTGATCTCCTTGTGAAATTGCTGCTATTCGTAGATTATCACTTACCAGCAGCAGGGTCTTCATTTTCTGATATGTAAATGTCTGCTGTCATGCCTTACTTTTCTGAGGTGATGGTTCATGATAAATGAATACGATAATCACGAGCATCCTTCCAAAGACGCAGTGCTGTAACTCTCGCTGGTGTCTTAGTACTGAATACAGAGCCTATCCTTGCATGGGTTTAGCTAAAAATAAGCAGGTCTGGAACAGTGACTTATTTAAGAAACACAGCAAGAACCGCATTTTCATGATGAAGCAGGGGTGCCCTGTGGAACAGGCAAGGTAATGTTAGGTCACTGGACATAAGTTATGTCACCTGAGCATTGGTGGCAAATGTCTCTCCTCTGTAGTCCTCAATGTTATTATTTAATTCTTCATAGTGGCTAATAACTACTTGGACTGGGGCTTTACATAGGAGATTTAAGAATTTACCTCCAGTTCAGGCTCAGTAGGAAACACACCAAGAATCTTCTGGTGGTCAGTCAACCACAATGTCCAGGGTCATACACTTATTTCCAGTTACAGTCATTGTGCTACGTAAGTACAGAAGCAAGCTACTTTCCCAGCTGTAGCAGTTCACTGGAAAGATTCCCAAGTAACAAGGACTCTTTTGTAAGGCAACTCTTTAACCCCTTGGCCTGAGAAAAGAACAGAAACATGTTTGATGGTAGCTGATAATGAGAGTGAATAATCGTAAAGATCAGGTTTTCGGTCTAGGCTGGAGGAGATGCCTAGTGTCTTGTGATAACAGCTCTGTTGCAGTCCAAAGGGTGGACATGGGAGTGGATGGAGAAGGAGGGGGTTAGCCAGGAATTCTGGCCAGGGTCTCTTGTTTGAAGAGATGACACCAAATCATGTGTAAGACAGTCCAGGGCATGAGAGCAAGAAGATGAGGAGATATCCAAGCAGCCTCATTCTCAGTGAGTGATCTAATTAGCAGAGAAGATAAGAAATTTCTGCCTGTGGGGCAGAGGAGGAGAAGGAATGTTCTTTACTGAAGCAGCTTCACAGTAGTTTCAGAAAGTGTTTTATTGTGATGCAGGGAGGAGCCAGGAGAGACTGTTTAATCTTTCAGAGGAGATGATTCTAATCCTTGTTAACTAGCACTGAGACCCATGGACATCAGTGTGTCCCTATTTCTTAAGCAGAAAAGGAAGTTTGATTCTGCTTATCACAGCATGAAACAAATCCTCACCAGTCTGGACTTAAGAACCATAAAATAACAAGACAAAGCATTACTTGCTGTGCTCTTGAATACAACATATGCTTGCAATTTATATTGACAGCCACGCTCCAGCACCATACAGCAGCTCTTGAATAGGGGGTTCATGTGTGGTTGATAATCAGCCACTCAAGGCATATGGAAATTTCTCATAATCATCTAGTGCATGCATAGCTTAATATAACTTCAAGTGGCATTTCTTTGGTTTAACTCTTTGGGCTTTCTGCTCTGTACTCAGAAATCGCAGCTCTCAGGCACATTTAAGTGTGGAATAGAGCAAACTAGAGCATAGCACTGACTCTTGAGAAGTAACTGATGCCACAGACAGTAAATATTCAAACTCATCCTAAGCATTGCACTCAAATGAGCGTATAAGTGAATAGCTCACTTTTGAAATCTGGTGGCTTGAGAGGGAAGCAAGTTGTAAAACTTGAGGCTTTTCTGTTGTGTGCCAAGAGAGCTGGGCATGCTGACCCAGGGCTTCTTGGAAGAACACCCTAATCTTTCTGTCCTAATGCTTTGCTGCTTGTCAGGATGCTGTTTTAGGGAACAGGCGGGCAACAGGGACCTAATACAAGAGCAGCACTGTTGGAAACACTTGAATTGTTTTAATTTGACCAGTGGAATGTCTCAGGTCTGAAGTTTTTCTGCAGTGAGAATTGCAGGAGAGAAGGTCTCTTAAATAATGTGTTTCAGGCAGTCTGGAAGTTTCTTGTACATACTGTGATAGGGTGTGAATCAGACCCATCATGTGTTGGAGGTAATCGATTTGAGCCACCTCTTAGGGGGGTTCCCTGGGTGTAGGTTTAGCCCCCTTGAAACCCTCAGATGGGTCCCAAAGCCCCCAGATTTATGGAAGGTATTTATTGTCAATTAAGCAGTTAATATGACAGATAAAACAAAATGTAGAATAAATGTCTAAACATGAAGTTCAGCTTTAAAATTGAATCTGTATTCCAAAGTCCAAAATCCTTTCTTGCTGCATTGCAGATCTCTCTCTATACACGTTCTCTGTATCTCCCTCAAGCTAACAAGAGCAAAAGCGGTTTCCCAGCAACCAGAGTTAAAAACAGCTTTTCTTCTGTTTCTTTTCCTACACAGGATTTATTCTATTAATTAGGTTACTTCCAATTAACCTGCATAATCTTATAAGGGTCTCTGCTAATTGAGCTATTGGAGAAACTCTGTAAGGCCTGAATCCTCTGTAGGTGTACAATAAAATTAGTTCATGGAAGTGATTCTTTATTATTTTTTTTTTTTTTCAGGAAGGTGGGGTAGGGGCAGGAGAGCATGACTAGAGGGGTTTGCTCAAAACTAAAATCTCTGCTTTGGTATTGTCATGCTTTTTAAAGTTGTATTTTGGCATAGTAGAGGAGGCTTCTGGACTGAATTGGTGCATTTATCCCTGCCCATAGTAAATGCAGATGACTAGTAAGTTGTGTAAGAAAGGAATAACGTTAGTTCAGGTGGGAAAAAAATGGCAAGGCAGTGTGTCAGCAAAAAGATCTTTGGGTGATAACAGAATAAATAAAACTCGTGTTTTGAATCCAGAACCTGATGCTTAGGAGACCTTTAGTGTAAATCTCTGTGGAAATAACTGATGCATGCTTATATCCAGTTCTGGAAGAGCCTGCAAAACACAGCTTGCAGAAAAGTTAATTTTGTAGTTTTCAGCATATGACAGAGCAGTGATATACCTCCTCAAAGCTTGTGAGCCTGGGAGTTGACACTGAAAAGCAAAATATCTGCAGTTAATTAAAAAAAATCTATATTTTTTTATAGATATAAGTAGCCTATAGAGTTCAATCTGATGCATGGTGCCAAGCTCAAGTTAATTGAAATGGGTGCAGAGGAAAGCATTTCTATGGAGAATGGTAACATTGGCAGGAATATTAGGGATTTCTTTATTTCTTTTGATTAAAATTTTAGGTATTTCAGAAACTCTTAAGACAGACCGAAGTATAATCTTTTCCTAGTGTAAGTCATTTCAAGGGCATCTGCTTTTCTGGCTTCTTGCATATCCTTCCTTTAATATATGTAATGCTGCCCAGTCTTACAAAGAGGACACTGCGTTGATGCAGTAGAGCAATTCTGTGTTCTTTCTGTTTGACTAGTACTGAGGAAGTGCAAATTAATTCCAATTTAAATGTTGATTTCACATTTTGATGGGTAGTTAGGCTGGTGAAGCAAACATAGAATAACAATATTTGGAAGTTTTATATGCAGCTTCCATTAAATGATCAGAAAGCACTTTGTGCCTATCACACATTGCTACAGTCTCCATCTACTTGTGACCTTTGTCACAGAGGATGTCAGTGTCTTACCTCAACCCATGCAAGTGAAGAGCTGCAAAAGGACCTTTTAAGAGTTTCTGTCTGGAGAACAAAATGATAGATGAGCTTTACGTATGAAATTGAGCTCTGTGATGATACTTCTCAACTAGTAGGAGACCTTAGAATTATAATGCAATTCTGTGAAAGCATCAGCTCTGTATTTTACAACAGCTAAAAAACCTCCAAGTTAAGAAGATAGAGAACATGGTGATGCCACTGTGGAAGTCTGTGGTTTGCTCATATGTTGACTATTATGTACCTTTCTGACCCCTTCATCTCTAGAGGAGTGTTTTGGTACTGAAAAAGGTTCAGAGAGGGACAGCAGTAATGATCAAAGGTGTGAAAGTGAAAGAAAGAATTTGCAGTCCTGAATAGCATGGAGATGATGGTCAAAACTGAAGAATGGTCATCCAGTGAAGCAGCTGGGAGCCAGGAAACAAAGAAAAGGTGTTTCTTCATGCAGAGGGTCTAGCTGATCTGTGAAACTCTGCGGCAAGGATGTTTTGGGTGCAAGAAATTTAATTAGTTGAAAGAAAGAATGTGTCAGCACTTAGAAAGATAGTTACTAAATAATTGCAACACTCAGGAAATCCTCTGTGTGGAAAGCACTCAGAGGTTAGGAAAAATTAGGGAGAGGCTTCTTGCTTGCCTCGACCTTACTGTTTCCTGGCTGTACTGCCTGGACCTACAGCTGGAGACTGAATACGGATTAGGTGGACATGAGGTCTGAGTCAGTACAGCCATCCTTGTATTTGGGTAGCAACAATCACTACTAGCATGTGCTTGGGGTTTCCCAAGTTTTGTTTCAGCTGCTACATGAGCAAACAGGTAGTGGGTGTTTATCATTTATAATTAATTCATTCCTTTTTTAAGGCTCTGACAAATGGACGCATCAAGAAAGGAGGCTATTCAAAGAGGCATTGTCCACCTACAGCAAAGATTTCATATTTGTACAGAAAATGGTAAGGTGGTTTCTGTTCTGTCAATTGTTTTTTTATCATTTGCTGGATTCTGTTCTCCTTCATTTTTCCTCCAGTGCCTGACAACCTTATTGCAGGCATAGAACAGTGGTTAAAAGAATGCCGTTAGGAGTGGTATATTTCATTTTATGTAACTGTGCACTGCAGCACCAGTAAAAAATAGTTTAAAATAAATAAACAAAATCTGTTCCTCTTGTTATAATATGTAAAAGTTCCCCATCTGGAACGCAAGTCACACTATTCCATGTGTGGGATAAGCACGGTGCTCCACTGTCACCTTGGTGTTCTCATGCAGTCAAAAGGAGCCTGTGTCACTGGCATTCAGCCTTGTGCCAGAAAGGGTTGAAACCTACATGTTTGGGCTTAATTGTCAGGTTCTGCAACAAAGCATAAAAGTCAAGTTGTACGCATTTTGGGGCAGAATACTTATGTGTTAACTCAAATGCTGAAAAAATATTTGGGTTCATGGGAACCAAGTCTTAATTCCTAGATTTGTTGGTGGTATTGTACACTCGAGCTACAAAAGTGTATTCTTAGTCATTTTCTGACTTAGTCTAGAGAATCTCAGAGAAGTGTACTGAAGCTGAAATAGTCAACACAAATTTGACTCAAAAACAGTAAGTAAAAAAAATATTCTCCAAAAGTATTCCTGTTGTAGTCAAACTGTCTTTTTGTTTTCCATTTGAATGTTTGAGAAATAAAGCCTGCCGCCAGGAATGTATTAAAATTGTGTTGAATGATAGCAAAAAAATTGAGATTGGACTATTTCTGCAATTACTTAACTACAGGTTAAGTCTAAGACGGTTGCACAATGTGTGGAATACTACTATACTTGGAAGAAGATCTTGCGTTTGGGACGGAAACACAGAACACGTTTAGAAAAAAAAAGAGAGGAGTGTCTGGTAAGTCTAAAAGAATATGAAAAAGTTTAACACTTGATAATTATGTTTGTTCTGTTTTGAGGAGGAGGTCGAATTAGATGACATAGGCCTCTTCCAAACAAAATTATTCCATCGTTCTAAATTATGTACTGTATATGTATTCTGTGACCTCAGCTACCCCAAGATTTTGTGTTCCTGGACTGTAATGGGATACAAGTATTTTGACTAGTGCATTATCTAACTTTAGTACAGCAACTCTGACTTTTGCTACTGATGAAGCAGGCAAGCCTCTATAAATTATTCCTGTGCCTCTGTGTGTGTGTGCTTCTAAAGGCTGCTCTAATATTCTAGTACAAATATCATTTACCCACACTAGCAGTGCAAGTCTTTTGTGTTCAATGTGTGTATTACAAGGCAGTCCGAGTAGTCTGAAGAGATGTGGTTAGTGGTTTTTTTTTAAGTAAGTCACTTAATTTGACTATGGATATAGTGTACATTGCTGTTCTATCAGCTCCTTGGCATCTGTGGAGTCTTGGAGCCACAGCTCCATAATATAGGTGGAGGGTGTTTTGAGCACTGCAGTGAAGCTTCATCAGCTGTCACTTGTCCATTAAGGAGTGGTAGTTCCAGCAAGACCAGAAGTTCATTCAAGATGGGAAAAAATACTGAAACCTGGAAGCAGATGTGACTAAGCAGCGTGCTGTTCCAGTACTGTGTACTACTGTCCAGTGCTGTCTGTCTTTGACCACGTTTCTAGAATTTCTTAAATACACTGTCCATTTCAGACAAGTGGAGAAGAGGAAGTGCTAGAGGAAGATGAGGAGGTGGAAGAAGACAGAAAGGAAGAAAGGGAAATGCAGAAGTCTCCTGACCCACCAGCTCTTGTTGGACCTATAGATCTGCCTGCCCTTCAGGGTCTTTCACTTTCTTCGTCCTCCTTCATCTGTGAAATGCCAAACTGTGGTGCTGTATGTGTGTTTGGTATCCTTAATAGCAGGGGGATTTTATTCTAGTGAATTGTGATTTTGGAAACGAGGGGTTTAGACTATTCCTGGCCAGTGATTTCTCCTGAATATATTTCAACAACACATTTTGCCTGGTTTTAATTTTCACATCGCAGAAGATAGGCAGTATGCTGATCTGTACATAAAATTGTATCCTGAGGTGTTGTATTGATTAGAAATACTGTATGGGAATAGCTCCAATAACCTTTCTCTTATACAACTGTAGTAATAGGATAGCTCATTGGTTTGTTTTATTATGACTAAGTTTCTTTACGTCTGGTGGGATATAGCTGATAGCAAGCAGCATTTGACCAAGTAGACTGTTTGTGCATGTTAGGTGTGTACAGTTGATCTATTGTAATGTGCATTCAGCATACTTCTTTCTGCACTTCCTGTTCCGATTCAGTATTTCTTGATTTATATTTTTTCTTTTTTCCCTCCACCTGCCTCCCCATCAGGTGTTCAGCTCCCGACAAGCGCTAAATGGCCATGCTCGCATTCATGGAGGTACAAATCACGTGACAAAACCCCGCTGCACCATCCCAGGCACTAAGCAGAAATCTGGTACGCAGAGCGGATACTGCTCTATAAAGAGTTCACCTGCCCACAGCACAACAAGTGGTGAGACTGACCCAACAACGATTTTCCCTTGCAAGGAATGTGGCAGGTGAGTATGACTGTCTGCAGCATCACATCACATTTGTTTTTTTTATATTCCAGATGAGTGGTGTTGCAGCAAACTCTTTACTTTGCTCTGATGGTCTCCAAAGAACAGTTTCCCCTTAGATGGCACATCCTCCTACCAAAACCCTCAGAGGTTGTTTTACATGGTGCTTTGGATGCTTCCCTTGCAGTATTTACTCCAATTTTCCTAAATCCATTTATGTCTGACAGTCCCTACTTCATTACAGACTTGCCTGTGCCAGTGGGCAACTTTCTGTGTTTCTGTGCTTGAGTTTGTCTATTCTAGCATGGGATTCCTTCACTTTTTCCCTCTTGTGCAAAACTGTAGTGAAACTAAGTACAGGGATAATTAGGATCTTTGTAGATACTGAAGCAAGTGTAGGAGCTACCAAATGCAGAGTCCGAATAGGCCATTTTGATACTGTTAGGATGTATAAATCTGGTAGTCTGTCCCTGAAATTCTCACCACGGCATTGCAGATTTCACTGACTTCTATTTCAGGACAAGGAAGCAAATGTACTGATAGGTTGTTGAGTCTTTTTTGGCTCACTTAATCAAAAGCAATGCATTTTTATCTATTTTTTTTTTCCTTTAAAATTCAGGGTGTTTTTCAAAATTAAAAGCCGCAATGCTCATATGAAGACTCACAGGCAACATGAAGACCAGCAAAGGCAGAAGGCTCAGAAAGCTGCTGTGGCAGCAGAAATGGCAGCCACTATTGCGAGAACTACTGGGCCAGTTGGGCATAGTTTGATCCCTCTGGATCACATGAGTTTGGTTAAACATGTTGAAAATATCGGTGACATTGACGATGATGTGGTACAGGAGCTGGGTGATGTCATGGAAGAGAATACTGTCATGAATGCTGACCTTTTATTGGATGATGAAGATGCAGATCTACTGCAAGATGATGCTGAGTTGTAAATAAAGTTCTTTGTTAAAGACTGCTACTGAGCACATTCTGAATGGATCAGTCAGGAAACTGGACTGCTTGTTTATTCCCCAATGATTGTAAACTACCTGTTGAAAATTATAATTCTTTATCCAGGTTTAGAAAACAAAGAAATCTGCTTTTTCCCTCTTTTTTTTTTTATTAATTTGTGTTTTGGGGGGAAAAATAAATAATTGTTACAAATATTCTTATAAGGTGTTTTTATCTGAGCTCATTTGGCTGATTACTTCCAAGGCCACAAATTACAGAAGTTCATGGTTGTGCTTGTCGCTTCCTTCAAGATGATCCTGGTACGATTTTTAGTCTTTACCTCTTCCAGGTTTCATTTTATCCCAGTTCATACAGTTCAGATGGAACACTTTTTTTGCGTGTACTGGATCACTTCCAGTATCTTCTAGAGACTAAATGTCATCTTTGTTAAGGAGATGATTACATTCTTTGTCTTTGTGCTGTCATTTTAAGGGAGGTTGAGGAAAAAAAATCTGATTTAACTGTGAAATAATTACAGAAGTGACTATCATCTGTAGTAATGCAGTACTTTTTCAGTTCTGTCTTGCCTTAATGCATACAAGTTAGGCAGTTTGTAAAAGCGTTGGTTACGCTGTTCATTGTAGAGCTTCCATTTTAGCAAGGTTTCGATCTGCTGTTTTTTCAATGACCTAATTCAAGAATTAAAGAAAAATGATTGTAGTGTGGTTCACAACATCTGATGGCAACGCAGCCAGCAACACCGCCTTGGTAATCAGATTGCACTGGAAATATATTTTGCTGTGACAATAAATCACACTGTTGAGTAGCCATCCCTGTGGTTTTAGGAGAGTGTGTGCTCGAGCAGTGCAGGAGCTTCCTCTCTCACCAGGCAAATACAGGGAGATATTCTTGCCCTGTGGAACAGAGATTGATGGAGTATATGCCTTCAGCACATGTTAATTATTACTTCTAGGTGTGAAATGTTATTCTTGTGCCATTTTCAGTCCTCCTCATTACATCAAATTCAAATGTTATTTATTTAGGAAAAGATACTCCAAAGGTGAGTTGACTTTGCTGTTAAATTACCATTTCTCCCCCTTTAACTCCAGATCTACATACTGGATGTCTAACAACATTTATATAAATTTGGATTTGGTTCTCTAAGTAAACAGGATCTCAAAGGAATTGTACCTTGCAGAATTAAAGAATTAAGGATGAATTTGAGTTAGGTTGAGTGGACCTTTAATGACAGAATATGAATACTGATTTTAGAGCTTTCACAGGTAGCAGCACTGTTTTTCTTGTGAATTTTGCACTGTAGAAGAGTATTGATAACTTTGTAAAATATTTTCTAAGACTGATTTCAGATCTTCCAGATTTCAGGGTTCTTTGTTTTTTTTTATGGGTTGGGTTTTGTTTTGTTGGGGCTTTTTTGCCACATTCCTAACATCTTAAGCGGAATCTGAGAAATGGTGGATCTTATTTTCTACTGTCTTTCTTCCTTGTATAACTATGCAAAACAAGGGTAAATCACAGTATTTTTGAATAGGAATAACAGACCACACAAGTCCAAAACCAGTGGAACTCATTGGCAGAGAGGTGCCTTCTCTGTCCAAGCCAAATATGTGAAGCCAAATGACCTGAAGTTTCTACTTAAGGTCAAGTGTTCTGATACTAAAGAACAACCCTTCAGGAGAATGGAAACCCCTTCTCGGTTTCAGGTTAGTAAAGTTCCTGCATACATGGTTTGTATTAGGCTTTTGGGGGGTTACTCCAGAGGGTTTTTATAGTTGATTTTGACCAGCGGGTGGAATTTCACTCCCTCTGCTACATAAAGGGTGATGTTCTCAGTGACTTGATTGTGAAGAGCAGCTCTGTATTAAAGACTCCGCAGTGGAACTTTGCTAGCAACAACAGGACCAGTATCTCTGCTAAACCTAGTATAGATAACATACATATACACACACACACACATATGCCTGATTCTGCAACATTAATTGGGTGCTGTTTAACTGTACAGCCAAGAAGATAATAAAACAATGATAACCAAAGAAGTTATTCATAAAGGAAGAAAAAATGCACATCTCTTAAGCAGTACTCAATTTAGGCCTCAAATATTGACTTTGTTATTATTCAGTGTTGCATTGGCTGATGTTAAACAGATGCTGTTCTGCCTATTTGTATGTAAGTTGGACATAGTTTTATTTCAGAAAAGTTGTTTTCTTGCTGATGGTTGGTGATGAAACTGTTCACTATTGAACTTGGTCCTCTTTGATAAAACCTGTACATATAGAAAGCATATTTTATGAGAAAAATCTTATTTTCAGTATTTAACTGTTATTTTATTAGAAGATGGTTGTAAATATTTTAGGTGCTGTAGTGTAAAAAGCAGACTGTAATTTTAGGTGGCAGAGGAAGTTAACAAAATAAAAAAAAATATACGTTTGTTGTCTATGCTGGTTTCAGGTTCCTGCTGTCAGCATTTGACTCACACACAGCTTAATTTCAGGTTACTTCCTGTCTGGATGTGTGTATTAGGATGGCTTAGTGGCTTAAATTAGTACTTGTTTATTTACACACACACCCTTTAAATATTTGGTACTGATCAGAAGCTGTGTTATATTAACTGCTATTTATAAGTTTAAAAAGAAGGGTGTTTACATGACATTTCCAGTCATTTTTATCCTTTGGTAAAATATGATTGCCTGGGTTTTGCTGACAAGCTGTAGTGCCTTTTTGTTTTTTAAGTGTTTTTAAGAGGGGGAGAAGGTTGAAAACTTAAGTTCATGTATAATTGTTTTTTAAGAAGAAGAGAACGTTGAAAACTTTTTCATGTATAATTTTTTTTACAAAGGGGAAGATTAAACTTAAGTTCATGTATAATTGTTTTTTAAGAAGAAGAGAACGTTGAAAACTGAAGTTCATGTTTAATTGGGGTTTTTTTAAGAGGAGAAGGTTGAAACCTTAAGTTCATGTATAATTTGTTTTTTTAAGAGGGAGGAGAAGGCTGAAAACATAAGTTCGTTTATAATTGTTTTTTTAAAGGACTCCAGAATCGTTCCAGGCAAAAAAAAAAAAAAAAAAAAAAAAAAATTATTTTCATCTCTGTATAGTTAGATAAAAATGAGTATTCTTGGAAAATAACGAGTTGCGGTAAAAAAAAAAAAAAAAAGGCGTTCTCACAGAGGTGGAAGAAGATGGGGAAAAAACCTTCCCTTCAGAAGGAAGGAAATAATTACGTCGGAAACATGAGAAATTCCTGGTTTTATCCGCTCGGGGAGGCGGGAGCCGGGGGTGGGGAGACGAGTTGGGAGCTCGGATGGCGCCCTGAGCGCCATCCGAGCTCCCAACTCGTCTCCCCACCCCCGGGAAGGATGGAGGGATGGAGGATGAGGTCCCTTCTCCTTCCGGGCCAGGCTATGGGCGGGGCGAAGATGGCAGCGCGGTGCTTGTGGCGGCGCCTCTGCCAGGTGGGTTGTGTGTCTGTCGTTCTCTTCCTCTCCCTTTCCTTCGGCATCTTCATTCCTGAGGGGGGAAAAGGGAGCTGGAAGCCGGCTTGGAGTGGAGGTGGGGGGGAAAGGGAAGCCTCTTCCTGTGGCTGCGGGAGGGTGGGGTTGTGGCTCTGCCAGCCCTCGTCGTGATACTGAAAATGCCGGGAAGTAAACTCTCTTAAGACTTGTTTTGGAGTTTTAGGAAGCAGCATCCTTTATTTCAGCGCTGGATGCATGAGGGAATTAATTCCATCCATCATGTGCGACGAGACAAGAGCTGGGACAAAATGTGTTTTCTACTTCCGTGCATGTGTGTAAATTTGCCCAGAAAACTTATGCATATTCTGTTCCTTTCCAAGGACTGATTTTGATGTTATAATGAACTTCACAACATCCAGATCTCTGCTAATTGGAGCTTTGGAGCCAGCTCTCTGTCTGACCTTGCATTTCAGATAGGGAAAGACTGCAATCCGAGGTGATGATAGAAGATGACACATCTCTTCAGCACTTGTCATACTGAACACAAGACGTTATCATTCCTATCTGAACAGTGTCTGGCAAAACACTATTTGAAAAAAAATACTATGAAGAAACCATGCTATCAGAGGGCCATTCCGTCTAACTTTAGAAAAACAGTTACTTAGATGAAACTTAACTCTACTTTGGCTTCAATCAAATTATTGTACTTTGGTAACAGTAACTACTTCTTGTATCAATTGGTCCTCAGAACTCTTCCTGCAGTCCTGGTTTTGGGGTCGTTTACTCTGGTTGATTAAGAGTAGTTGACTTGGATTTAGAGGTCATGTGCCAAGGGTGTTTCTAGTATTAAAGTTTCAAGTCTTGAAGTTAAAACTTAAAAAAAAAAGGAAATGTTTTTATGCTATCAATATCTTCTGGGTTTGGCATGTAAAGAATGATTGGTTTCTCTCAAATTGAGAAAATTCAATGTTCAGGGACTCCTATTCATTTTCTGAAGCCATAAATGTTTGTCACAATGTGCTTTGTCCTGGACTTGCTCACCTTCCAGGCAACAGGCTTCTCCTGCATACTTTAAGGTCTCTTGGCCAGACAAAATGAAGGCTGTTTTGTATTAGAAGAGGGGCAATTTTGTTTTGTGTCAGGGTTTGGTTCACACAGGAAATTGAGTTCTGTTATGTTGCAGCCTGAGTGTCTTTTCCACTTTCTGTGATGACCATGAGCAAGAGGGCATCAAGTATATTTAAATCAGAGAATGAAGGAAGCTGTTAAAATATATTTTACTGCCTGCTGAATGCCACCTTTGCTACCTGGGGTACTCAACATATCATTTTGTCAAAATTTGCACAGAGCAGTTTTAATTTTATTTTACGAAAACTTTTGCCTCGATGAATGCCTGCGTAATTAGTAATAAAAGGAGATGGCACATGGTGGGAATAATATACATAATCATAGAACACTGTAAAGGCCATGAAGCTTAGTAAGTGGGATGGAACTCTAATGTTTCATAATTCTTTTTTATTCATCTTTATTACACAAAGACTGATTTTTTTTTTTATCCAGAACCGCATATGCAATATGCAATGAGCATATATATCTTTGCATGCAAGTAATAAATCCGTATTAGCTGGTCAGGCAGTTAGAAGTAAAAAACACTCTGCAGAGACTGCATACACACAAGAAACCAGAAAACAGGTACACCTGCTTAGTTACAATTTTTCTGCCACCGTATCACAACAGCATTTTATTTGCCTGATGACTAGCAAGTCAGTAGCAGTCTTACATTTGTCGCCTGGGATCAGCTTCTGTGCCATATACTTGCACACGGAATTTAAGCCCTGCACTGAATACAGGCTTTGTAATTTGTAAGATAAATAGAGAAGGAGGTGGAATTACTTCAGGAAAGAGCTTCATTCACTGCCTATCTATAGTTCATATATAATGCATGCTGAAAAAGGTTAGGAATCTAATAGCATCATATAGTTAGTTATGCATATCCGTGAGTGACTAAATTAAGATCACCTGAAAAAAATGTCAATTCTGGCTGTTTTCTGATGGTTTGGTTTATAGTCACCTACATAACTGATGTGTGGGGTATCTGTTTTCTCTCTTAAAGCTATGATTCCAGCACCTTTTAAACCAGAGTGTCAAGGGGCTGGATAAGTAGCTAATTTTGCTTCAGTGTTGTGCTGCAGCCCTGACTTTCTCTTAAGTGAGTGAGAGTTCGGGTTCCTTTTTTTCTTTCCACTCAAGTAGTCAGTAACTTTGCGAAATTTAATTAATTTGGAAGGAGGCTAGAAGTCACATAATGTGCAGAAGGCAGCAATTTTTCTAGTGTGAAAAACAGCAGCATTTCATCTTGATAACAATTGTATTCTTTTTTAAACACAGAAAAATCTTGTTATCTTTTAAATGCAGAACATGTACTTGTTAGAAGTATTTCTGTTCAAAATGTTCTCTTCAAAAGATTAAGTGCTTAAAATCGCAAGAAACTTTTTTCTGAAGAAATGGGAAATTTCTAGTTAAATTCAGAGGTTGAATTTTTGCATTTATAGGAAACTGTTTTCAATTGCTTTTACAACAGCAAGTCCTGTTTAGGATGTCACTTGATGAAACTAATAGATATTATACTATGAAAGTAAAACTAAAGAAAAAATATTATATACAGAAATGGTATCTGATGCAACTCTAAATACATTTTTATGCTAAAAAAGTGCTTTGCGATTGCTTTTCAGGTGCCTCGTTAATAAGTGCATGCTGTTATATTGTTCCCTTAATGTGTTCTTTTGTTTAGGTGCTATTGTATACTAAAATACATTTCCATGCCCCTGTTTTCCTGCATTTTCTGAAAGAGTAAACACTCTAGTTTGGCAAATCAGTGCCTGGGAATGCGTTATTATCTGATGTGCAAAAAACAACCTTTTAATAAATCTGTCTTCCAGTTTGGGGAAAAAAACCCCACAAAATAACCTATTTGTTTTATACAGGCATCGGCTTTTCCTGTCAATTATGCAAGTAGAATTATGCAAAACCAATGTTTTCTTCTGTAAGTATAAAAGGCATTCCTTCTTGCCACTTCTCCTCCACTGTCCCTATAAAATCCAATGTTTACAACTTATTTTATGCTTTCCCCATTACCACATTTCTAGAAACTCCGAGGTGATGGGAGTACGGCTGGCTGGAACCCATTTTGATACACAGAAGCCTAAGGCTAATCCTTTAGTAAGTGTTTCATAGAATGGTATTTTCTGTATTGTCTTAGTAAGAAAGAGGGTGTACGGAAAAACTTGAATTCCTTTATTGCAGCTTTTTTAAGTTCTGTCATAGAGATGTCAGATTTGTCATAGAGAAAAACAATTTAACTTATTGATATTGGAGATTTATTTATTTTTCAGTGAGATTTCTGTAGTTTACAGTTTCCTCTTAGTCACTTCCCTCCTTCTCAGTGCAGCTATAACTCCATGAAATATCAGCTTTTTGGCGTCATTCAGTTCAGAGCCTGCAGCAGCCTAGCCAGTCTAAGGCCTTCTTTGGCTTGGAAGCTTGGGAGTCCAAGGCTGATAAAGTGGGATGTTCATGAAGGCATATGGTAGATATCTTGCCTTTAGAATCTGAAAGCCTTGGTTTTGACTAGGACTTCAGAAACACATGTTCAATCTGTATAACACATAGAAGCAAGCTGAAGTCTTATAGGCAGTATTAGATGGGCAGTGCATACCCAGCCTTCCTGCCATGTCTGGTACGTACAGGGTTTACTGGGAGTAAACCTATGTGGAAGTCAGTGCTTCCTGGACACATCCAGGCTTTTCCAATTAGTGAGCCCAGGCTATCAGAAACTGGAACTCTAACTGAAAATTATAAACTTGTACCTGGACAAACAGAAAGGATAACATGGCTGGGGAAGCTTACTGTGTTTAAGGTAGCCTTATAACTGACTCTGTAAAGTGAGAATTCTGGTTACTGTCTGTAATGTCATAGTTCCTGTCCTTACCCAAGTGAAGTCTGAGCGTTCTAGGTATTCTCATACGGATGTTTAGAATGCAATTATTGCTGCTCCAGACTTGCTTCAACAATGAGTTTCATTCTTATTTTTGCTAGTGTTGTCCTTATTATCTGACAATCCCTTTTCTGATCAAGACATTTTACCTAAATGTTCGGAAGGTAGTTATCTTCACACTTTTGCCTTCTCACTCTGATCAGAGTGAGAACTATCATTCAAGGGAATACTGTCAGCCTCTTGCAGGTAAACTAAAATAAGGAGCTAACAGTGTGGGGGGTTTTCCTCTTTTACAAATAGGGTGCCTAGGTTAAGAAAATATGCAGTGCATACGTTAATGAAAGCAAACATGGAGTAGTAACTCCTGTCCTTTCTTTAAAAATGCAGGTATCTATTTCAGATGAGCCGGAAACACTATACAAGAGATTGTCCCTTTTAGTTAAAGGCCACGATAAAGCTGTGTTGGACAGCTATGAGTATTTTGCAGTGCTTGCAGCACAAGAACTTGGCATCGCTATTGAAAAGGTGTAAGTAACTGATCTCCGGAGTGATGTGGTGTCAGATGCTTCTTGTGTCATCTACTGCAATTTAGATTCTGTGCATATGAGTATTTTTTTTCTTTTTCAGAATAAAGAGGTGTAATCTGACATTTTTTTCTCAGACCATAAATCTAACACGTCTTAGATGGCAGCACAGTGATGAGAAAGCGGCAGCAGTTCTACACTCAGCACTGCCATTGTAGAAGTGCATTTTAACCACATGAAGGATGTTGACAGCACTCTTAAGTACAGTTGGTCCTCTAGCTTCCCTGAGCTAGTGCTGGTTAATACCTCAGTATTAACCATGCCTATGTGGGTTAATACTAAACTGTACCAATGTTTAATACTTCCTTTCAGATCTTCTAAATGTCAAATAAGAACAAGAATTTCAGCATAATCTTTCAGATAATTTATGTTAGCATCCTATATGTAAAATGAAATCTTCTTTTTGTGCTTTGTTCAGACATAATCCTCCAAAGAAGATAGAACGATTCACACTTTTAAAATCTGTACACATTTACAAGAAGCACAGAGTTCAGTATGAAATGAGAACACATTACTTGTGTTTGGAGGTAAGAAAGATATTGTTAATAGATATTGGTTCAGGAGTGAATGCAACCTTCCTGGTTGCTTGGGTTGGGAGGAGAGTGCAGGGAATAGCAGAAAACAGCTAACCAAGGTACATTGAATGTAATACAAGTTATTTGGGATGTATAGCTTACGTAATTTTTGGATTAAAAGGCTGGTTTTCACTGTCATCTTAACAGCTGAAAGAATGATAAAAAATGAGGCAGAAGTGAATGTCTTTGTATGTTTTATGCTCTTGGTTTCTGAGAATCGGTGGGATTGGAGCTTTCTTGGGAAGAGAAGAAGATGCAACTAAATTGTTGTTATCGGTCACTAAGGGTCCTGTTCTTTGTGAGTTTTTGTGATGTTTTTGAGTACACGTACTTTTGCCATATACAGCATCATGTGGCAAACTAACGCTGCATGGGGGAAATACAAGAAAGGAAGCGTGTACAAACCACTAGCTCTGTGGCTGATGACACAGACTCTGTATGGTTTAGAATGCAGCTGTGGTTGACTTTCTCAGAAGAAAGGTTTACTGCTAGTGTTTTGTGGCTCCTGGGTGTCTTACTCTATATTTGCACAGTACTTGGCAAATAAAGTCCTCAGGCATTATTGCAGTACAAATGCCTGCCCACAGACCATAAGCACTATTTTTACCATCCAGAAGAAACTAGAAATCAAGAACTCGGTGGAATTCCAAACTTGCAGCATTTGTAGCAAGCTTTAACTTTGAGAGTATACAAAAGCTGCTAGTTCTTGCATAGCCTGTAATTAATTTCATCTGCTGTGTTAAGATCCACCACTTCAATCATAATCAATGCACATGATTACAGGCAATATGCACAGTTCTGTGGAGTGAAATAACTACTTAATACTTGTGTGAGAGTTGTATACTCAAGTGCCTCTGTTCAGTGTTATGTAAGCTGATTGGTCCCATAGCAAGAACTAGAGAAGCTAGGGCAAACTATTCTTTCATTTTCTGTTTGAAGTATTAATAATAGTAGTTCATTACATAGGAAATGTAAATAGTAGTTCATTTCATAGTATTGTAAATATGAGTTTGTAAATAAATAGTGATATAAATAACAGTTTAGTTTGTAAGTAATAGTAATGTAAATAGTAGCTCATTACATACTAAAAAAAAATACTACTTCTGTTTTAGTTAAAATACCTAACAAGCAGTACTGCTGCAGTTTACTTGGAGTATGTTCAACGAAACTTACCTGAAGGTGTTGCCATGGAAGTAAAAAAGGTAAGTTTCCATCTCATTATTAACTGTTACGGGACAGCCCCAGTGCAAGTACCAAAACCTACTGAAGACTTCAGAAAGTCAGCAGAGGAAATGCATGTAGCTTGGAAGCAACATTTCCACATATTAATTGGTAAAGAGGCTGCATTTCTTGAAAACATCTCTAGGTGGCATTTTTGATCTGATAAATAACTCAAACGGGAATAAATAAAGCCAAGTAGTTAGATGTTAACTAGTTGGTATAATAAATGGTTGCTTTGCTTGCCTTTTAGACTAAGATAGAGAAAATACCTGAACACATTCAGCAACCAGTTTGGGATACACTACCTCAAGTAGAAGAAACTGAAGCCAAGTCATGATCTCGCCAGGTACTTGGCTCCATTAGTGCTGAAATTAATTGCTCCTACCAACCTAATTTACTGAGACAGTCTATTAAATAAAAGTTCTCTTATAAAGTAATTATATAATCTCTTGTTTCAGCAAATTATTCTTAATCACAACCCCAATACCTGTAGACTGAACAGCTACAAAGTGAAGAAGCTTGACTGTACTCTGTGATGAAGAATTATGCTCATCTATAATATGTTTCTAGAAAGCTAAAATTTAGGGCTTTTTATATATATAAGAATATATTTCAAAATGCTTATCTTTGTTTGATACTAATGGCTTCTGAAATCTTTGCAAAATCCACTTTGTGTTTGTGTGATGTTTAATGTTATGGATGCCAGATTATTAAACATTTTTTGCTATAGCTCCTTGGAAATAACTGAATTTGGGGTGTGCATGGAATCATAGGATGGTTTGGGTTAGAAGGGACCTTGAAGATCATCCAGTTTCAACCCCCATGCCATGGGCAGGGACACCTCCCACCAGACCAGGCTGCTCAAGGCCCCGTCCAACCTGGCCTTGAACACTTCCAGGGAGGGGGCATCCAGAGCTTCCCTGGGCAACCTGCGCCGGTGTTTCATCACCCTCTTTGTGAATGCCTAACATCTAGTCTAAATCTTCCCCCTTCCAGTTTAAAGCCATTCTCCCTTTCCCTATCACTATTTGCCCTTGTAAAAAGTCCCTCTCCAGATTTCCTATGGCCCCTTCAGGTTCTGGAAAGCCACTATGTGGTCTCCCTGGAGCCTTCTCCATGCTGAACAAGCCCAACTCTCTCAGCCTGTCCTCAAAGGTGCTCCAGCCCTTTAATCATCTTTGTAGCCCTGCTCTTGACCCATTCCAACTGTTCCATATCCTTCTTATATTGAGGCTTACAGAACTGGACACAATACTCCAGGTGGGGTCTCACAAGAGCAGAGCAGAGGGGGAGAATCACCTCCCTCACCCTGCTGGCCACACTTCTTTTGCTGCAGCCCAGGACATGGTTGGCCTTCTGGGCTATGAGCGCACATTGCCGGCTCATGTCGAGGTTCTCATCAGTCAGCAACCCCAAGTCCTTCTCCGCAGGGCTGCTCTCAATCACATTGTCCCTCATCCTGTTTTGATACTGGGGATCGCCTCAGCCCAGGTTTATGACCTTGCATTTGGCATTGGTGAACCTCATAAATAAATAAAGCATGTTAACTCATAGTAAGTCAAAACCCACAGCCTGAGAGGACACAGCTTTTCTAAGCTTCTACAGTCCCAACAGCCTCATTTCTGGTCTTAGTAACTGCTTGCTAACAGAGCAAAGTGATCAGAGTAATCAGGCTTACCTCTCTAACTTAAATAAAGTGCTTGTAGAACCATGTTGCAAAGCAAATGGATACTAGGAGGTGTCATTGTGCATAGGTCAAACAGTGCATTAAGTGTTTAAGTTCACTTACAGGGAAAGACATGTTTTTTTTCTGAACTGGCTGGGTTGGTTATTGTGTAAACTTGTCTAGCTGGGTACTAGTTATGCTTAGAGGGGTAAAAACAGTACAAATAACAATGGAGTGCTCAACTGCTTGAGCAGGTTGAAGGTTAGTTCACTGTGAATCAGAGGAGGTAATGCTAGATGCAAAGCCATTATCAACTTTACCTTCAGGTTGCATTAAGGCCTTCTACCTTTATTAGGTTAGCAGGAAGGACACAGTTGCAGGAATCTGCCTCAATATTAAGGGAGTCACTCTGATTATTAAAAGAATTTACAGAAGGAATAGCTGGATCACACTTAAAAAAGCACTCAAAGCTTCATACAATCACAAAAGAAGAGAAGCCCAGTGTTGCTATCAGGCACAAATGGGCAATTTTAATTGTAAATAGCTGAAAAAACAAGAAACTAAGCTTGTGCTTGAAGATTGTCTAAATTTTTGAGTTGTAGAGAGGCGCAAAGCTTTTTTAGAAGCGATATTTCAACACAGTCCATAGAGCTGGTATCACTTGTGATAGAAAGGAATCTCGTGAGCACTTTCTACAGTATGCCTTAGAAAAAAAAAAAAAAAGGAAGGTAATCACAGCCCTTACGGGAAGATACTCTGTCGTTCTCTTTTGGGGTGTTTGCTTTCCTCAATTTCAAGCTATTCTTCCTTTCTTATTCCTAGTATTTTGTCGTAATAGCTTCTTGAAGTCACATCAGACATTGTATAAAGTAAAGAAAGAAGCTGTGAGCTGATGTGGTTAAATAAAGCCAGTACTTTCAGAAGAACAGCCTCTTTCAAGTCTGTATTACATTTTCTTCAAATTTATCATGCTTCCATGCTTCACTTTTGCAAAAGCCACCTGCCAAGTTCAAACTGTATATAGTGTTGAAATGTGAGTATGCTCAATATTGTTTTTCAACATCTTGGTTTGATGCATGCTAAGGTTAAGGAGTTGTCTTTTATTGCCTTTGGTTTCTACTCTCAGCCTACAGTTTTGGGGTAAATGGCCAGCAGCATGGCTTTTCAGTTGACTTAGAGTTTTAGTTATCAGACTTAAATAGGAACGGACTTAGGAGACAGCTGTAGAAAGCATTAACCCATGTAAGTAATCCCCTGGCAAGAAGGGGATATTTGATCTTAGAAAAGGTATATTATTAGAGAATATCTTGCTTCCAAGCTTCGTCAAATGCTGGGGAAAGCCAGTGTACATGTAAAGTGATCTCTGGACCTTAACTTTGGTGACAGAGCCATAGTTAACTGCCATCACTGGTCATCTCTACACCGAAAAAGCAGAATGACCTTTGCAGAATCTGACTGTTACAGATGGATATTTACTGGCACTGCTGTCTGCCCACCTCAGTAGGCCACGCTTCTCATCTTTATTTTGTCCTGTGCAAAATTTCTTCCCTTTTAAGACTGTGATCCTTCCCGGATTCTTGTGTCCTCCCCTTCACGTAAGACCCAACATATCTTTGTCTCTGTCTCTAGTTATGCATTTGGATAACATTGTAACATTGCTCTTGCACTCTGATAATTTCTTTCCATCTACTAATGTGGCTTCTGACTTTCACAGCATGTTTCTGATCTTCACTTATAAAACTTCAGTTATTTTATTGGATAAACTATTTCCATTCTTTACTGCTTTTCCCATTTTTTTTTACTATATGTTACTCCAGTTCTGCTTTTTTCTGCCACCTTTTCTAGCAAGTGCCAATACAACACACCAATGATTGCTTTAGGTCTTGTCTCTACCTACTGACCATCTCATCTGATTTCCAAGCAGAACATTTTTAGTTGAATTTTAGAGGTAGTCAATAAAAATACCATGCTTCATACCACTTATAAGCATCAGTGTTTGAGCATGCTGTATTGTTCTCATAGAATCATAGAATGGTTTGGGTTGGAAAGGGACCTTAAAGATCACCTAGTTCCAACCACTCTGCCATGTTCAGGGACACCTTCCAGAAATCAAGTTGCTCAAAGCCTCATCCAACCTGGCCTTGAAGACCTCCAGAGAGGGAGCATCCACGACTTCTCTGGGCAGTCTGTTCCAGTGCCTCAACACCCTCACAGTAAACAGTTTCTTCCTAATATTTAATCTCAGTCTCTCCTCTTTCAGCTTAAAACCGTTAACCCTCTCCCTATCACTACACTCCCTGATAAAGAGCCCCTCCCAGCTTTCCTGTTGGCCCCTTTTAAGTACTCAGCACTGGTGAGGCTGTACCTCGAGTACTGTGTTCAGTTTTGGGCCCCTCACTACAAGAAAGACATTGAGGTGTTGGAGTGCATCCAGAGAAGGGCAGCAAGGCCGGTGAAAGGGCTGGAGAACAAGTCCTAGGAGGAGCGGCTGAGGGAACTGGGGCTGTTTAGCCTAGAGAAGAGGAGGCTGAGGGGAGACCTCATCACTGTCTACAACTGCCTGAAAGGAGGCTGTGGCGAGGTGGGTGTTGGTCTCGTCACCCAAGTGACAGGTGATAGGACGAGAGGAAATGGCCACAAGTTGCACCAGGGGAGGTTCAGTCTGGACATTACGAAAAATTTCTTCACTGCAATGTTGGTCAGGCACTGGCACAGCTGCCCAGGGAGGTGGTTGAGTCACCATCCCTGGAGGTGTTTAAAATGAAGGTAGATGAGTTTCTTAAGGACATGGTTTAGTAAGGGGACAGGTATTGTTGGACTTGATTATCTCAGAGGTCTTTTCCAACCAGATGATTCTATGAAATATTTGATAACGTTTTTCCTTATTTAAAGGCTAAAGCAGACCACCCAATCTATATTTAAGCTGAGAGAAAGAAAGCGGTGCTTTTCTCAGTACAGTTCCTCACTGTTAGAATACTGCTTTATGACCATCCTCACATTTGTTTGGGTAGATGTGTAGCATTATCTGCCAGTATGAGAAAGTTCTTTCCCAAGGGCTGTAGAAATTAATTCCAATATAAACCTGTTACAGAACCCACAGAGTGGTAGCAAATACCAAGAAAACTATCATGAAAGCAGTTGCCAGTTATTACAGTGAGCTTCTTCATTCCACCAGTGGTTACACTGTCTCAATGTAAATAGGAGTTGTGCTAAATACTGGCACTGAAGATAGTCAAGTTTTTGAGTCCATTCGATCTTTAAAATCCTTGGTGACTGCCAGTAAGCTGGAGGTGGATTTCCATCATAAATACTTTGTGACCAACAGCTGTTAGCCTGCTATAGGTGTCAAAAAATTACAAACCAACACATTATGTAAATAATATATAACAGCTGTTTATAAAAATTTTCAAGCTTGTAGAATAATCTAAAGCTAAATCCAGAGCATCCACTTATATCACTTTTCTTTGAGCTGCTTAACCATTTAAAAATTGTCAGGAAGGCTCTGCTTAAAGGCAGTTGTGGCAGAATCCTATAACTTACGGATTGAAAATATTTTAAACAGTCTAAATTACCCATTTTTACAGTGAGGGGACAGCAAGGGATTTGACATTTTGCTTCCCTCTGAGAAAATACTGTCTCGCTTTTTGACTGAAATTTCTAGTTCTCTTAAAAAAATACCTTTCTTTGGAAATGCTGTTTAACAAATTGTCAGAAGCATGATTGATTAAAAGTACATGTTTTCATCGTTCTACTTAAATAAAATGCCACTTGATAGTATCAACAAGCACACAATCAGTGTATCTCGTCTGCTGATGCAAGGTTTTTTGTACATCAGCACATTACTATCACTTATCTTTCATTGCCTCTTGCTGTATAAATATTAACTCTTCTTTGCTTCAGTATTATAATTCTAGTAGGTCAGCACACCACCTCAAATTGGCTTCAGAGGGCAATTGTGTTGCCCTTCAGAAGATAATAGCATCATTCTTTCACCAGAAAAGTCATGCCTTATCCTGAAAGCCTTGCAGCAGAACTGGCCTGCTGAAATGGCCAATTCTAGAGGTACTTGTGCAGGGAACTTTCAGTTTTGCTAAGTAGCCTTTAGGTAAGTAGAAAGTTTGGGGTGTTCTTCTGATAAAAATTGCCTTTTATATTTTAAATCAGCGGCTGCCAAATACTGTATTTGGTCATAACTCTTACTTTTTTGATTTTCACTGGTATTGACTTTCTTGTTATTCTCTACCTTTACGCAAACAGCTCATCAAGGCGTCAAAGTACTTGCCTTTGTGTAGGTGCCAGCTATTATCAGGAAGAGTAATGTGTAGAAACAGGCGATAGAGAAGATTAAGTAAGGATAGACTGAGATGAAGGAAAAAATGAACAGTTTTCTTATCCTTCACCTTGTTTCAAGCCACTATCTTAAGAGTTATGAATCTTTCTTTTTATTATATGCTTCAAAACAGCATATAGTAAATAAATCAGCATTCAATTTTACAAGCTATATTCTACAGTCCATGATGTAACTTCCTCTGCCTAAGTAACTCATGGCAAAATGATTTCAAGTTTAGCTCTCTGTTTGTGCATTTAGATAGGAAAAGTGTGATCATTTATTCTGATTGAAAACACACTGAAATGAAAAAATGGTATCTCACAAGGGAAAAGGCAAAAGTAGAAGTAGAGAAACAGGGATGAAGAAAGTGAGGTGTTGCACTGATTAAATAAGACGAAGAATGAAGGCAGCAAGCTAGCAATGAGGAATGTTATGTTTAGATTAGCAGAGTTCTCTAAAATAAAGGAAGTAGCTTTTATAAACCATGTGTTTCTGGAACGTGTCACACAGATGAAAGTGCTGAAGGTACACAAGTTGCAGCAGCAGACTTCTGCTGACGGGGTTTAATCGTGGCTGCTGACAGAATTAGGTCAGCGGAACAGATTACAAATAATTCAAGCTTTTTGCCTTTGCTTTCTTTCCAATATTATTGCTGGAATCAAAGATGTCGGTGCATAGGAAATCTGTAAAAATAATATTGCTGGGGCTACGTTATCATGCTAGCAACTGGAAGCTCCTGCATATGGTATGTGATTTCACTTCAGAAATGCAAGTAACTTGGTTCAAAATTTGTAAGTTGGGGGAGTGATTAGCAGTTGTGTTTCATTTAGAACATAGTTCTCGAAGAGCTCTGGAGAGAGCCTCCAGGGAGCCAGGTTCAGCGCTCCCACTGGATTTCCCTTTCCCCATTTCTTCTTCAGGCTTGTAGAGCCATGGGCTTTGCAGGTGCTGCTGCCAGTGGCCCAAGGGGGTGGTAGGAGCTCCCCTGTGACATCACCAGGTGAGGGTCCCACCACCCACTGACCTGCTGCTCCCACCTACCAGGAGGACTTCCAGAGTGCCAGGAGGGCTCTGGAGCACCTGCCTGGGTTACCTGCATTCCTGCTGCTGTGGCACTGGTGGGCAGCAGCCAGCGTGGTGTAGAACTTCTCATCGCTGACAAGAGGAACCCAAGTCATGGCTCTAGGCTCCGGCCCACCAACCTAAGGCAGCTCTGCCAGGGCCCCCCAGGATAGTGTTCTTCCTGCACTGGTCCCACTCTTTGGGGGGAAAATACTGCCTTAACACGGGCCCATCTGTACAAGCTTGCGTCATGGTGCTAAGCCCTGCTGGAGCCTGAGAGACACATTACCAAGCCCCTGTGTTAGCGTGTCTGCAGTTGTCCAACATAGATGAAACACATCAACACAGATCACAGAGGTTGATCTGTAGCTGTTACTCATATCGTCCCCAATACCAAACAGAAAGGACTTCCATTACATACTCTTCCTCTTGACTGCCTTGGGAAAAGTATGTTGCATCCAGCCTGTAAGATGGAAACATTAAAAAAAAATTTGTTGTTGTTGTTACTACACATTCTGTGAAGTAGGGAGATCAGGTAGAGTTCTAATTTACGAAAAGTATTATCCTACCACCCCAGGTAGCGATGTGCTCGAAGGTTTCACGGGATGTCATGGTCAGTGCTGTTTTGCTGCCTCTGCCTCGCTACAGAGAAGCTGAGGTGTCAAACCCCTGGGAAATGTGTCTTCTAAGACACATTTGTGAATGGCAGCACAATGTTTTAAGTAGTTCACAAACAGCTTAATCCTAAACTCCAAATACTACACAAACAGTGCTCTCACACAAGGTGTGGGGAGGAGGGAGGAAGGAAGGAGTTGAGCAGAAAGGCTGCAGCAGTCCCCATGAGTATTCGTCTGTTTTGAGGCTGAAATTCGTAGAATCATAAAATCGCTTGGTTGGAAAAGAGTCCAACCATACCTGTCCACTACTAAACCACATCCTTGAACACTCAATCTACCCATCTTTTAAATACTGCCAGGGATGGTGACTCAATGACCTCCCTGGGCAGCTGTGCCAGGGCCTGACAACCCTTTCAGTGAAGACATTTTTCCTAATGTTTAGTCTGAACTTTCCCTGGCACAACATGTGGCCATTTTCTCTTGTCCTATCACCTGTCACTTTGAAGAAGAGACCAACACCAACCTCGCTACAACCTGCTTTCAGGCAGTTGTAGACAGTGATGAGGTCTCCCCTCAGCCTCCTCTTCTCTAGGCTAAACAACCCCAGTTCCCTCAGCCAATCCTCACAGGACTTGTTCTCCAGCCCCTTCACCAGCCTTGCTGCCCTTCTCTGGACGCACTCCAACACCTCAATGTCCTTCTTGTAGTGAGGGGCCCAGAACTGAACACAGTACTCAAAGTGTGGCCTCACAGTGCTGAGTACAGGGGCACAATCACCTCCCTGGTCCTGCTGGCCATGCTGTTTCTGATACAGGCCAAGATGCCATTGGCTCTCTTGGCCACCTGGGCACACTGCTGGCTCATATTCCACCAGTTGTCAACCAACACCCCCAGGTCCATCTCTGCCAGGCAGCTCTCCAGGCCACTCCTCCCCAAGTCGGTAACACTGCTTGGGGTTGATGTGTCCCAAGTGGAGGACTCGGCACTTGTTCTTGTTGAACCTCATCAAGTCAAGGCTGAAGGAAAATGGGGGACAGCAGATACTAAGGTACTTCATCTGTCCAAGGGCCTATCCCACAGTCCCCTGCTTCCCCATGTCTCACAGCAGCCTCTGCGCCGAACAAGAAGACCTTAAAACATTCACTGTAAACAAATCGAAGCCCAGAGTTTCTGTCTTCCCTTGCTCCGTGGAAGTTTGGTGCTCTTGGGCAGCAGTGCAGACACAACTGATACTGAAAATGCCCTCAAATAAACTCTAAGGCTGGTTTTGGAGTTTTAGGAAGCAGCATCCTTTAATTCAGCGCTGGATTCACGAGGGAATGATTTCCATCAGCCTTTTCCCAGGAAACGCGTGGGTTTTGGCAGGACGGGCAGCCCACGGGCAGCTGCCCCGGCGCTCTCCGGGGGAGGGGGCACTGCGCTCGGCTCACTCCCGCACCCCAGCACAGACACCTCCCCCGGCGGCACCGCCGCACGGCAGCGGCGCGACACCGGCCGTAAAGCGCCGCGCGGCGCCCCACGTGGGCCGGCATGGGGAAGCGGCGCGGCGGGCGGGAGGCGCTCTGCGGCCTGAGCAAGCGGCAGAGGCGGCACCTGCGGGACTTCGGGGAGGAGCACCCCTTCTATGACAAGTGAGTGCCGGGTCGCCAGCCCCGGTCCCCTCGGCCGCCGGGGCTTCTCCGCGGGCTGCCCCGCTCCGGTCCCGCGGGGGCTGCGCCGGGCGCTCCGGGAGCCGCAGGACCGGCTGCCGGGGGACTCCGGTCCCGAACGGCCCCGCTCGGCTCGAGGGCGGCCTGGGCAGCTTAAATGTAATAGTAACTGCTTCTTGTATCGGTGGGTCCTTAGAACTCTTCCCTGCAGCCCTGTTTTTGCAGCGGTTACTCTGAACTTCGTAACAGCCAAATCTCTGCTAATGGGAGCTTTGAAGCCTTGCATTTCGGATGGGGAAAAACTGCAAGCCAAGGTGATTATAGAAGACACATCTGTTCAGCACTTGTCATACCTAACTCAAGACGTTATCATTTCTTTCTGAACAGTGTCTGGAAAAATACTATTTGAAAGAAAAAGTAAGCACTTTTTCTTGATAGTTTGTATCAGAGGGACATTCTGTCTAACTTTATACTTAGATGGAACTTAACTCTGCTTTAGCTTAAATCAAAACATTGCACTTTTTGCATTAGTAACTGCTTCTTAAATCACTTTTCCTGAGGCAATGGGGGGCACTCAGGCTGCAGCGTAAGTGGATTCAATTTCCTACGTAAACCAAGGCCTGGCACAAAACAAAGTTGCCCCTCTCCTAATGCAAAACAGGCTTCATTTTGTTTGAGTGAGAGACTCTAAAGTCACAGAATCACAGAATGACCTGAGTTGGAAGGTACCCACAAAGATCATCGAGTCCAATTCCTGTCCCTGCACAGGAAAAGATCAACATTCACACTATGTGTCTTAGGGCATTGTCCAAATGCTTCTTGAGTATTGTCAGGCTTGGTGCTGTGACTGCTTCCCTGGGGAATTGCTCCAGTGCTCCATCACCCTCTGAGTGAAGAACCTTTTCCTAATATCCAATCTAAACCTCCCCAACACATCTTGCTGCCATTCTCTCCAAGTACTCAGGAGAAGGCTGATGCCTGGAAGGTGAGGAAGTCCAGGACACAGGACATCAAGAGGAGTGTTTAGGTCTTCAGAAAATAACCAGGAAACCTCCAACATCAAATTTTCTCAATATGAGAGAAACCAATCATTCTTTATAAACCAATACCAGCAGAAGATGTTGGGAGCGTAGAAAGTTTCCCTATATTTTTTTTACATTTACATCAAGACTTGAAACTTTAAGACCAGAAACACCCTTGGCACATGACCTCCAAATCCAAGTCATCTACTCTTAATCACCCAGAGTAACCACTGCAAAAGCAGGACTACTACAGGGAACAGTTCTGAGGACTGACTGGTGCAAGAAGTAGTTACTGTTCCCAAAGGTAGAATATTTTGATTGAAGCTAAAGTAGAGTTAAGTTTCATCTAAGTAACTGTGTTTTTCTTAAAGTTAGACGGAATGGCCCTCTGATAGCATGGTTTCTTCATAGTATTTTTTTTCAAATAGTGTTTTGCCAGACACTGTTCAGATAGGAATGATAACGTCTTGTGTTCAGTATGACAAGTGCTGAAGAGATGTGTCTTCTTCTATCATCACCTCGGTTTACAGTCTTTCCCTATCTGAAATGCAAGGTCAGACAGAGAGCTGGCTCCAAAGCTCCAATTAGCAGAGGTCTGGATGTTGTGAAATTCATTATAACATCAAAATCAGTCCTTGGAAAGGAACAGAATATGCATAAATTTCTGGGCAAATTTACACACATGCACGGAAGTAGAAAACACATTTTGTCCCAGCTCTTGTCTCGTTGCACATGATGGATGGAAATCATTCCGTCATGCATCCAGTTCTGAATTAAAGGACGTTTGCTTTCTAAAACTCCAAAACGAGTCTTGAAGAGTTTATTTGCTGGCATTTTAGGTATCATTTGTGTCTGCACTGCTGCCTGCAAGCACCAAATCTCCATGGACCAAGGGAAATGCAGAAGATCTGGGCTTTAGTTTTCTTGCAGTGAATGTCTCGAAGTCTTCTTGTGTGGCCCAGAAGCTGCCATGAGATGTGGAGAAGCAGAGGAATGTGGGGTACTGTGTGTACTGTTTGGACAGTACATCCATCCCTGGCCTTGTCAGGGCTCCTGCTTTCCCACCGCTCTTCCATGTCCCTTTCTGTTCTTGCAAAGGCTGCGGAGGTGGCACTGGAGATCTCTTGCCACAATGACCGCAGCCCTCAGCAGGATGCCCACCTGTCTGAAAGAGTACTGCACTTTTGGACCCCCGTGTCAGCTTGCAAGGCAGGAACTGCTTAGTCCAAACACTGTGTGATTTGGTGCTGAAAGACACTGCCAGGTTACCCATTCGGTTTAACGTTATACGCCCTTAGTAGCAGGCAAATAGCCTTTAAGTCAGTTGTTTGTGTCTACCCTGGGACCCTCCCAGCATGCGTTGCTTGGGATGTAAGGCAGAGTCCTGGCCTATTGGGGAGCAGTGTCCTGTGTCTCACTCTGTGCTGGGATGCTCTGCCCTGCTCAGGGCTCCACATCTTCAAAGAGTGGAGGTTAGTTTAAGCGCAGCTTGTACAGTATCTTTTGTTTGCAGAATTGCAGTCCCAACACTGGTTAATTAATGCTGGTTTTCCTGTGATGGGTGTCTCTTCCCCTCTTCATAAATCAGTGTTTAGTGCTAGAGGTAGGCTCTTCCTGAGTTTAACTTTGTACAAACTTCCCTTATAGTTAAACTTCCTTTTAACACCTCGTATTCTGATCAAATCCAGATTCTCAACAGGACAGGGAGTAATGGTTTTGAACTAAGGGAGAGTAGATTTAGATTGGGTGTAAGAAAGAAACTTTTTACATTGGGGGCGGTGGAACATTGGAACAGATTGCCTAGGGAGTGGAGGCCCCATCCCTGGAAAACATTCAATGTCAGGTTGGATGGGGCTCTGAGCAACTTGATCTCATTAAAGGTGTCCCTGCTTCTTCAGGGGTGTTGGACAGGATGCCCTTAAAAGTCCCTTCCAACCCAAACCATTCTGTGATTTTTGCTTTAAAACATTTAACTTCTTGATCAGTTACAGTGCTTGAGCACTTAGGCTTCACATACAGAGGGATAGCATCGCCTGAGAGGGTAACCTCTCAGGGTAAGTGCCAAGTCTCTTTTCTTAGGGAGAAATGTGATGCTTTGATTTTAAGCTTTCTTTAATTTCTCTAGGACTTGTATTACTCATTAATTCCTTCTCCTTGTCATCCCTTTCAGCCTGTGGATAACATCATTGGCAGAGTAATACATTTCAGTGTTTTCTTTTCAGGGTTTCTGGAAGACCGGAAGCAACTCAAATCTGTGAATTGGTAATAAGTTTTTATTTATTCCTTACTTTCAGACACCTAGCATTTCACCTTACAGAGTTATTCAGGCAGATTAAGTTGTTCCCTTTAGAAAACTTGCATTTAGGAGAAGAAAGAATGTGATTTTTGTGTGATGCTGAATTGTTCTCTGCAGTGTCTAACTCAAAACTGTAATACCATGAGAGGGCAGAAGCAGCAGGAAATAACATAGCTCTTTTTGGGTTTTTTTTGCGTATTACTTAGCTACAGTGAGAAGTAAATCATGCTTTAAGTTGTTTTAATGATGAACATACCACTGCACAAGTTAAGATATGTTTTGTTCTCTGTTGAATGAAGAGATGTGTTAATTCTCATTCCTCTTCTTCAGATTGCCAGTGTTTCACTTTTCTTTCAGCCAGGTTTTGGTAACCTCCTTTGTCATCACATTAGTAAAAGACTTCAAAGTTTCAGTGTGGAAAAACTAATTATTTTGGTCCAACTGTTTCCCTTAGCAATTTTGTTCATTAATATCCTGCTTACTGATTTTTTCTCTTTTGGCTGAAAAAAACTAAGAAAGAAATAGATGTTGCAGTACTTATACTTCTGGTTTCACTATTATTTTGGCTATAACCTGGCACGCTGCCATTGGTGTTTGAAAGACAGGGATAGAACTGGCTCCAGATCAGGCCTGTTTGAAGCTTAGAACTTTACAGCTGAACCAAACCTGACCAACTCCCTGGTGGACTGTTGCAAACTGGTGGCTATTTCACTTCCCTTCTTGAAAGCCAGAAGCATTTTCAGCATGCTCTGTCCCTTGTATGTGTGCCTTTCTGCAGTTTTTACTGTGTATGTTTTTTTTAAGAAAATCCAGAACCAGTTCAGTAAATGCCTTGTATATGGAGATCAAAAGTCCTCATTGAGCTGAGGCTGAAAGAAACAAATTTTGTGATGATTTAGGTTAAAATCAGTGCTGAGTGAGGCCTAAGTCTATCAAGATGCTTTCAGGATCTAAGTGGAGGTGTCTAGCATAGCTATTGCATAAAACAGTGATTTTTGAGAAATTCCATTGCATCTACACAAGGGTAGGATGGGAGAGGGGAAACATAACATGGAACTAGAGGTGAGGGTATTTCCCTGCTGCTTATTAGAGCATTACTGTTGCTGTTACACTCGTGTTTTCCTTTCCAGTCTGACAATTCTGATAAATCGAGTGCAGAAAGCGATTCAGAGACTGAAGTGGAACAGGTCTCTGTCTATCATAAGCTCCTGGCTACCCTGAAGACCTCTCCTGAGTCTGAGAGTGAGGAAGAAGAAGATGAAAGTGAATCAGAAGAAGATGGGGAAAGCGAGCCAGAAATGGACAGTGAAGGGTCTGAGGAGATGGGAGAAGGAGATGGCGGTGAAGAAGAGAAGAATGATGTACCAGATGAGGAAGAAGGTGGTTTGTCTTTTCCCATGCTTTAATAAATGCTGTTTCGGTTAGAAAGTTCAAATTATGTATATTTTTAGCCAGGATACTGGTGTGGACTGGCTTGTTGGCTGGGTGCTCATCTGGCTTGGAAATTCTTTTGCTCCATTGCCTCTGTGGGTGGGAGCAGCAACTGCTGGAGAATGTAGTAGGGGAGAGGGTAGCTGTGCTCATTTTGCGGCAGACGGCCCACTGCTGCTTCCTCAGATGTTGTTTGTGCGGCAGCACAGAGGAAATCCACATGGAGCAGCATACCAGGGGTTCTCACCCACTCATGGGAGACACAAGCTGTTTTCTCACACAGCATCTGGCTTGGCTGGTGCCACCGAGAAGAGGAAAAGGTTTGCCTCCTTGCAGAAGAAACAACATACAAACTGGAAGGAAACCCCCTCCCTTATGACGAGGCATCCTCATTCACGAAGTCCGCAAAGAAATTCTGGTAGAGAGGAGGCAACCTTTTAGTATTTTCAGTTGTTTGGGGTCTTTGGAAATTAAAACTTATGTTTTTGGAATAGGTTATTTCTTTAATATTCTCTGGGAAAAACACGTGTGTTGTCTAACATTGGCATGCCAGCCAAAAGTCATCTATACTGTAGAATACAAAACCTGCTTTCATCTTTTTGGATGGAATATTGGGATACAGAAAATGGTAACTCAAAGGGAACAACCTAGCCAGCGAGAGGTATCTCCAGATAGTAACTTTTCCAGGAGAATATAACCGCTTTCTCTCTCTAACAAGTCACAGCTACAGACACAGTGGAGCAGATGCTTGGCCAGGAGGAGGTTGATGGTGCCGATACCTCTTGTGACCCAAGCCATGGAGTAATTGAGGAGTTCACTGATGTGAAACACGAATCTGAATTTAGCTTGGAAACCAATTTCATGGAAGAGGAGAGTGGAGATTGCAATGCAGATAAGAGAGACAGCAATTCTTCACAAGCCTTTTCAGAAGGTAAAACAGTATGTTTGTGTTTAGTAATCTGCCTCTAGAGGAGGCCCGTAAACATGTGTAAATTGTCAAACACCCTAATGATATGCTATATGGCTTCTGAGTTCTTCTGCTACATTATTCATTGTATTGCCCACATGTGGGATGGTTACATAAGGGACATTTAATGCTATTGCAGTCACATAGCTGAGCTGTTTGTTTTCTGTAGCCCCTGCAGACTGGGATTTGTGCGTATTTTCTGTTGTGACCAATAAAACTTGAAATATCAGGAACTAGAAAAGTGCATGGAGGATGCTATCTTGTTCTTTTGCTTTAATAGTGATTTAAAAACTACTGTAATATGAAGGGCTGTGCAAGCCGGCACTTGATTGTGGAAGATATTCTTGGCACAGACAGCACAGGAGACAATCACAAAGCTCACCTTTGAGGGCATCCTTCACAATTTAGTGAAGTTAGAGGTGAGATTCTGGGAAGCTTGAGGCAGCCACAGTAACTTACACAGATGCTCAGGGCATTCTGAATTTTGAAGGTTATGCAGAGGAGTCCAGCTGCAGCAGGATCGGGAAGGCATGAGGTATCTTTTAAGGGCGTAGCCTGGAATCTTGATACCACAGTGCGGTGATGGTTGCAGTCTGAGCTCCCGTGGTGGAGTTGTCCTACCATGTGTAATACAAATAACTGTGTGCACGTGTGTGTGATCTTTCAGTGATATGCCACACGTTGGCACTTGCAGAACTTCTATTCATATTTCATGCTCTGTGGTTTTAGTATCAGATGGCAGAGTTTGAGAGAAACATGTTTGTGGCATCCCTGGTGATGCTGGCTTGTCATCTTGGAGCAGCAGCTGACATTAGATCTGGGAGGCAGCCTATTTGATACATAAAATGTGTAGAAGCATCAAAGGGCCATGTGATAGAAAAAACAGCTCGTTCTTGTTACCATGAGAATATTACTTAGGCTGTTGGCATTGCATTTTAACAAGAGCCATAGCTCTCCAACTGCATGCTAAGTAGCTTTGTTCAACCTATAAATGATGTACTTCTTTTCAGTGGGTTCCTGTAGCTTGAAGTAGCTTTATAGTCTTATTACAGAAAATGAGTCACCTAAGATAGCAGAAAGGGGATGGAGTTCTACTCTGGTCCTGAGGTCACTAGAAAAATCCTGGAGTCATTCCTGAAAATGTTTCACTTTATTCCCTCTTCTTTATTTGACGAATGCTGGAATCATTAGAACTCAACTGAAGAGAGAACCTGTATTACAGTTAAATTATATCCTGTTCATTTGTATTGCTGGGAAGATATTTTCTACAGTGTCATAATTACCAAATGTCTTGACTTTTGCCTGGATAATTTGTACGTGGGCTAGATATCCTTTGGCAAGCACTAGTGCTCTCTAATTAGTTTTCTTTATGCAGTGAGCACTGCTCTGCTGCGAGCAGCGTACAGAGCTTCGTTTTCAAAATAAGCTTTGCATGTGACTCGTGCATGCTGGTGTGTTTGAATATAATATGATTTCACAGTTCTTTGCCTCTCCTTTCCTTTCTGAAAAGAAAGGCCGATTAGATAAATCAGACTTTTCCTCACTTCAAGCAGTATTTCCCTCCCTTCCCCCAAATCCACCTAATCTTTCCTGCTTTATCATGAACTTTATTCATATCACTGAGCAAAGGTGCAAAGCCCAGGGCAGAGCTGTTTATAAATTAAGAAGGGCATTAAGTTCACTTTGGTCTTTACTGTTGAAAGCCTGTTTCACCTGCAAAGTTCGGACGTGTCAGTGCTTAAGGCAGAAAATTGCCACAATGTTTTCTACTACATATTGCTTTCCTGTCCAACATTTGTTTTGTGATTGAAAGTTCTAGTACTTCCATAAGTGCTGCTTTTTCTTTTTTTTAAAGCAATTTGTCAAATCTGTTCTCTCTGTTCTTGTAGAAAAAAATTGACATCTTTTTTCTCAGCTCCAAGTGCTTTGAAATGACTAGTTTTAACTGTGGTGTTGACCAGCATGGGAACTCTTAGTGTCATTTGCAAATCCATTCTGGAACTTGATTCCAGTATTAGCTGCAATATTTCTGAGGATTTTTTTTGTTGTTATAAATAGATCCATTTAAAAAGCACATGGACAAAGAACTTGAAGAAAAAGAAGTTGACAACATGTCTACGCTTCCTAAGACTTCAAGTCAAAGCAAGGTAACGGTGTTGTGTAGCAATCCAGAGTTACTACAGATGCTTGGATTACAGTAATTCTTTTTTGATACAAGCGAGGTAGATTCTTAATTATTATTATTAGCTGTTGGCACTGGAATTGTCAAGATTTTGTCACTGTGTTGTTGCTGAAGTATTTTCTTCTTTGCTTAGTGCTGAGCAAGATTTGACATCTAAAGTCTGCTCTTATATAGGCATATGGCGACACATCAGGAAAGCATAGCTTTGGAGTTTCTTCTGTAGTCCCAGACCAACAGGTTTAGTTCTTGGCATCAGATCGAAACAGGACTGGAGTCTGAGCAGTTAACAGCACGATGCCAGGGATATGCTCTGCAGCTGAGCTTGTGACCGTGTACGGCAGGGGTGTCAAACTCCTGGCCCATGGGCTGAATCCAGCCCTCCACCTTGCTTCCACCCAGCAGCAGCGCTGAGCTCCTTGCCCCTGTGCTCCTGCCAGCGCTGGTCACGTGTGCAGTGTTTGACGCGCGTTACGCCGCAGGAGCAGGAGGATGGCAGGAGTAGTGAGTTTGACACCTCAGATGCACAGGCTTTGAAGTACTTGTGATGCAGTTTCACTTTCTTGCTCCAAGATGGCTGTACCTCTGTACACATTTACAAGCTTGTAAAGGGGAATTTAATATTTATGTCGTTAATACTGGAAATAATACGTGAATTACAGCACCAGAAAACCACTTCATTGCTTGAGACAGAATATTGATTTTCAAAATACTAAATTTTAGACAAACCTTTGCTTCCTAACTTTTTCACATCTGATTTTGTTTTGGAGAGTTGCCTTGCATTCTGGTCAGCCATATGCCGGGTGACATTCGTTGGAAGATATCCAATGGTTAGTCAGTCAGTCAGAAAGCTGTGATTGTTAAATTTTATTTCATTTTTTTCTTTTTTGGACTATGGTGCCCAAAAATACCAGTGCCACCTGAAGCAAAGCATGGTATATCTTTGCTTAACTTGGCATAACTACTTTACAGAGATAGATAGGGACAACTTACATGGCAGAAGACTTAAAGTTTGGAGTGTTCCCCTACTACACTGACAGATTTGCCCTTGAAATCAGACAGAAACCCAACAAGATTGGATTTAGCAATTGATTCACAGCTTTCTAATGGGGTTTTGTTTTCATCTTTAAACAAAATACATACCTCAGTGCAGCTGATCTTAAATGTAGTTGGGCTCTAGGGTTCTCATCTTGTCCCTGGTTTGTACCAGTGATTTGCTGGATGGGTTAGGCAAAAATTACATCCTTCCTCTTCCTCAGTTCTCTCATCTGTGAAATGAGAACAGTTATAGACACATCACTGCAAAATACATCCATATCTACTGACCACAAGCTTGTAGTTATTTACCCTGATAGACTCCAAGGAAGAGGTGGCATATTGAAAAAAAGTTTCAACTTACGTTATGAAAAGATAGTTTCTCAAATGTCATGAACATGATTAACGTCTCAGCTGTGGTGATGTGCTTATAAGTAAACTAAATTTGGTACATCTGACTTCTCTTAGGGCTGTTTTTTTTTTTTTCAGTGGCCAAGGCTTGGCCAACTAACTTTTTCTTCCACTTTGGAGAAATGTAAACCTTTGAAAGCCGACAAAGAAGTTGATGTGAAACAGCTTTATCTTCACAAGCCTTTAGAAACCACTTGGCCAAACGTGAATAAACAATTTCTGTCATCAGTGAACAAACCAAGCGATCTCTTGTTTACCCCATTACAAAGAGAGCTCTTCTGTATCATGAATGCATACAGGGACTTGTTCTATCCAGAAAGAAATGCTTTAACAAATGGAGAAGAAATCCGGCATGCTTACTGCTTGCATGCCTTAAATCATGTTCTGAAGGCAAATGCCCAGGTGCTCAGCAACAATGCCAAACGAAGAGACCAAAAGCCGGGTGCTGACAATGATGACTACAGGGATCAGGGGCTCACTAGACCTAAGGTAAGAGAGTTTTGTTGAGGTGATTTCCCCCATTCCCAGCCTGGATGTCTCGTCAGGCTGGATAAACATCCGGGTAGTTCATCCAGAAGTATTTCTGTTGCTGCTCTCAGGTGAAGTGTTCCTGGGTCTGTACCTTTCCCTTTCCACACCCCTTTATTGTGTCTGCTGTGGCCAGGGCAAATACCTACTGAGAGGAAGTGAGCACAGGGTTGTTAGCCAGCCTGTTTCTGTGCTGAGCCATGAGTTTTGTTGATCTTTTTCTTTGGACCCCTGTCGCTATAGATGGACATGTCGCTTTTTTCTGCTTCCATTTGCTGTTGCCCAATGTGGGATGGGTCTAGGACAACTCTGCACAGGATATTTACTTTCAGAGTGCTGTGCAGAGGCTGTTGCCTCCCATCCAGGATCTAGCTGTTGTCTCTATCTGTACGCTGTGGGAGCTCTTGCTTGCTTAAGGAGTAGGAAGAACAGGAGAACGTGTGTAGTTTTTAATTCCCTTTTAATGGCACCCTGGGTGTGAGATGGGGAACCAAACTGAGCTGCTGACCAGTACTTCTTCACAAGCACCCTGTGTCCCAGCACATCCTCCCTCCTTGCTGTGTGTCAGAATTGTTTTGGTTTGATTGTTGGGACGCCCCGTGGTGGCAGATCTAAGTCAAAAGGTTACTTAACACACAGTTAACTCTGGGTGTTCGTATTTTCTGACTTGTTCTGTTATAACTGTTGATCTGCGCAGGTACTGATGATAGTGCCCTTCAGGGAATGTGCTTTGCGGATTGTGCATATCCTCATCAGTCTTCTCGAAGTGAATGAGGAAAAAAAAATAGATGTAAGTAATAAAAAGCGCTTCAAAGGGGAGTTTGGCTTTGACCCAGAAGAGAAGCCCCCAAACCTGAAAAGACCTGAAGATTATGAAGCCGTCTTTGCTGGCAACATTGATGACCACTTCAGAATTGGTAATAACCCACTGAACCGGTTATTTTTAGCTTGGAAAGAACTGACAAGTAAAAAGTTCTTCCTAAATGTCTCGGAGCTATCAGGGCTGTAAGTTCTGGGGAGGCTCTAGGCTCTGGTATTCATGCTGGTTTTTCACTGGCAACTTGGATTTTTCTGAAAATCATAGAACGATTTGGGTTGGAAGGGACCTTAAAGATCATCTAGTTCCAACCCCCCTGCCATGGGCAGGGACAAAAAAAATATTTCTTGCCTTTCCAGAACTCAAAACGGAAGAGAAATACAAAAGTAATGATTTTCACATGAAGTTCAGAATAACTTAAAATGCAATGATTTCTTTTTTGTAGCAGGGACTGCCCACACCTCGTTTTAAAAAGGATAGCTTTGATTATGCAGCAAAGTCTTTCATGTTATTAAAAAAAAATCTTTTGGGTTTAATTAGCCTATTCACAATGTCTCTTGTAGTCAGTAATGGTTGGAACAAAATTAAAGCAAAGCAGTTTTCCACTGTGCTACCCATGGTTTTCATGAAAGCAAAGGGGTAGCCAGCAAGTAAGACTGTTGGACGAGTAGCAAATTTGCAACTGTTTCATAATATTGTAATCTCATGCTGTTTTAGTAACTGAGTATGCAGAAAATTAGCCAGTGGCTTGGTTCCTGGAGCTGCCATGATGAAAGGGCAGTTTTTCTAACTTAACTTGACAGATCAGAGGCTTTAGAAATGATGTCCCTTGGAAGATAAATTAGCATCCCAAGAGATTGAATCATACAGTGAAGGATGCAAGCAGGTCCCACTCAGTCTTTCTTCCTTCCCCAGTGAATATCTCCCTGACTGAGAGCATCTTGCTTTTGGTTGCGTAACAATTTTCCTTTCAGACCTCTCCATGCCACAGTATGCTTGATCCACTTACTAGGTGTGAAGAAATGCTTGGAGAAACTTTGAATGCTGTTACTTGCAGAAGCGAATCACAGAAGCAGAATAATTTTTCTTTCTTACTGTGCCTCACCCCCATTACTTAAGTGCAAAGATCTAATTTAAAGCACATTTGTTATGCTGTGCTAAAACCACCCTTTCATATATTTAAATGGAAAAAAAACTTGATGTTAAACTCTGTGTGTGCTGTGACAAGTGATATCTCTCCTGGAAATGCGACCAATTGTGCCTTTCTTTTTTCCCCATTTATTTAATTGGGTTAAGTTAAATAGTGAGAGGGTTCCCTGTTGAGGTGTGTGTGAAATTCTTGGAAGTGCCCATGCTAGCTGGCTTCACACAGAGAGGGAGTGACATTGAAGAGACACCTTTGTTGGGCAGACTCTAGTGGATGGATTGAATTTAATTGCTTTAAACTGGAAGGGGTTAGATTTAGATTAGACATTAGGAAGAAATTCTTCATGATGAGGATTGTGAGGCACCGGCACAGGTTGCTCAGGGAAGCTGTGGATGGCCCCTCCTCGAAAGTGTTCAAGGCCAGGCTGGATGGGGTTTTGAGCAGCCTGATCTGGTTGGGAGGTGACCCTGCCCATGGCAGGGGGTTTGGAACTGGATGGGCTTTAAAGTCCCTTCCAACCCAGACCATTCTGTGATTCTATGAGTACAGTCTGGACTACCTGGATTTTTCAGATCAAAATTAACTATGGGTCCTAGTGAAGTTGCCATGTAGTTACAACACAGGTAACAAACTTCTTTGGTTCCTTCCTTTCTCTTTCTTTAACATGAGAGGTGATGCATAAGCTCGTTTGGCAAGTACACTGCAACATGCAGTGTGAGAAGCAGCATCAGGGAAGGCGCAATACTGGTTATGTTTTCAGTTCTCACACGAAGAACCTCTTCCTTTGTATTTTAGTAGCAACTCTTGTGGCCGTGTGAACAAAGGGAGTTTATAGTCAAGAGGTCCACATAGAATCTTTCATGACAGATTAAGGTAACAGTTACTGTAGTACCTAATGGCAAAGACCAAAGTCTAGGATTTAGGGAAAAGGGAATAGTTATTAATTTCTGCTTTTTTTCCTTTTTTTTTTTAAGTTCTTTAGCCCCTTTATCCCCCTTTGTAGCAAAAAATCGTAAAAAAAAATTGTTTCGCTTAAAAATTTTGTCCAGTCCAAAAATCCAAAACCCAAAAATCTGGAAAGTACTACTGAAAGAGTTTGCTGAACTTCTTTAAAATTTGCCAAATGCCTGTCAAAGGGTGAAGGGGTCAGTAGGCACTTTCAGGGACAGAAGTGCTTCAGACAAATAGATTTTGCCCAGCTATAATCACTACTATGTTAAAGGAAACAAAACACAGGGAGTTACTCTTCCTCCAGAGCCTGCTGAAGGAATATGGCTGATAATTGCCCTTAACTAAGAAAATGCTGTTGGTTGTTGTTGGACAGGGGTTGCAATTCTTCAAAAGAGTATGAGACTGTATTCACCATTTTACTCATCGGACATCATCATTGCCTCTCCCCTGGGTATGAGGACTATTATTGGCGCAGAGGGGGAGAAGAAAAGAGATTTTGATTTCCTGTCATCCATAGAAATGCTCATAATTGATCAAGCAGATATTTACCTGATGCAGAATTGGGAACATGTTCTGGTGCGTTTTCCCTACGTATTCATTTTTGCGTTGTAGTGTGTCTTGTTAGTCTGATATAACTTAGTTTTGGCAGTGAACAGTACTTGTGGTTTTTTACTGACTTGGTTCCAGATGTGTATCCTTGTTCCTTTTCCTCCTTCCACCCTGATAGTTTCCTTATACTGAAAATACAGATTTTGGTAGTATTCAGCACCTGTTCTTTATAAATCTTAGTATTTGGTGCTTTAGTGCCATATTTTATCAGAGGCTTTTGGTTACTTAAAGTTTTTAAGGTTGAAAGGTTGGGGGGTTTCCTCCATAGAAACACCTTTGAGGCACCTGGGCCATGCATTTCAACAGCGTGATCTTACTGAATATTTTGGCTGTGCACAGGATGTGTCTTGTTTCCTGGGGAGTCCCAGGAGAAGCACGTCAGTCTACGTGGTATCCAAGGAGTCAGTCCTAGAGCCTGTTTCCTGTTTTTTCCTTTGAGTGTGACTGCTTGCTGCGCAGCGGCAGCGATGCTGCTCCTAGGCATCATTCAATAAGGCCAAAATGCAGTGAATTTCTTTACTTGCACTTAAACTCCCCCTGAATGCAATAGGAAACAGCACTTGGGGTTCTTTTACCTCAGAAATGTTGGGCCCATTGACTTTAATGGATTTGGTTTTGAATTATGTTTGCCCTGTGGGAGAAGATTAGAAGCAAATGTTACTGTTACTGATGACTAAAGAGATGTTAGCTTTCAGTTCTCTAGCAGAAAATCAAGTAAATTACTCGTTGTGGTGGTTGATAAATTCTGGACAGTCGTGTCTTGGGAGATGATTGCTCTTCTATATTCTGTGCTGTCTTGCTCATCCCTACTCACTTTGTCACTGAAATTAAGGCTTTTGTTGTCTGGGTGCAGGGTTGTCAATGTATAGCAATGCATTTCCATCTCTCTGTGTAGCACCTGATGAAGCACATTAACCTGCTGCCTCTGGATTCCCATGGGGTAGACTTCTCCCGAGTGCGAATGCTGAATCTGAATAACTGGTCCAAGTACTATCGCCAGACGCTGCTGTTCAGCGCTCTTCAGGATCCCCAGATTAACTCTGTCTTCAACAAACACTGCTTCAATTACGTGGGGCAGGTGAGTTCACAGATGAGCTGAAATCCTTCTTTTAAATGCTGGCATAGGAGAGGGGAAGAGGAACAGAAACCCAACATGTGGAGAAGTTCCGTAACTCAGTTGTGGAAAGATTGTCTGTGTGCCAGTCATTTCCACTACCCAAGGATTTCAGTCTCAATCTCCTTGACACTGCATGACAGTTTCTGATGCTGTGCCAAAGGCATGAAGAGCCACTCTTCTTGCATCAGTACGTATTTCATCCTTTTCTTTCATGCATAACTGTTTCATGTCAGAAATCAGATTTTTTTTTCTTAATTTGACACACACAAGTTATCTTTTTTTTTTTGTTAAATGAAGGGTTCACCTGTTTCTTTCTGTCTCTTTTTCTCCTGCTGTATAAGAAGGACGAACTGCAATTACTTTGAAAGAAACAGGAAAAGTAAGAACGTCAGTTGTCCATCTCAAATATATACAAGTCAGGGCCTAAGCAGTGATCATGCGTATTTAACAGTTCTGGGGTGTGTAAATGTGAATGTAGTTTTATATTGGAGCTTTCTTGAAAACAGCCTTGTGCACTGCTTGAAGATGTGAGTTAAGAGGAGAAAGCTTCCTGGAGTGTGGTTGCCTTTGAAATGCTGCTTCCCTGAACATCCTGCTTTCTTCTTGCAGGTAGCTGTCCGCAACGTACCACTCAGTGGCTCCATTAGCCAAGTTGTGGTCCAGCTTCCTCATGTTTTTCGGAGGCTAGAAGCTGAAAATTTAACTTCTGTAATAGATACAAGGTACTCTGTGTTCCAGACTATTTTGCTGTGCCCTAATGACTGCAATTTCAGATTCAGTTGAACATGCTGTTGCACGCAGAGCGCAATGTGATTTCACCACAGAAGTACACCTTCATTAATCTTCAGGTGAAGGCTTGGCTCTGCACAAGTACAGGGGAATACTGAATTCCTCCTTGCCAAAGGCACTGGAGAGTAAAGTCTGAGAAAGAAATTCTAGTCACTACCATAATTGTAGCACTGGTAAACCCTTTGTCTTTTATCTTGTACACGTTCAGAAATCCTATGAATTTAAAGAAGGAAAAATGTAGTCAAAATCTTCTATAGTCTGTTGTCTGATGATATTCTTCTTTTAGTTCATGTGGATATTGGAAGGCTAAATGTTGACTCTGATTAAAACATGTTTGTTTTCTTAACTGAGGTTTCAGTTTTTCATCAACAAAGTTTTGCCCGAATACCGTGATGCCATCATGTCACACACACTCATTTATGTTCCATCATATTTTGACTACGTGCGTCTTCGCAATTACTTCAAGAAAGAGCAGCTGAATTTCACTCACATCTGTGAATACACTAAAAAGGCTGGCGTCTGCAGAGCAAGACGGTTCTTTCTCAACGGAGAGAAGCAGTTCTTACTGTTCACTGAGCGCTTCCACTTTTACAAAAGGTGAATTGTGGACCGACTTTTGCTTCAAGTTGCAGGTCTGCTGTTTTGGAAGTAGGGTCTGACCTTAATCGTAGATGGGCTATGTTGGTTTTTTGACTTTGGATCTTTCTGATGACTTCTTTGACTGCAGTAAGAGCTTTTCAGTCTACCTGAAAGTTTTTGCGTGTTGTCAGCAGTCCCTTGCAGAGACTTTAATACTTTAGTGTGCACAGGGCTTTATTCGGGAAGGTAAGCACTGCAAAGTTCCACTGAAGTTAGGACAGGATGATACAGCCTGAAAAATGGGATTTATTGTGCCTTTTATTTCTGTTCATCTGTGCCACAATAATTACATTAAATTCTGGAAGAGGATACGGAACTGGTTCAATACAGCAAACTGAGGCCACCTGGAAAATTTGCTGCATCCTGACTGGATCTCTTTAGAAGGATCTAATGGAACAGGTTTCTATGTTAGCAGAAGATATTTCGGTGAATGCGTAAAGTTTCATGAGGCTCAGTCTCATCAAGCTTCGCTGTCTTAAAATCTAAGCCAAAGAGGCTGAATACTACAGAAATTGGTGGTGGTCTGTACTTTAAGGAAGTCATTGTGCCTGGCAGTGCTAGATATTCCTCCATTAAATTCCACATCTGTGTTAAGTTTAAGCCTTCAGTCTCGGACACAGGGTATGTAGAGTTGAGCTACAACTCACGTGACTTGAATTTAATGGAAACTGAAAGAATTGAGGTTGGATTGATGTTTTAACATGCACATTTTGTAAAAATTTGCAACAAAGTTACTTTTTTTTATTTTCCTATAACAGGTATACTATAAAAGGCATTAGGAACCTCATCTTTTATGAGTTACCAACCTACTCCCACTTCTACAGTGAGATATGTAATATGATGAAGGCCACAGACAATGCAGCAGATGCTACTTGGACCTGTACTGTGCTCTACTCCAAATATGATGCTCAGAAATTGGCTGCAGTGGTTGGCGTAGATCGCGCAGCTCAGATGCTACAGTCCAAGAAAAATGTGCACCTCTTTGTTACAGGAGAAAATGAATAAGTGACGTTGCAGACTGGATGATTGGATGGACCTTTCTTTTATTCCTAATGCACTTTCTGATGTTGCTTCTTAAAAAAGTATTAAACTTTTTACTCCCTTTTACTAAATATTCTGTTGAAAGTGTTCATATAGTACTAGATTTTTTATTTCAGTACTCTGTCCAACAAGAAATGAAAGGTGTCATTCAAGAAAGCAGGAGTTGGGGTTTTCTTTTGTACAGAAACAAAATCAATCCAGAACTATGATTCTTCATATTGAAAAACTCACTGGTCAGTAAAGATAGATGCTGTTGATAAATAACTTGTGATTGGATTGCTTCACTTCATCTTCAAGTGTAGAAAACTCACCTTCTTTTATCAAAGACAACTTTTTCCTTTAATCTAAGAGGAAAAAAATGTGCCCAAATATTAATACAGTCCCTTCTGTAAGCCTACAGGAGAGAGGTGCAGGTGAAGGCTCTTCAACACAAGTGTATTGTTGAATGAGAGTTGAAGTTGCTTCAGCTTGGCAGCTTTGAGAATGAGAATCCATGAATGTGCTGGGGTAGGAGCTATGGGTTTGCATTTTTTCCTGAATGGCCAAAGTATCTCTGCCTCCTATCGACAAGGGCCCCTCTGGCTTGTCGGTTTTACCAGGGATAAAGTTTTTCAAAGGAAAACCAAGAGTTGGACTTAGACAGACGAGCCTAGGCATGCCTATCCCACCTCACCAAAGCAGCACTGTGGAGTACAGAACCATGCGGAGCATTGTGAATACCTATGATCTTCTCACACCATGAGTAGGGTTTGGCTGGTTGGTTTTTTTCTTTCCTCGTAATGGTTTCTTATGGACAGCATGGAAGCATCATGGAGCTGCCTCTCCTCTTTCCAGGGAGCCAATCCTGATTCAAAAGTAGCTAAAAGTAGAGGGACCAGGTTTTGTAATGTGTGCTAGGACTGCGGGAAGACTGTTCTGTGGAGGGAGAGGTGAACCCAAATGCAGGGAGGAAACATCCATCCTCTGGTAAGATTTGAGGGAAATCTTGTCTGGGAGGTTTAAGTAAACACACCAAAGTGAAATGAACTCCTCAAGCAAATGCACAGGCACATAATTTTAGCCATTTTTTTATCATGTTCTTCCTTCCTGTACTTCTCAGAGGCTGCGAACTCCGATAGTAATTGAAGTCCTGAAATCATTTAGCAGACATGCAAATCCATGTAGTTTCTTGCTTTGCATTTTAAGTAATGATTTCTGTTAATTTTATGTACCTCTGCTGCAGCACACAAGGATTAAGAGCCAGCCACAGTAAAGGTCTTCTGAACATCTGCCTGCCGTACAGCAGAGACAGCAGTAGCAGCAAACAAGGACCTTTCTTGTATGGTATAGGCTCGATGTGGGAGAATTGTGGCTCTGCATATGAAAACACAAAGCACACAAAATAGGATTAAGGAATTTTCTTTCTGCACTGGATGTGCTTAGCAGAGATGAATAGCTGACCTCTGAGGAAGCTAAAGTGGGATAGCTACTTAGGGAGATAAAATGATGCAGTGCAGCTACTGTTTAAAGAAGCAGCAAGAGTTTTGTGCCAGAGCTCTAACTATGCAAGGATTTTTCTCCCTGAAAATTGAAGTTAATAGCGAAGTGCCTTGATGGGAATAGGGCCAAATTGTAGTCTGAGACCGTCATAATTTTCATGTTTGTTCCTAAGACAAATGTCCTTGGAAATGTGAAATTATGTATATGAGTGCTACATTTTTAATGTTGATTACTAACTCACTGATTGCCAAAGCAGTGTGTAAATGCTTTTTCACTGTGTCTAGTTAGTGCCCTGAGATGCAGGCACGAAGTTGATGTATGCTTGCCCTTAGAGAGCTCATGAAGGGGTTTTTTTCTGCCCTAGCAAAATCTTCTTGCTTTAGTAGGGAGCCTCATAAGCCAATGCAAGAAATCCTACCTAGGTAGTGGCATTAGCGGATCAGCCAGGTTTGGTGGTATGGAGAGCCTGTCTCTGTACCGGTGTGGGAGAGTTTCTGTTCCCTGGTGCTTCCTCCTACCCTTGTGCTGTGATGTTGCAGTTCCCCAGATGTTGGCCCACTTAGCAGTGGAACTCTGGTGAACTGAGGAAGAAATCTGGTCTTGTTTAAAACTTCCCTTTGCCCCCTTTATATCTCATTTTAAACAATTACGTAGTGCAGTTCACAGCCCTGCAAAGTGGTTTGTCCAAGAATGAAGGAGATAAAAAACAGCTCTCAACAAAAGGAAGCTCAGAAAATTTGAATCATAAACCTTGGAAAACAAGAGCTGACAACATCTCATGATGGGAGATATTTGGACCCTTGACCTGAGATCTGTTGACATGCAACCCTGAAACGTAAACCTGGCTCCAAGAAGAATTAAGAAAAAGACTTTTTAAGATAATTGTTAAAACCATGTCTAAACCCCTACAATCCCTCTATCCCCTGTGTAATCCTACCTGAAGAAAATTTATCTATTTGGAAATTACAGTAAGAACTTGTATAACTCCCTAATACACATCAGTTGTCTGCTTCATTAAAATGTCCAGCCCCGAGGCCTATAAAATTGTGTTCTCATGCTCAATAAAGCATTCCAGTTTTCCCCATTCTGGAATCTAGTTTTATTTTTCAGACTGCCACTCAAGAGTGGCAAGGCAGTGAGTTAGTGTGAGGTGGTGAGCGCTGTGGTCGGAGTTTGGCCCATCCTGGATGTGTGTTTAATGGATACCAGTGTTTCACATGCTGGGGCAACTGCTGGCTCCAAATGAGTTACTTAAGAACCTGTCTTATAATGAATTTTCTTGATTATAATGTGGCTTTCAGAGAGGTGCCTGAACGTAACACATTCTTGCAGACACTCTTAGTCAAGTTTAGAAATGGAATATGTACATCTGGGCTTCATGGTTTTTTTTAATTTTTCAACACTTTTTTAAACTGTTCAAATTGTGACAGGAATGGAATAAGAAAAGATGTTAGCAAATACAATATTTTACCTTTTTTTTTACTGGGAAGCTTGCAGTCTTCGCATGACAAGTTTTTGCAGCGTTTTCAGAGGAATGCACCAATAATAATCAACTTCTCATCTTGAGGAAACAAATTTAAAATGGAATTGTGTTGACTTTGGCATCAGTATTTTACCTTTAAGGAGGTGATGTTTCTTAAGAATCCTTTTGTGTCGACATTTCTAAAGAATCTTGGACTACTGAGAACTAATTCTGTAGTTTTTATTTTCGAAAGGCATCCTAAAGCAGTGCAAGAGTTGACTGACTGGCCTCAGGAGGCAGCTTCCCAGGCACTGGCTGCTCACGTGTAGTACTGCTGAAGCATTAGCAGCCAGCTTTTGGGAATACGAACACAAAGGTAAAAATAAACCAGGATTAAGATGTTAAACAAGAATTTATTTTCAACATTTCCTGTCTCCTAGGAAATCCTAGTAGCTGATGACCGAAAGACGTTCTTGTCAGTAGGTATTTTGTTCTTCCAGCTAATGAGCTCATGTTGTAATGGCTCCTTTTCTCACAAGCAAAACCTAATCAGGATAATAGATTTGTTACTTTTTTGTTGCTCCTTTCAAAGATGACAAAAAGGCAATATTTTGGGTTTGGTTTCTTTTAATGAAAATATGTTTGTAGAATGGGAGCCAGCTTGCTGCTGCTGGCTGTATTAACAGAGAGGAGGGATGGAAAGGTGACTTGGGGACAGTCTGTCTCCGGAGCTGGAGAGCTGCCTCCAGTAAAGATGCAGGTTGTTGGTTTTGCAGTAGTCATTGGGAGACATGGGATGAGTCACGTGAGAGAGAAACTGGAGCATTCTTGTTAACAACACCAGAATTAACAATTACTTTACAGTTGTGCTGTCACAGGCTGCCAGGATTTCTCAGCTCCACATTAGTCACATTCCCATGGCTTCAGGAGTTCCTCTCCTGGGTTTAGGGTTGTTTTGGACTTGTCAGCCAAGCATGTCTGATGAAAGAGTTTGCTTTGTTGGGGGATTTTCAGAAAGCCCACCCACAAAAGCGTGTGTGGTGGATGGATGAGGGGGCTGTGCAAAGAGGGAGAGGTGAGAGCAGGTGGAGAACAGCAATGCCTTCCACCCCTGAGCCTGCGGGGCTGCTGGGCTGCTCTCCTACCCAGAACTGCATGGCAGAAGGCACCTCTGTTCACCTTATCCATCTATCCTGAGACCTCCTGGAGGTTCTGCACCAGGAAGGACTCAGGTGACCCAGGAGGGTCACAGAGGTGAGGCTTCATCTCTTCCCCTCTCCAGCAAAGCCAGGTGACCGTTAATCCTATAGAAAAGGCGAAAGTGCTGCTGCTGCTGCGCAGGCAGGCACAGACATGGCAGAGTTGTGCAGTGCAACAGTCCAGGACTAGGAGGGCACAATGCCTGGCTGCAAGACATGTCATATATTGTGCCTCAAAGGCATTGCACAGGATTTATGATCCAAGACTAGATCCACTAGATTCAAGTCAGTTCACTCCCTGTAGCTTTAAATCTCGTCCTCTGTGCTAAGCTTGACAGTAAAGGGTAATTAGCACAGGGCTGGTTACATTTTAATTAACCATTAACTTCAGCTGTGCTGGGGCTTGCTTGTTTTACCAGGTGGACTGTGACTTGGGCTGAGACTACCACCTCTGGGATGTATACACAGCTGTTAGTTGGTGTGTAAATTAGTTGCCTGAAAGGGAGATGTTGAAATGGTCTTAACATCGAGTGATATTTGAGAAATAAGTGTTTGATTATGTAAGAGAGATGCAGAAATCTTCAGTAAAGGACACAAGAGACATCAAGGTAAGGTACAGAGAAATAACACAGCAATGGACAAATATAGGATGGTAACCTAGGAGCAGTTGACAACATAATTATGTCACTGTAACTCAAAGCAGAAATTTGGCCTTAGTCTTTCAGACCAAATGGTAAAATCACACTAAATTCTTACGTGCTGCACATGCGATTGCATTTCCTGGCTCAAACTCTTAGCACTGATACCAGCATAAATCTGAAAAGATGTTGCCAGAATTGCTAAAACAGAAATTTATCAGGATGGTGTAACGTCTATTTTTTGCCCCTCCTTTACACTCATAAAAAAGGGGGGGAATTTGGTAGTAGGGGCTGTAACTGAAAAACCATGGCCAGTATCTTGTTATTAGTAGCTATGAAGCAGAAATCTCATTATTTACCTGCCCTGGGTGTCAGGTTTCAAAAGCCCTTGTTACCATGTAATTAATAGGTTAGTAAAGAATGAATATTTAGCTTTAACAATGCATAATTTTTAATCAAAGTAGAAAAAGCTGAATTGGCTTTGTACCAAGTCATGAGCATAGACATAAAATGGATAAATGGGAAGGGGTTAATACAATTTATTTGGACTTTTACAAGGTCTTTGACAAGTCCCTTCATTGGAGGTTTCTGAAGAAGGTGGGTGGTGAGGCTGGAAGGATCATAGCAGCTCATCGCAGCAAACGGCGCTGAGTTACTTCAGTGCTACCTCCACTGCTGAGCATCTCTATAGGATGAGCTATTAAATTTCTCCCCCAAACATTGTTCTGTGTGTGGATCTGGGCACTTTCCCATGTTCATGAGCTTAATCGCATAATTAACACACTCTTAACCTGGGAAAGAATTCGAAGGGAGAGGCATGCCTGGCTTTGCAGCTGGTTGGGGTTGGGGTCGGCATGGTAGACCTGTTCAGAAAAGACCACTGGAGCATTAAGCAATGGATGATCAATCAGGGTGTGGTTTTCTTAAAAGACACCTTGCAGGTTCCTCTGGCACAGCCAGTGCTGATAGAAAACTTGAGTAGCTAGAGAATAAGCCAGATTTTCTGACAATTAATGTTTCTCAGACATCACTGAACATAGCACTGTAACTTCAAATTGCCTGCTCTTTAGCGTGATCTCGCTCTTTCCCTTTTATATTAAAGGATGTGATTATACTAACAAAGAAAACGATGGTTGAGGCTGCAGTCTGCATAGCTTGACTTACTGCAACTCTGCTACCTGTTACCCTCTGCCAGAGTAGGGGAAGAGCCAGTGGTAATGAACACCAACTCCTTCTACCATTTCAGATCTTTCAGGCTGCTTTGTACTTGAGTTCTCACTCCCCTCCTGCGTTGGTACTGCAAGCAGAGTTGGGTATAATGCAATTAAATGCTGGTAAAATGAGCCTAAACCATGAAGAAGCCCTAAAGGCATAAATTAGTGTCTGTATTAATTCCAGCTGCAAGGTGGAAGATTTCCAGTAACTTCAGAGGCTGCTTGTTTGAATCCAAAGGAGGGAGAGGTCATTCAGAGATTGTGTTGCATTGCAGAACTCTCAGATTGCTTACAAGATTTGTGAAAGAGCTCACCTTAAAAGTGGGCATGAGTACGTTTGGTGTAGTCAATCCATGGGATAGAGGGAGCCTGTTGGCAGGAAGCAGATGACTTTGTCCTCAGCACAAGAAGAACTGAAGCAGAGGTAGAAGCACAGTAAGGTCCTGTTTCCAAAGAAGGGAGCCTAAATGATAATGCTCAAAATGTGAGTGCCTACACACGCCACACAGGCTGCTTTTGAGGGGGAAACCATACCAAGGTAAGTCTCTGTTTATTAATGGAAGAGGTCTCACAGTGTGGGGGTCTCACACCGGAAGAGTTCCCACAGTAATGGTGGTGCTGTGAGCACCACAGGATGGGGTGTTCCTGGCAGCGCAGAAACAGCCATCTGTGTAGCAAGCAAAGGGCTAACAAGGTGGCGTGACTGAAGCAGCCAGGCACAGAGCACCCAGAGCAAATCTTCCCAGTGTGAGACTTGACTCTAGGAATTTTGCTCCACCTCTTTTAGAGGTGTAAAACGCAGAGAGTGGGACAAACTTAGAATCATAAAATCATTAAGGTTGGAAAAGATCTTTAAGATCATAGAGTCCAACCACTAACCTGGCACTGTCAAGTTCACCACTGTCCCTAAGGACCACATCTGCATATCTTTTAAATTCCTCCAGGAATGATGACTCAACCACTTCCCTGGTGAGCCTGCTTCAATTCTTGACAAGACTTTCAGTGGGAAAATGTTTCTTGATATCCAATCTAAACCTCACCTGGCAAGACTGGCAGTCAGTTCCTCTTGTCCTATCTTGTTACTTGGGAGAGGAGACTGACACCCACCTCCCTACAACCACCTTTCAGGTAGTTGTAGAGAGCAATAAGGTCTCACTTCAGCCTCCTCTTCTCCAGGCTAAGCAATCCAGTTCCATCAGTGAAGAACTTCCAGCAGCCTCCTCCAGCCTCCATGTTTCCTCTCTAAGTAATTCCACCAGCTCCTCAAGTTCTTCCTCTCAAATGCCTTTGGGCTGCCTGCCAGGCAGACTGACTGCAGTATAGGGAAGGATGTCCCCTTTGTCCTGCCCCAGGGCATCGTGACTGCTGCATTGCCAGCTGGTGGCAACTGTGACACGGGAGTGACAGGGCCTCACATGTGCAGCCCTGCCTATCTCTCCTCCACCCAGCATCCTTCATAGAATCATAGAATCATTCAGGGTTTTTTTTCCCAAAACTTTGTGAGAGGCAAAACAATGGTATAAATTGAATAGTTAATGCTATGAAGTAACTTTCACATAGGGGTAGAGCAAGAGAGCCACCTCTCAGCTGTTACTCATTTCAGTAATCAGATCTACTGCTGATTTAGGGAGCCTTACAACACAATGGGGAAAGGGGAAGTGAAAGAGGTGACCTTAAAGATCATTCAGTTCCAAGTCCCCTGCCATGAGCAAGGACACCTCTCACCACACCAGGCTGCTCAAGACCACATCCAACCTGGCCTTCAACACTTGCAGGGAGGAGGCATCCACAGCTTCCCTGGGCAACCTGTGCAAGTGCCTCAGCACCCTCATCGTGAAGAGTTTCCTGGTTCTGGGACACTTATTTTATCTCAGGTGGCCTGCCAAGACCTCCAATGGTGTGTAAGCTACCTTTGCCACAGGAAGGGGCAAAGCAAGGGTAGACTAAAGAATTGCCTCCAGTACATTTAAGGTGTTCCTGGTCTTGGTGTCCAGAGAAGGTGGTCACTAATCAGATCTTGTACCTCCTACTCCGTGGAGTCATTCAATAGTTGTGTTACTGTGTGCATCCTCAGGAATGTGGCACTGTGCTGAGGAAACTGTTTTAATACCAAGGCAAAAGCTAAAGGTCAAATCATTTCTTGGAGATCTTCTGCTATTTGCAGAGTGTTAGGATCAGGCATTTTCTTCTGTTGTGCTTGCTCTACTCCCATCTTTCCCAGAGTGCAGATAAGCTCCCGACTGACCTGTCAAGCACGAATAATGTGAGAAGTCTCAGTGATTCACAGCTAGGACACGCGGAGTGCTCTGTTCTCTGCTCACACTATGAGGCAATTAATGCAATTTGTGCTGTTTGGCTGAGCGAACAGTTTGAAATGAACTGTTGAGCCATCTGTTCCTCCAGCTGACATCAGGCGTGTCAAGAGTAGCAGTTAGGTTTTACTGGGAAAGAAACATCTCACTGTCATTAAGGAAAGTTCAAGAAAGCCAAGATGTGGAAGTTTTTTCTTCCCCTTCTACTATCTTCAAAACAAAGTCTTTCTTTCATATTTTCTTGTGATTCAGGCTATCTGCCCTGCAGACATTTCTGGCCTCTAGTCAGGGTATTGGGAGCAGGGAAGTGGCTTCTCTGAGCACCACCTTTTCTTGCATGCTTTTGGAGAGAGGAAGGTGCTGAACAGGATCTGAGTTTAACATGATTGCTTTGCTCTTCCCTTGCTCTCTCCATCCCTGTAAGGTGCTTTCTTGAGCCAAGGGCTTCAGCAGTTTCCCTTGAAACTAGCTCTCAGGACCATCTTTAAAAGGAATTTTGGAGGTCATATTTCATCCCCTGCAATTATTAAAAGATACTTGCTGCAAGAAAATATCATTATCTTACCATTAGTGGGAAGATTGGGAAAATATTTGGCCTGTTTCTCAATGGAGAAGAAGCTCTATATACATATGACCCTGAGGAACTGGAGGTTTGATACCTATTCTATATTTGTGCTGCCTGAAAGAGGGTTACAGAGAACAGATGGCCAGTGCAGCTAACGCTAGAGGCAAAGGGTTAAGCTGAGCCTTAACCAGGGAATACATCAGCAGAATGTTTTAAAATTAACCAGGCCTGGTAAACTGCAATCCCTGAATACATGGAGATGTCATAGAATCATAGAACGTCCTGAGTTGGAAGTGACCCACAAGAATTATTTTGTCCAACCCCTGTTCCTGCATTGGAGAAAACTAAGATGCAGGGTTTCTGAAAACTTGTGGATAGGCAAGATACCAGCAAAATGGGAAAAGCTAAGATGGTGCCTGTCTTTAAGAGATATATCTGGGGGAGGTAGAGCAAATTTAGGGAATAGTAAAGCAGTTTGCATCAGCTCAAAACTTTTAGGACAAATTCTCAAAACAGTTTAAGAGCATCTACAAGAGACGTTGCTGATGGAAAAAAAAAAAAAAAAGAAACTACATCACACCAAGCTTATTTCCTTTGAGAAAAGAGTAACTGGAGAAGCCAACATGCTGTCTATCTGGATTTGCAAGGGTATGGCTGTGCGGCACAACATTCCCATTAGAAAAGCTAGGAAAACATTGAAAGGCCTGACAGAGGGGTTTGATGCCAAGCTGGAAGGGCATCCCTGGAGAGCAGTGGAAGCAGCAGACATCACATCACAAGGTTTTCATTATAGTCTGTTCCGGAGCGAGTCTTTTAATGGCTTGTTAATAGCCACTGCTGGACTAAGGCCTATGCTTATTATGTTTGCAAATTACAAGAAGCTTCAAGGTCTTTAAAGAGCAGGATTTGAATTCAAGATGTTAGATATTAGGAAGAATTTTTTCACAATGAGGGTGCTGAGGCACTGGCACAGGTTGCCCAGGGAAGCTGTGGATACCCCCTCTCTGGAAGGGTTCAGGGCCAGGTTGGATGGGGTCTTGAGAAGCCTGGTGTGGTGGGAGGTGTCCCTGCCCATGGCAGGGGGGTTGCAACTGGATGACATTTAAGGTCCCTTCCAACCCAAACCATTCCGTGATTCTATGTTCTCAACAAATAGGGAAAATGGCCTGGGAAATTTAAAAAAATCAACTTGGACAAGAGCAAGATCGTGCTTTTAGGCTGGAATAATCAATCAGTTGCACAATACTAGGTAATAAAATACGCTGCTGAACAAAAAGATCTGGAAAAACACAATAAGGTGGTATTATGGACCACAGATTAAACAGGAGTCCACAGTATGATGATACTGAGAAAGAATAAATATAATTCAGAGTTGTTTACCTTTATAGGGGTATAATCTTTAGGACTTTTAAAGTAATTCATCCCATCTACTGAAAAATATCAGACCTTATCTGGTCTGGAGTATCCACCTAATTTGGGACACTGCATTCAGAACATGTGTGGGACAATTAGTTCAGGGAAGAGTGTAAAACAAAAGAGGTGACTGAAAGGTGAAATACTTAGATCTTCAAATGAATAAAATCATCTTCCAGAGAGCAGAAACTTCTTCTTTTTATGGTTGATAGGATAAACAACAAGGAAAATTAAAGTTAAAAATTAGGAGAAAACATTGTAATGGGGATGGTATGAAGGCATAAGAACCGATTGTTCAGGGAGGTAACGTTTGTGTGGACATGGCTCTTTTCTTGGCATAAATGGAAGCAAAACTGCTGCTGTGCACATTGTCACAGGAAGAAAAACTGCTAATCAGTGCCAGGAGGTGGAAGAAATGGGGTGAGGTAGTCAGGGTCCTCAGGGCACCAGCAGGATCTACCACCTCTGCCCCATCCCAGGGTTCAGGTTCCAATCCTGCTGCTCTCCTCCATGGGTGCCCCAGGGCTGAAGGGGCCTCAGGGAAGGGACAGATCCAGTGCCTGAGGTCCTGAGGTTCCTTGGTATGGTACAGCCTAGCAGAGCTGTGTTTGCTCTGTAGTTGGTCAAGAGACAACTGAAGAGCTTGGGTTTAGGCATTGAATTGAACCAGGTCGGTGAAGTCCTAGAGAAAACCACACTTTAAAGTGCTCATCTACCCACTACCCCGCTGCCTTTGCCTCAGCGATCTTTCCCAAGCGACCACCACCTCACATTCTTGAAGTTCTCCGTTTCTAGGAAAGAACAGTTATTTTTAGCAGAACAGCTTTTTGTTGACAAAAGAACCAGCATTCTTCCTTGACTGTGCAAAATGGACAGTAATTTAGCCAATTATATGGTCTGTTATCCCATATAGCAGAAGAAAACAAATTACTGTCTTAAGCAAATAGATACTAGATAGCAAAATAATTAGTTTATTAATGCAGAATTTATGTTCACCCAGCCCTGTGTTGTCATTTTTCTCATATACCAGGAACTGCAGCCAAACCAAGTTACGTGGTTCATCTCTGTTTTGTGATTGTTTCATTTGTTCATAATTAATATGTCCTACATCCTGCAAACCCAAGCAATAGCATCTGAGAGCTTTTTTTCTCTTTCAGTAGTAAGTAAACAGGCATCTGGCTGAGACACACTTGGCATTGTTTAACCAATAGACAGCTGTATTTTATGGGAATGTGGCACACTGGGCCAAATTCCAGTCTCACTGGAAATCCCTGGTCCCACTCCAAAGAATCCAGGATAAGGACAATGGAGATGTCGGGGCCTGGTGGTTTTATGGTGGATTCTTCCCTGCTTTATTGACAGCTTTTCATCAGTACATGGGACATTGCTTTAAAGCTGTTGGCTGTTCTGGCAAGTAAGTTATGGACTTACATGCTCCATGCCAGACTTTGAGACAGAAGGGGATGAGGCAGTTACTCAGCATCTCGTAACTAGCTTACTAACTAAACTGTTAAATAAAGATGGTGGCTTTTTTCCAAAAACTGTTCCTAAATAACACCCAAAGACATTTTGGCTGCCTCTGCACTTGGTATTTCTTACAGCACATGCAATCCTTGTACCTGTTTATTTGGAGAGCTGGTCAGGATTCCTTAACAGGCGGCGCTTGACTGGAAAATTATGAAGAGGCCAACAGTGCTGCATTTCCAACTCGACCCATTTAGGATGAAGTTTCACAATTGTCTATTTTAGTAATTTTTTTTAAAATGTAGCTAAGGAAGTAACATTATCCTCCTTTGGCATAAATTTTATGTTATTTATTGCACTTAGTAAGGTTTTATACTTCATTTTACCTAGTCGTGACAAACATCCCCTTATAATCCTTATAATGCTTACCAAACAACCTTTCCAAAATTCCTTCCCTGGAGCATTTTACCAGGATCTCATTGACAAAGCCAATTGTTCTCCTGTTTGAAATAGGAATTATCTCTTTATCTTATAAAAGGCAAAGGTAACATGATGTCCAGACAAGGGATGAGTGTTAATACAGTGAGAGGCTACTTCTCTCAGGGTATATGAGGCAGGTACACGAGGGGTCCCTGCCTGGGTCCTGGGAGGAAAGCACTAGGTGTCAGCCTGAGCCCAGCTTGAGCCCAGACCAAGCGGGTAGCAACCAGTTGGGAGCCCCTATGGGGAAGGGTCCCTCCAGCACAGTGAACAAGAGGAGCTGGAGCTGCCTTCTTTCTCTCTTCCTCCTCTCCATTTCCTCACTGTTTCTTCCCACGCTTTTCCAAGTGACAGAAATTTTTCATCAAAAGGAACACCGGATTCCAAAGCTCTGCTTCCTATTTGCATTCAAAGCCACTAATGAAACTCTTTCATTATTTGAAATTTAAATGGAAATCATTTATTTATCCTCCTCCTCCAGAGAAGGAAGACCGAGAGAGAGAGCTAGAGCTGGTTTTAAGTGTCCCAAAGCTCCTCGATCTTTCTCAGGTTCATGACTTTATAGTACGAACATGATTCTATGAACATGGTGATAGTTGCTTGCCAACTAAATATTCTGTACATTGCAGGAACATTTTTCTGTGAGGGCAGATGGTGTTCAATTGATAGTCAGAATAATACATGAACAGCAGAGAAGATGTGGGTTGATTAAATAATTAGCATACTGTGACATTCTATTGCTTCACTGTAACTTAAAGCTAGGTCAAAACATTGGTCTATACTGCACCTCCCTCTCTCCTTTCTTTCTTATGGTTGCTTTTATGTTCGCTCCAAAGGAAAGTTTTAACAGAAATTAAATCCTTTCTTGGTAGCAAAATGTAAGAATTTGTTACTTGGCCCTGCATGTTGTGGAATAAAAATAATAACATAAAGGAAATGAAATTTTGCTAAATGAATTTAAGTTGCCAGGCAACCTCTCATACCCAGTGTTGGATCTACTCAAGCATTATTGTGAAAAAATGGTTTAATATGTGGCACAGATCAATGTTTAGACCAAAACAGATGATGTCAGGAAGCCAGGGCGATAAGGAATAGCAGGAGGACTGAAGGCTGGTTTTTCAGTCACCATGTCCGTTGCGTAGCTGTGCTTTCCCAGTTTGTTTGCTTGTCCACTACAAGTCTAATTGGATAATCTTGTCAACTCTACTCCTTCCTGTCCCCATGCTCTGTAATTGTACAATAGCAATAATTACAGGCAGTTTTCTGTAAACTTAAGAAAAAACACAGAAAACATGCTTCTCTCAGCAAGGATATCATTATTCACTGACTAAATACAACCCACTGAATTACTCATCCTCCTTTCTAAGTCCTGTCATCTATTCTGGGGATTTGGAGACTTTCTGTGAATAAAGATAAAAGAATTTGTCCCACTAAGAAATCACTACTCTATAAAACATTAGTGATGACTGGAAAAAGAGCAATACCTTCAGCTGCCATGTAATCACTAGCCAGGATGCAGGGAAGAAATTGCCATAGTATGTCCCAGGTTCACGTGTCTGAGACCTTGGATGGTGTTGTACCTCTACTAGGAATAAAAATGAAAGAAATGAAAGAATTTATCTGCTACCCTGTGAGTGTTAGTGACGTCTCTAGCATAGTCTTCTGGATGTGTCCAGTGCTGCAGCTGTAGTGTCTCACTATGTCCAGGGAGAGCCCCACAAAGCTGATAAACCTCATTTTCTTGTTTTGCTATGAAATTAAAGCTTTACTTGCCACTGTCTGTCTTGAAGGCGAGGGTTAAAACTTCATATTTGAGAATAATCATGGTTAAATTGATTGGGGGGGGAAATTCATGACCTCTGCTGAGGTGGGCTGACACTGTGAAGAAAGAGCAGTTGTGCTCGAGGAGCAGTTTGAGAGGATGTACCTTCTCCCTCCAGCAGCCTTCTGAAGAAAAAAGTTTAATATTTCTGTGTCAAAGTGCTGCAAACCCAAACTATATAAAAAATGCTTATGTCAATAGGTCCCCTTAGAGATTAAAATTGGAAATCAAGTTTCTTGATGTTCTTCTGCTACTTTAGAGAAAAAAATGTTCAAAAGTGATCCTAAAGCAATTCAGTAAATTTATATTAAGTTCTCTGAAAGATATTTGAATGCAAATTTTATAGATAACCATCTTTATTTTTACCAACAAGCACAAAACTGTTATAGTGTGTAGAAGTAGAGTGTCAACCGAAAGTAATATAAGAAGAAATCATGTGCTTACGAATGCGTTTTGTGAAGTAGGAAATTGCCACTTTTAATGCAAGAGGATTGATGGAGCCTTCCTCTTTTTGCTGCTCCAGGTGTGTGGTGTAAAGACAAGGTACTACTCCTGAAGACACTTCTGCCTCCCAGATTTCTGGGTGAACCTGGGTGAACCTTTATCTGGAAATTATGTTCTTTGATTCCTGCCCTGAATTTTTAGTATAATACTTGCCTCTTATGCTAAGCAGTCGCTCAGCTCTTCTAAGTGATTAAATTCTGCTGCTGAGATAAATCATTCCAGTATAGTCCCATTTATCTTACAAAATATTACATATCTTAATAAATGCATAATTTTAGGCTCTTTGGGTAATTACTGCTATTATTATTTTTTAAGTAGCTTATTAATACAACTGAGTCAGGAGATTGGAATCATTGTCAATTTATGCCCTCCCTGCTCTTGAACTGAATGACACGATGAAGAAACTGTCTTAATTTGAGTACTGAGTCCCACAGCTGCATTTCAAAGTGCAAGATATATGGGCTTAGGTCACATACCTCAGATTCATTTACTTGTCTAATTTGTAAAATGCACCTTGAGAAGCATGTTTGCTTAATGTAGAAGTGCAAAGTCAAATAAAGAGACTGGAAGACAACAAGGAATTCAAAACTGGCACCCCTTTAGCTCAGTCAGAAGCTGCATATTCACCAGATGAGTTATAGGATTAATTTTCTCTCAAATCTAATCGAAGGAAGAAAGCCAATTACATCAGATTCCTCAGCAAGAACAGGTACATCTTTTTATCTAGTTTTTAATGTTTCCAATTGTCAGCAGACAGATTGTTTGGAAACACAGCAAATCCTCCTTCCTTCTTGACCTCTGGAGGGCTTGAAAATGAGAAGTATACAGCATCTACCATTAACAGAAATAGTCCAGTTTATACCAAGATGCTTAGATGCTGATAGTGAAGGGGGCAAGCAGTGAGGACAAAGCAGATGATTTTTTTGAGAAAGTATACAGTTAGAAAATTATGTTTATGTCATTAAACTGGGATTCTGAAGGTGTGGGAGGGCTGTGGACAATCAAATTCAGCTGAAAGTCAGTGGGAGTGCTGGCATGACTAGCACACTCTAACTGATCTAGTGATGTTCGTATCAACTTCGTAACAAAGCCCAAAACAGCGACACAGAATCAGCTAGCACAACATTCCTATGAAGCTCCAGATGTAAATGACTGCACTCTCGTTGTCATAGTTTTGCATTATCAATTAAGCAAGTTTTTATAGTAAATATGAGGGGATGTCATATTAGTGGATTGTGAGGGTGTGTTAGGACTTGGCTTGAGGGACCCCTGAGACATGCAGTACTGCAGTCATAGTCGACACAGGTAAAGGGGCAGCAACAAGCCTTAAAGACCACAAATGTTTGTTATCTGAGTGTTATAAAAGTAAAGGGGCTTCATCATGCACCATGTGAAATTTAGAAAAACTATCAGTTATCATTCTTTAATCTGAAAGAATTAACTGGAAGAAAAGTTCAAAGGATGAGATTGAATAAAAACCTCACAAAGATACCACTTACAGCATACAAGAGTCCTGGCAATTTCCCATCAGTATCTTCTAGATACTGAGAAAACTTAAGTTTTAAGTAAATCTGTTTTGTTGGGAACCTGATCTTGAGATAATTACCCACAGGGAAAAAAAAGCAAAGAAATAAATGCTTGGTTTTTTTTATTTTATTGTTTTTTTAGTAAAAATTCCAACCCCATTCATTTTCCTTATAAATAAAAGCATTATTTTGAAGCTCCTGTGGGACTGGAACCCATTGATGCTTTTATACCTCTTTCCTAGTGCATACAAACTACAGTGAAAAGCAGTTAATTTTTATTTATTTTATCCACTTATATTTATTTTCTCCATCAGTTTAGAATGTTCTTGTTTAGCTCCCAGAAACATTCTGTGCTGGATAGTCTCTTATTTCCAGTTAATTGTTTGTCTGAATTATGAAGGAGAGGTTGCTGTCTCTCAATACAAACTACACTCGATGGGCAGTATCAATAAAATCTGCTAAAAGAACAAAGGCATTTTTAAGGTTGCATTCTGGATTTTGTCATCCATCTTCTGAGTTACTGAAAAGGTAAATAACGCGTATGAAGCAGATGGATGATGTACTGTGCTAAAAGATGCTGTGACTAGAAGTGCTGAAACACGAGATGCTGACTCAAAGGTGAATTTATATATACCATTATATTGTGTTTGAATTTGTTCCAATTAACGGTGGCGTAAATTTGAAAAGCTACCCTTTCTATCTGGATGAAGGAACAAAAACATCTTCAAAAACAACAATGGTTGCCTTTCTTTGGCATTGGCAAATACTATTTTTTTCCCAATTACAAATATGAAACTTCCCGGTTCCCTACATTTGTGCAATACAAAAATATTTATTAATCTCTTGCTGTGCAGGAAAGTGTTCCCCTTGCTCTCTGAATTTGCATGGGCTTCAAGAGAAGAGAATTTTGATGGTCCTGGTGATCCAATCCTGTAGGAGACCCCACCAGACAGCTATGGAGTCCCCCCAAAGGTAAACTTAATGCTCCCCAGTTGTTTGTAAGCTGCATGCAGGTCTAGTCTCCCTGAATAATTTAGAGGTGTTTTAAGTTACTCTCATTGGAAATGGCTTTCAGAAGGAGAACAAACAGTTGGACTGGTGGTGCTTGAAAAATACCCACGCTGCACCCCTGAACGTGTCTGCATTCATTCCCTCTCTGCTAGCAGGAAGAGGATAACACAAGGCATCCTTTGCATGTTTGTGCTTAATTTTGTGTTAAGTAGCAAGCAGAGGTTTATTTTAATGTAGTGGAATAGATGCACTGATGTCAAGAGGAAAGACACACTTCTTTGAGTCTGCCTTGCATTTATTGTGTTAACTTCTCTTTGGAAAATTTTCTTGAACAAAGATGGTAGGTCAGGTTTCACATCACAGTTGTACTTTATCTGTGTTTGCTTTGCTCTGTAATGCCTTTAGCCCTCCTGTTTTGTGCATTTAATTATTAATTTGGTGTTCATGTATTTTTTGACATTTAACTTGAATTTAAGATGCTAAAGCCCAGACTTTATGCTTTTTGTGATTGTGTAAAATTAAGAGAGGTGTTTCATAATGATAAACAATAAAAAAATTGATAGAGTAGCTACTTTTCCAAGATGTCATTATGAGCTTATTATTAATAACTTCAATGCAGTCTTAATCAATTTTATAAGTTTAGTTTCTTCAAACATGAAACCAGTTTCTTACATGAGTTCAGAGGACTTTTTTAAGATCTGTGAGCTTGATACAAACGCTGTGCCAGAACTAAAATGATGCTTGAACTTGCAGAGTGTGATTGAAGGAGACAGACAGGGGTTCTAGAGATAGGCACTGTCTAAAATGAAATTTTAATTGTCATACATTGTACTTACAATATTTTGCTTCAGTATCTTCAAAATGTAAGCATACAGCAATAAAAGCTTTCCCATAATAAATTTCCATCCATCTAAAAAGTTTGCTTTCTCTTTTTTCTCATTGTGATAATGAGGTTTAAAAATTATTGATGATCTAACTTGTTGATTTTCAAAAAGCCAGGACAACAAGCACATTTATTGCATGAATGAATTACCTACACAATACCTGTAGGTTTTTGTGTTCTGCATGTTTGAAAAAACTAACCCAAAGTTTCCAAGTCAGGGTAAATTGATTTCCAGAGTGTTGATTTCAACCATTAGTACCTAAAGGTGACTGAAAAAAACTCCATGTTTGTAGAGATCGGTGTGATACAAATCAAAGTAAACAGATCTATTTTGCAGGATACTTTGGGGTACTGAAAACTGTTACAGACTTTCAAGACATCAGTCCACAGAAATCAATACTTGAATATTATTGTAAGACTTGTTTATTTCTTGCTCTCCATAAACAATTTACTAGAGATCTTTTCATCTTGGGACAGCTCTATCATTAACGTTACCGTCAATGATACGCTATCACAAGGTACTGGATCTGGTAGAGTGAAAGACAAAAAAGTAAACAGCCCATGGCGTATGCCAGAACAGAGCCACCCATTAATAAATCTACTTCTTCATCTATTAATGAATCTTCAATAGGACTGGGAGAGGCCGGTGTGTTTATTACCCAGGAGAGGAAAGTTCTGGCACAATTGTATGTGTAACACAGCTAATGTGGATGTAAAGAGATAAGAAACTAAAAATCTTTCTCACAAATTCTTTCACAAGATAAACCAATGGTTTACTGGAGCCAGCATCTCCTGAGGATCTTGCCTCCTCTAGTTCTTTAATGGATTAGTTGTCCCTACGTTTTTAATTTGTAACTTAGATCAGAAGTTATAGGATGAGATAAAAAGGGAAATAGTTGAAAGGAAAGAGAGAAATTCACTTCAGAGTGAAAAATGTTTGTCTTGTGTGTAAATAATATGGTCAAGCTCTGGAGAAAAACATTCTCTGTTTTTCTGGTTTGTGTTTTAGACTTCATGACATATATTGTGTTTGGAGACAATACATAATTAATAAGATGTGTTACTGACTTGATAAATTTCTGGTGCTCTCTGTGTGTTGTTGGTAACTGAGATAAAGTGTTTAATGAAGAGCTGGGAGGTCAGAAGAGAATTAGTGACTGCTTCATTCACCCTGAGCCCACAAAAGCCAGGAATTGTATTTTCAAGTATTATTCCTGTGTGTCTGGAGAAGGTTCACTCACTTGCTGTGAGCAGCATACAGATGCAAGAGCATTCAAAGGAGACCAATACATGAATAGAGAAACCAGTACTATCTGATCAGCTGGAAAGTTAATTTCTAATTCAATAAAAAGCTTTTATCTTAGACACTTTAACTGCAGTAAACCCAGTACCTGCGAGTGATAGGTAGCCTGTGGGGGTCATATTGAATAAAATGTTCCCTGTATTACAGTGATTTAAACCTGGGACAGTGTTTGCAACATGTAATGCAAAGAAAGCTTTTTATGACAAAGTAAATGAAATGAGGGTCAGATTCAGGTATGAATAACTGTCTTATCCCAGAGGAACTGTAATGATTCTTTCAGTTATTTGCCACCATTTAATTACAAGAAGGGCTGTGTAGAATAACATGGCAGAGTATGACATTTGTAATGGAAAAATTTGATTTGTTTTCCATGGGTTCCATATGTGCAAGCTCTTCACAATAGACTTGTGCTTAGATTAGGAAGGCCATATGTCTCCTGGAAGACATGCTACTTTTTTTGGACATTGTCCTTTTATTTGTCAGAACACTTGTCTTGTGGTTTGGTAGTGGTATCCTCTATTCTACCCATCTAATCTGCATCTCTGGTCCTTGATTTGCAGGGTGCACCAGCTCCTTTCCGAGTTACTTGTTGTAAATCAAAATGCTGCGGATGTGAAGACTGGAAGACAGAGGAGTTAAAGGGAGGAGGACTGAAATGGACACCCAGGGGTTATCAGCAGAAAAAATGAGTGTGCATAATGAACAAGTAGGTTGAGGGAAGGATTTGTTACTATACCCAAAACAGTTTTCAGTGGCTTTGAGGGTAGGAACAGTGTATCGCTGCTGTCTGGGAATAGACAAAGAGAATCTTAGAAAGGATTTCTGATATATTACCTGGAGAACTGAAGCTGAAAAGCATTGATTTAAGTACTTCAGAGCTTACTTGTGATACGTGGATACATTTTTAGCATCATGTTACAAACACTGTTACCTTGTGTAGCAGAGTTGTTAGCAATTAGAAACTCATTATGGACTTCATTCTACAAATGCTGATGTTTTCTTGTGGGTGTAGTCTTTAAGCGCATTAGTGTTTTTCTGGAAGTTTTCCATTAGGAAAATATTTACAATCTTTATTCTAACATAATCAAGTGCTTTGCTTGGGAATTTTCATGGTCACTAATTAGGTTAATACTGATCATTAGAACACAAAATTAATTTCCCATAGTATTAAAATTAATCACATTTAAAACTAAATTGTGTTAGCCAACAGTGAGAATGAACAATGGCTGCATTTCTGATTACACTATCTCAAGGTCTTCTAAATAAAGCCTTCATTCATGTAATAGAGAGGGACCATGCGTGTTTCAATAACTATCAATCAGTAATTAACTAATGACAGGCTAAATAAGAATAAAGGCCGACATTCTGGAAGATGTGAGGGTAACATTTAATCATTCTTTTGGGATGCAGAGGGCATTATATATTTTGTTTCTTCTTTGCTGAACAAAAATAAGCAAGGAAGTCTGAAGAGTAAATCTCTCTCATACCCCTGTTCAACAAACGAGGTCCTCTGTGTCTGTCAATGTCCTTGTGCCATTTAGGGCATAGGACTTCCAGAGATGCCTTCTGCACCTGGGCATGGGGTGCTGCCTGGGCAGCCCTCTGCTGGAGGGTTATACCAGTTTCCACAGAAAAGGCAGTGGTGTGCCTTCTAGAGCCTTGTCAACTGCCCTGCTTTTGAGACAGAGTTTGGGCCCTGGATTGTTTCTGTTGGTTGGGTCAGGTGGATACATCCAGTGGTCTACCAGACCAAATAGGGTTAGCAAAGTTAAGTATTGTTTTTTTACTACAGTTTCTGGCCTGATCTTTTCTGATACTCCAGTTTCCTAGAACTGAGGAAAGGGGAAAAAAACTCAAAAGCCACATCTTTCTCAGGTCTTCCCTCTGAGGAAGTGGTATGAGAAAAGCTTTAGAGACTTCTCTTTGCACGTAGCCTCAATGTATGGCTCTTTCCATTGGAAGTGGAGAAATTGCTCTCTAGATTTAATAGAAAATTTAAGTAGGGTTAACCTGAATTTAAATAATTGTTCAACTATTAAATAGCTATTAGCATGTCCTATCATTTGCTGTCAGAGATATGCAAATATGTGTCACCGCATAAATTCATGAGAACAAAGACTGGAAGCCGATAATTGTTACTGTAGTTCCTCGCACCAGAGACCCAGGATGTTTTGTTCTTATATTCCAAACCACAGCGCATGCGATAGCCTCTCTGTTAGCAGCAATAAACTAAAGTATAGCAGAAGTATAAGACATATTCATCTGCATTTGCAAAGCAGATTTACCTTCTGTGATGCAAGGAATACACCCAGAATCAAAGCTCTATGGGCTTTTGTATAATTTTATAGAAATGATCTCATCCTGCTTCTTTTCAAAAATTAAAATTCAAAATTTTATTGAGCATTGAGTGGACAAGATCTTTTGGCCTGGGCTCTAGAAGGGCATCACTGTCTAAAAAAATCCCCATCTTATTACGAATAATTGCAGTCAAATGTAGCGTTATGTAACTCTTTTGCAAATGGACTCACTCTGCAAGTGCTTTAAAGTTATATATTTAACTTTGTCTTCCCAAGCTGTAAAAAGGCATCCCAATACCAGTTTCTCTTGCCTTATTGGGTTTTGAAACTAATTCCATAAAAGAACATAACCAATGATTCAAAAGAAAATGATATCTAAAGACATAGTTTCCTGTTATGTGTATTAATTACCTCTAACAAGGACTTACTATCAGGTAAGTAGTTTTTTTTCTTTTTTAGATAAACATCCATTTTAGCAGTTCTATAAAGTACTGAGCCTAGGATGAAATTCAGGAGGTAGGTCTAATCCATGACTATTTTTACATGAAGTCCTTGATTTTGAGAACACAGTCACTGTGTTGATAATAAGGTTTGATCTGTCTTTTTAAAATCACATTTCTTTGAATTTAGATTGAATTTCTTTTCTTGGTATTTATTCTTGTGCCACCAGTGTGAAAACAGAAACTGCAAGCATTGTGACAAAAGAAAAATTATTTCATTCCCCTGCAGTTTCTGTAATTACCTTCGTGTCCTTTTTTAAAACTGGTGTTCTGTAACTCCTCAGAACCAGTCCCTTCTGTGAATAGCAGTTCATGGTTCTGAAGTTCGGTGCCCACTATGGACCTTAAAACAGGACCTTAAAATGCAGTGGAAAAACTCTGACATCTCCAAGTTGTGTGGTAGCAAATAAACTAATTCTTTCTCTCCATTCATATTAATAGATTCTGCTCTCGGAGCGTAGTTCTGTTCTCTGCCCCAAGCAAAAATGGGAGTGTTTAGCAGAGGTACACTGTGTCGGTGATAAAGCCGCCCCCGATCCTTTCCCAGGTTGGGCAAAATTAGCCTAAGTACTCCTTGCACACAGCTGCAGCCTTCAGTATGCAGGAGCTTCTGCATCAGCTTCCCTTTCCCGAGAGGGGATTTTGCCAGTGGAATGACACTGGCATGGATTCATACGCCATACGCCTCCTCTCGCTTCCCACACAGTCTTTTGTACTGTCACCATGGATCAGTGTAGAAACGCAGCTTCACAGGTCAAAGCCTGGTTAGACTGTGCTGAACGTGCTTCCTAAGTGTTGTTCTCTCCCTGTCCCCAGATAGCAAAATCTATTTCTTTGGGCAAAATGTAAGCCAGATGGGATAATACGTTTGAAAGCTTGAAAGTCAAATCCTTTGAATTTTTTTTGCTTTATGATCTTAATTTATGCACATATGAAAGTGAAGTTTTTTTTTTTTCATTCTCTCCTTGTCTCTTTCCTATCCAAAGCATAAAAAAAAAAAATCAATCCTTTCCAATAAGATCTTTAAAGCTGTTTTTGAAATGAGAAATTCTGGAAAGACAACCCATGAAAAACTCTTCCAACAAACAATTTTAAACCAAACCTTTATTTTTTTCTTTCCCTTATCAGCTGTATAAGGAATACCTGTCTAAATAATGTTGATTTGTCTAGCATAGTAGGAGCAGCATGTGGTAGATCTGGCAATAAACACAGCTCTCCAGTGCTTGCCCAATTTCCCTATTGAGAAAACTATTCTTTCTCTCCCTACAGCTCCTCATCTTTTAACAGCGTGCACCTTACAGTTTCTAAAATAAAGGGTATGAGTTTTACAGAGAAGACTTTCCTTGAAAAATAAGCGTTATTCTGATTTCAGAACTGTGTTCAATCTGTGCTCGGAATCAGAGAAGGCTCCAGTGAAACAAGCATGCACCAGGAAAGCAAAGACTCCTTCCTCATGTGTTTTGGTGCCTTTGGTTACTTCAGAACAATGTGGGCACATTGAATGAAAGGCACTGACATTTTCAGAGCAAATTTTCAGATTCTGCTGCTGCTTTGCAAATGATAGTTTACTGTGGCTTCCACGGGGAACCACAAAATTAGGTTGGATTTCAACTTTAACTTGTTGGAGAACCGTGTACTGAACCTGGGAAGTAGTAGACCAAATAGACAGGGGAAAGTTAAGCTGGTGGGTTAATGTTATTGAAACAAACTTTTCCTGTAAGCAGGCTCTCATAAACAGCAAAAAGCTTGTCTAAGCTTTCCGAAATGTTACTCTTAAAGCTGAGGCAAAAGATGGAAAGCATTGGGCCAATGTTTTAAATTTGGCAACTCCATATGCAATTGAAAACAAGATATTATAGGTAAAGCCAGGCAACCAAAATAATGGGGTGCTAAAAGGCTTACCCCATAAGGTTTATTACTAAAAAAACTGTATGTTCATTCACAAGCAGTGATGGCAAATGTTTGCTTAATTCCTTTCCAGAAGCAGAAAGTTTTAGAGGGTTGGCATTTAACTGGTGTAATGGTTCAGTGTATTTTTTTATACCATGAGATATTTATGATTGGAATCACTCAGGACTGTTCTTTGCCTACTGAACATCAGCACGTAATTGCAAACTTTCTGTTCAATCACGTATTACTGGCTCTTTTAGGACACAAAGCAGTATATTATCTTTAAAAATAAATGTCTGATCATTAACTTAGAAGATAAATGACACTCATTTTGCTGATCTAACTGGTCTGATACTGTAGTAAGATGCCAGCTTGAAACAAATGCAGACTTTCAGAAGACCGTATCTTTTGTAGCAAAACCTGTGAGGGGGACTTTAGAGCACAGATCTTATTCTGCGTAAGGCTGGATTATCTCTACTCCTTTGGCCTTAACCATATCATGTGGGCACATAATTCTGCAAAAATTCCCCAATACAAATACCTGAAGACAATGTGTAGTTCAGTTAAGGACATTCAACTGTTGAAACTGTAAATCTCTCCTTAAAATTATGGAATATTTTCTGTATAAACAGGACGCTTTATCCATAGATAGCCTTGATCTCTAAGCTGTGTCCAACGGTAGGTAATCACCAGCTCAGAGTAATTGAGGTGGAGACATTCAATGACTTGCTCATGGTCATACAGCAGGTTAGTGGCAGCAGTGGGAATACCAAGTCTCATGACTTCAGTCTTGTGCTCAGTGTGTTAGATCACAGTTGTCTTATTTATATCACTGTGGTTGTCCGGGTTTTTTTCTTGTTGATGTTTTTTTTTAATCAAATGCTTGTAAATTAAGTTGCTGGCTCTAATCAGAAATGTATTTATCAGTGACTCTGGCTCACAACCAAGCACATTGTTATTTTTGCAACAGTACAGCATGTTCTTCTAATATGAAGAAAAAGTTAATCATGAGTGGCAGGAGAGCATGTCGTGACTTTGTTGTGACCAGTTGTCCTCTGTTGTGTCACCACTGCAAAAGGCAATTAGTTTCCTAATTCTCATTTGGTGCAACAAAATTTGCTTCAGTGAGCTACAATTTTAGTATGCTGATAAAAAAAGCAGAGGAGTTCTATAAAGCTGGTAACAAATGGGAAGAAATAATCCTAATGGGTACATCTTATAATTGAGGAAGAATGAGAAGACAAAAAAACCCCATTGCTTCTGCTATGTATCCTAGCTATATATTATCTTTTGATCAAGCAAGAATATTTTATGGTCTGTAACCCACCACATTGTCAGAATGTGGGATCTAACCTCTATTCGCAGTGTTTTCATGGCAGCAAAAATCTTCCACTTGAATGTTGGCTGTCTAGATTTAGACAGATTGGCCTTAACTAAGGGCCAATGAAAAGGTCTAGTAGTCCTAGTCATTTGGATGGATTAAATGATAGCACTGGTCTGTTAGATTGAACATGCTGGGTTTCTGTTTGCCTGTTTCTGGTAGCTGTGTTAACATAAAGCTGAGTGGCACTGTGCTTCCACACGACATCAGGCCCCGTATGTTATCTCCTCTTACAGTTTGTATATTAATCTATTTAATCCAAGTCTATGAATTCTTGTAATTTCTTTAATTCAGTTTGTATATTAATTCACAGTTCACAGATTGTGAATCTTATCAACTTACTTTAATAGCTAAATAAGTACTTGTTTCTAACCATATTTTAGATTACAGACATGTGAAAGAAATACCAGTGCACTTTTCATAAAAGAATATTAACCCAAGAGAACCAGACACCAGAGAAACATTGCCAAAGATGAGATCTGTTTGAAAATAAATTATCTAATGGCTTATAGAAGCAGCTTTTCCATAGAGAGAATAAACAAAGCCAAATTGCTTTTCGATGATGTCATCTTCTACGTTATGAATTGCCTGGTATCAGTGTTGTGTTACCCATACTCTGAAATATAACTTGAAATGTGTAAATTTACATCCTATAGATATGTCTTACATTTAATTAGTGTAAGAAAAAAGAGAGTCCATTGTATTTTCACAGCTGGGCAAAGTGACTACAGCACATCTAGACCATCCAGTAAGTTTATTTTAAGGGATACAGATCCCAGCTTCAGGGAAGACAGCTCCTTAGCCTCATAAGAAGCTTGTAAGCCATTTGTCACACCAAAATTCTTGCCACTGAGTGGTACAGAAAAACCTATACCACATCCCTGCACTCTACATAGTTCTCCAAAACATTTCCAGCAGACTTTTCATCCTTAATTATGTCTTTATACCATCATAACGTGCCCAATGGCACGCAGCACCTACCCACATCTCAGTAAATGCCATAAATATACACTCTGATGGACTGCATGTAGCTTTTACGTTATTTGAGACACTTTGAGTAGAAAAAAAATTATGTATACAATAATAATATGTTATGGTCACAAAAGCATTCATGAGACCAAAAAAACCTCCACAGCGTGGAGGCATCTAGGTTGTGCCAACAGATCCCAGAGCCACAGGGTGGTCCCTAGTCCTATTTTATTGAGCAATGTAGTTACAGCTTTTATATCACTGGTATTTATCGATAAAGTAAAATAAATTTAATTTCCTTACCTTGCAATATTATTGTGGGGAACAATACAATGAAGATGTAACCAAACAAACTTGATTTGTCTTTGGCCAAAATATTCTGCTATGCACCAAATGATTAATCTCATTAAGCAATTTAAATGAAGGCAAGATGCTGTTATAAACTGTAGTGATACAAATCCAATGGAATACTTTTCTCTTTTAGAGAGTCACACATGCCGCAGTTGGAAGAATATCAAAGGTGAGGCTTGGGAGAGGGTTCAAATGAAATATAGAGCCAAAGAACAACCTACCAAGGATGTTAAGTGTGCATGGAGGACAGGGAATGAAGCACACAGATGATAACCAGCAACAACAACCAATGACTTTGTGAGAACTGGCAAAGAAAATGGTGGTGGAGAATACAGCTTTCACTTGGACTACCTCTTGGACTGAAAACTACATTAGGAGCCAACAAGAACTGCCAAGGCAAAGTAATTGTGTAGATTGAGATCAGTAGTGGAGAGGTTCCAGATGCAGGGTAACCTGTGGCTGGAAAGAATGAAAAATAAGTTTAACATTGGGAAAGGACAAAGAAAGCAGAAAGTTAGAAAACACCATTATAGACAGCTGTGGTCTCATAGTCACTGAGCTGTTGCCTCATAGTTTTAGCAATATTGATATAAAAACCCCAGCACAGTAACTTGGGTTTTAGGACTTTTTTTTCAAGTTTTGGAGTGGATTCTGAGTAATTTTTCACATTTCCTTTGAATTTTCCATTGCTAATTTTTTTCAAAGGTACTTGTATATCTACCTCTCTTCAAAAAGGTGTGAGTACTAGATGGACAATTAATGCATCTGATATTAAACACTGGTTATTAATTATATATACCTTAAGCTTTTTGAAAAGCAGAGAAACTAAGATACATCTTCTTGTGAAAAATATTTAGATGACTACAGCAAATCTATGCCAAAGTCAAACTCACATCAAGCAGGAATAAAGGTTTGAAAGCTGTATAGTTAATGCATTACTGCCCCTGTCATATGTTTCTGTACATTAAAAACACACCTCATCCACTCCCCTACCAAACCAATCCTGCTCTAGATGCCATCAAGCTCTGGCAGCTCTGACTGGTGCTAGCAGCCCTGGGGGAATCATATTTACTTATCTGCTGTTCCAGGGTCAGAGCTATTTCTCCATAGACAACCTCCTTAGTTAAATGTAAGTTTGCAGTGTTTGAAATTGTTATTACCTTGGGGTATTGGTAGGATCAGAGGATAATCCAGGCTGGAAGGGAATTAAGGAGGTCAGACTAGAATATGTATTATTTTATTTCTTCTAATGGAAGAAGCTGGGTCTTGGGGAAGAAGGAAGCAGGTTAGTTAACAGTATCATAGAATGCTTTGGGTGTTAAGGGACCTTTAAAGGCCATCTAGCCCAAATCCCCTGCAGGAACAGGGACATTCTTAACTAGGTCAGGTTACTCAGAGCCCAGTCCAACCTGTCTTTGAGTGTTTCCAGGGATGGGGCCACCACTACCTGTTCCAGTATTTCACCACCTTCAATGCAAAAAATTTCTTCCTTTATTCAGTCTAAATCTACTATTCCTTAGTTTAAAATCATTGCTCCTTGTCCTGTCAGAATAGGCCTTACTAAAAAGTCTGTCCCCATCTTTCCTGCAGGCACCCTTTAAGTACAGTAAGGTTGCTATAAGGTCTTCCTGCAGCCTTCTCTTCTCTAAGCCTGTCCTTGTAGATGAGGTGCTCCAGCCCTCAGATAATTTTTGTGGCCCTTCTCTGGACCTGCTCCAATAGCTCCATGTCCTTCTTTTGTTGAGGGCCCCAGAGCTGGACACAGTACTCCAGATGAGGTCTCACCAGAGCTGAATAGAATGGCAGAACCGCCTCTCTTGACCTGCTGGCCACGCTTCTTTTGATGCAGCTCAGTTGATTTGCTTTTAAATGGCTTGTTTTTCGTACTCCAGCTGCAAACTAACCTCAGATTGGTTTGTACTGAGATTTTTTTCATAATTTTTGCCTCTGAGAAGTTTCCCATTGATGAGTACTTGCATTTCAGAAATGTATGTAGAAGATACTACTAAATAACATCTAGAATGGAAGTTGGGCAATTTTCAAAATCACATGCTTATTAAGCTAGCAAATATAAAATGGTTTTAATGAACTAATTCAATAGCTTTTTATTAATTAGCTTAAAAGATGTCGATAAAGCCCAAGTGCTTCATACAATTAATACTTTAATTTTGTGATTTACAGCTCTTCTGCAGAATTCTTAATCTTACTGTAATTATATAGAGCATTAATCTTTAAAAGAACCAGGACTATACTTTCAGTTTACATGTAATGTAATTTTTTTCATGGAAGGAACTCTTTTAACAAGGCAAGAGGAATGTTAATAAAAAATTAGTTTAGTTTCCTGAATATAACAGTGATTTCAACAATTCTGCAGGTTGTGCAGATTTTCAGTAAAAATGTTTCTTTAGATTCAGTAGTGTCATTAATGCATCAATAGAATATTTGTGGTGCATCAGAATGAATGACATTCTCGTAGTTATTTTAAAAGTAAGAACAGAACATATGTTGAGAAACAGCATTAAGAACAGCTCTGCTAAGTCTGAAAATTGGAGTAGATCATATGTTGCTGTATACCTTTGGAGTATTTGAAATAATTAAAAGGCGTGCTACAGATTCTATCACTAAAAAGAGGCATGAAATTAGATGGATGCAGCCTTTTGAACCCTTCTTACTTTTAAAATAACTTTTACAATACTACTCCTAGGGGTTAAGCCAAATGGGAAAGGATGATATCGAATACACCACAGGCTTGAACTCTAGGAAGGAGGAACGCACAAAAACTAAGTCACTGCAATTGTAAAGAAATTAAATGCAGATTATATATTCTACACAATCCTCTCAGTAGGAGCAGTTAGGGATCCCTGTTCCTTCCAGAGAGACCCTAAGAGCTCTGGCTGCGGCTACAGCCTTGTCTAGTTGCTAAGGGGACAATGTTTGTCAAGCACTCTCTTTTGTTAATAGATACTGTCATTCTTCTCTACAGAGACCAGTTTTTTTCTCCTTTACATGCAGAGCAGGTACACAAAAGTACTCTGTGCAATCCAGAAGTGCTGGCTTTGAGCTTACCGGGTTACAAGTGGGAGGATGAGAAACTAAGCAGAAGATCAGAGAGTGCCCTACAGGCAATTAAAGGGAGATGAAGAGTGAGAGCGAAGAACGCTGTTTCATGGCAACAAAAATGACTTCGTCAAGGTTAGCCAAGAACAGCAACTGTGGGTAGATTTGGCCAGGGCTAGTCAATAAAACAAGACTGGCATACGTTTTGTGAGTAACTAACACAATAAACCACTATGCGAATCTGTTATCATTTCTCCTTCCTTGTAAGGGCGATTAACTCCCTGTGCTGCCACCACCTCCTATGCATCCACCACTTTTAAGAACTACCTGGGCTACAGGGAGGTGAATCTCTTCCACTCTCATTTTCTTACTGTCAGTTGGTGAGCAATCACCTTTAAGAACTTTTTGACAGAAAACACTTTGTACTGTTCTAGCAATTTGAGATTAAAATGTTTTAGTAACCAACACAGTGACGACTTTAGCTGTGCCTCTGCATGTACTGTGGTTTTACAACTTGATGAAGTTCAGTCTCCATTCAGACAATTTGCAACCTCTCATCTCTATCAAATCAGGTCGTGGGAGCAAGGTCATTCATTTTGTGCTGGCATGAACCAAACCAGTATGCTCTGTTAGCATCCAAGATTTTGTTATTTCTAAAAATACCCCTGCAGGAGAGCTGAATCACATCTTCCCATCCCCTTCTAATATTTTAAGTATTAATAATGGAAATTGAATTTGGTTTTGTTCCATGGTATTGCTTTTGATGGATTTTTGAGGAAGAAAAAAAATAAACATGACTTTCTGAATGGCTGCTTGTTCATACTACGTATCTGCCTGTTTTTGTATAATTATTGTATGCTATGGTTTCTTTAACTAGAAATCCATAGAACTGGTCTGTAAGAAAGTACTGTGAGTCCCATACACTTGTATGCTCAGAGATTCATATGGGATACCTGTATTTAAAAAAGCAAGGGATATTTGTTGCTCATTTGTATTAAATGGTATGTTAATTTGCAAGTGTAGCTGAATATCTATCTCATTTTTCATCTTTTGCTGGAATTATGTAGGCCATTTGCTGGCCTTCAAGAATTTTAACCTGACTTCCCAAGCAAATGAGGCTCATGTGAACATACTCTTTTTATCAAATGCTTTTACCTGTCAAAGCAGAGAGAAGCTTCAGCTTTGAAATTGTTGGTCAAGTTCATCAAGATTGCAGAAATAATTACGTTCCTTCTAGTTTCATGGAAATTTATTTATGTGTAGAGGAAAGAGAATAAAATTAGTGCCCCCACTGCAAAAAAAGGGCAGGAGAATGAATCAATTATGACAATTCATCATTTATACTTTTTGTTCAGCAGATTCTTGACTATTAAAACAGTGTGTGCAAAGCTCAGGAATAATTGCAACATGTCCTGGTATTGCTGGGGATATAACAGAGGATGTAATGAGGGTGAGCTAGGGATATCACGCTGACGAGGGATGGAGATAAGTGGTGAAACACTGCACCTGCAGGAAACCCCCTCTTCATTAGCTCATCTTCTTCCATCCTCATGGATTTTGGGTTAATTTGGCACAGGATTTTTTGGTCCAGTTTTGGTTTATGATTGACGTGGATTTTTTGAGCGCACTTAATCATTGATAGGCACATTTATCTAGAATTGCACTTAACCATCCTAGCTGTTCTTCATGATGCTTTTGTTTTGGAACGATGCATGACAACGCAACAGAATAATGTTTACTTTAGTAATTTAGGCTAGTAAAGCTTTTTACAGTGTATCAATAAGAGTCACTATTTAATTTACCAACCCTGAAGTCTGCATGTGATTCATGACTGACAGAACATCATGTAGAATAATTAGGCATCAAAATTAATGACTTTATTTTATTTATGTTTTCAATTTTTATTTCTGTAGCAGATGTATTGCCCATAGATTAACAATGTAAAACTGGACAAAAATCTTTGCTCTTTGCCTCAGCTCACAGGAACTTTTCCAACTGTATCTTAGTTGGAAGTACAACTTTGTGGAGTCCCAAAATTGGCAGAAAGAAGGTGCTGCTGGAAATACCCTTTTCTAGTTTCTCAATTGTTTATTCATGAATATGAAGTTACATACTGAGTGATATCTGACCAAATAATTTGCTTTGAGAGTCAGGTTTATGATCCTTTTCCAACAAGTGCAGACTTGAGGGTAATTTCAACAAAAGGTTGAGTTTTCTAACTGGAAGATTTTCTATTGATAAAATCAAGATAGTTCTTTTAAATGTCAAAATTATGTTAAAACATAATGTGAAGTAAAAAGGCTTGAGATTAAAAGTTTTTTCTGAAATGAAAGACTTGTCTTACGCTCTTGATTTCCCTTCCCTCTCCAACAGCATTTCAGTGAAATGATTATGTTTCTGCAGAGTACCTACATCTGAATGAAATGGCAAATTCCACTGGAAAATTTACATCCAGCTGTTTGAAGCTTTCTTCCACTGTTCATTAAAAAGTGTATCCATTTTATGCACATCATGACAATTATAAAATAGCATATCTGTCTGGAATCTTAATTAGTAGATTAGTAATCTAGGACTTCAGCCTTTCTGGTTACTCATAACCTACTTTTTCCAGCCCCTCAGTTGGTCTTTTCATTCATATACGGTATGGTTTTCATATTTTCTATGTCTTCATTAGGCATAGGATCTTTAATAATTTCTGTTTTAATACTAAGTTTACGGCTAATGTGGAAGAGAAAATCCAAATTGGTTTGACATGGATCATCCCTTAAATGTTCAAAGGGTCAGTTTATAACAAGGGTCAGATAACAGAATTAGGAGGTAATCTCACATAAAATATTTGCTGATTTTGAGAAAAATCAGTGCAGAGTAATATTCAGAAAAAGCAAATACTTTTATATAATGAACACATGCTATATATAGAAACAATGGCACCAAGTTATGTAAAACAGATTTGATCTTACAATGGAATTATTTCCCAAGCTATACGTATAACTATATTATATCTCATACATTTGTAATGTTCTGTTACTGTACTTGTTTTCCCAGTAACTGAGACCATGATGATCCTTAATGTATTTATCCTTCTATGTCTCTCACACCAAAGTTTACAGCAGCTTTCCATTTTGAATTGCCAAAGCAGCTTCACATCAGCACAGTGGGAGAAACTTCTCCTGTGTAAGTAGTTTGTTGAAAACTTCAGTGCTTACAGGATAAAATCTATCCTGGAAGTGTCAGTTTGTTGTATTGCTGTCGGCAAATTTGTTGTCACAATGATGATAGTTCTTCCTTTTGACAGGAAACTGTTGAAAACCTGTGAATCATTTGTACATTACTGATTTATCACGGTTACTTAAGGTCTCGTGCTGAGCTGTAGTCATGTTTGTGTGCAGCTGTCCTCTGCAAATGGCAGACTAGAAGCACCACATGTAAATGATTTCAGCAGCATGAATTGCCCATTGGATTTAGTAGAAAGCCTCTGATACAGCCAGAACTGATCAGCTGTGCTCCTTTTATGCAGAGAATGGATGAAGCTATAGCTTATATTGATGCTATGATACCATGGGAACAAAACTAAAATACCTGAATTTTGGAAGTTTGTTCAAGATTTGTCCCTCCTGGTAACATGGAAATATAAGACTCTCATAGTGGTGGGCAGGAGTATCTCATATTTGAGTAAAGCTTTGGAATTTTAAACATGTGCTTGTGAAAGTAAAGCACATAGAACTGACTGGATTCAGCATCACTCTGAAAAGTCATGTTTTGGTTTCTCGCACTTACTTTTCATACCATCTTTATTGATATGATGTATGTTACTCTCGCCGAAAACCTGTTTTCCAATCTGAGCAAATCACTACTTTGATAGAAATTACGTGTTTCTTTTCTGTGCTTTTGAAAACCAAAAGCCTGGAGTAAGAATTCCAGTCACAATATTACTAATTTACAAACATGTATCGATTCCTCACTCTCCAAAAGAGTTTGTCCAATGATGCAAATTCCGCATCCCACTGCATTAATTGCTTACATGAATCACAGAATTGTGATGACATGAGAGGCTCTCCAAAACTTTAGATGACTTTTTTTAAATATCTCGCAAACTGAATCCTGGATTCTGTCTATGTGGATGTCTGTTCTCTGGGAAGTTTGCTGACATCAGTGGCTGGTAATTTCTGTGTACGGGGATGCTGCCAAAAGCAGGGGGAGAAATAAAAAAATGTAGAGGAGAATAATAACTCTAACTGTGTATTGAATCCACAAGAGTTTTCTTTCCTGTGAAGAAAGATGGTTATCAAGACAAATTGTACAGAGAACATCACTGCTGGAACACTTTCTAGGAACGAATAGAAAATCATTGGGGTATCTGAGGTAAATGTCAGTGCTGGTACAGAGAAATATATTTGCCATTAAGTTCTGCTGACATTTTCTCTTTTAAGAGCCTTTTTAAAGTTGCTGCTCATCTGGGCAGACATCATTCGGGCCTCATGTTTTCCAAGATGGCCATTTTGCTTCTCTGCTTTTACACTCCTCACTTTTAAGTTGCTTTTCCTACCTGAGGTGAAGGATGAAATTGAGAAAAACTTGTTTTTTTCCAAACGAGAGAACATTTCTGAAGGCTGTTAGGCTGAAGATTAATGCTTCCAGGATTTGAACATTGACTTAACGTTTTGTAGAGTGAATATATCGCTACCACAGATATTCCTCCGGACAATCTAGTGAAAAATTTCCTACATTTAGCCAGTCCATACATGTCTGTAAAATTTTGCACGTACTAAGGTCTTATTTTCCTTATAGCTCCAAATGCCAGCAAGACTTCTCTAAACAACAACAGTTATATGGACTACTCAGGACCTGAGGGGTGGAAAGAAAGAGTCAACTGAGGGTGTAGTCACAGGGGAGTGTCTACTATAGCCAAGCTTCAATGAGACAACCACCTATCCAGACCACAAGAAACACTGAAGTCAAGGCCTGCAGATCCATTAACCACTTCTCAGTTCTTCCAGTCCCTTTCAGCACTAAATTGACCTCAAGCATTTGTCAAAGATTGCTGTAAATTCGAAGGTGTCAAGCTCCTCTGAAGATATACAATGTGCTTGTGAATGGTGGTCCACATGGTGCAATGTTGTTACAGTTTTACACCTCCAAAACTAAGGGAAATCAGATGACATGCTTACAGGATGGTTAGAAACAGAAGCCAACAAATTGGAGATTTACTGTACCTTTATTCCCCACAGTATCCTAATTAATTCTCGGATGTCATCTGTCTTGTACACCGTCAGTCAGAGGTACGATGGGAGGAAAAAGAGTGTGATTGTGAAGCACACAGTATTACCTGCGCTGCAGAGCACATGGAGACTGCACGGGCAATGTTAATTGTGACATTTCCTCTCTTTCAGCTGTTTTATTTAGCAACATAAAACTTCTTTCAGCATTTTATGGGGCCTTACGGGCACTCAGCATCGTTGTACCCATATGATCACATGGAAGCCCCATGCACTTGGCTGCAGGTGCTGGGTGTGCAAAGTTCTGAAGATCATACTATCATAGAATGATTTAGGTCGGAAGAGACCTTAAAGATGATCCCTTGCCATGCGCAGAGACACCTCCGACTGGACCAGGTTGAAGGTGTTTGTGGACCCTCCAGTCTGACTGACACAGTGCTGCACTGGCTTTGTTCGCTGTTTCAACCAACGGCCCTGGGATGAAACCCCGTGGAACAGAACCATGGAGAGCGACCAATGGGAGGTGCCCAGGACAACATGGGAGGTGTCCAGGATAAGCCCCCCCAACCTCGCACCACCCAGCGCTCAGGGCAGGGGCGGGTCCTCGTGCCCGCGGGCGCCGGGGCGGGGAGCCCCCGCCGGTCCGGCCGGGCGCTGCTCGGGCACGCGCACGGGGCGGTAACGGGAGGGAGGGGGGAGGAGTCACGCGCCCCGGCGCGCTCCACCGCCCCGCCCCTCCCTCCCCGCCACCGCCCCCGCCCCCGCCCGGCCCCGCTCCTGTCTCGCAGCCCGGCAGCGCCCGGCAGCGCCTGCCTCTTCCTTGCGTGCGCTCCGCTCGGCACGGCCCACCCCGGGGATCATGGCGATTGATGGTAAGTAGGCCAATAACGGGCTCCTCTAGACCCGAAGCGTTCCCCTCCCCCCGGCTCCAGCTCCCCCTCCTCTCCCTCTCCACCCTCGGGCACAGGGAGGGGGGCGGCTCCCACCGCGGCGGGAGGTGGGAGCAGCCGGGAGGCACCGGTAACCGGGGCCGGGCCGGGCTGGGGTGGGAGCATCCTCCCCTTCTCCCTTCTCTCCTCTTCTTCTCTCCCCTCCTTTCCCTCTCCCTCCTCATCCTCCTTCCTCTCTTCTCGTCCTATCCCTCTCCCTTTTTCCTATCCCTTCTCCTCTTCTCTTCTCCCTTCTCCCCTCCTCTCCGCCTCTCCCTTTCTCCATTCTCCCTGCCCCCCTCTCCCTCCTCTATTTTCTCTCCTCTCCCTCCGTCTTCTCCTCCCGCTTCCCCCTCTCCCCTCTCCCTTTTTCCTCTCCCTTTTTCCTCTCCCTTTTTCCTCTCCCTTTTTCCTCTCCCTTTTTCCTCTCCCTTTTTCCTCTCCCTTTTTCCTCTCCCTTTTTCCTCTCCCTTTTTCCTCTCCCTTTTTCCTCTCCCTTTTTCCTCTCCCTTTTTCCTCTCCCTTTTTCCTCTCCCTTTTTCCTCTCCCTTTTTCCTCTCCCTTTTTCCTCTCCCTTTTTCCTCTCCCTTTTTCCTCTCCCTTTTTCCTCTCCCTTTTTCCTCTCCCTTTTTCCTCTCCCTTTTTCCTCTCCCTTTTTCCTCTCCCTTTTTCCTCTCCCTTTTTCCTCTCCCTTTTTCCTCTCCCTTTTTCCTCTCCCTTTTTCCTCTCCCTTTTTCCTCTCCCTTTTTCCTCTCCCCTCTCCCTTTTTCCTCTCCCCTCTCCCTTTTTCCTCTCCCCTCTCCCTTTTTCCTCTCCCCTCTCCCTTTTTCCTCTCCCCTCTCCCTTTTTCCTCTCTCCCCTCTCGCTCCCCCCCTTCTCCTGGCCCGGCGCGACGGCTGCAGTGGAGGGGCTGCTCCGTGCGCTGGGAAACCGTGAGCATCGCTGCTCCCTACTCCCGTCACCGTGCCTGGGAGCCGGGCAGGGGTAAATAATCCTGGCGCACGGTGGCCGGCATGCTTCTGCTCCCTCCTCCTTCTCCTCCTCCACCCCACCGATGCCGGGATAGCCAAGCCGTCGTTCCGTGCATAAGCCGCCCTTGTTCTGGGCGGGCGGCTCCTACCGGGGCCGGGGCTGTGCCCATCTGCCTGTGCTTGCGCAGCCTTCTCCATCCTTCCCGAAGAGACTTGACCAACTGCTTTAAAAGTAGTCGTCCCTTCTGGCCCTGAAGTCTCCGGGAGCTGATTCCCCAGGCGAGGGAGGATCCCTGCTCTCCCAGCCAGTTGCCCAGCTCCTGAGAGCTAACAGGCTGTATGGAAGCTTGTGTCCACGTATCAGGCTATTATGGAAGCTTGTTTCCACATAACAGGCTGTACGGAAGCTTGTGTCCACATAGCAGGCTGCATGGAAGCTTGTGTCTGCAGATCTTTCTAGTCATCACCTAACAAAAATGTCAATAACAGAGGAGTGAGGTGTGCTAGGCGCTTGTTGGGCTTATTTGGAGGTGGTCTTTGTAAAAAAAAAAAAAGCAGGGTTTCTGAGCTTTGTTTTGAAACCGTTCCTCTCGATTCTGAGAGAAATTTTACACATTATTAAAAATATTATCCCCAGAACTTTCTTTGCAACAGAAGAAGGTCTTCAGGTGTGCTGCTTCCTCGACTGGGTATGCTGCTTCCTCAAGCATAATGTTTCTTTCAGACAACATCTGTTGTTATAACTTAAAGAATCTAGGAACACAGTCAGGATGGGGGAAAAAACAAACCGTTCAAGCTTGTACATACAAAGCTGTACGGAAGCTTGTGTCTGCAGATCTTTCTAGTCATCACCTAACAACATCATCAACAATAGAGGAGTGAGCTGTACTAGACACTTGTTGGGTTTGTTTGGAGATCATAAAAGGCAGGACTTCTGAGCTTTATTTTGAAACCTTTCTCTTAATTCGGAGAGTAGTTTTACACATTGTTAAAAATCCTTGGAAAAAAATGAACCCCAGAACTTTGTAACAAAAGAAGGTCTTGAGATATGCTGCTTCCTAGATCAGGTGTGCTGCTTACAAGACGGAGTATGCTGCTTCCTAGACCATGATGTTTCTTTCTGACAATGTCTGTTGTTATAACTTAAAGACTCTAGGAAAACAGCGAGGGCTGGGAGAAAAACAAACTGTTCTGGTTTGTTTTGCATGTGGGATGCTTCTGTGCTGTTAGTTTCCGTGACTTAGTAATTCAGGCCTCTGTAAGGAGAACTTGCACTGCGCAAGCAAAGCTTTGTGTTCACCCTGGCTTGGAAGCTGTGTGCACTAGGAGTCTGAGTTGGCCAGCTCTAAGTTGGCCAGGTTCTTTTTTGCTGAAAAGCCCTCTTAGTATTATCAAGAAGATGATAGCAGAAATTTCTGCTGGGTCTGGAGTTTTTACATAACTCAAGCTCAGAAAAAAAAAACAGTTATGTGTCAAAAACTGTTCCCATTTTTTATTTTATGATGCAATATCCCAGAAATCTGTGAGAATTTTTAGATCTCAAAATATTCACAAAATGTGAAATTCGTGTTTAATATTTTCAGAGGATTTAGAGTGTTACTTCTTAGAAGTTGAAGCAAATACTCATGAGTGAATTAAGCAATCTAGCCTTTGAAAAGAATGCAACACTTCTCATTGGTGCCAGACTTCAGAGTAGCCCAACTGTCTTGTAAACACTTACAGGAAATGGCCAAAATGGGAGGTAAGCTCTTGAGAAAACTGGGTGCATAGTGAGGCGGGATAAAAAAAAATACAGTCATAAAAGTAATTTGCTATATTTTGATTTAGTACTCTTCCTGAAGACAAGTAATACAAATGTATTTTTCCACTATAGTCTATAGCACACATGCAACATCTTTTTCTTTCAACTGAGTAGCTGATTGCTGTAGATTTTTTAGTAAATATTACGATTTTTTCCTCACCTTGGTGTTCTCAGCCTCCTGTTTGTGCAGCAATACCTTGATTTGACCATGCTGTTTAGCGGTACTGTTTCCTGGCCAAAAATGTTTAAAAATATGAGTTTGAATTATTAGCATGAATACTAACTCTTGAAGTCAAAATCAAACCATAGGTCTTCTAGTCCAAAGTGTCAAAATACCAAATTTATATTGTGTCCCAGTAAATATGTAAATGTTTTTAATCAAGGAAACAGAGAAAATACTTTGCTCGGTTTTAAAGACACTGCGGTTGTCCAGATTATTTTTTTTTGTTAAAGGCATTGGAAATAAGCAGTATTGAAAACTTCTGATTGAAGAATAAATATAGAATAAATCAAAACTCCTTCAAAGAAGGGCATGTACAATTATGTGTGAAATGTGAACAAAATTGAAAGAGCTCAAATTGAAATAGGATTTGTTAGCTGCAAGGTTTTAAGTGCTTTTGGCTGTTCTTAAAAATATGTAAAATTAAAAATACTGTTTCCAGTATCACTTTGTAAGCATACCAGTTTACATAGGTTCTAGCACCACTAAATCCCAAAGTTTTTGTGCAAGTGTTAGAGAGAACATTGCCATGGCTAATGACCATTGTTATTTTGGTCAATGACGATACTTCATTACTTTTTTTGTGTTATGATAACTGACAGACTTTTAAAAGACAAGCATTCTTTGTGTGAACAAGTTCAAAGCCCTAATTTACTGATTGTGGGAATTGTGAACAAGTTCAAAGCCCTAATTTACTGATTGTGGGAACAATTACATCTTTTTCTTTGGAAACTTAATGTCATGTTGAAACCTTCTTTTTTATTTCTTTATAAAGACATCAAGTATATAGTTCTGCAGGGGTCAGGCAGTCTCAGATTTGTGAGGAAACACCAAAGGGCAACCCTGTTGAAAAAGTTTTGGCTCAAATGAGATTAAGGAATTGTATTTACACTTCTTACGTCTTTATAGTTCTCTTCCAAAGCAAAATTAGTTTTAGTATTAAGTAGGAGCTCTATTTTTGAAGTTGCAGTTATTTATCACTTAATATTTCCACTTTTTCATAGGGAAAGGTTGAATTAATTTAATACAGAGAGTATTTAAACAGGGAGAATGGCAAATATGGTAGAAAGTAAGATCAAGCTGAAAGCAGTAGTAAGTCTGAGATTAAGATTCTCTCAGCTGTAGCTGCCCAGACCTGGGGTCTTGTGGTAGTTTGATGAGACTGGAAAGCAAGAGAGTTGAGGAATCACTTCTGAGAATCCTTGAGCATTGCCATGGTAATATTCCTCTTGGCAGCTCTAATTTGATTTCTTTATACTGCTCTCTTTTGATAAGCAGCAAAACTTTGACACCTACCTTAAGAGTTCTGTTGAAGTCTGGGTGAGGAGCAATTGAAATCTGTCGTGGTTTAACTGGCGGTGGGAGGTGAGTGAGCAAGTGGCTCTCTGGTGCTTAGTTGCTGGCTGGGGTTAAACACAAAATCACTTTGCAGTTGCATGGAGGAGGGAAAATGAATGTAAAGGTTGCAGTGGGGTGTTATGTTACCTAAGGCAGAATTACGTATCTTGTGTATACTTATGCATCTACTTCTAACAGGTTTTTGGGCTGCACTTGAACATACTGTAACATGGTATAGGCTATACAGAAGTGTATGCTTCTCAAGGAAGGGAATACTTTTAGAGATGAACCTTTTCAGTTTGAGTTAATTATTTTTTAATTTAAACTATTTCCTGTGGTTTCCATTTTAAAGAGTTTAGTGTTAAGAACTGAGAAGTAGTATTAAACAGAATAATGAACCGTATGGGACAAAGGAATCTAGTAGCGAAGAATGAATTACAGGGTGGTGCTGTCATCTAGATAAGTTGTTGCAAAAGAAATGAGACTGATGAATATATCTTCTCATAATTTTCCCCTGTGGTCCTACCAATGTAGCACTTGCTCTTCCTCAAGTAGTATGCCAAGGTGCTCTTTGTGTATCTAGGCTTGTAAATGCCTTTAATTTTGTTCCTAAATCTCCTGAATGTCTCTAAAGTGTTCTGAGCATTCTCATGGTTCTGACAAGATTGTCCCTCCCTCTCTTTCCTCGCCTGCCAGCTGTTCGGTTGGGAGCAGGCAGCTGGAGGTGTGTGTGCTGTCCATGGATTTGTCAGCTGCTTGGCTGTCCCTGTGTTTGGTGGGGTAGTGTTTGTGTTGTATTTGGCTGCTGAATTTTATGAAACGTTAAACATGAGAAATATTAAGTTCTTAAAACTTTCTGTCAATTTTGGCTGAAATTAGCTAGTGAATTTGTAATCAATAGAAGGATGGGGCAGGAAATGAACTGTTGAATTATATAAACCTCATTTCCTTGAGAAACAAACCCAAAATTTACTAAATGAACCTTCTTTTTGTTTATAGGTATAAGAAGAGAGAGGATTTAGAGGGCTGTATCATATAGTTTACCTGATAACTATGCCTACCTGATAATTTCCAGAATCCAGAAAGGAAAACAAAAGAGCAATAAGCTGTGTACAGTTCTTAGATAGGACTGCCATATGTGTGGCTCATGGGTTGAATCTGACCTAGAGAACAGTTTTACCTCGACTTCCAAGTTACCTGGGGTATTCAGGTGTCACTGCAGCACGTACTAGAAGGCCATAAGGTGACATAGACATCCTCAAGCTAGTGCTGACCTGCATTGACAGTAGTGCCTCTGAATCCGTGTTGGTGTAGCCAGGACAGAGGTTGAGCAGCAGCAGCAATATTAAATAAAACCTAACCATAAGAAACTGTATTTTGTACATATGCCCACTTTTAAAAGCATTTGTTAAATGGGGGGGTCAGTCAAATGTCAAGGTATCAGATTTAATCAGCCACACAGAATCTGTTTAATGCTGTCTTTTGCTTATTCACTGTCTGTAGTGGAAACTGTGCAGTGAGTGTTACCTGGTATTAATTTTTTTTATAGTCATTGTAAGGGTGATTCCCTGCATAATTTGCTGATGACAGTAAAACCTTATGCCATATGCAAAATTACCATTTTCCAGGTTGGATTTGTATTTCTCCATCATTGCTGTAGTGTTGTGGATCTGTTGAAATAAAGCGTGCTGTTAGATCTTTATCGCCTTTTAGGTAATAGTGAACTACTTTAAAAAAAACAACCCAAATCTAACCCCTAATGCTCTGCAGACTTCTTTTTGACAAGCTTACTGTGGGCTGAGATGAAACTATCATACTTGATATAAGAACAGTTGATGCGTTCAGAGGGAAATTCTCCTTGAATTCTGTTTATTTTTAATGCATAGCATTTTTACAAATTGGAACCCTTGGCATTCAAGATGGGCTTGCAAGAAAGCAAACACACAGTCACTACCCAGATAAAAATGTTGGCTTATATTACTGCCCATGGAATACAGGGGATCTATAAGAGACGAAAGAGTCTTGCTGTCTTCTTAACTGATTCATGTATTCTTCTTCCAGCTTTTGTAATGAATGATGAGAGAGTTCCACAGCTTATACTCCCAGGCTTTTTCCTGACTACTGTCAGCTTTTGAACTGCATGAGGCAAAGGTCCTGTGTTGCATATAAAACTAAACGTGCCCCTGGGGACTGAAGTGGATTTCAAGTTAGTGTTTCATCTTTGCACTTGCTACAAAAGAGCCTACAGGAAAGCTGGGCAGTCTGGTGTCCCTGCCCATGGCAGGGGAGCTGGAGCTGGGTGGTCTTTAAGGTCCCTTCTAATTCAAGCCATTCTATGATTCTATGATAATTTTTAAATATTTAACTCTTGGAGGTGGGAGGTGTTTTCTGATTTGTGTGTAAGTCTGTCTGTAGAGTGTGATGCAGAAACTTTGGCATGGTTTTAAAAGTTAATTTTAAGACAGCAAATTAGTGTTGAGTTTATGAACTAAAAGGTCACATTCTGCAGAGGAACAAGAGGAACATATTCTTTGATGATAAAAGTGGTAGGTTTAGTATGATTGACATGTATCTTACAGGTATTTTTGTTTTGTAGTCTAAAATAAGCAGTTTTACTACTAACTGGGATCTTTTGAAATACAAATTCTTCGTAGTAATTTCCCTTTATATCACAAACTTACTGTTTTATCTGAAATATAAGAAATCCAGTTACTGACACTATTTGTGAGTATGTTTTCCTCACAATCCCTTTGAGTGACTGAAATTTTTGAAGTACACACTTTTCAAATGAATTATACACACAAGTCCTTAGGTCATTAATCATTAAAAAAATGAAATATTTCTCAGCTCACTTACTGATGTGAAACTTTGCTGTAGAGGGATGTTTCGCAGATGTTAACAAAAAATTATAGGAATTAGCTAAAAGTCATACTAATTTTTCATCCCTTTTTTGCTACCTACTTTTGTTGTTGACATCTTCCTTTTTATTTTCAGAACCTTTGATATAAATGTACATTGTTTGGCAATGTATATTTAATCTTGTTATTTGCAGTGGAGTAACTTCTGATAGCTGTTGGTTCTCTTTCTGTTCTCATTTAAAACAGTATCCGTAGGTTTTGTATCAGTTTTGAACCGTTTATACTCGATGTTTCTGTTACTAGTTACATTTACTGTATCTCATCATTTACGCTAGTAAGACTTATCTGAAGAAGTATGTGACTGAGAAAAAGGTAAAATAAAGAACTCAACTGATCTTTTCTTAGTGCTAATTATATTTCAGTTGTTGGAAAATTGGAGAATGAAAAGTATCTTGTCATTCTGGGTAGAAAGGAAGCTAAGATAATATTATTTTCATGATGGGGGGAAAGTCCCTGAGAAACTCTCTGCTTTATGACATAGTCATCTTAGAAAAGCTGTGCTATCTACATTTCTTCTTGGTATCTTGCTTTTTAGTTTGCTTTTTCACTACTCCCAAGCATTCAACTTTAAGCATTTCTTTTTTTTACATATGCAATATTATTTGGGGACTGAAATTGTAATAAGAGTACTAAAGGAAGTCAGAGGTAGTATTAAACCATAGGTGAGGATGGGTTAATGAATGTGTCTAACCGTTTCAGGAAAAGTACCATACTACTGCTGCCAGCTGTAGAGTTGCTGTTCTGTGGTCTTTTCATCTTTGTTTTTGTTTCCTTTGCAGTTAGCTGTCTGTTCATCTATAACCAGATTCTTCCTTAAGACAAGTTCATGGTATGAGGCAATTTTTCAAGGAGTAGATTTGTTGGTATCCTTTTATTGTAGTTGTCTTTTATTCTAAATTTGCAGTACGTTATATGAAACAGCTTAAAAAAGAATGGGTTTCCTGAGTATCTTGGATAGCATTAACAGTGTGTTAGGCTTTTTCACTTGAATCCCACTTTATGTTTCTACAGCCTTTGCTGCACAGCGTGGTTGTTTCTTTCTCACTTGATAATCCTGTGTGCATGAGGCAGATGGCCAGCCTTACCTGGGATCTGTAGATTGACTATGACTGTATTCGATGTGGTGTTGCAGAGCAGGAGTGAAGGAACTCTGCTGAAATGCACGTCCCTTGCCATTGCTGTGCGTGAGCAGCACAGTTAGTCCTCTGAAATTTGACAGGGTGGGTGCTTGAGGACTGTAATGAATGCTGTGCACCTCACCTTGTTGATACTATTCATCTGTGTGGTGCTGTTGTTCTGTGGTGGAATTTCATGGATTTGTCAAGGGAAAAAAGTGTCTAATGTTAAGTGAATGTTTGTTGAATGTAGTCCAAATTTTTGCAAATGATAATTAAAAGACAATCCTCAGCAGGGAAGTAATTTATCCTGTAAAAAACTTTGTCCCGAGTTATACCTGATGACAAAGGCTTCTGTGATATGGTATGATGTTCTGCTGCAGCTACTAACATGAATTTATTGCTGAGCTGAAGAAAAAGGTATTTTATTGGCACCACAGTATTGGTGCTGGAACTGAGACTGTGTGACATGTTTGTTGAAAGGGTGGAACACACCCATGCTGAGTTTGTGGGTGGTACCAGATAGGGGAGCAACTAATATGCTGGAGAGCAAGGCTGCTCTATGGCAGGTTCTCAGCAAGTTGAAAGAATGGGCTGAAGGAAACCGCATGAGCTTCAGAAAAGACAAATTAAAAGTCCAAGTCCGTGGTGCACTTCAAGCTCCAAACAGACTGACCAGGAGCAACTCTGCACAAAAGACCCTGAGGGACCTGATGAGCAGCAGATTGAATGTGGACCAGTCATGTGCCTGTGCTGCACTGTAGACTGACCCTGTATCCAGCTTTGTTAAAACTGGAGACAGTCCAGCAGAGTGCTGCTAAGCTGGTGGGGGACTGAGGTACATGGCACATGAGGTGATTCTTTGGAGGTGGTTTTGAAGTCTGGGTACACCTAAAGGGGACTTTTATTGTAGCCTTGCACTATATAAGGAGGTCTAAGAAGTGGAGATGGGTTCTTCAGGTATGCAGTGAAAGCACATGAGGCAATGTGCGTGAGGTAGAACAAAGGAAATCTTGGTGGCTATAAGGAAGAAATGCTCACAGTGAGGGGTTGACACCCCCCACCTTCCCCTTGGAACCAGTAGTGCCTGTAGAGGTCATAGAATCTCAGTCCTTGCAGGACTTGGTTGGATGAGACTCAGAGGAACCTTCTATAAAGGTGGTCCTGTGCTCTTGAAGTCTCTTAGAGCGTCAGAGGTCATTCCCAACCTAAATCACTCTATGATAATGCCTGTGTTAAATTTCCTAGCCAATTATTTTCAGCACCTAGCAGTGGAGTTTCAGCTGAAGTTTAAACATAGCAGAACTTTGAATTTTGAATAGTACTAGACATTAGAAAGACATAAAATTTTATCGTTTAATCAATACAAAACTCAGGTGGTGCTTTGTCTTCTTTGATGTACAACTTTTCATCTTTTTAGTGTAATAGTCATCTTGGGAAATAGAAGCGGGATACAAAATCTCTGTCTTAAATTGAGAAAATTAAATTTCATCAGGTGTTTCATCTGTCTCTAAAACATCTGACCATTCTGTTTGTGCTAACTGAATGATTTAGATTTTAGGGACATGAGGTGTTTGTTCTTGCTCTAGAAAATTCAAATGTTTGTTGAATATGCAGTTCTAAAATTGCTTCATCTTTCATTATTTCTCATTTTATTTCCATTGTCTGAAATTATGAAAAGCTTTGTGTCCCCATGTGGGTTTTTTGTGCTCTCAGATTACATTTTGGACTATTATATAGTTTTATATGAAAATTCACTTAAACTGTTAAATAGGATATCATGTTTATAGTCAAGATAAATAAAATTAATAATTTGTATCTAAATACAATTTCATTTTAATTATAAAAATATGGTGATCTATCATTATAGTTGCTATAAGGTAGCATTTAAAGGCTGTAAAATTCAAGAAGGTCATAACGCTGAGCCTCGGGGATTTGTGGGCTAACTGACACAAAAGCAGTCTTTTCAGACTGAATTACTGTCATTCAAAACAGTTTGGTTTATTTCAGTGAACAGGTTATTCAAAGCTGAGGGACTTCTTAGGAGTTGGAAGGACAGAAAAACTTGTGTTTATTTGTTAATCTATGAGTCAAAGCAAGGTGTCAATAGTATATTACTTCCACAGTCTTGAAGTGCTCTAGGGAAAAGAAGTATCTGCCTAGGTCACTTGAGGATAATATTTCATATTTTTAATAAATTGGTTAATTTAAAATACAGAAATGCTTTTTCAACTTCATTTTCAAAACATGTGGGTCACTTGATGTATTTTTATTTGTGTTGTTTTCCATCCAAAAGCAATTTGGAAAAAGAGTAGCAGATTAATCACTTATTAAATAAGAATTATCGTTCAGCATTTTCTAACAAAGTACAAAGTAAAAAATTAAAATCCCGAATGAATGCATGTTAAATTGTATGGATTTATGATATGACCTGGCCTTGTGGTTAATAAAAAATAACATAAGAAATAATGGAAAGGCTTTTTGTGGAATGTCATCATATTTTAGGATCTCTGTGATTGAAAAAAGAGATCTATCTTTAGAAAACAATAGGTAGCAATGCAAAATACAAACCTAAAATCAGTATTTTGTGATGAGATTTCAAGCTGATTGATTTAACTGAGGGCAGTATATAATTAAAATCTAATGCTGCTCACTGTTTTTATCTCGGTCATTTCTAGGTGAATGTTTTCATCTGTCTAGCATCTGTAATGAAAAATTCTTTTTTTTTTTTTAATCAGAAATTTTTATTCTTTCTTCACTGCTGAACTTAGGTCTATGGGAAAAAGAAAATCTAGAGAGAAGAGTTTTGGTCACTCTTTTAAGTACTCTTTTGTAGTCTGAAGGTGATGGCAGTGACTTTAAAGAACATTGTAATCTTCTCCCAATGTTTGTTTTTTTTTAAAAAAAGTCTTGTGGTCCTAAATCCAGATTTTTTCTAAGTTAGTTTTTATTATATTTTCTTTCCAAAATGTTTTCTGAATTAAAGTGATATTGGCCAGCTTCTAGAATGCATTGAAAAGAGTGAGTTACTGTTATTGTAACTGGGTTTTGTAATGGTGATGGCTATACAAAACTCATGGGTTCATCAGTCTCACTGATACTTGATTTCTCATTCAAGAATATCTTTGAGGATTTTGTTTTATTTTACGGAATATAAAAAAAAGTATGTTGACATAAAATGAGGATTCTTTTTAACTTCACATCTCACAGACATTTAATTTTATTTTAGAAGGTATGTTTTACTCTATTTTTTGGGTCCCTTTTATCCTTTTCCCTCTAATATATACATTTTCTACAGTTATTTCTTTAAAATGTAAATTTAATGATGAATACAAGTATGTTCTTACAACTTTTAGAACATCACCTGTTAGTGTTATCAGTTATGAGTTTTAAATATTAGCTGATACTATAATATCCTTTACTATACAGCATAATTCCTTTCTTATGGAATAAAGCAGAATAATAAGTGCTATGTAATGTGTTCCTACAATTTTGAGACTGACAGAATTCTGTTATCTGAAGCTTGTTTTAGAGTGTTGTGAAATGTTTGGAGCCCTGCAGTGATTAATGCATATGGAGTAGCTGTTTTGTGGGATTTCTGAACTGTGTTTTGTATTTTCATGAGGTTGCAGAGAACTGGGTATGAAAACATAGGCAGGCCCTTTTAGTTCTGGATTCATATACATGCAGTCCTTTGTTGTCAGTGGAAAAAGGCTTAGTGGGCACTGGGGCATGGTTAAGATATGCCATAGCTTGGTGTGTCTTGGAATGTTAAGGCTTGACTGCAGGGCGTATCATTCTGAAGTATACTTAGTTAAAAGGGAAGAGGATCATGAATACTGTAAGTGTATTCAATATAAACTAATTGTAATTACAAAAATCAACCCTTCTTATGATTTCTAGATACCATGAAAAGCATCATCAGTTTATAACTGCCTGTTCCTCTTCTCTCAAGGCCTAGCAATAGCTTGTTTCATGTCCCATCCTGTATCACTCGTTTTTGTTTCAACTTGGCCAACTGAATATATTCTCCTTCCTTTGTGGATTCCTTCATTGTCCTCGCTAGGTATATTATGTGTTGGTGTTTTCTTTACTCCTGTAGTTCTAACAATAAAATGTATTTATTAAAATGTATACTAAAGCTTAATGTTTCTAGCAACAATTTTGTTATTCTCAAGTAAATGTCTCATATTCTGTACATCTGGGTTTTTTTAATTAAAAAAAAACCTCTTAAGGAGAAATTCTGAGTAAATCCAGCCTTTAGTAATAGGCTTTCTCTTTTTTAACTACGGAAGATAATCATAACATTATTTTGGCGTTCTGTTATGTTGCAGATGTTCTTGATGTTTTGAGAATTCTTCTGTACATGGCAGTTCCCTCAGAACAGGAAATTATGTTGTATGCTTGGGAAATATTAGTGTGGCTTCAGTTAATTTGCTCCTGTTTGTAATTCTATCTGTGTATATCTATGTAAGACTCTTCAAAATGCACTAACGTTAGCAATAATAAGCCAAAGATGCATTTATTGTTTTCTCCAAAGGATATAATATGTAGATTGAAAACTTGTTAAATCAATGTTTTGCATTTTTAGTAAATGACATGGTTTTACAGCTTTTCCTCTTACACTGTTTAGAAGCCTTATTCAGAAGCCAAATACATTTTATTTGTTAATATTTTCTAATTATTTATTTCCACTTAGGTGGAGAACGAACTTGTGGTGTACACGAGCTAATCTGCATTAGAAAAGGTAAGCAACGATTTGTGAAAGTGAACTTCTTAGCTTGTGAATAGTACTGGTGAAAAATCCGCTTCATAATGTCACCATCTTAAAGTTTTCTGCATCTTTTGTGCAGAATATTTTGATCCTGACGCTGTCAATGAAAAAAAAAATAAAATCAAATATGAAATTCAAAAAGAAAACTTGAATTTTCTCAAGAAAAAATGTGTTCTTACAGTATTTGCTGAGTTATTAATACAGGAATGTTTTTAATATTCAGCTGTGATAGGAAGCCACAAACACTTTGATCTTTTCCTTATCCAGATATTTGTAGGATGATTTGATTTTCAGTAGGAGTTGTGAGGGTATTTTAGGCAACTGATGTGATACACTGGCAATCTCTTCATGTGTTTTCAGTTGAGAACCTAATGATGCAAACTTCTTTGAAAACAACTGTAACGGTAATGAAACCACTATTTGATAGAGCATGAAACAGAGCTGTGCTCAAGAGGACTTTCATAGGGACAGCTCAGTTGATCTAATGACTAAATACAGCACCATTTTCTGTCCCCTTTGGCAGCTCTGCACCCCTTTCTGCGGCACTGCTGTTGAGTCTCTGTCTCAAAGGAAAAAAGGAAAGGAGTAAGAAAGTTGGGTGGGAAAGGAGGAGGGCTACAAGATACCTGATAGCTGAGTGTTAGACTGGCTCGATAGTATTGTCAAACCACATCATACTTGGTAGGAGTAAATTTTGTTTGACCTCTGAATACAGCTTGGTTTCCATTACATTCACTTAAAAATTTTAGTAAAATCAAGTGTTCTTGAAACGTTTACTTAATATCACCTAACCTCAGCCTTAATTCTGCTGGTTAAGGTGAAAAATAGCTTTAAGTTCACAAGTCACCTTTTCCAAGTATCTAATAAAAGAATAATTGCATGGTATGTGTGGTTTGACGGCATTGTAATTAAAAACAACTTTCTGATATTTTAAACCGTGAATAATTTTATTCTTGATTTTTTTTTTTTGTTATTTATTTCTCATTTCGGGGGAGGTTACCTTTTGTTTCTATGTTTTGGTGGGTTTTTTTTTAAAAAACTTCTTTATTGCTGTATTGTTGTTATTCCATTGATGAATAAGTTGGTACACACAGTGTTCTGTATTCCTTCTGTAACAGGCTCTGTTTTTGTTTCATGAATTATGAAACTCATTGGAAATTTAGGAAGCCTACTGATAAGGTTTCAAAATCTATTAATCTTGCTAATCCCTATTTATTTCAGGGTACTGTACTGATTTTAAGAAAAACAAGTTTTCTGCATTCTTGGAGGCAGTGCTGTATGGTTTTCAATGTTATTTCTGGGAGGCTAAATTGCAGAAAAATGTTTTTTTGAGGGTCTATATAATATTTGAATATTAGACTCCAGGCTCTGTGATATTATGATATTATCAACATTAATAACAGTTGCATGGAACCTGTGTTTTAGCATTGGTGGTTATAAATTAACGTAGGCATAAGTGTAATTAAAAGAGAAGTATCCTCTTAGTCCATGTATACGTGCAATATGTGGGATTCCTTTTTTCTTCATATGAGTTCCTGTATGTGTTCTAACCTGGCGTGCCCCTACGTCCAGCCACATAGCGTGTGGAGTGGGTGCGTTCTTGTCTGTCCTCTCTTCCTACTTAAGGTGTATGTGTAAAAGCAGAAAGTGTTTGGCATTATACAGGCAAATCTTCTGGTCATGTAGTGTTTTGCTTACCTTATATAAGACTTTACATCATCTGATATGCATTCGAGATGTTTTTGTTGTCTGACTAATGGCCAGACTGTTAAGGATTGCTTCATTTGCCAGTTGTCCAGGCCTGCCTGTTTGCCAGGATCAGAGTGCACGCTCAAGATCTGTACTGACATCCTCAGAATAAGAGGACCCTTCCTATACTGAGAATCCCTGGCTGCCAGCAGTCTGGAGCTGATCAGACCTTCCAGCTCTATCTGTAGTGCCAGTAGCTACTCATTTCAAGCTTATACAGAATCGATCTGAAAATCGATCTGGCATAGAGGTCTTTGCTTCACCACCTCTTGACTATGCTGTGAAAGCCAAGTCTTTTCTGGTCCATGAGCTCACTGTGGAAGTTTGATGGGCAAATTAAGTATTCACATTGGCATATGGATAATTCCCTGTAGTCTTGCCTGATGCTAAGTAAGTTTGTGCTGATCCCCTCTTCTTTTTCACCAGTACCTGTGTGCCTGTAGCTCCAGGGGAGTACAACCTGGCACTCCTAGCACTCACTTGCTCTTTTTCACTGAACGATAGCAGTGGGGCTTTGAGTTAGTGGTGTTTGGTAAAATGGTACTGCATTTGCTATTTGCCTGCAAGTTTCCGATGCTTTCTGCCAGGTGATGGTAGGTTACTGTGCCTTCTGGGTGACTGTAGTTACAGTGCCCATGTGGAATCTCTGAAAAAAGAAGAGCCAGCATAAGCAACTAGAGTTCTTAAAGATGTCCAGTGTATATTTGTGATTTCCTTGTCTATCTGTCTTTCACCTAGTCCTTCCAAGTACATTGTTGCTGAGAAGCAACTAATATGATAACAAGCAATGTTCGGTCTTACTTATCCTGTACTGAATAGGGAAAAGGGAAAAGCAAGTAAGTAAGCAAGCATGTCTTCTATGAATAATGCAAAAGAAAACTTTCCAGTTTCAAGTGATGGAGGTAATAAGAACTTACATGGGGATTATATGACTTAAAGAACACCTGTTGCTGGGGGTTAATTCTTCTTTCTGGTTAGAAAAGTAGCCCATTCCTTCACTGTCTTTTTCTTGCCTGCCCATTCATTTTTGCTAGGAAAATTGGAGCCTTGGAGTATTAGACGATGAAGTTTGGAAAGGAACCAGAAAGGTCTGCTATGTGCGACCAGACCATTTAGCTCAAATTATTTAACGGAAAATTCTTGTCTATATATGAAAACATAACTGGAAAACCACACCCGAAGCTTAAAAAGGAAATGTCTGCTCTAAGAATGTTCCGCTGTTACAATGAAAATAATTTGAAACCTTGCTGTTCTTTTTTTTAAGTTTTGCATTTCTCAAATTAGCCAAAACCATAGAGGATCTTTTTAGGTTTGTTAACCTCAATTTTTAGGTATATTTTAGGAAAAATGTGTTTTCATTTAAAAACATAGTTTAAGCATCTTTGATGTTAACAATGCTTCCACTGCAATAAATAAAACTGATTTGGTTTGTAGACTTATTTTTAGCTTTCTAAGACTCAAAGATTTGCAAGTATTTGGTTATAATGTTTATTGAATATCTTGAGATTATCTGAGTTCTAGTGTAAATATTATACCAATACAGTATCAACACAGAACTCCGATCTGCTAACCAAGGGTGTAGCAACTGTCTAGGAGAGGGCCTGCTTCCATGTCGCATAATTTTGTTATAGCTTCAGAGTTGCCCCAGATACTGTGCTGTGTCCACTGTAGTCTGCACAAGAAGGTTTACAGTGTGTTTTATAATATTTTGCTTTTAGCAGATGCAGATTCTTCTAAAAAATATATGAAAAGAGCTGGCCAGGAGTAAGAAGACTGATAGGCTTTTCTGGAAAGCTTTAGAAGCTAATTTGTATGTATTTTTAAAAAGAGGCTTTGAAATGTGTAAGTACAGGGAGAGTTTGTCCTAAAAATGCATGTATTTTGTGCAGTTGTGTAACATCTAATAGCTGCAAAATACAGAACAAATCACTTTGCAGGTATAGGAAAGAGCTTTAAAGAAATATGATCAGCTATTACAGAAGTTTGATAATACAGCACTCAAATTTATAACTCCTGTACTTAACATACTTAAGTGGTTGAACTGTTTGTGTGATTTTGTATTTCCACATTGTTCAATTCTGGAGATTGGAATATTTTGCTTTTATTATAAATGAACTTATTCTTTACTTCTATTATTTAATGCAGCTTTATTTTATGTACACACACATTCAAATTCTTATTTCTCTGACAATATGAATTGAAGATTTGGCTAAGGAAAGAAGAGTACTGCTTAGTTTAGTTAGTAGTGACAGCGTCATTTCATTTAGTCACACAGTTAAAGGTTTGGCTTTTGACTGGCTCCTTTGATAATGCAGATGGTTTTGAGCGAGTCCTGATAATTACATTAAGTTGTTCCTTTGGTTATTTGCTATTGACTAAAAGAATTTGAGGAAGGTAAGATCAGACTTCAGAAGAATGTGTCTTTTTTGGCTGTGTAGGCCACTGTAGCAAGGCTAATGCCCTGACTTGGAATTGCCTTTTGTTAGATATTCTAATATTTTAATTAAAGCTGATTTCAGATTCTGTTTGTACAGATTGGACAGACTTGTCATGAATGTTTGCGTTATTGAGCTGTAACTGAAGAAACTCCGTCTTTAATGTATCCTGATATGTATAATACTCACAGTGTGATGTGGAAGTTACATTAAAGCAGAAAATGCATGTCTCTTTAACCTTTCAGTATTCATTTGTTTATTTTTGAAGTAATGGTAAGTGCTGCTCCTAACTCAGCAATGCGTTTTGTATTTAATTCACGGAAACATAGACTGAGTACCTGAGCAAAGTTTGAGTTGTGCAGATTTTTTTAAAATGATTTTTTAAGTCGTTTTTTCTTTTGCGAGATGTTCTCTTCTTTCTTTTGTCGTGGCAGTCTTGCAAACAAAGGATATTATTCAGCAAACTGCCTTTGTGACTAATAATGGAACAGAAATTCTCTTTAATATGCAAAAGAAAGAAGTTGCAGGAAGACAATATCTTTGGATGACAATGAAAAATGTCACTTTTAATAATAATTGTGAAAAGATAAGAAGGTATGAATTTTCGTTTTATCAGAAGTGTATTTTAAGTAGAACTATGTCCTCGTTAATGTTCTGGTCAACTATCTTTACCATTTGCATATAACTGAATGTTAAGTTTCCAACTACATTTAGTTCAAATGGAAAAAAATTGTATCTATTAATGAGTTTCATTTTACAATTAGAAACATTATTTTATTGCAAGTCAACTGCATCTCATATTCACATTATATTACTGTTTTTATGATAGTCTACACAAAGTGCCTCTGAAAAAGAAGAAAAATATTTTCCCCTTTTCTCTTTTTTGTCATCCAGTTGATATAACTTCTTGTTCTTTGTCAAGAGAAAGGTGATACCACAGATTGTAGCAAACTTGTTTAAGTTAGAGAACCTCACATTAGCGTAAAACATTATAAATACATGTTCTTCCTACTCATTTAATGGTTCAGATGTGGATAGTACAAAGCAAAGTGCATTTTTCCTTTTTACAGGGATAAGAATAAAAATTCTTTATTAAAAAGTATGTACAATTAAAGCTACTTTTATAGTATATGCAGCAAATAGTAATTAATCTGTTCATATTTGTGGACTAGTTAATCTTAAATGGACAAATACATATTTTTTTCTGGACTAGAAGGAATTTTATGTCTTTTATCCAATGAATACTAAACAATAGATCTGGGAGATATTACAAAAGTATGGCTACATATTAAAAATGAAAGTAGTAACGTTAGAATTAACGATACCAGAATATATACTAAATTTTGCACTCTGTTGGAAGGCTAATCTGTATTTATGCATTTTGGATTAGGGAATATTTAATATGAAGTAAATATTTTTCTTTGAGATGGCTGATGACCATATAGGAAGCAAAATAATATTTCTGTGTGTACTCCTGTGTTTGGAGTCTTCTGGAAAGCAGGATCTACTGGGGTCACACTACCTTTCCTTCCATAGCGAGTTTTGTGGCGTTTCTTGACTTAAAATGTTCATATAATCATTTTTACTGCACAGTACTTTGCTATATATCCTAGTTAATCACCGTGTTGTTCAGAAATCTGGATCCTGGATTGTCTCACACTTTCTGTTAATTGTAGTGGCTGATTGGAAAAATGTGGTTTTAAAAGATTTTTATTACATAGATTACTTTATTCCCCAGTGGTGGAGAGCTTCTTAGTAGCAGCTATGGACTTCTAAACTGCAAGTCTCTAGACCCCTGCAGGTCTTTAATAATTTTTCACTGGGAGTATTATTTGAGAGTGCCATTGAAAATCTATAATCACTGCTGTTCTCTTACCCACTGTGTGGAGAATCCAGTCTTCTAAAATGCAGTGTAATTGCAACAGATTATTTGGATTTGGAGGTAATCAAGATGATTCCATGATCTATGTCTGTTCCGAGTTGCAGCGCAACGTTCCCTTTGCTGTTTCTTTTCACAGATTTCTGCTGTGAGATACTACTTAACAGGAGATGAATTCCGTGTTAGAGAGAAAAGACATTCAGGAACTGGCAAATCAGCAGGGGTGGCAGGCTGACAGCTTCCTCAGCCTGTAAGGATTTAGGAATTAAGAGATTTCTGTCAAAAGTTTAAATCTTCATCTCAGAGTATGGCTTCTGTTATTTGTAAATTCTTTCTTAGAGCAGTGATATTTATGAGCCCAGGGTCCTCTTTCCTATAATTAAATTTATCTTCAAAAGTCAGTTTCAGTATGATATTTTAAAAGAAAGGGAAAGGAATCATGTAAATGACAAACTGCAGAGGCAGTACAGTAGTTGATACAAATATTTTTTTGCAGTTATGTATGTGATTAGATAACTTCCTGAACCAAATCTGTAATTTATTAAGTATATTGAATTCTATTTGATGTAAATATTTAGTCAAGTAATTTAATTGCCCATAATAAAACCAAATAAATTTAATTTTTTAATTAAAATACTTCCTCGGTTTTCTTCCTGTTTGAAGGAAGTCTGGAACCTAGATGTTAAAACATTTTTTTTCTTATTAGTCCTTGTAATTAGATGTTAAGAAAATGAGGGGGAATGTCCTGATCCATCTCTGTAGCAGTGCACATTATCCTTCAGCCAGTGTGAAGTGACCTAAACCAAACAATGAAAAAGTTGCTCCTATTCCTGATGACTTTCCAGTGGAATAAAAGTGACACTGGAATTAGACCAGTGTAGCTCTTGTGATATAGTAGTTACAGTACTTTTTTTTCATGTAAACAGACACATTTGTTTTCTACTTAATGATAGGTGTATGACATTTTTTATAAATTAACCTTTAAATCTCATTATGTATCACTTCAAATAATGCAAGTTTTCTGTTTTCCCCAATATTATTTTGAAAGGTTTAAGAATAGAGTTTTTAAAGGGCACTGTTATTCCAGATAGAAAGTTAAAAAAGCACTTTCATCCTGATTTCATTCTGTCAGTATTTTAGAACTTCTGAAAGGTTCGTGTTTCTTATTTAGGAAATGCTCTTTTCAGTTCTACATTGAAATTCAATTGTCATTTCATGTTTATGTCCTTTTAAAATTGTACGTCATTCAGGGTAATACGCTGGATATAGGTGTTTAAAGTGTTGAAAAAACATGTAGCTCGTCTTGCATGTGCTTGTAATTTGTGCCAGAGAGTGAATAAACTTACTGTATAACAAAATGAAAGATCCAGGAGAAGAAAAATGTGGGGAGGAGCATCATAAGACTAGCGGAATAGCGTGTATTTAACATAGTAAGCTCACAAATGTAGCCATTAGTAATAGGCTAAGTTAGGAAGTCTGTGCTGCAGAAGAAAGCCAAAATAAAAGTTTGAATTGAAGGGGGCAGCATCTTTATACAGAGAAAAATAAGTTTTTAATATTACCTAAATGTAGCTAAAAAATTAAAACCATTAATATATGAAATGTAATTGCATGTTTTAAGTTGAGCTACAATACTTTTTCTGATGGTTTTGCAAAGCGTAGACGAAATAGATACATTTGTAGAAAGGAATTACATAATTCTAATGCTTTGTATGACGGAAGAAAGATGAGTACAAAATAAAGTAGGAAGCATAGGAAATATGTTTAGAATTCTGTCTTTCGACACATTAATAAAATGTCTAGAGGGAATTCACAGTACATTTTCTGTCATTGATTTCTAGCAGAAGCATCAGCTGGTCAATTTTTGTGCTACAGTTGCTTCTGTTTTTTTTTTTTATGGGAAAGTATTATAATAGTAAAGTCAGCTGCCACATAGATTGTATCTTGCTGTAAAATAGTTCCAGTAGTCAAGAATTTAAGACTTTAAACACAACACTAGATAAAATATTGCCCCCCTGTAGGTGTAGCATTTTACCTGAGTAAATTTGGTTCTATTTATTCACTTGGGATTGTTTTTTTAGCTACTCCAGCAAACAGGAAGATAATAATTCTGCTAAATTATTGTGAAATTTGTGTGCTGAGTTTACCTTGACAACTAAAAGCTGTTCAGAAAGAACACGAAATCTTAGGTAGACTTCAAGTTCGGTTACTGACATTTGGAGAAGAGGCCATCCTATGTAATTAGTCTCAAAAGAAAAAATTATTTACATATAAACTGACACATATGAAAGTACAGCTGGTATTCCTCTTCAGTAAGTAGTCATACCAAAGTATTTTGCTCCCAAACTGATTTTGAGGTATGGAGGGTTTTGTTTATTCCTATTATGACATGAGCTGTCTGTGAGAAATAAATATGTGCTCTTTAGAGATAAATAATTCAAGCATGGAGAAAAGGCAGTCAAGGCATGAATCTTTTTTTATGGTTCAGTAACCTGCTCAGCTTTCTGAAAATATGTTAATTTCTCGTCCAAGTCAGAAAGTTGGTATGAAGTACCAAGCAGTGGTCAATAGCATTTGAATGAAAGTATTTTAAGTATTTTTGAACTGGATGGCACAGGTTATTTTCATGTAATGTCAGGATGTAATGGTATAAAAGCTAGTAACAATGAATAGTTCTTCTTCAAAACTATATATAAATCAGCTGTTTATTTAAAAGAATTTAGAAGTTAAAATATCTTAGATGAAGTTTAAAAAGAAAGTTTAGAAATTAAGAACAGTCTTACCTTTTTAATTTCAAATATTTTTGTGCTAGGATATTAGAGGTAATTGTGGTTCTTTGGATCATATACCTAGTTACCTAATTTGTGCACAGAAGAGATAGTATTGCATTTGTAAATGAATAATTAAAACAACACTAAGGTAACAATGTGGCCTTGTACATTACTGGCTGAGTAAGTAGTATGATGTGTGATATGAGAGCTGCAAAAATAATTAATTGGATATTCAATATAGTTGTGTGGATGGTTTAGATACATATTAAAAACATTAAATGCTTTTAAATTTAATGTTAAAAACATTAAATGCTTTTTAATGTGATTGAGGGTATCTGTTGTTATGGTGATATTTATTTGAAGATGGCATTATTTTCTGAAGATTTTGAAACATCTTTTGGCAAAGAAAAATTGTTAAGTAAGAAAATTCTTATTTGAGAAAGACATGGTAATTTTCTGTGTTTTGGTAATTCTAAATCTAGTGATGCTAATAATAAAAGTATATTAAAGTGATGTTGGTGCAATCCTTCTGTAATAAGTAATACCTTTCTATACTATTTCCACAGCGAACAGTTCAATTAGTCTTCATGACTTCGTAGTGTCATTTGTTCGTTTAGTATTTCTGAAACTGTGTTGTATTATTATGAATTTCAAATATTCATTGTTGTTTTTCTTAAGAAATGAGGATAATTCTGAAGTTCATAAAATTAGGACATTTGAATTGGAAAAATGACTATGAGAAAGTATTGCTTTTTTACTGGTTTGTGATTGTAGAAGGAACCACTGGGAACCTCTGAGAGTTTTAAAAATGCTTTTCATGGTGCAATTAATGCCATGATACAATTTATGGCAGTGTGTTTTGAATCAAAATAATTCTGGTGCTGAATGTGGCACAGATATATTTTACATGCAAAAAAGCGTATTTCTTTTTTTTACCTGTCTACGGAGTATAACTGCTCGACACTTTGACTGTGAGAAACTAATTGAAGGATTAATGTGATGTATAAGTCCTTTATTCATATGTGGGAATATGTACACATTTACATGTGGAATATTGAAGTACAATTTTATTTGAGGGCTTTTTCCTGGTAATGGTAGTACAGTAAAGGACTTCAACTTGATAATATACTTAATCTGTGAACAAGCATTGAAAGATTCTTTACATGGATGCAAATTGATATGGAAATACAATTTTCAAGTCTGTATTCACACCGGAATACATAAATAGTTAATTAGTCTTGCTACAGGTAAAGTTTCATTCTTTTTGTAAGGTATCAGCCAATGTTTTTTTTTTTCACTCCAGAAAGATGTGTCATCAGATACTGAGTTTTCAGAGACAGCTATACAGTTTGCATACAGTGCCTTTTTTAACTAATTAGTACCCCAAAACTATGGTGTTTCCAAGTTACTTTTAGGGTTCATATGTGAAATACTTAAAAGTGCACTTCTTCCTGAAGATATTGTGCAGTCCTATTAAAAATAAACATTCACTCTTCTTTCTGTGAATCACAGAGTGATTGGAATTCAGTTCAGTCTCCTGCGCAAAGCATTGTTGACGCTGAATTCAGGCAAATTTGTTTAGGACAGCCTCCTCCAATAACAAAGCAATAGTCATCATAGATAAAGGTCTATGATCCCGTTATCTGTTTAGTCTTCCTAATCTGTCTTTTTCACATCTCTTCACTTTCCAACTTGTTCTGTGTACTCCATCCCGATGTTGCACCTTCTTCATAACTCGTACATCCCATTTCCTCACTGAATGTCATCACATTGTGCCTAATTGCCACCTTTCACTTCACTCTCACTTCTGTTGGTCCCTGTATCCTGGTGAATCACAGTCTTTTCTTCCTGCGTTTTCTACCACTGCCTCTGTTCTTGATAGGCATTTATTGAAGAATTTCTGCTCTTGGCCCAGTCTCTAGTCTCATTTGAGCCAGGATCTATAATTCAGAGAAAACTAGATGTTGTTCCAATAGCCCCCAACATTCTCAGTTATCCATATGCAGTCTTGGGAGAGGAGGGAGCATGCTGACTGCCAGCAGAACCTTGGGAGATTTCATCTCTTAAACTTTGAGGTCAAAAATGAATATATACAAACTGAGGCTTTAGTCAAATCTCAGAGCTTTCCCATATTTAGGAAGATTCCATCAAAATGGTAAATGGATGCCTGACAAATGCTAAAGAGCCCTTGTTGCATGCCAAATTTTTGTGCTAAATCAAGGCTTTAAAAACAAAAATAGTCACCAATATAGCAATATTTTTTTTTTCTTCGACTCATTCTTGATCACGGCTTAACTGTCTTTTTTTGAACTTAAACACAAAGAAAAGCCCTTCAGTGTGAGGCAGAGCTGCCATAAACTTCAGCAATAACAAGGGATTGTAATTGCATTATGAAGAGCTCCAAATGAAAGAAATATCAGAAAATCACGATACGATGTGCAACCAAGGTCTTTTGTGAGCAAAGGGATTTTTTTCTATTTCATGATAATGAAAATATTAAAATAAAAAATAGCTTACTTTCCTCTCTGATCCAGAATGCAATTCCACTTTTCTCACCTTGTTGCACTGCTTGATGAAGCAGGACACCTAATCCTGAAGGGCTGATGGGGAAATCTTTAACTCTGTGGGTATTTGTATTTCTGGAACGGAAAATACCACGTGCCTGCTCCTCCCTATTGCACCGTTTGCCTAGCTTTGTCTCCAGTTCTTCAGAAGACAGTATTCCCAACTTAACACAGCTGAGAGTTGCTCATGTTTTTCTAAACTTTTCTGGGATGATCTAATAAAACAACAAAAAAATTCACTCAAGTTTTATATTAACTAAATAGAGGTTCTAGCTTAATTGAGGTTTCTGTTTCATCCTTTTGGAACTTCTTTGGTTGCCATTCTGGTATTTCTTTAGTAATTTTGTCAGAGTGGGTGGTTTTAAGTTATTGACAGGTTCCTTTTTATTTGAAAGTTTTCAGGGTTCTAGCACAATGCTTTATGATCTGTTCTGGTCAGAGGTATAAAGTGAAGCAAAAATAGTTTTCAGAATTCGAAATAGGCCTGAATGCCTAGCTCAAAACAGATGTACAAGTCTGACAAATTCCTTTTAGATGATGGAAGGTGCATTTCTTTTGATCTTTCTTTTCCATTTTTTTAAACCACACCTGTATAATTACTTAAGAATAACACCACAAACACAAATATTCCCTGCCATCCTGAAAAAGAAACTGAGAAGATTGTTGAACTGTGTGTTTCTCAGTCAGCACTTTTATATAGATGCATGAGCCCGGATTTAAAAAGGGCATATGTACACTCGGAGCATAATTTAATTTGGAAGGCTCCTGGGAATGTAATTCCCAGTTCAGCCCACTGCTCAGAGCAAGGCTAACATCGAAGCTGGAGTCTATAACTGATCTAGGCAATCTATTCCAGTGATTAACCCCTCATATTCTGGAAGTTTTTTCCACCATCTCCAACTGGAATTTTCCTTTTTGGCACTTCAGGCTGTTGCCTCTTGTCCTTCTGTATTGCGTCTCTGAGAATGCAGAGTATGTTGCTAGTTTTAATTTAATCTCACTCCTTTTTATGTAGTGAAAGGTGTTGCCACACAACATTAAACTCCTAAAGTACAGTGCCAAGATCTCGGCAAATGGAATTCATAAATTTGATAAATCTTCATAAATCTTATGTAAATAGAAAAAAAATAATCCCCCAATAATGGGATTTATGGTAGTGAGTAGAGGGACACTTGGAGTCCAGCAAAATCAGGGCAGATTAAAGAGATATGTGAAATCCTAGCTTTCATCCTGATAATGCAGCCATGTTCAGCCCTTAAAGATGCACCTCTCTGTGTTCAGGCCACAAAAAACACTCTGAGTGCCAATGTGCCTGTTGTCTCAAGGTCTTACTCTCCCTCTTTAGAATGCAGATTTAAAACATAACTGATATAAGGGGCTATAATGTTTATTAATTGATCAGCACACTACTAGTAAACAAATTAACAGATTAATTAACTAAAAATATGTCACACTTAATCACTCTTGCCGTGCCGTAACACTTTACATCATTGTCAATTGCATGCAATTATTGAGTACTCTCGCTTTATTCTTATAAATTGCACCCAAATATTATTGAATTATAGTTCTAAAACTCTTCACTTTAACCTCCCACACTACTTACTGACAAATTTGCAGTTCTGTCACTCTCTTAACTTCTCACATAAAGTCTTTCAGATGTAGACCCAGTGGTGAATCCATTGGGTTGCCCAAGAGGCTTCCCTCTGGCATCCTGGCAGCCTTGGTTAATAAAGCAGGTCAGCTTCATTATAGTCTGTGGGCATCTATGTTCCTTCTGTCAAAAGATCTACCCTCCCTTGAACTACTTTAATAACTTGTTCATTATTTCCTACTTTTCTAGACCCTTTTTTCTGCCTTTTTGTATCCTTTTCTCTGCCCACTCTCCTTTCAAATAAATAAACTGTCCTTTAATTACTCTTTCCCAACTGCTCTGATTTGCTAATTTCCATTCCCAGACTTCTCATTTCTAAAATCATGTCTCAGGTAATCATGGCCTTAAATGGTATTGCTGATGTTGTTACTTAGGTACTGATGGACTAGCAAGATTCTACCCCTGCCAAGGATGCCCTATACTCCCTTTCAGTTAATAGCAATTGCATTTTATTTATATGATGAAATTTAACAGTATTAAACATTAGATCAAATTTAAATGGTGTTTTGTTAGTTATATCTTGCATCTATATTTGGAACTTTAGTATTATTTATTAATCATAAATCCTGATCAATGTTATAATTTTATGAGGTTTTTTTTTTACAGGATTATTAAAATGCATTTCTTTCTGTTTCTTCTAGTATCTCCTGAAGCTGTTGGATTCCTTTCTGCTGTTGGGGTGTTCATTATTCTCATGTTGCTACTTTTCCTTTATATTAATAAGAAGATGTGTTTTGAAAATGTAAGTGGTTTCTCAGATCTCGATTCAGGATACACTACAAGAAAAAATTCACAAGATAAACTTTGTAAGTATCTGAGAAATGGTGTATTAAACTTAATTATAAGAATGCACATTTTTACAAGGATATGTAGAAATACACAAAAAATCTCTGTATTCAAGTGACGAAAACACAGAATGTTGACCTTTTGTGACTATGCAGTATGTGGAAACAAAGAAACCTTTGTATTCACAAGCCACACAAATTAAACAGCTGTATAACCAAACAGTCGACATTTACTAATGGAAGATATTTCTCTTTCAGTATGAGAATAATCTTGAATGTAATTTAAACATTCCATAATTGTTTATAATTAAATCTTCTCAAGTAAATTTGTGAATGGGATTATTGGGTTTTCACTCAGCCTATTAAAATCCTTCATCGACCTTTGGGAGAATGTTTTGCATTTAGTCAACTGGAAAATAAGTTTAAAGAAGTAAAACATTAGAAATGAAAGATGTCTTTTCTGACTAACAAATTATTTCTACGCTTTTTTAATAGAACAAGTTCTTTAAGGATGGTGTGCAAAAAAAAAAAAATTACACCTCAGAAAAGATAGTGAGGGTTGGTAAAATAACCGCTTTCTACTACTGGGCTTTGTTAGCTGACTGGAGGGGAAGAGAGAGGTACCAGAGAACAGACTGGGAAATTTGAGAGATATGCTTCCCCTCTACCTCTTTAGAAGGTGTTGCTAAATTTTTATTTTGATTTTTTTTTTTGAGTCAGAAAAAAGTTCTCCGCCCTTGGAAATTAAGTCTGTCATGTTAACTTTCTTTCTGCTACAAAATAAGTCATCATGTTCCAAAATACCTTACCTTATGTAAAAGACAACAGATATTTTGGGGTGAAGAAGTCTCTATGATTTATGTTTTTGTGCAGTTATTATGTTAAAAGCTTGTTGTAGTGTGACACTGAAGAAAGGATATAATTTACATGTCTCACAACTTCTTCTTTGCAGGGTAGAATAAAAAAATGTTTTTGAAAATAATGAATTTTATTATGGCTAGTTGATGCTGCACTCAATGAAAGACTATGGTTTTGCTCGTTGATTGTGCATTCATTTCAAGTTATTTACTTAGCTGCTTTCTTGTTATTTTAAATGCACATTGAATAGCAAGAGCAACACTGCAACTTAGACTGGTAAATGTATTGAGTTTGAGATAGCAAAAGCAAACAGCTCTGAAATTAGAGAAATTGAGTTGATCTAGTTGTGAAACGCAAGACCTTTCTGTGTTAGAGGTTGCTGCGGAATAGTTTGGACAAATGGCGTTTTTCAGAAACCTCCAGCAAAATCTGAGCCTTCCGTCTGTGTCCTCTCTGGTGGACACACTTAGCAGTGCTGTGGAGGATCTGACCAGTGTTGTTGGAGAAGTTGGCTACAGTGTAGCTGATTCAGTAACAGAACAAGTAACCAGCATGATAAATGGCCTCCGCGCTGAAGATGAAAGCTCCAAAATACAGAATGAGAAACCCGGGCAGGGGGGAGAGGAGCGTGCACCATCGTTAGCTCATTCTCAGGAAATTAATGTGAAAGAGAAGAGAGGTATTGCGGAACATAAAGAGACTCATTATTCTAATCCGTTAGGTTTTGTAAAAAAGGGTACAGGTCAAGATGGAGAATCTGACTATGTCGTGGACAAAATCCAGTGCCAGTTAAAAGGCAGAGATAGTAATAATCATTTAAGTGACTCAGATGTACCTCAGGATTTGAAGAATGTAGGAAGAGCTTTCAAAAAGGAAGCAGTAGGAGGCAATGAATGTTTTGTAAATGATAAGTTCTTGAAGGAGAGTAACCTGAAAAATAATAAATTTACAATGGCGCAGTCTGTTGAGGAACAAGATAATTGCTTATGTGCAGCGTCAGACAATTTTAAGAATCACTTGCGTAGAAAAATCAAACCATGGTCACCTGACGTTCATTCTAAGGATTCTGAAGACGTGCATAGTATGAAGGCTTTCCAAGATATAGAAACAAAACTTGTTGAAGTACAGAAACAAAAATTATCAGACTCTAGCCTGAAGAAAGCACACAATGACCATCCCAGCTGTATTAATGAATTCAAAGAAAAGAAATCCAAAGCCTCTTTTGACAGAAAAGGAAAATCTATATCAAAGGATGAAGGCAATGCGTCAGCTACAACTGCAAAAGCAATTAGAAAGAAAAACTCAGAGAAATCAGAATATTCAAGAGAGCTATGTAATAAGAAGACAGCAGGAAAAGGTGAGGAGTCCATCAATGAACTGCGTTTCTGTGTTCTTCAACCTTTCCTGAAGCTTGTGATACTTCCTACTTTTTTCCACCTAATTTACACTTCCAATAACTGTATTTCCTGTGGGTGAAAGTAGGTCTATGTTGCCAGTGCTTCATTCTTTAATTATATTGATACTTCTTGGAAGCTAATTATTTGTTAAGATATAACTTAAAATAACTGAATAATAAATAACCTTTCCTATGTTCTACCTTTTCTTTTCCTATATACAGTTTTTCTTACTCTCTCTATAGTGCCTGGTGTGGTTTCTGTTGAAAATGATGAATTATTTAATACTGGAAATTAACATCTGTTCTGTGAAAGTGGCTTTCATTTTGTCTATTTTAAAAGCATTGCATAAAACGTGATAAGATGATAAAGAAAAAAAAAGAACTGCTGTTATGTTTACATTATAGTAGAACTTCAGAATGTGTTTGTGGGATAATTAAGACAATAATTTCAAGACAAAAAACTCAGCGGCAACTAGGTGATTTTAAGTACATAAAGAACTGAATGAGGCTTGTCTTAAAAAAAGTTGTAGTCTTACAAAGAAAACCTGTGTTTTGTTGATATGGATGCTGTATGTGCCATCTTCAACATCCAATCTTAAACAATATGACAATAGAATTGCAACCATAGTTTGTGAGTAAGAGGTAAAATCTTGTGATTTTACACAATTGTTTTGCAGGCTTTGTAGTGTATTTTTAGAAAGCAGCGTAGGCTTTTCTGGAGATGCTGTTTCTGTAGATAAATGAGTTATTTCGTAATAGAAATCAGATGATTTTAATTTGGGGGGTTTTTTTCAGTGTGTGTGTTTTCCCCTAACTGAAAATTTCAGTTATTTATTTTGTTGGGTTTTGGATGTTTGTTGTTTAAGTTTTGATTTTTTTTTTTTCATTTTATTTAGGATGTCGTTTCCATGTTTGTGTGATAAACTGTGATCTTACAATTATTTTTCTCTACCAGAAATGGCATTTTAGGTCCCATAATAAACAATTAATATCTTTCAATATGACCTGTGTTAGCCAAATAAAGGAAAGGTTTTAATAAGAACATGAATTCTTTCAGGCAAGTTTCCAACTAACACTTAAAAATCAAAGGCAAGGAGCGGTAAAAAACCTGAGGATTTTTTGTATATTTAGGAAGCTATTTTTTCCCAAGGAACTGAATTGTTCATTTAAAAAAATGTTTAAGTGCATAGCTAATGAGGTTTTTAAGTCCTCTGATGAAGTCTCATGTTGTGACTTCTAATAATAGCTTGTGTCCTTTTTATTTTTCTTTTGTGCTAGGAATTGGAGAAGAAAATACCTGGTATCACTGAGAACTTCTGGGTGCTTACAAATGTCAGTGTATTATTAGAGGCATAACTTCGAACACTGCTTTCAAACATGTTGCTACCATGTTTTATACTATTCCGTTCTTTATAATTTATGCAGTCTGATTAATGAACCTAATTTCATATTTGTGAATACATTTCACGTAATGATAAATAATGCATCTAATATTGAAGTCTGGCACTATATGTTAGTTCTGGCATGCCCTGCTTTTATTACAGTTGTGGAAATCTGTAGAACTTTCCTATGTGTGAGATTTCAACCTGTTGAGGGCCATATGAGGTGCAAAATTTTACGCTATGTGCCAGCAAAGCAGGCTCCTTTTTCTGGGCAACCTCTTGCAATCAGTCTGCTAGCAAGAATATATCTTGTTTGGTGTGATATTCTCAGTAAGTGACCAGTGAAATCGAACTTGCTTTAGAGCCATCCATGCAATGGAACTGAATCTGTCACACTTGAATTGAAATTGATAGCCTGGAGCTGAAAGATCTAGTTGCTCATTAGCAGTCTTTTTCCTACAAATACTAAGTTAAGATTACATGCACGTTGCATGTAGAGCTCGTAGCACCATCTGCAGTTAAGGTTTCCTGACATTTTCCATTTCAAGACCTTATTTTCAGGTGCTTGTAACTGTGTGCCAGATTTGAGATATTTGAGAAGAAATTTCATGTACTTTCTCTCTGAGATATTTTTCTTTTAAGCTATGGTTTAAAATCTTTAGCGATTCCCAGGAATAGAGCAAGGGAAAACATGTTGGTTGTCTGTGCAAAAAATAAGTACATTTCCCATCTGCTTCACTAAGATGCTTTGTCACCTTTTTAGATTGGTATATGTACTTGAAATGGGGGAGAGCACTTTTTCCATGTCAGAGGTGCCTATATTCTTCTATGGAAGCACACATAAGTTTGACCAAATTGCACATCTTTGCCTTTGGAAAAGGAATAATGACTATTTCTTACAATTTACTACTTAAATTCACTGATCATCCCATTCACACTCAGTTGCTTCATTGTAGGGGAAGAAGGATAGAGCAGGTCTTATCCTGCTTCTGATACTTATGGCTGAAGGAAACTGGAAGTTACAACAAAAGAATTGTGAATAAACGTGACTTATGTGAGGACAGAAAACTTCCTGAACAAATGTGACACAATGGAAGTGGTAGAATGGGATTTGAAGTAGGGTGAGTGACAGCTACAGAGAGAACTGACAATATTATACAAAGGTGGAGGGACTTAGGGTGCAAGACTCTTACATGAGTAGTTGATTATATGCAAGTAAAGAGAAGATAAGATAGAGGCAATCCTCGTAAGAGGCCAGAACTGGATGCTTGGAGCAGGAACCTGGAGTGTGGAGCTGGTAGACAGAACAGGGTGAGAGTCTACTTGTGTAAATGTAACTTTGCAAAAGATGCCTTTCCTAAACTTGAAGTACAGGCTTTTCTATGTGAGTACCAGGGAAAAATAAACCTCAAAAGGAAGCGATTTTACTTACCTACTCTAGAGGCTTACCTAAAAGTGGGAAGGAGGGACCTCTGTAGTATGAAAGACAAACTCTTGACTGTAAAGGATGCCTAGGTGGCTGGCATAGGTTGACTTACTTAAATTTTAAATAGCTGAATTTTGGGTAAGCTGACCCCCCTCCGTTAGTTGGAATACCCAGACAGAGGAGTGAGACTGGCTGAGCATGAAGACAAAGGCTAATGGAAGCGGGAATGCAGAGCTAGAAGGTAGGCATAAAATCAAGGAGGGGAGAAGTGATTGAGCATGGATGAATAGCATGTTAGACAATATTCCCTTGCAGAATCAGGAGTGGAAAACCAGCATTATGGGCATCTTGGAGTTCTGCCGGTAAATGGAAATGCATTGGCAAATCATATACCAGTGGTTTGCTTTCTGAGTAGTGGTGATGCTGACCTTTATTGAATTTGAATAAACTCTTTAAATTCCTATTAGATTTTAAGGTCTGCAGAACCTGTGTATGGCATGTTGTTTGGACAGAATCCATTTGAGGTTTGGAAGAGAGAGGAGGAAGCTTTTCTTTCGCAGAAATAAAAATGCAGCTGAATCTTTGACTTGTGGGAGGAAGTCACACCTGAGATGTATTTGGAAAAAGCTGGCCACAAGAGTGGGCATTGTAGAGGAAGTAGTGTAAAAGAATTAACTAGATGGATTCTTCTGTGCAGTTCTTGCTGTTTCCAGATGTCTTCAGTGAGAATCTACATTAATTTCAGTTATTGAACAAGGGGCTGTAAAATTGTGCATGCAAACATCTTACATCTTCTGCTAGAATTTTCCTGTTTGTTTTGTGAGTTTAAATACTACTGAAATATCCTAAGATGATTTTGTTTTAAGCTTCTCTTTGTGAATCAGTTTCATTTCTATGTTATACTTCATGCTCACAGCGAAAATCAACTGAGAACGGAGGATCAGGAGGTGGACTTTTGATATGTTAGATATCCAAATGTAATATTGCAGCAGTCTTTGATTTGGATTTACTTTAAATGAATTATTTTGTGCATTTTATTACTTAATGAAGGGTTTTAAGAACTTCAGTGTGTGCTGCCAGAAAATGGATCCATTTGCTGCTGAATAGGTTTTGGAATTTTGGAAGAGGTTAATGATCTTTCAATTTTTCTAGAAAATCAAAATTATAAAATCACATAATACTTATAATTATAAGATTGTATTTTTAAAAGTTACAGAAATTTTAATTGAAATACCTTAAATATCTTCAGTGATAACCTTTTATGGTTATTTTATTGTATTCTATTTTGAGCTGTAGTCGATTTGCTTTATTTTATTCAAACAGACAACTCTTATATGAGTAAAGACCAGCATGGTTCATCATCTGAGAGTGAAGATGAAGCACTGGGTAAATATCATGAGGCCTTGTCTAGAACCCAGAGTTCCAGGCTGCCAGTGGTGGATGGCAGACAGCAAAAAAACTATATATGGGAAAACAGACAAAAATATAGTCCCCTGTCTGCAGAATATGATGGATACAGTAGTGAAACCTCAATAGATGAAGGTAAGAGAGATTTAAAAGCATTCCTTTTATTCCAAATTTCAGAATTATGTTCTGGATAAGTAAGTCCTAGAGGAGCACAGCTTGTCTTTTAAATAGTCAATGTCGACAAGAAATATCCAGATATCTTTTACATTTGTGCATGCTCCAAAAAAAATAGCACAGACTTGTGCACATGCTTTCTTAACTACCACAAATGATATTTTGTTTTATTAAGATTTATACAAGTTTTAGTTATTTTATTTTGGAGGGAATTTATACTGGTTTGATTTGAGAAGGAAGCATGGCAACTCTTGATGAATTCTGTCATATTATAAATACAAAGAAGGGCTGTTACTCCTCTGTTGATAAGCTGTCATAACAGCAAAGTAAATAGAATTGGTTATTGGTTATGGTGCACATGATCATTGCAGTGTGCATTACTGGAATGTTCTGTATCTGTTCTTGGCTTGAAACCACAGAAAGAAATTATTGCAAAGATTAAATTAATATATTTTTCCATGGTGTTAAAAGTTGGATGTAAACAATGAATGTTTTGTTTTGTGGTATATATTTCTTGATTTCAAGTTAGGGTGACAACTTGACATACGAGACTGAGAATTCTCTTGTCAGTATTCTGTCAATATGCTTTTTGTGCTTGAAAATAGCTGTATGTGAGAACTGTGTCTATAGCCATTTTCTAGCATGAAAAGTGAGCTTTGGTTGAAGTTACATAAAAGTCAGATTCTAATGTAGATGCTGTGCTTTAGTAAGATATTTTTTGGTCTCTTTAATGTGTTAAAATGCAAAGGTTTTTTGAGATTGATATTCTCTAGTAAAAAGTGGATGCATGTAATTGAAAGATGTCTGTTCTTAAATGTTCTAGACAGTCCAGAAGTGCTTAAAAAGGAAATAAATTTTCTACTATGTGATGTAATTCAATTATATAAAAGTCTGTTTGCCACTGAAATTTGAATTTAGTGCGTGCTTATTCATGATTCCAAGTTAAGGCACAAAGGACATGAAAGCCATAATTGGAGTAAGTTGCCGAGTAAGAGCATTCTTCTCTGATCATCAAACATTTTGGTTCTTTCCTTTGCTGTTGCGCTATAGGAAGGCTAGGAGTCTGAGTTCCAGCAAGTAGGGAAGGAGATGAAGGGGTGATATCAGGTGGCAAAGCCAATGCCTGGACAGTGTGATGGAGGAGGACAACAAGGGATAGTGAAAGTATCATGTTTGGTTTTTATATCTACTGAGATCTGTCAACAGCATTAGTGGGGGGAATATGAAAGATAAGACACTAATTTTTTGTATGTCTTATGTCACTGTTGAGAAAGGATGATTGTTTATATTAACAGGAGATGGGAAACTCTATTGTATTTGTTAGCAAGTAATACCAGATAGAAATTATACAAGACTACTTTCAGATACCAGAAAAATGTATTTGTCTCTTTTCCAGATATTGAGACTGGTTGCTGAAACAGTCATTGAATAATTCATGTTGGAAGGAACATGCGTCGTTCCTCTTTCTGTTTCGCAGTTGTTCAGATTTTTTTATCCTACCTAGTTCACTGTGCTTTTAAGTTTGGCCCTATAAGACTTAAGCTCCAAAGGCATTGTGCTAGCCTGTATCCAGTTTTGTTTATTTGTTTAATAATTGTATTCCTTATCATCCTCTAAAACTAGCAAAATTCATAGTCACCGACTTTTATCCTCTTCTGGGGTATGAGAACTCCAGTCCAGAAATCTGTATCATGGTTGGAATATAAGACAAAGGAAACTTCTTGGCAAGTCCAAGTATTGCATCAGGAAAGTAACCATTGTTTCCCCCCTCCTCCTTTTTAATTTTTTCTTCTATTGCTAAAGATACCTGTCACCAGCTGCGATCCCTTCTCAATGCTCTTTCCATTCAGGAAACTGGCTGGATATAAAACCGATTTATATATATATATATGCACACACGTACTCACTCTAAAATTAGCATGCAAATTGAACTTTTATAATGAAAGAACATTCAGGGTTGGGGAAAAAAATTAAAGCAAAAACTATCAAAACATTGTAACATAGGAAACTAAATTTTTAACCACATACTTGCAAAAAGACTTTAATACTATCAGTATTTGCCTTTGCTGCTGCTTGTGAGAACATTCTCTTCCCACATTTTAAAAGGAAAGGAGAATCAGCAATGTTATTTATTTGACAGCCTGCAATCATTCTACAGTTTTCTGCAAAATGCTTGCAAATTAGAGTGATGATTTTGTCTCATTTTTGTAATCCATTAATTTCAACAAAATTATATTCAATAGCATTGAAAAGAGTTTATAGTATTGGACATGACAACAGATGAACAGCCTAGTGTTTTTCACTTTTCAGTGACCTGAAGGTGGCACACTAGAATGGTTAGTGTTAGTGTTTAGTTTATGTTCTCCATAAATGATTTCAAAAATAAAAAAAAAAATTTTGCATAATGATAAAAATGTTCTAGAATAGAGGAAAAGACAGAGTACACCCTGTATGTTATGATCATTACAGAGGGAAGGCTGCCCAAGCTTTCATGAAAACAAAAAGTGGAAACCTCATGAAGTCTACAGTCAGAATTAAATGAGAGCCTGGCTATCGCTGCCAAATAGTTCATGTGTGTTCAAAGAAATCTTTCGGTGAACAGGTGACATTAATCTCCGCTGGTTTGAAGTGGAGAGCATCAGCATTCTAGATGTTCCAGTGTAATTCTTAAAATTTCAAAGTCTTACTGTTCCTTAAACTAGCAAAATAAAACTGTAGAAGACTTGATGCCATAGGAATCCTGAAATTTTTCATTAAACAGTTGTGGTTTTTTTTATAGCTGAATAAGAAGTGTAAAGGCAAATGAGAGAACCATTTCTTGATTCTTTGATGTGGAGGGGTAGCAAGCAGTGTCTTCCTATGTACTTTATTTAATATGAGAAACAATTGTCAATATATTTAATTTTTTGTGCTTCTGTTTCCTCATATGTACTTTGTAATTTCTACTTCTATGACAAATATTTCAGCTGTGCTTCCAGCTTAGGGCACCTATCAGTCCATATGTTGAACAGGGATTGATAGTGTTACAGTGAAGTGATGAGAGGTGAGAATTCATTTTTGTCTCATCTTGGTTTCCCCTCTGCTCATTGCTGGTAAATCAACCTGTGATGATATCAAAAATTCCATCAGCAGTAGAGTAATATGAGCAATGAAAATAGTATTTCATTTTCAGAAAATTCTGTGTTATTTTCTCTTCAGCAGTTATTCTCTGTCACATGTTGTATCTTGCAAGTGTGCTGTGTGTTTTCAAAGGAGTCAATAGTTTTACTAAAAACTGTTTACTCTGCACTTTAATCTTCACTTTTCAAATTTGTTTGTTTAGACATGTCTGCACTTAACAGTGCACGAACAAAATTTCACAAGGAGACAAAAATACAACCTTGTCTATATTAATATACCCTGAAAGCTTTGTTTGCATTGCTGAAAACGTGTAAAATGTCAATATGTTTGCATTACTAAGACCATCAATATTTCTGATCATATTATTTCAGGGTTCACTTTTTAGCAATTACATTATTAATTACATCTGTTTTCTGGCTCCATGCCTCTAAAATATTTTATGCTGAAGCCTGAAAGTGTGTGTGGCATGTTTTCACATAATTCTTTTTCTCCTCTAGATGGCCATATTAATCTTTCTTTTCAGCATATTTATATAGAACTGACATGGCATTTTGTATAATGTTTTTAATAGTTAAATGAAGAAAACGATATATTTTTTGCATTGTGTTGGAGCATTTGATGATGGAATGTTCTAGTAGCACTTTAATTCATTCTATGAAATTCAGATGTTTTAAATTTTGGTTCACAAACACCTGCTTATGATTCATTTTATATGGTTGTGTAGCGTATTTCATGCTCTTTGATTTTGATAGTTTATATATATTTTAAATGAAAATGAAAATATTATGCCTAGATGAAAGTACTTCTACAGACTATGAACTATTGTAAATATGTAGCTTTTGCAGTGAGATCCTCCTGGACAGGCTTAATTCCAGATACATTAGAAAATCAAGATGATGACAAATGTCATCGTTAATTGTAAAAAGGTACAGATGGTGAAGTAAAATGGTGTGGAAGATAGGTTTAAACCTGAAATTTCCAACTCTTGCAGAAATAACCGTTAATCATAGAAAAGAGAAACCTGTATAACTACAGTATTTCTTGGTATGTATGTGTGGACTTAACCCAGTCTATGTACTTAGGCTCAGAATTCTAGGGTCAGCTTCAAAGTTTGAAATCCTGTTTTTGCCAGTAGTAATCTTTGTGATCTTTCTCATGTTTTCCAGTACAGTATGGATACTTATAAAAGTGACTTTTTTTTTCCTTTTCCTTGGTACATACCCTGATATAACTTCCTTTTCATTTTTTATAATGTGCATCCCACTTTTTGTAATATTCCCTACCCTTTCAAAAGCTTTTATTTCCCTGTTGAATATGTACTACTGCCTTTATGTACTCCAATTATTTGTAATATTTTGGAAGGAAGGATTGATATCAGCTGTGATATTACATATCTGTTTCAGAAAAAGAATAACAAAAGTAAGGAAAAAACGCACAAAAAAAAGCAAAAATAGCACCATAAGGTGTTGAAGAGATTTTGAACCTAAATAGTGATGTAAATAATAAAGTGTACAAACTTCAAATTTAAAAGTGCCATTATTCTTTGTACTTTGGTAATCGGAGGGGCTTTTTTGTCTCCATGTTGGTTTTCATCTTAAATGGACCGTGCTTTCTTAATGATTTTAATTGCAAACAAACATACAGTATGATATTAAACTGGACTCTTTGCCTTCAGTAGTGGCTACTTCCTCAACTTTAGAAACTCAAGCATTGTACAGGCAGATTGTTGTCTTTGTTATCTCTGTAGGCTTCATAAGCAAGTACAATATATTTTCGTTAATGAAGCAGTTACTTAAATTCCTAAAAATGGAAGTTTTAAAACTTAGAAATTGAGGGTAAATACATTGAAATTAGAGTTTTACAGGCAGATGTCAAAAACTGTAGATTCTTCTTTGCATTTGAAATCAAGATTTTGTATTCCTATAGATGAGAATGTTAGAAGAGGGCAAGAAAACATTCCTTTAATTTACAGTTAATTTGCGATGTTCTTGAAGCCCAAATAGTCTCTTTAACAGCTGTGCAAAATTCCAGGTTAGCAAGCAAGGAGAATTGATCCCAATTCTGAGACAAAGTAAGTGATATCATGATGGAAAAAAGTAGTGAACTCACTTGCTTACTTAGCATACTTAGATGTACTTTATTTAGCTACAGTTTACCATCTCAGTACAACCACAAGTTCCATCTCCAGCCTATTTTAAAGTCTTTTTCTAACTTCTCAATTGATAAAGCCCCACAGCTGAAGACATGTTTGTTCAGAGGCTCTGCTTCTGAGATTGGCCCAAGTGCCTAACATTTCACGAGGTTTTTTGGAAACATATGGGAGCACTAAAAGACTACAGTGAGAAAACATAAGTTCTCTTAAATGAGAATCTGCTGCTCTAGCAGGCATATGCTACTGGATTTTATCCATCTTTTCCATATTGTGAAGGTAGAGTATGATGTTATTTTTGTAGTCTATCTTCTCCACTTTTATTCTTCTCTAGGCTTTCGGCACTTTATGTTGATGTGTCTGTGGGACATATGTTTGCCTTGCTCCTCTGTGTCAATCTTTGCACGTGAAGGCAACTGTTCTTCTGGAACCTCTAGGATTGAATTCTTTATTCAGCTTTTTGCCTTTTCTTTCTCTATTGTTAGTTTTCATATTTTGGAGTACATACAGAGATTTTCTTTCAGTATCTTCCCAACAGAAACACCAAAAGGTCTTTCATTAAGCACCTCAAGACTAGTGTACAGGTCAATCTCCCCAGTTTGCTAAAGCAATCTCGGAAAGTTTTCCTCTGTAAATGCCTTCTGTAAAGCAGGATCCTGCTTCTTCAGACTTGTCAAGCTAAAGTCAAGGCCACTGGACAGACAGAGAGGAAGAACAGATTCCTCAGTGGATCCCTTGATAAGCATATGTTTTCCAGTTTAGTTTCTATCATTATTCCTTGCATATAAGCAAATCTCTCATCAAGTGTGAATGAAGACTTACTGTTTCAAAATTCTGGAGTGAGGGCATCGATATAATTATATTGTTTTCAGCAAAGAAAGGCTACAAGGTTCTCTCAAAATTGATTTATTTGTCTATATACTTTAGATACTAAGAATTACTGATGAAGATTGGCTACATGGAATAACAACTATGAAATGGTATTCAGACTGGAAGACTGAAAACTCAATTGAATACTAGATCATAACTGAAATAGTTACTTATTTTTTCTCTAATATGCTTTAAAGAAATTAATTAGAAATACAATGGAAAAAACATCTAGAAGGAAGGTGGCCACCCATTTTTCTGTGATATGTCTTTATCAGGTTAACTGTGAGATTTCTTTAGCATAATACCTGTTGGAAAAAAAATACTCTTTTGGCCTGTAGCTTTGGATAGACCTAGAGCTTTGACAGGGTCTGCGGTATTTCCCAGATGCTTCAGATTGTTATTTGAAGGCTGAGTTGTGTTACAGCTGTGAGATATTCCACATATTCATACACATATCTCAGCTGATACTACTTCTGTACTATCAACTAATATCATTCTTGATGTATTTTTTAGAGATTTTTGGGAGAGAAAAAAGGGGAATTTTTTTAATTATAATATTTCTTTAGGTGATCGAGCTTCCTATGCTCATTTTCTATTATGTAGGCATCTACCCTTGACATTTTTTATTTTAAGAGTACTTTAAAATCTTCATGCAGTAGAGGAGAAAGTGTAACAATGCAAAACTAATACAGAATTTTACTTCTTGATTGGAGTTAGTCTTCATTGGCTCCAAGCCCCTAAAAATTGAAGAAAGATATTTTTTTTGTGGTTTTGAAGCCCCTGTGGAGTGTGCTAGTTCAATATCTATCTGTAATAAGCAAATATTTTAGGGCTAGTTTTGTGTAGTACAAAAGATACTTTTCTAATTCAAGGATCTGCAGTGTACTGTGCAGAGCTACCTTGATTTGCTTTGCTTTATACTTAATTGCTGTGATGCTGGGTTTGGATATTTTTTAAGAGTTGTGAAGTATCTTCCTAGCGCATTATGATAGTCACTCTACTACTCTTCTGTAATAGTAGAAAACAGTAAATTCAGTTAAGTATTTGAAATTACAATGTGCATTTCCCAAAAATATAGTCAACCGAGCATTGCAGAGACTTTGGAAATTTGGAGGTTAACCTTTGCTCTGTCTTTTATTCAATTTTACAGAATTCAGATCTTTTTTTTTATTTCCCAAGAAAGTGTTACCCTTTGTCTTTAGAAAGGTTTCTAATAGCAAGGAGCCTTTCATGTAGGTAATTCACATGTCAGGCCATGATTATGTTGCTGTTATAGTTCTTTAGTTGCTTGAATCGCAGACACACACAGTGTTTATAGAGCCTGGAGATTGAGAGTGGACAGAGTTTACAGATGGGGTAGAAAGTACAGCTGTTGTTCAGTGTTATTGTAATTTTCTTGAGGAATATTATGGAGATGGCAAGACATAAGCATGGGACTTAAATGCAAAGGACATCTGTGTCTGACTTTAAATGCAGTTTAAAAGAGTGCGGAGTTACATTGAGAATTTTTGAGTTGAAAAGCCGGATAGCAAGTATTGAAGTTATGCACAATAAATACCTTGTCAACCAAAGGAATCACATGGAAGTGCTTGGTAGAATGAATCTGAATGATTCTGAAATCACGGATTTACCCTGTGATTAACAGCAAAGATGCTGGAAAAAAAAAGAAATTGAAGCATGCATGTCGTCTGCTTCTGAGAGAAGAAGACCAGTGACAAAATTCAGCCAGTTGTGATGAGAAAATTTTCAACAGGAAGAATCCTTTTCCAGCTAGACCAACTGCAAAGAAGAGGAAAAACTGTCCTCCAATCAGATCTTTTTTTTATTTGGTGTGCACAAGTGAGTAAAGCAATTTCACAAATTAGGTTCCTCCTGCCATCTTTCTGAAGTGTTTAAAGAAATACGCTTTGCATTGATGTGAAGGCTTTTTATCACCCTTAGTGATGTGATGTCTCTGACGCAATGTAAATCATACATTAATAATTACAGTAAAGTTTCAGTTTTGTTGTTAAACTTATTATTTTAATAATTCTCATCTATTTGATTCTGGAATCTGTGAAAGGATCAAGATTTCTCATTAACTAGGAAAAGCTCGCGTACATATTTGTGGCTGAAATAGTTCCTTTTGGCGTTGTACTTGATATAAATGTTCTGCATTAATAAAATGTAGAACTGATTTGGGATATTAACAGAAGAGAGAGTATTGTATCAACAGAACATATCGCTTCCTTGATGAACCTAGTGCTTTTGCTGATTCTGAGAGCTCACATTGAAGACAATGTATTTCTTGTATTAATATGATCTAAAAGCTGTTTAGTATGGGCATTCATTCTTCTTGTTATTATGGTAATATCTGGTGATATAGGGGAGCAGTTTCTTTGATTTTTATGCTTGTGTACCATGAAATGTCTTGTTCTGAAAGAATCCCATTGAACAGACAGAAGAAGGTACAGTTTTCATTAATCTCAACTCTAATTGCAGAGGTCTCATGGCTCTGTCATGGAATGAGTGACTAAGAAACAAGACTGAACAGTAGACTGGAAATCTGCATGTAGGCATTTATAAGATGCACTGGGGAAAGGAATTTTACCCAGCATACACCCAGTACTCTACTTACCTGCTGAGAATAGTCATGCTGCTTGGTGAGCAGAATGAAGCAGTACTTATTACATAAGAACAAAAAGAAGTTTTACAAGATTACATAAGAATATTACAAAAGAATAGTTTATGAGTTCTTCCTTCATAGCACCTGTAGATAAATGGGTTATTCTTCTTAGCTTGAAAGGTTAAAATCAGAATATTTTTAACTCTAGTCTGAGACTAGTGTTTGCCTCTCCGTTGTGCTATTTTCCCCTAGGTCAAAGACCAGTTACCATTAAAATTGTTTTTTGTAATCAGATCACATTATGTTTTAACATCTCTTTGGTGAAAGAAGAACAATGGGTTATTTTAGTAACTAGACTCTTGGTTTTGTTACCTGGTTGGTGTAGATTATTTTCCAAATGCATAAATATCCGTTTCATAGGCATGCTATATTGTATTATTTTCTTGGAATTATTTAATTAATATTTTGTGCTTACACAAGATAAACAACGTTATAATTTTTAGCTAATAACATTCTAATAACATTTTATTGTTAGGATGACTATTTTCATGGCTACTTTACTTGTGGTTGTTATTTATTGGGACTGTATTGTATCTGAGTAAACAACATTTTGTCTGTATTTTATCTGGAAGCAAAGATCTAGGGGTTCTTTTTTTGGTGTTTTTTGTTTTTGTTTGTTAAAATAAGCTAATTTTTAGGTATTATTGGAATATTTTCCTTAGGGAAAGGGAAAGCATGATACGTTGTATTAAACAACTTGAAGTCCTTTAAATACTTTTGGGTTTTTTCCCTCTTCTGGTTGGGAGTGAGGGGTTGTTGTTTCTTGGGGGGCACTGTTTCTGTTGTTGGCAATTATTTTCCTCCACTGTATTTACAAGTAAGCTGGAGATAGATCCTTAGCTGGTGTAATTGTCATGCTTCTGGTCATTTCAGTGTGGCTGAAAGTTATCTACTGTGATGGAATCATGTTCTCCTGAAAGGACATAGGAAAACTCAAAGGGGAAATTATTGTATCATGGAAATTCTGATTCTGTTCCTTAGAGAGAAACTCACAGGCATACTTAACCAGGTATAAGATTTTCTGTATGGAGTGACCTATGCCCAATTCAATTAAAACTTGATCTTTAAATTTGTAAATAAGAAATCCTGCCACATTCACTTCCCGCACCACTTAATATTCTGCCAGCATGTGTTTTTATGTATATATTTGCTCATATTTCTTAAAAAAAGAAACAACTCTCTTGTTTGAAACCTTTGTACTCCGTCTTGTTAAACCATTCTAAATTTTGTCCTTAAAAGTGTTTTTTAAAAGATTTTCATTTATCATGATTTTCTATTTGTTTTAATTTTTAAAGATTTATGACATTCCTTTGCAAATGTATCATTTTTTCAGATAAAGGTTAAAAATTAGATACATTTTATTCATGTTGAAGTCACACCCAGCTTATTTAAAGTCAGCTTTGACTTCGAGTTGCAAGCCTGAGGATATTGATTTGAATTATGCATGACTGTCTGGTATGCAGTTCCATTAGCCTGCTGGATGGATAATGTAAACATGTTCAGAATTTTAAGTATCCTATATGAGCAGCAGGTTAAAAATAGAGCTGATAAGAGCATGTGTATCTGAAAAATCCAGATCTTGGTGAATGAAACTACAAAAGGTTCATCTCTTCAAGAGGCTGACTTCAGGTGTGATTTTTTTCTTTGAAAATGCTCAGCCTGAACAAATCCATCTTTTGAATGTGACTTGAACAGGTGACAAGATTGCTGTTGTTTACTGCAAAGAGTTGACATCTGTACCGGAAAAGACACTTGTAACTGAAAGGTCAGGGCTAATTCTGCATCTTTTGGGGGAAAAAAGAAAAAAAAGGGCAGCATCTGCTCTTGTTTAAATTGGTCAAGATTAACACTAGCGATTACATTAATTCCTTCATATCTTCAAGGAACCTTGTTTAGAATGTTACTTGATTTTGCTCAAACTTCCTGTGGCTTCCAGTATCTCCTAGTTCCTGTTTTTTGTTATATTTGATCTGTTTTGTTATCCCTGTATTTTAGCAATTTGTGGTTTGGTAGTTCGTGTAAAGGCTTCTGAAACTTAGTTTTTTTCAAATCCTTAGCACTAAAACCACTGCATTAATAAGATTTAAAACAGATTTTATCTTTTAAAAATTTTCCTGAAGTTCGTGTGAATTTTAATAGGAAAAAAGAGAGCTCTGAAATGAAAAGTACAGTGCCATCTGTGTTATGTTTTACTAAGCTTTATTATACTTCGAAGAGTTTCTGTTGCATATTTATAATTTGTGGCAATTTGATGAGTTGAATGAAAATCAAGAAAACTATTGCACTTATTTTTAAGATCTGATGGATACAGACCAGAAAACTAGTCTTATTTTTGCATTAATTTGTAACTACTTTCTGAAAGTTATCATGTGTGGAATGCTTCATGTTTGGCTATGTTAAATTCTACACATAATGCCAGAATGAAACTGCTTTTAGGTCATAGAATAAAGAGAGAGAATAATGATATTTTCCCAGTAACTTTACACTGTTTATGTGCTAATGTCTCAGTATAGAAATAATATGCAAGTATATATATGAATTAAAAACCCTTCTTGAAGATGTTCATTGCAGTGCTCTGATATCGTTTTTTTTCTTTTCCTTGTCAAATCTTGGTTCATAAATTTTATGCCCACAGAAAATTTAACCAATAGATAACTCTTGAGTAGTTCTGGTAGAATCTGAAAAGGTGTTTTGGTTTGATTGTCGTTTTCCCTTATATCTGAGGAATAATTTATGTGTTGAGACTAGTGTCTAATGCTCTCCTTCAGAGAAACTCATCATCCTGTTTGATAATGGTCAGAGCAAAATTCCTTTCCCTGGCAATAAGAACCACTGCTTTGAGTCATCTGCTTTTCCTGGTGCCATTTCCTTCCTGTTAACAAGAAGGAGATTTAAAACAGAAAAAAAAACTTTGGAAATAAACACAGTAGCTGTCATTTGTTTTAGAGGCAATGTCTTGGCCTCAGAGGTATAAGTAACAACAGTGGCCATTTCCTGATAACTTTGAGATTCTGCAAAGGAAGAACTTAAGAACCTTTTTTTTATGAAGGACGGTAACAGTGGTTGTTATTTCTTGAAATACTGGATTGCACTTTTATTTCTACTGAGATAAAAAGTGTGATTTTGTGCATGATGCAGATAAACCAGGAGAGTATTATACAGAGGAGTTGCATGTGTGAAAGTGAACATGATGGTGGGCATAAAAGTGTTATGTAGAAGGGGTCTTTTTCCCCAAAAGAGAGTATCATAGCATGAGATAGTTCAAAGTTAAATTTAAAAGTTAGAAGGAATGCATCTTATGAAATCCATACAAATGTAAGACGCTATTAGAAAAATGAAAACATTTTATATGTTCATATGTGCTTGTGGAAAGCTTGATGTTAGTTATTTTGTTATGTTAATACAAACAAGGGTAAGAGTCTGTCTTAGATGTTTCAGTGCCTCTGGCACAGATATGCTTTAAAATCGCTGTGTTTTAAAGGAAGGCTGAGCTTGTGGGCATGAGTTGAGTGTTTTGCTGTAATATTTATGGAAGTTTAAGTAACTGAGGAAAGGGAGCAAGAAGAGAATTTGCCTACCCATTCTTCTCTCTCATTCTGGCTTTTAGTTGCCTTTGTGGCACTCAAATGTAGCTGATGTATTTCCACAGATTTAATGGATTGAAAGTTGAGAAACAGTTCTAAATCAATCTATATTGAGTTCATATTACAATAATTTATTTTTCCTTCTGGTTATTCCCCTTACTTCTCATACATTAATTCAAATTATGTTAGTATCAGCACTTGGTTATTGAATTCTGGGTTAACTTTGCTCTCTGACTGGGAGAGAGTCTTATTTTTAAGTAGAGGTCAGAATACAGGAACATAATGGGAAAATCATTTTACTAACTGCCCTCTTCTTCACTGATTAGTACAAATTATTCCCAGCTTGTTAGAATTCAATTTGCATTTGAAAATGCCCGTAATAAATTAGTTTAAAAGGCCTAAAAATTTCTGTTTAAGGGAGTGTTATTTACTCTAGCTTATGTGAAATCTTGGTGTTACATACAGTGTTTGTGCAACTGCTTTCTGAAATGAGTGCTGAAATTTGCTACGTTTCACATCTTCAGTGCATATATTGATCTAGAAAAAAATTTTGTCAACTTAAAATAAATAGCAAACTCGGAATGATTGTGTGTACTCCCATTTTCATTTTAGCACTGTTTCAGGGTTGATCAAATTAAATTGTTTTGTGCACCTTTTTTTGATTTTGTTTTCCTTGAGAAAAGTCGTAGATTTTAGATAGAAAAGAACCTGCTTGTTTATTTTATTGTAAATGTTAGTGTATGGCATGCCTCGGTTGGGTTTGTTGTTTGTTTTTTCTTGCCGGGGGACACCCAACAACGACTGGCATGGTGAGGAACCTGTCCAAGAGGTTAGACGTTCATTCTGTATAGATGGCTCAGATTCCTACTGTGTCAGTTTTCTGGTGTTTGATAAGGCACACAAAGCAGTTGTGGGAGAAAGCGTATCACTTGTATCCATGGCAACTCAAAAGATACTTTGGAACTCAAAGGGATAGAATAAGCCAGAGTAATAGTTCTCATTATAAGGGCAAAATACATAAAAGGTTCAGGCACATGCTTTTAATTAGTTGCCAAAAATAGCTAGGTACAGAGATGATGCAATGTAGCAGTAATTCTTAGTGTAAGAAATGGGCAACATTTGACATCTAAAGATGTGCTCAACTGAAAGGTTTTTATCTTACCATCTTACGGGTATTCAGTCCATGAATACTAATAGATCTGCTATGGTTTCTTAATCATGCTTAGAACATGAGAATGCATACTGATAAAAGCTAGTGCAAGTCTCATATGACTACAAGTTTCAAAAGTTCCATGGTGATATTAATTCTTATGGCTGTGATGCTGCTTCTTATGAATAGTGTGTGCAGAGCAGTCTCATGTTTTACAAGTGCACGGCTGGAAAAATAAATGTAATGAGTGCTACTATGTAGGGATAAGAAAAAAATTATTGAAAATGCAGATTAGTTTCAGATCGAAGACACATTATTTTTCAGGATAAGTCACTTCAATTAACTTTAAAATAGGAAGGTAAGCAATGGGGAAAGTGAAAATGTAATATGAAACTTGAATGGATGGACTAGAATTGAATCCTGGAGAAAGAAAAAAGAACAATATATGAAATAACAAGGCATAGAGTACTTGAATAACCATTTTTATAGAAATATTTTAATACAGTGAATAATTTTAAAGTTTTCTATTTGAACAGCAGTGTTTGTAAGGAATCCATCTTGTATTGCACTGCAATTCTCCAACATTATTTCCTCTGTTGCTATAGAAACTAATTCTAGTGCAGCTGTGATCGCTTATCAAAATTCTAATGTTTCAATACCCATTTCTTATTTTGAGTTATTTAAATAGCCTTGTCTTACTTTGAATCAAACTGCACATTTCATCACTGCTGAATTGTTGACTGGTCAAAATGTTAATGCAAAGTGATAGCAAATGCTGGTTTGATTTTTTTTCTTTCTGCCATCTAAGCTATCATACTTATTGCTAAAGTTTGAATAACAAGCAAATTAAGGCTTTTTCACTTGATAAATTATAAAGGTCAATATTTGCTGTCTAACATCAGCATTTTGTAATGACTATTACTTCCTCAGTGTAATCTTAATTATATTTAATATTTCATAAAGCTTTAATTGTTCCTGTTACTGATACGTGGCCATGAGGTGTGTGTATGTATATGTGTGTGTTTAAATATAGGTCTCTTTGTGTGTGTAAACTATTGTTAGAATGTTTTTAACTTAAAAGTCTGTATCTTGGCATATTCATTTTATCAAAGTAAAAATTTTATGATACTGTATTTTCCAAACCATATCAGATGCAAGGTATACTGTGGCGGAAGGCCACCAGTTAATGGAATGTTCTCAATCTCTTTTACTCCTTGTATTATTTGTTTCTTTGACGTTGGGTTTTGGGTTAGGATTTTTTATATGGTGGTGGTTTTCTTCTGTTTTTTGTTTGTTTTTAACAATGAAAGTACTTTGGGTTTTGTTTGTTTTTAATAATGAAAGTACTGTGCTGGTAGTGTATGTAATGTGGGATGCAGCAATGTAACTTGCAAAGGCAGAGAAGCTATACTTTCCTGTGAATTGTTGAACTACTGTATTACAGAAGGAGCTTTACAGATATTTGAGATAGCTGTGTTTGAGATAATCCCTATCCTTGATTATTATAGTATGGAATTGAGTTTTTCAATATGTATTGGTGAATCAGTGAACAACACATTGAAAAGGGCCTGTGGAAGTCATCTAGTCTGATTTCCTGATTGAAAGAGAGCTAACTTCAAAGTTAGACCGTGTTGCTCAGGGCCCTAACGAGGAGAGCTTTTAGTCTTCAAAACTGTTGATTACACAGCCTCTCTGGGTAACCTCTTCCAGTCTATAGCCACTCTTATTTCAAAGTTTTTTCGTTATATTTAATCAGAATTTCACTGGTTGCAACATACGTGTGTATCCATTATATCAGTTTTATATAAAGCTTAATAAACTAGATTATTAATTAAATTAGTTTATACTCTTAATGCTGAGATTTGAAAAAAATGGCATTCTAGTTAGGACCAATGTTAAATACCATTCCCCTGAGTATGTTTTCAATTGCAATATCTAAAAAATTTGCTGGCACCAAAGTATGAGAAAGAGTGGGATGTTAGTAAGTCTGGAGACATACATTGTGTACTTTCTGATCTTGTATCAAAGCTATTGAAATGTTCCAGTAGTACTTTTCAAGATAATCACTGACTTTCTAATGAGTATACACTAATTTCATGTAGTTTTAAATAAATAATTTTCAATTTGGAAATTATCATGCAAGCATTTTGCAGCTGTAACTGTCAGGCTTAGATTACTAATTAACTGCTGTGCATCACCTTTAAGTCTCTTATTCAACAAGCAGCATCAAACAGTAATTTCAGATTAGGTATATTAATTTTTGGCTGGGATAAGAAAGGTCTGTAAGAAACAAATTTGGATGGATATCCAGATATTTACTTTATCACAACAGCCAGTAAGTTTAACATTGCAGGTATAACACTATGATCATGGCAACACAGTTTTCTGGTGTTTTGGGAAATTAAACAGGTTGAGCATGATATGCTACACTCTGATCCTTGGTTATTCAATGCTATTGTTTCTTTGGGTGTATGGCATGACTGACCAATTTCCTACTGTTTGAGGTCTGAAGCTTCTTGCTGTAGACCTTCCGAGCCCTCTGGATGCAATACACAGCTTGCCCACTGTTCTCGCATCCTCATAAGCTATTGTATAGCTCTTATGACCAGTACTATATCTGAATAAAAATATCTTCACCAACCAGACTCAGATTCATCTAGTCCTGTCAAAGTACAGGAAATTACCTGCTTTGTTAATTACATGACAGCTATGGAAACATAGCAACAGCTGCATCACATATTTCATATAAGCCTAGTAAAGCAACTTGTCTGTGGCAGTGGGAGGTCTCAGAAGTTTCGCAAAGAAGTGCAAGAAATTAAGTTTTGAGTAATTGTGTTTCTTTACGCCTGGAGAAACTTGTTTGAGGCCTTGCTGGAATGAGTGGAACAGACTGAAATGCTCCCTGCTGCTTAATCCATGCTTTTTCTGTGAATTCATAGCCCTCTTACTGGGTGTGTGAAGGAAAGATACCTTGATTTCAAAGCACATCTGTTTCCTGTGATTTCACAGTGTCTATTTTTCCTTTCTTTTTGTGGATGATTGACTCCAAAAGTGATACTAATGCCATTATTCCTAAGCATACTTTCTATGGGCACCGGTAGTGAAAAGATTTTAGAGGAGTTCTTGAGCATGTACAGACAATTTTCTTCTATTATTGACCTCTTAGGTGCTCCTGCAAACTGAGATCATCCTTGAATTTTCTGGGTTCTAGCTGCTTTTTGTTTGGTAATGTTATGAGAGCTGTTTCCAAAGGAAAAAAAAAAATCTGCGTCTTCTAGAATCCTTTTTACAAGAATACGCTAATGTACTGCAGGAAATACAGTCTGTTTTTACTAAAGTAAGTCACTGAGCCAGTGTGTCAAGGACAGAAGGGGGAAAAGTGCCTAAATAGATAAGAGAAACCAAGGTCTTTCGGAATTTTGGAATCTCAATAGATAATTACCACCATCTCCCACTCAAAATGGAAAATAAAAATAAATCTAAAATGTAAACATAAAAATAAATGCTTACTCTGGGAAACATCTTGCCTCTCCTGAAATGTAACTAACTGTGTTCTCTAGGTTGTACAGATTTTTCTCCTACAATATGGATATTCCCACCCATCAGATATCACCGATTCCTCTTTTATCTCTTTGCTCTGTTGACATTGCTTTTTTTCTCAGATCTGAACCATTTTTTTTGCATGTCATGTGTTGTTTTATTTTTCCCATGCCTTCACCTTTCTTCCTCTGTCATTTTTGCTTTGTTATTTTAGCTGTTTGGAATTTTTCATTCCTGTTTGCATCTTGTCTGAAATTTATTCCTGTCTTTGCTCTTTTTCCCATCTTCTATACAGATCTATTAATCTTCTCTCTCTTTATGTCTTCCCTTTGTTCATTTACCAACAGTCTAGCACTTTTTTTCTAAATCATTGCACCTTTTTCCTTTTTTCTTTTGACTTTCCTTTTTTTTTTCTTTTACTTTTTCCCCCACCCTAATATTGTATTTTTTGTTTTCTCTTCCTTCTCTTCCACTACAGAGCTGATGATAATGGAAAATTCTGTGGGGGTATATCTCTTAAGAAGCTAGTGGCTTGGAGGTTTCCATGTTGGTGGTGGTACACAATTCAGGTGAATTTTAGATTAATAATAATTTACAAATCTTGAAGTAAAAATCATAATAATAAAATAAAATGGAAGAAACAGCTAGTGTACTAGTCTTAAAGGACTTGGTTTCAGTTCCATGCTTCAATGGAAGCTTTCTATAATTAGGTACACAGCAAGATTTACCTCTTATTCAAAGTTATATTTTAGTTCTCCATCTGTGAAATGCCAAACATGTTAACTTCTACTGTTATAGTAATACTCTTATTCGCCATAATAAATATTTCACTTATATATATTAACAGTTACGAGGTAACTAAATTGGGATCATATAGATGTCTTAAGTAGATGGGTAGAAAATTTAACTCATGCTCTACTGAAATGGTTCATGCAGAATCATTGTAGTATTTCTCTGTGCTTCTGACTCAGTCCGACAGAGTACCCTCTGCACTCAAAATTGCTGTGAAAATAAGGCAAAGGAATCAAGGCAAGCTTTATGTTCCTATTTTGGAAGTAGTTCTTGATGGATAGTATCTTTCCTGGTTCATTTGCACCAGTTAGGGTAGTAATAAATAGAGAGCTAAAATAATAGGGGGTTTTTAACATGATTTTTTAAAAAATATTACAAAATACAGCTCCCAAGGGGAAGCTGTTTTTAAGAAACTGCAATTATTTAATTTTAAGTTGCAGAAAGGATTCTTATTAAAGGTAGCACTTACATCTTATTTAAAATAAAAATTATGAAATAAAGAATGATGGAATTCCGATGATTAAGGAAAACGTCGTAAGTGCAGTATATACTGCTGAATAGACCTTGTTTATATCATCAAATGAATAATTATTGAGATCTTAGGTTTTCTGTATCATTTGGAAAATGTCACATTTTGTTTTTGTGAAATAAAAAAATAATAGACTTGAAGTAAGCTGCAAAAATATTAAAATGCTAAGAAAATTATACAGATAACACATTCACCTTGCTTTCTAATCATGCTTTCTTTCCTCGTTTGAGACAGAATAGAATGAGAGCAGGAACATTACAAGAATATTAGATGTGTGTTATAACACTTCACTGGGAATTGATTTTAGACCTCGGTGGGATCTTGTCAGCACTATCCTGTTGCACATCTCCTTTGCTTAATACTGCAGCTGTAGTCGTATTAAACTGGACTGGAATTTGAACTATTATTTAAAGTGAAAATTGTACTCGATGAGGTGCAGCAGTGTCAGAAAAATATTTTCTAAGTTTGTACCCAGCTGCTGTGGTCCAGAAATATGAGGGGATGCTAGTATGCACACACTGCTCAGAAATGGGAATTCTTAGGGCCTGAGGTAGTTTACACTGGGTTGAGTCTTCAGATCTTTTAGCTATTAAGCTCTAAAGTTCTGTCAGGCATCTCAGAGATAGCTGAATTTGGGTGAATTTTCACAGAGATGATAAAAGGCATTTCCGTGTCACCAAGGCAAGGATTTAAAAACTGGTTGTCAATCATCTTCAGAAAGCAGGACTTCTGCTGTATTTTAAAGAGAAGGGGGAGGAAGGTTCTATGAATTTATTTAATTTATTATCTTTTGGAAGTGATGTTTTTCTACTAATTCTGGAACTTGGAAAAAAATAACAGTGAACAGAGGTGCAAAGGAATACCTGTTCAGTTATGAAGTCAGCCAACATAGTGTTCTGAAAAGTAATGTAAAGGAAAGTTGGCTGCTTATAAAAACAGTAAAAGTGAAACCAGAGTCTCAATGGAACAGAAAATAAATTTTTTTACCTAAGAAGCTGATTTAATACAAATGCTCTACCTAAGGAAATAAGATTAGGGAAGGCAAGGCAATTAATTTTACAGTTTGACTTCTTAAAGTCCAATGCTTCCAAAAATCTTCAGAGCTGCATGTAGTCTCTGAAAAGAAGAGCTTTTGAAGTCTCCTTTAAAGAAAAACGTTCTGGAAAGCTTGATTTATTGATATTTGCATCAATAACAGATTAAAATGTTCAACCGACAGGTTTAAGCAGTATTTTAAGACGTATTTTGGACTGCTGGAAAGCCTAAATACAGAACTAGGTAGCAGAACTCCGTCCTACTCAAATTAATAGAAATGCTGTATAAAGAATCAGAGAATGATTCTTAAATTGAAAGAAAATTAATTCAAGAGATGCTAATGTATAATTTTCATTGAAAGATGAACAAAATATTTGGGAAGGAAACAAAAGAATGTCTTTGACAGTTACTTCACTATAATGTTTTAATAATGTATTTGTAGTTTAAATGTTCTAATTTGGGCTAATTTGGAAAAAGAAAATGTAGACTTTTTCACCAGTGCAGTGCTTTTCAGTATTGCTATGTAAAACAGAACAATGTATTCTTACAAGTAAGGAGTGCTCTGATAACTGCAGAAAAGAGCAAATTTCTTTTGACAGCAAACAAAACCAAGCTGTAGTTCTGCAGGCTCATGGTATAAATAGACAAATAATTTTTAAAAATTACTATGCGAGTGCCAGTAACTTCAGTTTGTCTTAGACCTTTCCTGAGGAAGAAAATTGCAAGTAGCTTTAAGGAATGTATATAAAGATAATTCAATAGGGGTTTTTTTGTTAAAAAACAAGAGAACCTTTTTACTACAGGAATGACCAGTAGAATTAGCCTTATTAAGGGGAGGAAAATGCACTGCTGAAAACTTCATGTATCTTTACATGTAATTTTTTATTTTCACATTTCTAGGATTAATTTCATAGTGTATGAATTTTTGTAACTATTAGGAAACAAATGAGTACTATTTTGTGTTGAAAAACAAACAAACCAACATTAAACCCAAACAGATATGACTGCTTTTCTTGCTTACTGGCGAATTGCTTAATGTAGAAGATAGTTCAGCTGTGAATAAAAGCCTAAAATGTGGCAAATGCAAAAGAAGAAGGCTGATACAGAATTTTTTTTCTGTTGTCCGTAGTCACCCCATACCACTTTTATATTCGCTTTTTTTCATTAAGTAAGACTTGTGCCATAAGTCTTTTGGAAAAGAAATAGAATAATGTCAAGATAATTTGTTTTATTTTGAAATAATATTGATTTTTTTCCTCACAAAGATGCAGGTAAGCTTTTTATTTTCAAGGAAAGTGAGCCCTGAGGTTTCATTCAATATTTAATGTTTCTATTTTATACTCCTTGTAATGTGGGGTAATTCAGTCAATGTAATATTTTGAATGGTAAAAAAGTTCAAACATGAAAATTCCATTTGGACTGTCTGCACTGCATACCGGAAATCTCTGAGGGTATTTAATCATTCAGAATAAGAAAGGTTTCTTTAATTTTTAAACAAGTATTTCATTTTATGTTTTATTTAAATTGTCTTAACATTTACATAGGGCTTGAAAGCTTGAAGGCTTGAAAACCCGAAATTTATGTTAGATTAAAAAAAAATAATTGTGAAGCATAGTATATGTGGAGATATATTAGAGGAAGATATTCTGATAATTTCAAAATATTATCTTCAAAAATGATTACTTTATGTATTGATTTTTTGTTTTAAAGGAACTGAGACCTGATTCCCGAAGAAATTTTGTGGCAATGTTCCCTCCCCCAATAGGTGAATATTTAAAGAAGTAATATATATGAGAAACATGAAGTTGCAAAAGCGTAGTTCATTACTGCTTACGAGACAGGGGAATTACAGCCACAAGGATACTTTATTTTTCCATATGTCGAGATGTGTGTTCTTGGCATTACACAGAAGTATGGGCTAGAGAAAGCTAGGTTCATACTGCTGCTGACAACCTTTGGGAAAATTAATTAAGTTAGCAGAGTCCAAACATTGTAAACATTGTAAACATGGAAAGGAACATCACCAGCTTTGTAGTGAAATGTTGTCCAGCTTAGGGTGGTTCACAAGGGAACAGGACGGAGGTGAGAAGCACTGGAAGCAGATGGTTCAAATAGTAACTGAAAATCTAAAGAAAGCTGTTCTATTTTTAAGTTGCTACTCAGAAAAAAAAAGACTGAAAAAGCTTGTGTATTTCCTCATAGTTAACAATGGTATCTTCCAGGAACGCTCATTTCGGCCTAGGTTGCTATGTGAGATTTTACTGGCAGTCCCTTGAGGCTGATGGCAAGATATGTATCATCTCCCCTTGGCTCTCACTCAGTCCCCTGTACAAGGACTTAGGAAAACAGATTAACCAGCATCATTTAACAAACAGTACAGAAAAGGAGGTATTTATTTACTTCTGACTTAACTGTGCTAATGACAGTTTATGTGCTGTAATTTCTGAGTGTACCAGCAAAATGCTAATCTGCTTGTGTTTGTCAGGTATTTCGCTTATAGGTCTTATTTCTTCAGCTGTTGAGCAAGGACTTTACTATTACCACTCTTTAAGTGTTTTCCCAGCCCAGTAAAGAAGACTGAAAATTTTAATTAAAGCAGTTAACCCTGAAAAGGTTGATTATTCCAATCTGCCTTTTGATAGCAGTACACTGTATTACTACATATTTGTTACTAAACAACTTATTTTTCCTCATGTTATGAGAATGCAAAATTATTTCACATATTTTGGGGGGATCGCTAGATGTGGGGTCTTCGTCCTGTTAACTTTCTTTTTGTCTTTCCTCTGATCTGGCATTTTCTGGCTGGTAGGAATTTCAGGCTAAACTCGATTTGGTTTCTCTGATTATTCCCATCTTCCAGGTTTAGGATGTATGTTGGCTTTTTTTTCACCCTGTCTAGTCCAAATTAGTAAGGTTTCTTTGGAAATTTGCATAGAAACGATGCAACAATTAATTTTAGGTTTTTACTGTAATCATTTGCTTGTTAAGAGTAATTCTTAGCAGATATTAGCCACATTTAGTGGTCTTTGGAAAGTATTCTATGGCATTGTCACAATATACAAATATGCACAGCATCTACATTGATACCTTAAATGAAAGATACAAGGTATGGTATAGACAGTGGTTCTACATGTAAATATGCAAACACTTTAGAACATTCCTTGAACTCCACTTGTTTTTCTCCAAATCAGTGATAGACCAGCAGGCATCAGTAGAGGTTTTTTATTTTAAACTTTGATACATATGCAAAGTGTTGTTGACTTATTGACTGTTGAAGTTAGTTGTTACTTCTATGTAACCTTTAACAAAAATACACAGTATCAGATACTCAGTGTTTCTGTATTCACTTCCGTCTGTCATATCATTTGTCTTTGACACCATTAGTCATGACAATGTCTTAGTTTAATTCAAATTTGTAGTATCTTCAGAGAACCATAATATGAAATAATAATTTTATTGCATATTTAATGTGGAGAGGAGGAAATCAATTTAAAATGAGACAGTTTCACCTGAAAAAATGAATTTGAAAATTTTGACAACTTTTTATGTAGAGAAACCTTTTGTTCAGAAACATTTTATGCCTGTTCAAACCGAGGTGCCCTTAGTTTTTTAAACCTGGGTATTTGTTTAAATAATTTATATACTGTTTCTTTTTTTGGTAAACTAAACTTTCAGAAATGGATAGTTGAAAGCTGAAACACTGGGGTAGATATTTCAGAGATTTCTGAATCACAGCTGGTTAATCAGAATTTTCTTTTCTTCACTTCTTCCCCGCCTACATTAAAAGTACCTTTTCTGTCGCACTGCCTGTGCAGTTTTCCCATAGGGACATATAATGGAGTTCATCAAAGTGAAAAAAGTGAGTCACACAGTCATTTATTTACTCATGTAAGACAATAATGGTGTTGATAGTTACCCAGACACACTTTCATTTCTGTAGCTTGTGTAAAAGCTGGAAGTTAAAAAGTCTTTGCAGACTAGACTACAAGTGAAAAGAAACAGATTAAGTCACAGCAATATGGTGGTCACTGTCTTGTTTAATGCTGTTTACCTTTTGTCAATAATGAGCAGAAATGTTGTTTCTGTGATTTTGCTAGAGTATTTAATGATCTAATTTATGAAAAAGAAGTTCTGTTTTCATGATATAGTCAATGGATGTTTATTACTATTTTATTGCAATTAAAATATCAGTTTAGTTTCTAAAATCACATCTATCAACTTTCATGGGCACAAGTTATCTAATACAATTTTTAAAAAGTGCTTTCTCAGATTTCTCCGTGTTTTGCAAGTAAAGCTTTCTCACTATTTCTACACAGCAATTTCAAGATTCTAACTGTCCTATTAACTCTGTTTCATATGTAAGGTTTTATGTGCATCTGCTAGACTAATGACTATGTTTTGAGTATAGGATTCCCTGCCTGTTCTGTTTTCCTTTCCAGCCCTGTGGAACTGAAGTTTCAAGAGTTAATGGCACTGGGCTAACTAACAGCAGAAGGCCTTATGCATGAGTGCTGTAAGAGTAACTTGGAATGACTCTGAATGGTAGGCTGGCTCTTATGGGTTTGTCAGAGAAGAGAGGATTCCTGAAAGTGTTATCATCTACTAGGAGTGCTTTGTGTTGTTTTAATTACTCGTTTACCTTAGCCAAAGCTAGGAAGAGTTCCATTAGGAGCCCAGTGTAATAGAGAAGAGTCCTGCATTTCCCAGTTGTCTTTGAGACTTCTGCCTATCTATGCAGTAGATGCACTCCGTTGCAAGCAGTCCTGTCCCTGTCCTTCAGCTGCCCAGCCCTGGGGATCAGCAATGCACATTGGCTCCCTTCTAGCCAACACGTCATAGGTTTACTTCCCATGAACAGTCTGCACTGAAAGCTTGGTGCTTTGCACGTGCATGAAATGCCAGAAACTGTGAGGTGTTCCTGCATGCCACAGTCAGATACAGCCCAGACTTCCAAATGAGAGGAGAGCAAAAGGGAGCTTTTCACTATGACTGTTTGTTTCCCAAGGGAGCCTGTTACTGTGTTTTCACAGGGTAACTCTTACACATAGCCTGTTTATGTGATGTGTTGAATAATTGGTAATTACCTCTGAGGCAGTTAAAAGGTTGATGTTCATGTTGAGAATTAAGGTCACAGGCAGGGCAATCCCGGATACAGAAAGATGATGATGCGACTAAAATTTATCATCTTTGTCACGTGGGAAAAATCAATTTCTTTCTCAGAAGAATCCAAAATCAAAGCTTATATTGTTCTAACGTTGATACTTCTGTTAGCTTCCTTGTTTGGTAGATTTTCTTCTGTGAGTGAAGGTGGTGTGTCTGACACAAGAAAACACTGTTAAATTGAAATTTTAGTGTATAAGTTAATTCTGTGTGAGGAGCATCGAAATCGTGATTAAAACTTCTACAGAATTTGTAAACAAAATGTGATAGATATTTTTACCTATGCCTGATATTTCTTTCATTTCAGCTACTGCACACCTTCCAGCTCCAATCAACTACATAATGCTGTATAGTAAAATATGAGATCAAAATTTGAAATATAATTATTTTGAATTAACTGTGTATGTCCATAACCATGCAGCCCAGGTTTATTTTCTGAGGTGATGCATAACCACATTTCTATCTGTCTAGCCAGTGTAAGTGAGAAGCAGAGATGGTCATCATCAAGTATTCATCCCAAGCACAAGGTTGTTCATGGCTGTTTTTCCACTATCTTTAGTGACTGGACCCAGTGTCTGACTTGTAGACCCTGGGTACGTACGCTTTCACTGTCCTCAAGAAGTAATAATGTGAGACACTGCTTCCCCTGTTCAATTCACCAGTGATCAGAGTTCACTAGTGTGAAAAGGCTTGCGTCTGCCTTTATTAGTACCTATTTGTCTTCAGAGTTTAATTTAATAACTCCCTGGGTGAGCAACAGCATGGTAGGTAATCAGAAGTTTGATATCATGGCTTTAGGGATTGCATTTTGTTTCCTTAACTGGTCTACATTCCACCTGCACAGAATCTGACTTAAGATATCCAAAGGTTTTTGCAAGGTAAGCATCCATGAAATTCAAGCCTAGAATTCTGTCACATCATATTTGTGCTGTATCTATTTGTATATGGTTTATGCAGTCTGTTGTGGCTATATATTTAATACTTTGCTTTTTCCTACATCTCTTTCATCCGAGGCATCATTTGTTTCCATTTAAAAAAAAAAGTCAGTTTTATTAGTTATTTAATTTAAAATGTAAGGTTAAAAAGACATTTTTAGGTTTTAAATACTCTACCTGGACTTAGTATTATCCATGGAACTGTTTCAATAGTAAATAATCTGAAAGTAAGTACGGAATTTTCACTTATTCTCAGCGAACTGCATTCAGAGGATGAGAAGAACACCTCCGCTAGATGAACTGCAGCCGCCTCCGTACCAGGATGATAGTGGTTCTCCTCATCTTTCATGTACACCTTCTGAAGTTGGAGATGGTAAATGTGAATTTTCCCAGTGTAGCAACAGTCCAAGATGTTCATATAAGTGCCCAAGTGAGGGGAGCACAGGACATGAAATAGAAAGCTTCCATAACAAAGGATATGAAGAGGATGTACCAAGTGATAGCACAGCTGTCCTTAGTCCAGAGGTAAATGAAAACAGCTGAGTGTTCTGAAGTGTCATGCAGTGCAACTTTTTGAGAAACATTTTTTTCATAAAGATCAATGTACAGATACATGAACAGTAATATTGCAGCTCATTCATTACAAACCAAGTTATTTTATCAGAAGATATTACAATAGAATTTCAGGTTGTTCTTTATAGTTAACTTTATGGCATCTTAACTTTCAGACAAGGTCCCAGTAAGAGTGATTTTTTTTAAGCAATTCAGAAAACTTCATCACTTTAAGGACTGTAGTAAAAAAATCTTTTTTTTTCCCACAGTTAATTTTTCTAGCAGCTCAAATAATAAAAAAAAAAAATCTGTTAACACTTTTCAAACTGAACACCCCATATGTCTTTTTATGAAAAAAAGACTTCTTTTTTTGATCTGTTGATGGTAGTACAGACATTTGTTCCATTTAATTTTCTTTTTTCTCTGCTATAAATTGTAATGATACCTATTTATTTTTACTATGAAGAAATAATATTTTCGGACATTATTTCCTTGAAATGTCTTTAACAACTGCACTGACATCTATGGATAAATCTAATTAGTGATGTCATGTGCAGAAGAGGCTTTTCTGGTATTAATTTGTTTTTTGTCTGTCTCTACCTGAAGTTTTGAAGTGCATATTATGGCTCAGTCCTGATGTGGCAGCAGCTGTTTCTGTCTTACCTCTTGATAAGTTGATGTTGCATTCCTTGGGTGTTGGTGCAACATCTGGAAGCCCTACCTGCTATATAAATGCAAGGTCATAGAATCATAGAATTATCCGAGTTGGAAGAGACCCAAAAGAATCATCGAGTCCAACTCTTATCCCTACATAGGACATTTCCAACATTCACACCATGTGACTGAGGACATTGTCCAAATGCTTCTGTAATGCTGGCAGGTCCTCCAGTAGCTAACTGTCTACGTGTACCTGATGATCAGCTAGGACCACAATCAGTATGAACTTCATTGCTGGTAAAGACATAGTGTGTACATGTGATCCTCGAACCCTAACAGATGGCAGGAAATCTAACCCTAGTTCTTCCTGCTTTGTGTCAACACCAGTCATTACTGTAAATGTACCCAATAAGAAGTCAGAATACTGTCAGCCTTTTTTACAGCCACTCAACAACTTAAAGACTGAAGCTTTCAGAGGAATGAATTCCCATAGCTATGTAGCAACCAGTTTAAAATAAGAACATAGCATTTTTTAATCCAAGAGGCTTTATTGTGGCATCTATTCATTTACATGAAACACCGTATCTTTGATAATACAAAAATAAATAGGAAATACATTTGTTCTACCTACTTGGAATAACTTATTATATGAACAGTAGGTTGACCTGTACTTGGTTCAATATCACTTATCAAACTAGCTGTTCAAAACTTAAAGTGACAATAAACAATTTTAAAATCAAGCTTAAAATACAGTTTTAGAACTGATGCAATTTACAGAAATTTCAGCAAGTGTGTTCAAAGCAGTTATATCTTACGCAGGTCTAGTAAAATTGCATTAATAAAGCCATAATTTTTAGTACATTTATAGAAGTCTTGTGGACTCAATGTTACAGCTGTGTATGCAAGTAGGTGTTGTCATTCTTGTATTCTTTGCTGGCATCTCACTGTGCTCACAGCTAGTAGCCAGCTTTTAAAGCACTATAGTATGTTAACTTAAAAATATGTGTATGCTTGCACTGAAATAAGGTAGTTCTATCTCATAACAATTATGTATGTATTTTAACATGCGAAACACAGAAGAAGAGATCATAACTACAGCCTAATTTAATCTGAGCTCTGTCTGATTGGCTCCTGGCTTTTGGTAGTATTGGCCGGGTAAATTGTTTTGATTTCTTCTTGGCTGCTAGTCAGCCATCTCCTCAGGCTTTCAGTGTTTAATTACCTTGTTTATGAAATGAACAAAAAGATCATAGTCACTTCATGTTGCTTAGAGAAAGCCATGTGTTTGCATGATAGATTTAATAATAGAATATAATAAATAAATAAATAAACTGCTTTTTCTTCTTCTTCTTCAGGATATGTCAGCTCAAGGATCATCTTCACAGCTTCCTAAACCTTTTGATCCTGAGCCAGTAGCTAAATATGGCACACTGGATGTGACTTTTGACTATGACTCACAGGAACAGAAGCTTTTGGTGACAGTGACAGCTGTCACAGACATTCCCACATACAGCAGGACAGGTGGAAGCTCGTGGCAAGTACACCTAGTTCTTCTCCCTATAAAGAAACAGAGAGCAAAAACCAGCATCCAGCGGGGACCATGCCCTGTCTTCACAGAGACATTCAAATTTAATCACGTTGAGTCTGAGATGATTGGGAATTATGCAGTTCGCTTTAGACTGTACAGTGTACGTCGCATGAAAAAAGAGAGGATTGTGGGAGAAAAGATTTTTTACTTAACAAAATTGAATCTTCAAGGGAAGATGTCAGTGCCAGTGATACTGGAACCTTCTTACAGTCTGACTGTGAGTATTAAATGAGGCAGAGTAAGAATACAGTTATATATACAGTGTCTTGAATTTTTATAGAATTGTGTGTATATTTATAGAGTCATCACATCCACCCAATTTTTTTTCAACAGTCATGCCACAGTATTAGCACAATAATAATTTCCGTATAGCTTCTGTAAGTACATTCATTTTCCACCTGCAAAAGCTGCCTGTATTTTTCCTTCAAATTACTTAGAAATCTCCAGTCTATAAATAGGGATATAGCAGTGAATCTATGTACATATATATACATGCAAGTACACATATGTGTATTTAAAGGTGTAACATTTACTCTACTACCCACAGCATTTCAATTAATAAACGCCCAAACACCTAGACTAGCAAGTGGTCTCGGTCTGTTGTAATTAAATCTTGGTACCAATAGGTGTATTTTTCTTTCAAGAAAGATAGGAAAGAGAATTTTGAGAGCACAAAGCCGTCTTTAATAACTTCAGATTAGAAGCTTGTAAATAATTGATTTCTGGTTCAGTCTGAAGTGAAAAATAGTGTGAAAAGTAGTTCAAACTGAAAATTATTTTTGTTTGAAGAAAACCCCTACCTAGCTTGTTCTTGTCCCCGAACATAATTTAATGTTTTTTATAAAACAAAGCAACAAAAGTTAAGGGTAAACTTAGGTGTCACTATCAAAAACCACAGGCAATCACTGTACAGCAGTGATCAGCATCTCTTTTTTCCTTTTTATAGTTCTTTTTTATAAGTTTTTAAGTATGCTTTTGTCCAGAAAGAAAATATGTTTGATGTTGTGGTTACAGCTTCCTAGACTAGGAGTGCTTGAATGATCATTGGTTAAGAGATGCATATGTGCTAAGTAATGGAGAAGGTGGTCTAGCAAGGACATCCTTATTTGGATGTTTTATGTGTTATGTGGGGGTTTTTTTAACTATCAATAAAAGAAAAAGGAGGAGACAGGAGAGGAAAAGCTTTTTTTTTTTTGAGATGAAACAATGAAGTGAATTTGTTCTGTATTTTCAAAAAAAATTTTAGGTTGATGGAAATTACATTTCTGTTGAACATGAGTGTTACAAAAAACTCTCAACATGCCATTGTATTTAATGACCGAAAATATATTAATTAGAATAAGTAAAAGCTGAGACTAAAACTTTGATCTCATGGAGGATCCACTGGACGTCCTTTTTTATGATTCTTTAAGAAGTATAAATGGGTTTGTTTCAAGGATGAATGGGTACACTTACCCAGTGTAAACTTCCCTAACAGAGTTTGCTAGTTTCATTTTACAGCTTGTAAAAAAGGACTCATGGGACTCATGAAACAAAACATTGAATATGCTAAATCTACATTTGTGTGCGTTCTCAGTATGTTCTGGTATAAATAATTTACCAAAGCCAGTGAAAGAGGCCAAGGAATGGGCTGAGCTTTTGATTGGTTATCCTTCTGTGTAATAGTCTTGATATTCTGTGGCAGCGAGACTAGAAACAAATTCCAGAATGCATCAGGGAAAAGAAGATTGTTACTTATTTTCTGTGTTGGTATGGTATATCATGCCATATCTGCATTTTTATTTCCTTCTTATTTTTGGGGGGAAGGAATAAGAGTAAGGAATATTGGTAGGAACTGAAAGTATCTACCAGAGTTTGTTGCTGTAATGGGATTTAGTCAGATTTATCATAGCCCTACCTGTTGCTGGAAAGGAACCTTCGTAGTCTTTATAGTTTGAATGAGGATCCGTGGTTTTTTGGAACTATGCAGATCAGTTTTTAAATCATTGGAAACTCATTCACATCTGAATTTATAGATATTTTTCTATTATTATCTATAGCATGTATAGTATTTTTTCAGTGAGCAGATCTATTACAGGATTTAACTTTTAGTTACTTTGCAAGACTGTTAAAATTTATTTTGGTTTTAGCATGCATGACTGGAAGTGGGGGGCATCCTGGGGCTCTTGAGTTCAAGTCTATGTTATTGCAAAAAAGCCAGGTCATCCTGATCACAAATGTGTGAATCTTCATCTGAAAACATCAGGTTGTTTAATTTCCAACTTGAATTTCTTCATGGCAAATTTATAAGTATTTTATTCTTATGCCAGCCTGGTCCTTGGCTTAATTAGATCTTACCCTTCTCAGGTAAGAAGCTTCTGGGTCTATTTATACACATTGGTTGTACTCCTTCTGAACTGTCCTTCAGCTAGAGTAAAACTAACAACAATATTTGTGTCCAACTAAACATAAATGCCAGGCAGGAGTTATTTAATGGGAGAAGGTAAGTGTTATTTCAGTTTGCAGAGATCCAGCTGTTCAGGGATATTTGTAATTATAAAATCCATGATAAAATACATTGTAAATTCTGAATTAAATGTGCCTTGTTCAGGTGCAGAGTGTTTTGTTGCTGTGAAGTGTTTATATTTGACAGCTTTTTTTTTTATATTTCTTGGACACATGACAGTTGCCCTATTTTTTTCACCGGTTCTCATTATATGGATTTTATATATTAAATATACCTTCTGTCACTGAAACTTCCTAATCCATTGAAACATCTATGCTAATCTCTTTTGCAGAAACTGTGCCAGATATTATATTTATGTATTTTATTAGCTAATTGCCTGCCTTCTGGTTGTATAAGAACAATTCATATCCTGTGACATTTTTTCAGACATACCTTAAAGCTATTCAAAAGGGAATCTGGTTAAAGGTAGACCGGTAAGATCAGTGCCTTTGAAACATAGTGTCATGCTCACATGGGTGGGCCTGCAGCTCTCTGGTGATCCCTAAAATGCGGATAAGTATGTGTCGTGGTCAGTACATGATACTAGTATGTTCCTTAAGTAGATTTCACAGCTACACACAGCTTCATATTTACAAATATATTCACAAATATTCTTCTTCAACCAAGATTTCACTCCGTTCCTCACCTTTCTACAGTGCATGTAACTTCTTGCATTAGCAGCTGTTGTCCACAGTGCTATTGCTGTTTGTCTTTAACAGTCTTGCGTTGCTGGAGTTCTGTCACATAACAGGGAATTCCTCCTCATGGAGTATCCTCAGCCCCCTTATTTATCATACCCTTCCTTTCAAGTTTAGTGTGTTTGTATGAAAAAGAAGCAAGAGAACCACTGTGAGCTGACCAGAGTGCAGTTGTCCGTGTGATCAGAGACTGTCCCTTTCAGGTTTGATAGAAAATGGCCATTGCATCAAAAATTAATAGCAAGGCTGTACATTGTGGTTTTGTCTGAATATTGTTTGTTTAGGAGGACCTTTGTTAATGCTTTTAGAGAATTCTTACATTTAGTCTACAATGATACACAAGTTTCTGTTCACCCTTCTTGGAGTTTAGAAGCCATGGTGATGTTTATACTTCTTCAAGGAATCCCTGTGGACCTGTTTTTAGTTACTCTTCATTCTTCTTAAGCAACAAAATTTTCCTGACAGTGAACAACAGCCTCCAGTATCATGTGATTATAAGAACATATAAGCAGTTTATGGAGTGAAATCTGTTTAAAAAAGATTTTAAAAAAACAAGTGTTATCCTCTTCACCATCCTATAGGTTGCTTTTTGGTGTAGCATAACAGCAATCAATCATGTTTTAGACTTTTTAAATTGATTTTGTAAGTACGGTTTTGACAACCAAAGTGCACATCTTCCTGCTAAACAATCTAGGAATTGTTCATTATGGATTGTCAATAACAAGAAGTTTATTGTGGAGAATGACATTTATTTTTCTTTCTTTCTATAACATTCTCCATTTCAAACATATTGAACTCCTAGATACATTCCCTATAACAAAGAATGAATGGTGTAGACATTCATATATGCTTAAAGGATTATTTTGTGTATGTTGACTATAAATATCCAGAGTCTGAGAATTATTGTAATTATAATTTTTTTTGAATGAAGGCATTTATGCATGCACTATATAAAAATGGTCACTCACTCTTGCACACATTTGTGCATGCTCTCTCCACCTTGAGGACAATGGTTCATCAACTGATGTATCTTGGTTTATGTGTTGTGCTTAAGGCGTTTGTTCCATTGTTGCTCTTTGTGTCGCATAACTCCAGGATTCTTTCTAATGGTTGTTTATCAATTTATAAATTCAGAAAGAAAAGCTTTCAGAGTGGCATTTCCTTCTTGTGAATTCTTGGCCATTACAGAGTTCAGCTGTCAGATTTTATGCAAATACTAATATTTTAGGACTATTTGTAACTTCACTACTGTGTTCTTATGGCATGGTCTATTCAGGATTGGATTTTGGAAGACTAAATGCTAAAATCTGTATATATAAGCATACCTAATGAAAAATGACTAAGAATTGCCTAGAGGGAAAAAAAAGACCCAAAGATTTTGCTAATACTGTTTTATTTAACTAGAATTCTACCTAAAAGCATCAGTTCCTGTGTGATGGTGCAAAAATACCTTCAGTTAGCTTGTAAAAATAATGTCCATCAAAGTAAAGACCAATTATCTTTAAACACTGTGCACATTCTTTTCTCAGGAATAGATTGTGGAATTCATTTCAGTTAGTGGTGTAAAGCATCGAAGATCAGAATTAGTCCTTTGACACGATAAGAAAGATGACTCTTGCAATTTCTTTGAAAAAATTGTCTTCTCAGTGTCACACTGCGTCAACTTGTGTGCCTTTGTGTGGTGTTCCCCTAACACTGCTCCTGGCAGCTGAGAAGATAAGCACTAACCCATGGCACCCTCTGGCAGGTCTTCATAAGTGTATGGGACAGGGAAGAGTCCAAAGTGAACTGTGGCTACTGTGCTCTAAAGCCAGTAGTGAGTGTGCAGTGTTCCGATAGCTGCAAGTTTCAAGAAGGACCTTCCACTAGATAACTTCAGTTGTCACAGCTAAAACTGAATTAGCTTTCCAAATCAGTGCTATTTGTGCCTGATTTTTTATTATGTACATATGTCTAATCGTTCATGGCAAATTGTGGCATATAATTAGTGTGTTCATCCAAGAAACCCTGGACTAGGTGTTGAGACTGTGAGAGTATTTCAGTTCCATATATAATAACCTTGATACTTTGTTTAGGTTTAGATAGTTTTCAAGAACTACTTTTTTTTTCACAATCACAACCTGTCTTGGGTGACTGCAGCCATTCTGTCACCACAGGAGCAAAGTGGTTGACCAGCTTCAACGTATACCGTTTCTTTTTGATAATTGATTACTGTTGTGGGAAGTGATATGGTTATTTCTGTCACAGACTGAACAAGCCTATCAAGCAAACTATCCAGAAATGCTAGAATGTTTCCTCAACCTCTACAGAAATTCATATCCAGTTATTTGGATGAATCCAGAATAAGAGGAAATAGTCCTTGCAAGTTGCTATGAGCTCTATAACTAAATTGAGTAATTCAACTCTTTCATGGGTTATTCGCGGTCTCCGCTGTGATCAAGAGTAGGATCTTTGTCATAAGAATGCTCTGCCTTATGCCATCGTATGCGTGGGCCATATCGCTGCTGTTTGTCCATTAAAAATCCAAGTTTAAGATCAGTTCAGGAAGCTTTCCGCAAAGCAACAGTTCAGGGTTTGTCATTCTGCCATGTCTAGACTAGCAAAGGCTGTGATTCCTGTTCTATCAGTAATTTAATTTTCTAAATTAAAAACACTAATTCTCTTGAAACAAGCTTCTGACTTCCTACAAGATTCTGAGAGCCCTTAGTTGAATCTTGTACATCCACCACATTTCTCAGTTCATTTGCATTTCTAGCCTTTATTACTGGATTTTTTTGTAAGATACAAGAGGAATCATTTTATTCCAGTTATTGCTGGCAGTAATGGATAATAGAACTAATAAAAATGCTATCAAAGTGGTACTTGCATACAATTTCAGGGACATGCTGACCAATGTGGACAGTCAAAGCATTCTGAATGTAGATGTCACTGCCATGGCAGAGTTAACCAAGTCGACCTGGCCTTCATGTTTTCAGAGGTTTTTAAAAAAATCCAGCATGACACCAGGGCTTTCTTCCACACATTACGAAAACTAGAACTGAATTTGACATTAACTTTCAACTGTCTTGCTGATATCCTTGTTGATAAGAGGGAAGTTCATACTTTGGTAACTAGATCTATTACTATGACCATGAAGTCTGGATACTGGGAGAATTTTTTTGCAATCAGCACTGTAAAGAATTTCATCTGTTTGTCAGGAACATCAGTTGATTATGTAGCCAGAGTAGAAATTGGTTGTTGTCGATCTTAATATCTGTAGACCAAGGAAAATAACAAAAACTTCTATCTTCTGCTTTTAATTGAGTTGCTTGAAAAAAAGTTATTTACTCAGTTTGATCCCCACAGTCTTTGATATTTGGGTCAGCGAATAATGGAACCTATGCTTCAGACATGGTATTACTATTTTGAGTGTTTGATGATGCTTTTCAGACTCTAAAATGCCCCAGTCTACTGACAGGCTTTGAATGACTACTCTAGATTAAATCAAACTAATCCTCTTGAGCAATACTTTTATTTCCTCAGAAAGCCAGTCCGTCAGTGACAAACATATTGCTTGTGTGTCTACTTTGGATCATCTTTAAAAAAATAAAATGGAAAAAGCTCATCAATACTTAAAGCTAGAAAAAACCAAGAATTTCACAAGGCATTTGTAAGATTCTCAGACTATCATACTCTGTGGCTTAAGTATGATCGCAAAATCTGGATTGCAATTTCAAAGTAAGGAAAATAATAGTGCTGTAAAAACATACCGTAAATTTCCCAGAAGTGTCTTTGTAGGAGTTACATGAGAAGGTTATCAAAGTTGTCACTAATATGAAATTTCCACCTTTGAAGACTACAAGCTGCTGCTTAAATCTTCCTCAAGTAACTTTTGCAGTGAAGATATATTCTTTAACTTAAGAATTCAAGCGAAATTTGTTTCCCTTAGAGTTACTCTTTCCCTACTATTTTATGTTCTTATGATTTGAATTCTTACTTGTTTGCATGTATGAGTACACACAAATATCTTACTTTTATTACTGTCTTTTAAGGAAACAGGTAAAGCAAATAACACAAAAACTCTTCTGTTTGCCCTCTTGAGCACACGTGGACTGTTTTCCTCTTAATTTATTTCCATTGGGGAAAATCCTAATCAGTGACACTGCACGAACAGATGAAGTTACCTAGTCTGCAAATTTATAAGTTTCACGTTTGTGGAACTTCTAATTTTAGGTTTTGGTTTGCTTACTGGGTCATTCTTCTGGGCTTTGCAGTATAACGTAAGTGTTCTTTATTAACGATTTTCATTTCAGACTTGAGGATCTCTAGGTAATCACTTCTTTTGTATATTCAAGCAGCCTGTATTTGGTTCATAGAATACCTTTAGCAGGGGATCCTTTTATTTTTAGTGTGTTAGCCTCTTGTCAGGCTTGTCCCTCATGTTGTCTGACCTTGAGCTGCATCTTTCACAGCTCCTCTCTTTCTCTTGGGTTTAATCAGCTGTCACCTGGCTTCAGGAGAATCCAGATTACCTGCACCTCTTGCCCTTCTTTGTGGTGTGTATGATAGGTCGAAGAACTGAAGCAGATCCCTGCCAACTGCAGGCACCTGGTGATCCTCTGATCATGAGATTAAATATAACCTGAACAAATCTAAAGGGGTACCACTAGCAGCTTAAATTAAGGCTGGTTGAACTGCTAATCGCGAACAGTTTAACTGACAAATCATTATAAACAAATCATTGTGAGAAATAATTGCATGAATGTTTATGCAATCAAATACTAGTCCATACATTGACTACTCATAAATTATGATTACTGTTTGATCACTGAATCTTCTTCTCTTTTCCCTCTTCAAGTGTAATCAAGAGAGAAAAGAGACAAATGAAATTATTTGCGATTGATCTCCCCAGTGAGCATAGAGAGTAACTCCATCTGGACAGAGCATTGTCATTTAAAGAAGTCTGTGGTCTTGGAAGGTGTCCATCAGTAACATCTCCATGGTCTTAGAAGTCTGACAGGGAATAAAGAGAGAGGGAGGTGAGAGTGAGTCTGGGTAGGAGCTGTTAGCGTAACTTCATGAGGAGTACAGGTGAAATGTCTGCATTTTGTGTCAGATGTTCTTAACTAAATTGCTAGCACAACCATCTAACAGCTTTTAGTACCTGAATGTTTCTTTATGCTACATGATTTATCTCAGAAAACAGAATTCAATAATAAAAAGCCTCTTGCCTATTTTCCTCCACCTGCCCGTAGCTGTATAAAAAGCTTGTAGACTTTTGCAATGTAAAAACGGAGCAGTTTTGTAAATGCTGTAAACTCCATTGTACGTTCATTCCAATTGCTTCCACTGTTGCACGGTTTTGCTGAGCAAATTTCAGGCCCATTAATTCTATGGAACAACTAGTTGACCTTTCATAATCTGGCAAGGAAGCCAAAGGTGTAATTTTAATGCAGACAAATAGAAGTTATAGAAAACTTTGAATGTTCTCCTTTCTTTTTTGTTCAGCAGAGCTGATCACTTTGAAAACTTCTACTCACAAAATATTAGTAACAAATTCTTATGAAATGTGAAAAGCAACACAGAAATTGATCATAGAATCATAGAAAAATTTGGGTTGAAAGGGACCTTAAAGATAATCCAGTTCCCACCTCCCCTACCATGGGCAGGGACACCTCCCACCAGACCAGGCTGCTCAAAGCCCCATCCAACCTGGCCTTGAACACTTCCAGGGAGGGGGCATCCATAGCTTCCCTGGGCAACCTCTGCCAGTGCCTCACCACCCTCAGTGTGAAGAATTTCTTCCTAATGTCTAAACTAGATCTTCCCCCTTCCAACTTCAAGCCATTCCCTGTCATCCTATCACTAGTTGTCCTTGTAAAAAGTCCCTGCCTAGCTTTCTTGTAGCCCAGATGCCAGAATTCAAAATTATAAAGCTCAATTCTTTGACATTTCTGATTATTTTACACCCCTCTGTTTTCAGGGCTGAGTTCTTCTGATGTCTTAAGTTCTCTTTCCCAGGAATTATCTTGATACTTTTTTTCAAAAGTATTTTAGCTTTGAAACATGTTTTTGTAAAGTTCCTAGTGCTTAAGCCACTAATGAGGGATGTGGAGCCTCTAGGTTCAGTTTTCTCCTTCTCTTTGGCTCTCAGAGCAGAAACAGGGAATGAGCTCCAGGCTAAGAGCTGGTCTGGAGCTTGTTTGGTGCCTGGGTGCTGTCATCACCTCAGCAAGCTTTTCACCTCAGCAAGTGGAACAGTAGCTTCAGGGTTCAGCACTGGGCTCATGATTAAGAAACGTAAATACTTTTGTCTAAAATTTTGAGACCCAGCTTCAGTTCTGTCTTTTGCCTACTAGGATTCAGCTTTCCTTCCCTTACTGCTCAGTCACATTGATATAGAAGTAGAAGCAAGTAATGTGCAAAAAAAGTTCTTTAAAAGATTAGTGGTATAACATTAACATTTAAAATTTGAGAGACATTTTGACAAGTAACATGCTGTGAGTCAGATTTTTGTTGCTGAAGGATTGTCAGCAAGGTTTCATCTTTCCTGTGTATATTTTGAAAGGCCAAGACAATCAGATGTTCTGGTTTTGTAAGCCTACAGAGGCTCGATTTTAACCTGGGCAGTGAGAAAAATGAACTTTTAACTGCCCTCAGAGCGTAGCCACCCCATTGCCTGTGATTAACTCCAGTTGGCTTAAGAGCAGAATTTATAAGCAGAACTTCAGAGTACAGAAAAATAACAGTAGGAGATGAATATGTAAGTAACAAATATCCTGTTTCCATGGATTTATGCTGAAGGAGGACAAATATATTATCATAGTTGCAACTAGAGGATTCTCTATGTTGTCAGAGAGCAGAGAAAAATTATTGAAAATACTTCTTAGGCATTCAGGTCTGATGTCACGCATTACGTGTGTTCAATTCCATTGACACTAGGGAAAAAAGAGTGTTCTTTTTTTGATGGCCAGCTTTGTAAATGTGAAATACAAATACCGCTTAGTGGGAATGGTTTGTTGATACTTGAAACAAAATATTTCTTCCCTAGATATTATATGCAAAGAAGTAATCAAGGACAATATTTTGGAGAATTAGTAATTGAGTTTTTGTATAATATAACATATAGTGGTCTTATAATATAGTGAAAAGCGGGGATTCCTGTAAGTGTTGATCAAATAAAATCCTAACTTTGTAATAAAGTACTGTCCTTTGGTGTATAAAATTGAAAAGCTGAAAATTTCTGATTTACTGTAGTAAACTAAACATTTGGAATAGTGAACTAAACATTTAGTGAACTAAACATTTGGAATAGACTTTACCTAATTTTTTTGTTGTGTTTAATGTCAATAATATATTTTGGTTATGGCTCAATTGACAAAAATAGGTTAGAGATTTAGCATTAATATCCTCCATGCACTGTGGCCAGGTCATCGATACGTTGACAGTTCATCTAAGGTCTTAAATGTCTGCAGTTAAGATTTTATAACAGTTCTAGATGGTGCGTCACTGACCTTGCAAGGCTTTTGCTAGTACGGAAACTTAGTCCTTTTTTTCCTCTGCTTATTAAAATACATGGTATTTATAGAGGAAGAGAGGGAAGCATTATAAAAATAAACTTACATAGACAGTTTATTTGAAACAAATAGTAACTTTTGGTCTAAATATTTCCCACAGTGAAGCAGCAGTATCAAAGAGAGATTGAATGCAGATCTGTATGGAAATGAAAAGCATCTGGTAGCACTGTAAAGTCATGAGATGAAAACTTCATAGTAGCTAAGTTTGTGTTCATCTTGTACCAATTAGCAATTTCAGTGTTATTATTTTATAATGTGGCATGTGATCATGAAGCTTATATTTTGAGCAGGTGAAAATGTAACTTCTTATCTTGCTTTTTGTTGATGAGTATGTTAGCACTTTTCTTGAATTTTGACTATGTAAACAGAAAAAAACTCCTCTAGACAGTGTCTTGAAAAACAATTCTTTTCAGTTCTAGTGTAGCTTAGAGATTTCACACAATCAGGTTACTTACCAACAGACATGATTAGCACAGAATACCTTACTTAATAAATGGATTTCCACAATGTGAACAAACAACTTAGTGGAGAAAATGCTTTTGAGAAGACATCTAATAATACTCAGTATCCCTGATTTTAACTTTGTCCTGCAATGAAAAGTTTTTCTTCAGTTGTTGATCTGAGCCACTTGATCTCAGCTATCTCTTTACCTTTCTCGATTCTGTTCGTTATTCTCTCCTCACAGGATCTTTCTCTTTTCTTTCAAAAGGAAAACTGACAAAATACAATCTCACCTCTCTCTTTTTCTCTTGTCTTTTAACTTATTGCTCCCAAATTGTCTGTCTTCTCATTTATCATAGACAAAGAAATTATACTTTGATTTATGTAATTTAACCCTCTTTTTACCCAGTATTATCAGTCTGTCTTCTAATCAGCTTCACACCTCACTGCCTCATTTTTCTTCTTAGTGTCTCACCTTCTTTTATATTAGGGTCTTTCGATTCATGGCTGAAAGGCAGACCATTTTTTAGAATACATTTGGGTCAGCATGAAACAAAATGGGTTGGAGTCTTTTTTATGTGAAATGGAAAACAAAACATTTTTTATATTGTTTCTTTAAAAAATTTGATTTCTTAGTTTTAATACCTGTAAACTTAAGTCACGACAACCTTTTGTAGGAAGGAGATTCGTAAGTTTATTGTATACAAAGGATCAAACAACATGCTTTGTTTTGTTTCAAATCTGCCACCTGTCTCAAAGCAAAAGGCAAAATATTACAGTTTAGAAAATATTGTAGCAAAACATTTAAGTTAAATCCTCTCTCCAGATTTTCATCAAGACTACATCTATCACTTCCTCCTGTTCAACAATTCTAAGGTACTGATAGTTGAATTTCCTTCTACTTACTTGAAGCATCACCTTGGTCTTCTCATCCCACCATTCAGCTGGTGAGATCCTTTTTTCTGGTCTTGACCAATGCAGTCTTGTGCTTCTTGCATCCACTCAGGATTCTGATGAAAAGGAATGGTATTTCTAGCTGTCCTTATGTGGCTTTGTAATATTGCACTTGTTTCATTTTTCAGTTGTTTTCCTCTTCTCTCTTATATACAGAAGCTACTTTTCTTCCCTTTCAAGGTGCTTCAGAACTCATTCCCTCTCAGTCATCACTCATTTACTGTTTACTGTTTGTAGCATTCTAAACCTTTCCCGATACCCACTGTAATCAGTTTAACTCTGCCATAAACTGATTTAGACTGAGTCTTTGTTACAAACTGTAAACTGTATGAATAAGTCACAATTAGGAAAAAGTGTTGTTGTTACCTTCTCCTACTATAGATATCAGAGCCCTTTGATAGTTTGTGAGGGAGTGTTCCCCAGCTGCTCGCTTTGTGGTCTGTCTTTTTAGTGGACTTGCAACATGACCACAATCAAAATTGAAACCTAAACTTTGAACAGTGTCAGGTTACTGTGGTTAAATTCCTGGCCCAACAAAATAATAAGATGAGGAAGCTCCTTAGGGATAATGTATTATATTTTAAAAAGACTAGAAAACTTAAGTAGGGCTGGGGCTGAGGCTTTCAAGTATGCAGTGTGTTCTGTGACTGCTGAATCAAGTCATCTTTCTTTTAAACTTTTCATTTTGTATTCTACTGTTGAAGTTAAGAATCAAAAGTTTCCTGCTTTGTGAGCGCCAAGAACCAGCGAATGAATGTATACTTGTAATTCATTTTCAGTAATTTACAATTTGCAACCCATTTGAAATTTATGCTTGGAATTGAATAAAGAACTTTTGGAGAAATAACCAAAGATTTAAAATCCAAAATTTACTGGGGTCCTTCTTTAGTAGTAAGAATACATTTGCTAACAACAGTTGATGTTTATTAATGAGGAATGGGATTTCTACTTGAAACTTATGCCAGACTTCTTGGAAATGTTCTATTGACATGAACTAGTTAAAATGTCAATGAGGATACTACTGTAGGTTCATAATTTCTTCTTGTAGATATCATGTCTTCTATAATTTGAGATTTTGTAATGCATTTATGCTTTATGTGTCAGGTTAAGTTACTTGCTTTTAAAGTTAACTTCAATCTTGATGAGGATTTGTGCTATTTAGGTTTTAGGACTGATCTTGAGCCTATGTATGTCAGCTGTTGCTGGAAATGATAGAGGCATTTGGAATCTGGAAGAGTCAGCTTCACAAAATCATCGTGGCTCCTTGAAAGAATGCTGCCAGATTCCTAAATGAGTCAAGCGTATTTGAAAAAGCTGTGGATCCAATTTATATTTTTTTTCTGAGAGTATCATAAAGGGATGTATCAATAATTCAAAAGACTGTTCCCAGCTACCAAGCAAATTGCCCTGCCGTTGACTACATTCCATCCAGTTTCTTGTTTTCAGTGGTAGAATTCTATAAGCCGGTGCATGAAATCCAGAAATTAAAGTAGGGACAACTATGGTATGATTAGCACTAGGCTTTTTTTTTTTCTTTTTTTCCTTTTAGGCCTAGTAATGAGGGGTTAAGATTATAAAAATTAATATAGAAGCTCCCTTCAAAGATGTGACATGGGGAGAATGCATGAGAGATCTGAATTTTTTGGAAGATAGCAGAGTGGATATTAAAGCATCACTTGCTGAGTGGATGGCATTCTTTCTTTCTCACACAAGACAAAGGCTTTATTGCAATTCTGTATCCCTGGACCAATTAAATTCCTTGTAAACTAATTTATTCTAGACAGAATGCATTCTTATATCTGCATGTGTTCTGTTATTTTGCTACTCATAAATTCTCAGTCTAGAGAATAACCTTTACAAAGGATGAATAAGAATTTCCTGCATTTTATTATCTTCACAGTTCCACTAGTGCTTTCCATTTCTGGAAAGTAAAAGATCCAAAGTTTAATGTTCGCCAGGATTGTGACAGATTATGTTACAGGTCTTATCTTAGCAATTGAAGTAAATAGGGGCCATAAAGGCTGCTCTTCACCTTCTGCTATTATTTCTCATAAATTATGAAGCAATGGAAACACAAAATTCAAAATTATTTTAATTAGACTACTTTGGTTTTGTTACCTCTAACGTGTGAACTGAGTGTATTTTAAGGATGTATATTATTGGGTGATTGAACGGAACTTCTGTTATTGTCAGTATGTTGCTTTCCTCATTTTCCATGGATTATTCTAAAAATTAACTTCCCAGTAACATCATTGCATAAAATACATAGAGCTTTTTATCTGTTTTGTAGGGTTGTGACTCTCAAATGAGCATGTCAGAAGTGTCCTGCAGTGAAAGTACCTCCTCTTGTCAGTCTCTGGTACATGGCTCAGCTCCAGAAATCCTCATTGGCCTCCTTTATAACGCTACAACTGGAAGATTATCAGCAGAAGTGATAAAAGGCAGCCACTTCAAAAACTTGGCAGCGAACAGACCACCCAGTGAGTGAAAATCTTTTTCATCCTAATGCTTCTGTATCAGTAGGGCTCTTGGTAGCAAGGACTTCAGACCTATCATTTAGTCTTACCCAATCAAAATGAAATAGAGCAATCATCAACTAATCTGTTTCATGTTTTATATTTCAAGTCAGTTGGGAAATCTAAAATCAAAAATCTAAAATTCAAAATATTAATTGTAAGTTGACAACACTGTTTTAATTTTTTCATGATGACTGACTAATAAATTACCTTTATCATAATGATTAACTGCTAAATTACTAATGTCTTACATCATAGGCCAAGAATAAAAAGTTATTGTTTAAAAAGAAAGTACATGCCAGCTAATATTAATATAAACACTCTCAGCAGTTATTGCTGTTCCCTGAGGGGTTGATACTGCAGTCTTCAGTGGCTTATGTGCCTGTGTATTTGTAGTTGTATTATATGTAACTTGAGAATGCCACTGAAGACAACAGAGAAACAAATGGAGACCTTTGGCATATTTACTGCGCAGAAGGAATATTCACCATTGGAAAGGACTTGAACTATATGTTCAAGCATTTGTTAAAAATACATGTGTCTGAAATATCTGTGAACTTTATATACTTCTAAATTGGAACCAGATGGAATGTCACACACAGAGAATGCTTTTACTGTCTCTAATTCCTTGATATAGCTTGCGAAAGTTCAGTAATGATCTTTTTTAAAACTTCTTTTTATTGTTTTTTAGATATGAGCCTGATTTATATAAGTTGTAGCCAGACATACCTACGTTTTCTCTTCATTTTGTCTGGAGGCTCACATTTTAGTGCCTCTTTCCGCTTCTTAATCCCCAGATTCCTATGGCACTAGCAGATTATCTGGCACTACTGGACTATGTAGCAGGCTGTCAACATTTCATAAGTGGTTTACACACCTCACTTTGTCTTCAGAGTTTAGGAAGTAAGCCAAACAACTTGGGACTAGTGCCATCATTTCCTAAATGAAAACTAAGGCATATAGAGATGATGCAACGTTCTTATCAGATTTGTTGTTTGGACCATCAGTTGTCCAAAATCATGAGAAGTCCTGCAAAGTGCATGCAAAGTTTTCATTCAGGTCTTAAGAAACTATGATAGGAAGAGAAGCAATTAAACTTTCCTAAGAGTGATCCTTTCTATAGTCTGAGGGTGGTGAATATACGCAATATTTGTGAAATGTTTCTCCAGCAAATATGGATTGAGTCCTACATTTCTGCTTGTTGGTAGTATATAGTCCTCTGCTGCTTATTTATATCTTATGTAGTAACTGATTTAACACTCATTGAGTACAAGCAAATAGGCCACATCCTGCAGGCAATAACAGTTGATGTTAGAATGTGTCTTGGTTTCTCTGTGTGACAGTTACTATTTTGTCTGAGAAAAAGATGCTGCTTGGTATCCCTTAAGATTTTGTTGAAACAGAGTATGAGCTTTTGCACATTAAATGCACGTGTGTGTATGCATGCACACACACATTAAATCCATAAATACATGGATTTTAACAAGTGAGATCTTTATATTTTGGAGACCCATTGTTGAATTTGAGATGTAAGCATCCCTCAGCTATTCTTAGAGATTAGATCAGTCGTTCTGGTACCTAAGTCCATCACTACTCAAGAACTAAAGTACTGCAATTAATAAAAATATATAATAATATATATAATATATTATAAATAAATAATATTTATATATTATATATAAATATATATAATAATAATTATTTATAAATAAATAAATAAATTATTATAAATAAATAATAAAAATAATAATAATAAAATTAATAATAAATTATAAAAGCGAAGGGCAAAACCAGCTTAGTTTTCAGTGCAGTGATTTTTCATTTTATTGCTTTTAATATATGAAATATAATTAGTGTGTGCAGTTTTTCTTAATATGCTGGAGTTTGCATGAAAAAGCATAAGGTTTGATAAAAAGGATACAGTGATTTTTACCCAGTCTCCTCTAACCTAGTCGTTTGCATGATTCTATGTTGAGTGTGCTTTAGATCCCAGTAGCTATTAGTGCTAAGATAACCCATTACATAATCAGTGTAATTTTTGTTGAAGATTACACAAAAACTGCACAAAATTGTCATTTCATTAAATTTTACCCAACAATCCTTTTGTTCAATCCTTTTTCTGATCTATGCTGCTAAAGTTTTGTGTTTTTCCACTCCAGTGAATAGTGTTTCCTCTTAAACTTTAACCTTTGATCCTCTCTCACCCAACTATTGACATCTGGTCATTATTTCTTTTACTGCTTTCCATCCCCTGTTGTCAGACGGACTGTTCTGTTGTCTAAAACACTTGATAGGTGGACAGGTTTATATAATCCGAGGTGAGTTCCTGTAGAAATTAACTGGATGTTGTCTTTTTCATGCAAAAGAAAACTTGCCAGCAGTAAAGCTATCCACGGCTGCCTACCATATTGGTTTATAAAAGTATCTGTTTACTGTTTCTCACACTCTCCAATGCACAAGTTAAATTCATCTCTGATTATGGATGTTGGGATTTCAGTGTACCTGCAAAGTGGAAATACTCAGTATGTTTCTTTTTACACGATATGTTTCTTTTTACACGAACGTCAATCTTATAATAATATTATTCATTAACATGAATATGACAGGGATAAAGAAAGAAACAACACATTGCTTTTTATACAGTCTTAAATTTCTTAAAATCAGTTAACTTCGTGAAATATGCATCATTCTGCAAGGAGCATGGCTTCGTGCTTCTAATCAAATGAAAACAGAGCTTTAAAAAATAAGCCATTATACCCAAATACTAACACCCAGTGTGTGCTAATGGCATTTACTTCCATCATCTTCTTAAATGTACTTCCTAATAGCACTGTACAGGCTATGTTTTGAACAACGACCTTTAATTATGCATGAATTATTTCCTCATGAATCTAGGAATTAAGAGAGTTTTTTGTAATGTGTAAACCTCCATCTTTGAATGCACTTTGCTACATTTTGGTCTTTAAAATAAATAAAATTGAAAAGCCCAAATTGAGAACCACATCCATGCAGAGATTATTCTTAAGCATTTCACTCTGGCTGTTTTGATATCATCACTGCTTATCATCAACATTTATTTTTTTCTCTTCTTTAGTTGCCTTCATTCGACTTTGCTAATTCTTTTTTTTTATGAGAATTCAGTGGTATGCTTTACAGTGTTGTGGCTAGTTGGAGCTTGCTAAGTGTTAATGCAATTTAAGTTTGTTTAGAACAAATAAGAGGGGGTCAACGGGAAGAGAATTATAACTTATACCTTTAACTTAACTTACATTTACATAGTACTGAAGCTAGTTAATTTGTTAAGAGTGTTTAAATATTTTGCTTACTTGTCATCTTTCCATGTGTCTGAACTAAAGCTGTGTTCAGTCAGCCTGGTATACACCATATCCTTGCATCTTGTAAATATCTCGTTCTCAAAAACTTTTATTTTAAGATATCTGACATTCCAAAATATGATTTATTTTGTAGATACATATGTTAAGTTAACACTGCTGAACTCGATGGGGCAGGAGATGTCCAAATGCAAAACGTCAGTCCGCCGAGGACAGCCAAATCCAGTATACAAAGAAACCTTCGTTTTCCAAGTGGCGTTGTTTCAGCTTTCAGATGTGACACTTATACTATCTGTATATAATAAACGCAGCATGAAACGAAAAGAGATGATAGGATGGATTTCCTTAGGCCTCAACAGCTCAGGAGAAGATGAACTCAATCACTGGAGTGAAATGAAAGAATCTAAAGGACAGCAAGTATGCAGATGGCACACTTTACTAGAATCATAATGGACAGTACATAATGCAGTTGTGGTTTTAAGGGAGTTTGGTCTCTCAAGATGATGATCGCCCCTGGTCGCGATCAGCAGTTTTGTTGTTTAAGTGAAAAAACTCAAACTGAGGTCAACATTCCATCGTAAAGAATGCACAACATGTAAAGTGGTGGGATTTAATATATAGTCTTCACTTAGTGTCAGACACTTCCTTGGTGTCAGAAAAGCCTTGCTATACACAGATATGTTAGCGATCCCTCCCCCATCCACCTGATGCTGTATTTGTTTGGGTTTGGTTTGTGTTTTTCAATACAGGAACATTTTATGTAAGGTTTTCCAAGTTGATGTAAGCTCCTCCTTGTGTACTTTTTGTATTACTCTAATACTGTAGCTTCTGACCTGCCTGCAATCAGATTAAAGGTCAATAATTTGCACTTTGAGAAAATGTTGATGGTCTGTAGAGCAAAAAACCCCAACAAAACTGGTGGAGAACACTTAGTAATATAGCAAATATGAATATACTGTTGTTTTATGCTGACTTTCTTTCCAGGAGCCTTAGTACAAGTAAGTTCATTTTTTTTATATGCAGTTGGTTTGAAAAATACTAGCACTCAGGCATCAGGTGAACTTTGACATCAAACTAATGTTTCTTCAATCTGTGACAGGAACGAGCTCTCTATATGGCATAAATTGGGGTTTTTCCTCTTGCCTGTACTTCTGCCTAATCCAAAGAGACCAGATCATTAGTTTGGTCCCTTCCAAATCTCCTTAGACAGGTTGTACTGTAAAACTATGTAACTTTCTGTTGAAAGCACTTCCTGTATTCATGTATTCCAATGTAGGAAGCTCATAGAGCACGACTTTACTAAAATAGATTTTCGTTAAACAAATTGATAGGTATTTCTTTAAAATGTCAGCAGCTGGAAGTTAGATTGAAAGCCTCTGAAGGAAGCAGCAGCAGTTGAACTACTTCAAATGAACGCGAAATATTATGGCTTTGGTTTAAATAAGTATCCATTTGAGTCTCTGCTGAACTGTTTTAGGGATTACCACATGCTGTTTGTTAAAGTAGAGAACAGACCAGGAGTTTTTACCTTTCTTCTTGGAGAAGAGAACATCAGTAAGTTATTTTTCTAGTGATTTGACAGCAATTGGATGGATGTTCACACCCAAATAGAAGTTTGCTTTGCTTATGCTCGAGTTGAGAAACACAGCTTTCTAACAGGACAATAGAGAAGCTGCACTATTACAAGAAAGTTTGCCCTCAGATAAACACTCATGGCTTCCACTGAAATTAGGGAAATGTCAGTGCTTCTGAGATTCCTATTTGTACCAAATACCTTTACTGAAATTTACTGACTGCTGAATCTAATTCATATTACTGAAATTCTGGATATTTTTGAAAACCTTCCCAATCCAGGTATTCTTTTTACCTGTAATTATAAGTTTTGTTTACTTTTAATTGTTGCTATATGGAAAGCAAGTGGTTTTTTTCTTATAAACGATGGTGATGTCTTACTAATATGAAAACTCATTGACAGTTGTAGCATTTAGTGGGTAGAAGAATTAAGTTTTGGATTTTGTTGAGCAATTTAGCGGTGGCCTAGAGCATTGTCATTGGGACAAATTATTTCCTCTTGAATTTCTTTATAATACCTTTGAACAGTCCTGCATCTAGTGTATACGACAGTCAGATATGGCAAGATTGGAGACAGTGATTATGCTATAATAAATGTATTTCACATGGTTCTCAAATTCTCACACTACTTAACAATTTCTTTAAGTCCTTTTTAAAGGATATTGTTATTCCACTTCGTGGTTTATTTGGTGCCTTTTGAAGGGTTTATTTGCAGAGCCAGACTTTTGGTTTTTATTGATTTAAAACACTATTACAGGCCTCTTTTTTTTTCCTGATATTGTGCTGCTGCTTCGTTTACAGAAGTTTTATTTACTAAATGCAAATAATGCAAAAAAATTATTTGAACAGGAATGGTCTTGCAGTAATACAATTTTCTCGTCCTTTTAGTTGCTCAGTTTGTGAGATGTAATAGTGAGTATAGAATTTAGTAATATTGAACATAAATTTTATATGCATAAGCAAAACGCTCAGATTTTCCCAGTCCTTTCAGCTTTCCATATAATAGAAACACCAACTTATAAGCTGTTCAAAAGCAATTTTTCAATGGATGTGGAAGTATTTTTATTCATTTTGTTTGTGGAACTTTGGATGCTTTTTCTTAAAGCTGAAAGTTGTCTCTTGATGGTTGTCTCTTTGTACAGGTTTTGCTTTATAAACTAATGTACAGTATTTTGACAATAAGAACTAAGCAAATTAATTCCAATGATGAATATATTGAACATCACCATTGAACAAAGGAAGTCAGTTTAGAAGGTGCAGCAAGTAACCTCTGACAGAACCAAAATAAACTAAACTGTGTCATAACTTGGGTTTCTGTTTGTAGGTTGCATTGCTTCAGTTTTACAGCTAACCATTGTGATTTATAAGACACTGAAATCTTAATTTAGACACAGCAGAGATTTATTGTACTCTGTGTTGGGCACATCTGGGAAGAGGAATCTCTATCTAGATTGTGTGGCTTTTCCCCGGGTATCTGGATCCAGTCTGTGCTTCACGGAAGGGCGTTTAGCTTACATGATTTTACACTGTACAACAACTGGGAACTGAATGTGTAAAGAATGGAAATGATGTTTAATTTTGAGGCAGTAGAATGTAAGTTTTCCATGCAAAACCAGTCACACCAATAATTGGATTTGCCTTGGGATTTTTATGAATTATTTGTAGTATCAATAGCTGTCATGTTGGTTTTTCTTCCTAGATTCCATTCTTATGAATTGTTTGTAATTTTGTTTTTCTTATTGCTTTCTGCAAACTTATACTTTTGTATTTGAAATCTGCCTTTAGATACATTTTTTGGAAACCCTGCATAAGGGCTTATAAATACAGGGTGGGTTTGTGCATTCAGTTAGGTCTTAAGTGTGAAACAGAATTTCTGAAGAAGAAAGTATCGGAAACGAATTAGAGGCATTTGTGTTTTCCTCAGAGCTGTCTGCTTTCTTTTTCATAGCTTTTTGTTGTTTACCCTTGTTCAAAAGTACAGAAGGTACTTGGAAGAGTTTATCAAATGAATCACTTTTCTGTGTGCCAGTATACCATGTAGAGATTACATTTCTTGAATTGAATCTGTTTCCTGTCAGTGTAGCCTTAAATAATTACAGAGCAGTGACATTCTTACAGATTCTATTCATGAAAACATTGCATCCTTTCTGTATATGATCTATTTGGTTTAATGTTTAGAACATTTTGCATAAGTCTTCTTAAAGTATTATAAATATGAGAAAGTTCCTTTCTGTGGTAAGGGCAAGATTCTGAAGGGCAGTAGAGGCAAGCATGAAAACACTGCACAGAAGAATGAGGAGTTGTACAGCATCTACAGGACATCACTGTCTCCTACGTGTGTAGAGGCAAGGAGTCAGCTTGTGTTCCCAATTCAGCCAGGTGGCAAAGGGAAGGAAGAGCATTCTGGTAAGATTCAAAGATTCATCACTGTGGTGCTGCCTCATGCCTCAGGACTTAAGACATCCACATTGTAACCACACAGCGAGGTCTGACTGCAAAGGCAGAAATTAGGAAAGGTGTAAGTTCTGCTGCTGGGGAAATATGACATGAAATTCTCTAACCTCATTAGTAAATTGAATTTCAAAATACGGTGAGTTCTTGAAATACACGTATATACTCTTACAGGAGCTGAACATTGTTCATCAATTAAGAGAATATATGGGCTGAAAGCAGATTTTTATGGCATTTACAGTAGGAGATATTTTCACCTGTAAATTTTTGCAGCTGTTCTTAATGACATATGCAGCATCAGTACCTTCCCATTTTTCACACCTTTAGAGCACTTTAGCACTTTCTTTTTTTGTCTAAAATTTGTGTTTGTATTACTGATTTATTCTCTTTCCTCCCTAATGGCTTGCTCCTGCAAACTTCCCCAGCACCCTGAGAGGCTGTCTGTAGCCTTAGAAGTCAAGGGCACTCTGCACTTCATATATTAAGGTATTGGTGCAAAATTTCTGTAACCTGTCCAGCTCCCTAAGATTTCTGAAATGCAACATCAGTTTTAATATAGTGAGGCAGAAGAAGAAGACTTCTTAAGGTAGGAATGGAGTACAGATAACTCTTACACCTAAAAGTCCTAATAAAAAGACTGTGGCAAAATCGGAGAATGAGGGTCAAGGGGGAAAAGTCTTTTGGCCTGAGCTGTTCCACCTTGAAAGTAATAGCAGAATGCCATTTCATTTAACTCAGAGTTGTATTGAACCCTTTACTTATTCGTCACACTTTACTGGAGGAAAAAGAACTGCCTTGTTTAAAGCAGTCTTTAATATTAAGGCATGTCACTTGTAAGACAGGCTGACTTCCTCCTGAAGCTGAATTCTCAGCTAAACATTGATTTAATTCTCCCACTGATGTGCATACCTGCCTGCCTGCCACTAATGTTACTGAGAGGAGCCCATGGGCATCAACAGGAGAGTTGTCTTGGCCCTGGAAGTGTGAAGTGCAATATGATCAGTAGGTTAGAGCACCTGCAACACCATCAAATGTGACTTCAATTATGAATGGAGGTAAAAAGCAAGTACCCAGCGCTGTCACAAACTTGCTATTTAATCATTTTCTCTTATTTTGGGGGTTTTTTTCTCCTGAAATATTTTTGAAAGCTAATATTTTGAAAGCTAGGTTATAGCAATCCCCTAACATCTTGATCATTTTAACTGGAACATTCAGCAAAATTTATTGTTAGAATAAGCCATCAAGAATAATCTGTATTTTGGTCTATTTAACTCAACTGCCAGGTTTTGAAGTGCATCACAGCTGGATTTCAGACTACTTTGTTCTGATGGTGGTTTTAGAGGAGAAATTCGCAGAAGCATTTGCTTATCAGTGGATCAGTGCCTGATAAAAAGATGCTATCTGAGAGCAAGAGCATTAGAATAAGAGATGGCTCCATACAGTGGTAGTGACATTCACATTCCACTCCTGGATCCTTGTGGCTCTTGGAGTGCCGTACTCAGAGAAACTGTGGTGTTTGAGATGTGGGATGTTAGACATTTGCAGGTCTGTGTCAGCACTCCGTGGCTTCTATCCTAGGGAATTTTACAGATATAAACAGGGTAGATGGTCGTGTTTATTTGCTTAGGGTGAGTAGGTGCCAACTGACCTACAGTGACATGGATTGGTTTAGTCTTAAGAACTTATCACTACCGCTCCTTGAGTTCAATCAGGGTTTCTTCCTTTCTGCAGACTATGCAGAATTCTTACGCACCCGATGTATCTGCTTATATAATGTCTACCTGAATATGGCACAATTCTATTCAATGCTAGCAAGCTTACTTCATATGTAACATGGTGTGACTGAATGAATCAGTTGGTCAGATACCTCCTGGATTAGGTTTTTCTGTGCAGGCTTCTGCTAGTATAATACAGAGGTAAGATCCTTATGCAGAGGAATGTGCCAGGAGGCAGGAAAGTGAGTAGTATTGCTCCTGTAGGAATGAAGACAAGGGAAAAGCCATGCCCAGAAAACGGGCAAGGCTGGCCTAATAGCAAGAAGAATTCACTTCTTTGGGAGCATCTACTGGGAGAGCTGGTGTAAAGCCTCCAAAATCTGCCTATCTCTGAGGACCCTACTCAGGAGAGCAGGAGCAGTAATACCATACCACTGAAGGAATACCTCATGGACATTCAGGGATGTAATTAATGTCATCTTTTTTCTCACGTATCTGAGGACAGGAGTCTTGCCCATTGTATCAAGTTTTTTTTTTTTTTTTGTGGTGTTTTGCAGATCCTGTGGACATTCGCTGCATCCCAAGGGTCTAAAGTGAATTGCTTTATGTCTTTTGGTTCATTTCCAAAGCATGAATTTGAATGAATTTACAGAATTAACTAGAGGTATTATCATAGCTTTGAGATGTAATCTCTAGGCCATAGTGCAAGCAAGGAGCAGGGCTTTGAAGATTTTTGATAGTAGATTTTGCAAATGGTTTATTATAACATTTTAAGAAAATTTCTAAGGAGTTGAATGTATTAGAGAATATTTACAAAAAAAAAAAAAGAAGATAGAGCAATGGTCTTTTCTTACTGTACAGCTTGTTTGCTGTCCTTTCCAGTAAACCACAAGGTTCATTAGTGCTCAGTACTGTTTTGTTTACGATAACTGTTTTTAATGTGATTTTCAGGACAAAGTGTAATTAGTGAAACCTTTTATTCAATTTTTCCCTTTCTTTGATTTTCTTAAGGAGATCTTTCTCCTTATATAGTATATATACTTTCTTACAGAGCTTTCTTACCTATTTTTATATAAGATGATTTAAAAATGTAAAATTAAATGCTCTATGAGCAAGCTATATCACTGTTACTCAATCTAAAGTGCTAATAAAATGACTAAGGGCCTGAACTTACTGCCTTTTACTCACTCAGGTCCTGGTTCAACCACATATTTCATGGTGTATAGTACCTTTCCCTATAAGCAATTCCATCTATTTCTCCAGGCTAACCCCAAGAAAGGCACTATTAACATGAAGAACAGTGGTAAAACTGAGCCTCCTCTCAATTTTAGTGGGACATCTGTCATGAGTAAAGGCTGCTGGCTCTGTCCAAAAATTATAGTTACAGATTATAGTTCCCTTGATCTTCAGTAATTTTGAACTTGTTTTCTGGTGACAGTTGGTAACAACTGATCTTACTGAACACAAATATTGAATTGTGCTGTTATCAGCAATATTATTAAAATGTGTTTCACATTTTAATTCATTCTTTCATTGGAATATAAGGAATTGGATATGTGAAGCATTCTTATTCCATGGAGATAGCACATATTCACCACATTTTTAAAAAAATCAGAAAAATACTGTATGTAGCATTTTCTTGCATACTTCTATACTACCTGTATGCCACCGACACACTCGGTGCCTTCTTTATTTTGTATAAATCTAATACGTAGAGCAACTAAAGTTATGGTGTGTAAGCAATGTCACTGCAACTGAAGAGATGTCTGAATATTCCTAGTACAGGAGGTTTCAAATGGCAGTTCAGTTTGACACAATGCATTTATTTGAGTTTGAAGTTTTCCCCTTTCCTTCCTCGCCCCCCTTTCCAAGAAACCTCCCATACGACTGTTTATTCTTAACTGATTCCTGTGTCTGATGTAAGTCACATGGTGTCAACCAAAGAACCAAGTCTGTTTCTAATTCTTTGGACAAATAATGTTTGGGCTTGCTATTACTTATAAATAGAAATTGTATAATGGATCTCTTTGAACAAATATAAAATAGGCTTCTGTAAGTGTGACTCACAGCTGAGAATTCAAGACACCTCCTTTCTGACTGGTTGTGCATTATTGTATCAGTAGCAAAGTGTTTGAATTGTATTTCTTTGTGCATTTTAATCGAAATCCCATCACAAGCAAAAATCAGTGCTGTCAAATTAGCTTGTTTTACCCGTTTTATACCTAGACCTGAAGTGAGCAATTTTGAAAACAGATATGGCTTCTGTGTCTGAAGTCCTGATATTATATAATGATTGTCTAGTGCGTACTGGTTGTACAGAAACAGACTCATGCTGCATTGTATGTAGATTTCCTACCAGGTATCCCTTCATTGTATAATTTATGTAATATAACTGAGTTTTCAACTACTGTTTCACCTTGAAATTCCTTAAATTTCAGTGCATGTGTAGCCTTAAACATTTAAGACACCAAGCACAGTTTTAAAGGGAGTAGGTTATATTTGAAAGTCTTGTTTGACAGAGACATCAGAGAAATATTTTTGTATATCAGTCAAAGCTTATAGAAAATGGGTATATTGCAGTCACGTTATCAAACATGCTCCTGATTATATGCATTGTTAGAAAAGCATTTTTGCCGAAGTTTTTAGAGATGAAATATAAGTGCTTATTTTCTCTCCAGCATTTGCTGTTTTTAATTTTTCATGCTTCCATTTCTTTACAGATCCTTGGAGCTCCTAACTAATGTGCCTATCTGATTTTGCCCCTATTTTCAGAATTTCTTTTGGGTTTTGCTACTTTTTTTTAGTTGAAAAGTGGCAATTAAAATTCTCTGGGTTTTTTTCTTTTTTTTTTACATTTGGACAGTAACATAATTAGAGCAAATGCAACTCTTTATGCAGCTTATTAAAGTCTTAGGACTTTGGAACTGTCATTATAATCCAGATGAAGACATGTGTTTCATGGCATTGCGGCCCACAGCAGGTGAAAACAGGAATTCTGGTGATGAATGTGCAGATCTGCATATTGGGTGTCAGATTGGAAATCCCCAGAGGGATTTATAATTAAGTGTCACATTGTATCTACACTATCTCCAAATGTGTGTTGTCAGATACTTGTTGTTTTGTTTTCTTTGTTATTATTTAGCAAAAAAAAAAACCCTACTTTTATCATTTTGTGCTGCTATATATTAATCTTGAGGGTTTCCAGTGTGCAAGATTAGTTTAATGTTGTCAGTTTTCTTTTTTTATAAAAAGCCAGATTTTCAGCATAACGCATCCTATTACTACTCTGATTTTGAGGAGAGGCAGAATGCCGTCAGCTGGTTTTAGTTATGTTTACCTGTACAGCACAGGTAATTTTAATACCATGTTAGTTTGATTAAAATGTGCTGTAGTATATTTTCAAACTGTTGATCTGTCACAACATTAAAAGAGTCATTTTGCATACCTGAAGCTTTACAGCTGTGGATTTGTGTTTTGTTTGCTCTGTTTGTATTGATTACTCTGTGAAATGTATTTTTGGCAATTTGAGGACTGGAATGGGTATCCTTTGGTTATTTGAAGCATTTTCTGTACATGGAATCAGCTTTTTGCATGTGAACTTAATTGCTGGAAAAGTATTTGGAAAAAAAAAAGGAAAAATCACTTTTAAAACTTGTTGTCACTTTCTTTTGGAATTCATTAGTTCGTAAACAAATGTAATAGTCTTCACTGTTTAGAAGACAGTAACACTGGTCAAGCATTTGAACTGCTGTCTGCATTAAAGAGAAGAAAAACCTTTTAAAATTTTGGCAAGCTAACTAATCCTAGCCTAAACAAAATTTTTGGCTCCATTTCCAAATTTACAATATTTCCCAAATTCCCTTTCTGTTCCTCACAGTCTTTGTTGATGTCATGAATCTTCTAGTTAGAGTACTTTAAATTAACCAGTCTGATAATTTTCTGACAAATATGATGTGTATCTGGCAAATAAAGACACACTCAGGTGATCGTTCTGCTTGACTTAAACAGTTTTATTCTGGGGTCATCTGTTAGTCTCTCTACTTCTTTGTCCCACATATATTTCTCAGAGAAGATCTCATCTTAAATATATATGCTTAACTTCCGCTTTGTAAGGAATAAATAGGCTAAAATAATTGATGTTTGATTTAAACATGAAAGAACATTTTCTGTAAGTGACATTTATAATTTTACAGTGGCCTAGCTTAGATCTTCTGTACTACCCTGTAATGATTTTCATGGTACATACTAGAAAAAAGCTTTCTGGGCTCTCATGGCAGCTCTGCTTTAGGATGTGTCTAAATATATGAACAATTTAATACATATTAGCATACATGAAAAAAGAATTGTTACAACAATTAAAACATTTTTCCCTATCCTAAAGGTAGGAATACTTAGTTATAAAAAAAACTTCTGTCATTTCTTCCCATTTCTCCAGTTGAAAGGAGCATAGCCCAGTGACTTTTACCAGCTGAAAGTGGAGAGAGGGGTGCCTATCTTTCTTTGCTATATGATCCTGATCATCTAGTCCCATCCTTGTCATCTGTTCAAGTTCTACAAATAGAATTTGTAGAATAAGATAACATGATACTTGCTGCTGTTAAGGCTGGAATTTTTCAAAAGGCTGTACACTTAAAAATAACTTGTCATTACATATGGAGACTGGTACCTACTTGGTACTTGGGAAATTTTGAGAGGAGTACTTATATTGTGTCCATATTCTTTGGACGTCACAAGACATTCGGTACCCTTGGCTATCGGAAAATAAAAAAAGGCACAAATGTTTTTCTCCAGATTATGAGAGAGCTATTAAAAAGTGACAGTCTGAATTATTATATAGTTGTTTAAAAAGTTAAGGATTTATGAAGCTGTGAAAACCTGCCAGAATAAGTGGAACAGGTATGTTATCTTCATGGTCATAGTTGATTACCATTTATGAATAGCCATTTTCTACTTAAATATCACAGGAAAAAAAGAGTTAATGGACCTATGAATCACAGTATCACAGTATCATAAGGTTGGAAAGGACCTCTGAGATCATCAAGTCCAACCTATAACCTATAACCCAACACTAACATAACACTAACACCATCATCTAAACCATAGCACTCAGTGCCTCATCCAGTCTCCCCTTAAACATCTCCAGGCTCCAGGGTCGGCGACTCCACCCCCTCCCTGGGCAGCGCATTCCAATGACCAATCACCCTTTCAGTGAAGAACTTTTTCCTAACATCAAGTCTAAACTTTCCCTGAGTCCATGCCCTCTAGTTCTGTCACTGGTCACCTGAGAGAAGAGACCAACCCCTGCCCGACTACAACCTCCTTTAAGGTAGTTATAGAGAGCAATGAGGTCTCCCCAATCAAATTCAGCTTTCAGCTGCATGTTTGGCACCTTTAAGTCACCCATGTTCCACCTATGTAGCTGAGCAGAATTATAGGTAATGCTCGTGTTAAATAGTTTGTTGTGCAACAGTAATTGCTTCAGACAGTTAGAACCAAGTTACATCACTTCTATGCAGATACACCTTTACCTGTCAAAGGTTTTTTCTGAATAGTTGTCTTCATATGGTAAATTCCACACTAGATAGTATTTAAAATCTCTTTGGACTCACTAGTTACTTGTTGCCAAAAACTCCTGTGGATAAGGGCTATTTAGCATTTCTCCTGCTGAAATTTGTAGCATGTATTTTCTTTCCCCAGTAGTTTTTTTTTTTTACAGTCCAGCAGTGCAGTTCTAATTTAGTATTAGATTCATATTAGATGTTTTGTTTTACTTGCAAATTACTTCCTCAAAATTAATGATACTATTACTAAGGTAATTTGTTACCTGTTGATCAGTTTGGGTAGCTACATTTCAGCATAGGGATTCTAAAAAGACAAATTTAATCAGCATTAAGAATAGTAAGACTAAGAGGAAGCAAAAAATGCAGAAATGAAATAAACTTATAAAGTAAGATCCTGCAACAAATCAGCTGGGCTTTATTTAGATAAATGATTTATTATTGAATTCAAAACCTATTAGGTTTGTGTGTTCTGAGTGTAGTTTACACTGGTTTGTTTTCCACTTAATTAGAAGCCTTACATTTCATCTTATTAATAATGGAAGTCCTCTTGTCAAATTGTGTAAGATCGTGTTGAACTAATATTTATATTTTAGAGGCAGAATGAAATCATAGCCTTTCATATATTTTCATTGCATTATGCAAAAATTATGTTCTGCTTTTAAGTTTGCTTGTGCAAAATACAGAAACTTCAAATCATCTTTCGTTCCTGGTTAACAAAGTCCTAGTTTCAAGAACTGAGATGAAGATAGTTCAACCTCTGTAGCCCACTGTTAACTGTAAACAGAAATTCAGAATACCAGGCCAACTCAGCTTCATAAATGTAAGGAATAAGACTATCAAAACCAATAATGAGTCAATAATCAAATCTCAAGATATATCCTGTCATATCAGTTCTTGCTCCAGCAGTTCAACAGTTGAGAGAGGGAGCAGGCTTAAATATGCCAAAGGAGCCCAGATTTATACCCTGTTTCTTTATTAAAGTATGCATTTTCCATGATGTCACAGCATTTTCATCTGCCTACATAGAGACTTAAAGTACCAGTAGACTAAAATATCAGTCACACAAGCCTTTGCTAATTAATGCCTTCACCAGAATATGTCTGCCATTCGTAGGAAATCAGGGAGATGTAGAACATACAGATCATTCATATTTATATTTTTTAAAAAAAAAGGTAGGAAAAAGGAAAGGCATTTAATCAGCTATTTTAAAAAGCTCCAAACCGGTCAGCTAGGCTAAAGGTCATGAAAACATAGCCAGACTGAGCCTCAGTGGCAAATTGTTGCACGAGCTTGTTGCAGGTATCTCAGACTTCATAAAAGAGTTTGGAGCACATGAGCCAGGCCAATAGGCTAACGAATAGCATTTCCCATTCCGCCTTCACCATCTGTTACGTGTGCAGCCAAGCTGACAGTTGGGAGGGAAGTTGTTCTATGTTTCTTTATTTCCAAGCACATGTTTTTTTAACTGAACTTCACTGAAGGCTTGCCAGTGAATACAAATTACTGTATCGTCAGGGAAAGTTTAGACTTGATATGAGGAAAAAATTCTTCACTGAAAGGGTGATTGGCCATTGGAATGCGCTGCCCAGGGAGGTGGTGGAGTCACCGACCCTGGAGGTGTTTAAAGGGAGACTGGATGAGGCACTGAGTGCCATGGTTTAGATGATGGTTGGTGTTAGTGTTGGTGTTAGTGTTAGGTTATAGGTTGGACTTGATGATCTCAGAGGTCCTTTCCAACCTTGTGATACTGTGATACTGTGATACTGTCATCCACAGCACCAGTATATGCTTTAAAGTAGTAGCATTGATTGGGAATGGCAATCAGGCTGCTTCCAGACTCTTCAGCAGAACAGTTAATAAAGCAAGGTGAGGGTGTGGTAGTATTTGGTGGTCTGGGAATCAGGAATAACCTTTAATTCCATCTTTGGTATCAGCCTTAGCTGATACATTTCACCCTTATTGCCAAAATTCCCATTTTCTTCCATGACATTGATACATCCAGACGCTAAAAGACCTGTTATACTTCTAAATTAATCAGTAAAACAAACTAATGCACATCTTTTCTTCTCTTGAACATAGTATGAAATACTCTCTCAGAAACATTACTATATAGAAATTGCTGTATGTGGCACTATATTCAGAAGGATGCTTTTCTGTTTATCCTTAAACATGCCAAATATGTATGCTGAATATCTCAGTTTGTGGGGTTTTGCTATCTACAAGAGTCATTGAAGGATCAGGATAAATCCTATGAAGATTTTTTTAAAGTTTTCGGTCATACCCGTTCCCCAGTGTCACTGAATCAGAGCCTAAATGAATGCCAGAGCCAGCACAAAAAAGGGAGTGGAAGGGCACAGCTGGAGTTGAGCAGTCCTTTCCCTGGCAATCCACATTATGACGCTGAACCCATTACCTGAGAAAACTGCTATGAATATGGAGGCCTTTTACCTTGCTGACTGTGAGGAACCTATCCAGCCACTTCTCATTCTATTCTGAAATAATCTTGTAAAAATTGTTGGAAGTGAAATTCGTAGAGGCAGTCAGAAATGATTCAAAATACTTTTGCAACACCGTAAGGAGTCATTTTGATGGGACAGAAATTGCTACTTGGTTCTAGTATAATGCATACTTTCAAAAAATCAATTAGAAGATGTATAGCAATGTCATCAGTTAAAATTATGTATATTTAATGCTGTAAAATTCCAACAACAATCCCTCTTTTCTTTATTCCCTTTCTTCCACCCCCAGAACACTTGTCCCACAGCAGGACTTGCTTCAAGGAATAGGTTGTCCCTGTTATCTGACACAAGAATCACTGTAGAAGAATTCCTGCCTGGATACCAGGGAGCCCTTTGAGAGGAAGGGGTGTGGTGTGTGACCCACATGGGAGCACCACCACTCTCTGGAAGTTGAGAGCTCACAATTGCTGATTTAAAGGTGATTTGAAAGCAGATGTTTCCAAACAATCTATAAAGATCTAAAGATGCTGGTACCCAAGCCACCATACAACTCACACATGGATTTGCTCCTCCACTTCCTTCTTGGCTTTTCTGTGGAGCCGAGCAATCCACCCTTAGGCAAGCATTCCACTGTCAGCAATATTTCAAGGAATTGTTCTTCTCCGAGAGCATATCCCACCCTCTCTAATTACGCCTGATATTCCACTGAAAGCTTTCTCAAAAGGTAGACATGTGGTTCGAGATCTATTCCATCAACAGCCTGAAGAACAGAATACATTTAATCTGTTCATTATAATTCTGGGCAATCCAAATTAAGCATTCCTAGCAAATGCTACAATCAAAAGAACAAAAGCTGTAAAATGACTCAATGAATTTGTAGTCTGTGTAACCAGGAAATGACAAACATTTCTGCCCTGTACAAAAAGTAGAAATGTTATAGTTTATGCGAGGGGTGGATCTGAATAAATGTTAATACGTCATGGTGGGATGCACTTGGATCTTCAGCCTCTGCTCGTATCCGCTGTCGCCACTTGTCAGTGGATTTCTCGGCAAGTTACTGCACACGATCTTACCTGGTTTCTTTTCTGGATATAATGTGGAGCTATGTTTTTGCTTTAATATTGCGTTTTGTAAGTGGATATAATAGTATATGGTATATAGTCCTGTCTCAAGTCAGTGTATTGATACTCTTAACCAAATCCTGAAATGAGTCAGTTGGAAGATGATACCCAGACAGCTCTTAGCAGTTCAAACCACTGCTTCACACAAGTTTAAGGATGATGAAAAATACATCAATCCTAATTTAATGGGAGAATTTTCAGGTAGACTGTAATTGAGTTGGAATTTGGCCAAAGCCTTGAGGTTAAAGAACCTACTCTTACAAAATGTATTCGGGGATCCTTAATGAATGCAAACAGTTGAGATCACACTTTCGTCTCTTCTGCAAGAGACAGCAGAAAATGCTCACATCCTGCCAGAAATACTAAGCTGCCTGTAGTCAGTCTGAGGCATTGAAAAAAAAAAATACGCCACCTTCTGAAACACCAAAACCATTTTCTCATCAACAAAGATCTCAATGTGCTGACCTGTAGGAGGAGTAGCTGGCTCATATATTTTAGTAATAACCATCACATCAGTACTGAGAAATAGCCACTGAGGAGCTAAATGAATCCTGATCTCAATTGAACTACATTGAATTCAGCTAAGTTGGGGCGGGGGGGGGGGGTAATTTTTTTTGTCTCAAAAGTCTTGCTGGTTTGCAGAATCATTTCAAACAAGTGTATTAAGCTTTTTAGATAGACTGGACGAGAAGGTCTCCAGACTTAGCTCTTTTTCATAGATAGATATTTCCATATCCATCAGTTCTGGATTTCTTAGATATTTATTTCTGAATATAGCTAATGGCTGGAAAAAAAGCGGCATGACTGAAGAGCCCTTGGCAGCACGAAAAATGAAGGTAAACTGATACTTTACAGATACTAGAATTGTTTTGTCTTTGAAGCTTTCTAGGTGAAAAGAATTGTGTCAGCTTGCTGAACCCCAAAATATAAGTTTTTGCCTGCACAGAGGGGATTATATTTTGTTACCTTAACAACCTTTACTGTGTGATACAACACTTTATCAGCTGCAACAGAAGTCCCTTTAAAAGCAACAGCTTCTAAAATGCATATGAAGGTATTTACTACAGAGATTAAAAAAATATACAAGTCAAATTTTACGTGAGTGCTTGAATCTTTCAGTATGGAATCTGAAACACTGATGCATTTAAGGTGCCTTGCACCAGGCTGGCCCCAGAGCAGCAACGACAGATAACTAGCTTGGTTGCTTTCACTGATGAGAATAAGAAAAGAGCAAATCCATTCAATTCATATTTTTATTGCTATCAGTTAAAGCTAAAATATTGTTAAACTAGCAGAGATAATGTTTTGTTTGTTCCTTCTTTATCTATGCATTTACTTCTGGTTTTAACCTCATAGAGGGTGTGTACTTCCTAACACACAGACACAGAAGAACCTGACATTCCAAGTATCTGGAATTGAAAGCCTTAATGTTTACACCTGCATGTGGAATTGCTAAAGTGGTACCAGGTGAATCAGACTTAGGCTGACTGGTACCCTGCTGCAGAGTAGAGTGACCTGAGAGAACCCCAGTTGCAAAATCTGCATTCAAATTTAAGTATTTAACTTCAGGTTTTTATTAAAGTGATTACTTCATTTGTACAAGTATACTTCCAGACATAAAACGTATTCTGTATTACCTAAATCATATTTTGGGGGATAAAAATACCATATACCTATGTAAACGGAATAACAAATTTAATTTTAGTGTCCTGACTGAGATTCCTTGCATTCCCCTAATGCTTTCCTCTCCAGCCTCCATACTTAGAAACAAATAGAGAGCAAAACCTGGGTGAGTGGTTAATTCCTTCAAGATGACATGGACTTGGAATCCAGCTACAGAGTGTTCTTGCTTTTATATTTGATTTTTGGTTTGGATTATTCAAGGGTATTTATCCTCCTCTCTTGGAATAATTTTGCTTTTGGAATAATTTCAGACAACAAACACAGTCTACGGTTTAACTTACTGTGGCTCCCAGAATAATTTCTCCTACCAATTTATTTCTCAATTGTTGGCTATGCCTTGCTGTTTTTTTAACTCCTTTTGTGTCCCTTAGATTAGGAACTGCTGCCTACATATTTTTCTTGAGGGCCTTTTATTTCTGATTTACTGTGCTCCTTTAAGTAAAGAAATTGCTCTCATTGCTGTAAAGTAGTAGGATGCTGCTAAAGCTTTTTGAAAGCAGAACCACACACAGGAGGCTCATATAATTTACTTTGTAATTGAATGGTACATTTCTCAGCATCCAGATCTTTAGCTGTTGGGATTTCTTTTTTAAGATGATATATCATTCAGAGGTTACAATGTACTCCTGTTTAAGACAATTGGGGTGTACTTCCCTAGCTCATAACAACAAATTGCTCGAGCAGATTGTTGCCAGAAAAATTGCCCTTCCAGTCCTGCGTAATCCTCTGGTAGCTTTGCGCAAACTTCTTCCAGGCTGTAACAGAAACTTGGCACCCTGCTTCTGGCTATCCTCTCAGAGCTGTACCCTGTGATGTTGCTGCAAGCTTGTTTTTGTCTTTGGACTGATTGGATCTTTCTTCTCGGAGCCAGGTTCTGCCAGCTTTATTCAGGCTGAGTAGTCCTGCTTTGCTCAGTGAAACTATTCATGGAGTGAGGTGAGCTTGAGGAACTGTTCAATGGGAGCTGGGCTGGCACCGTCTGGTCCTTGGAAGCAGAGAGAGGAAACTCTTTTCCTCCTTCTGTGAAAAGCAGAAAGCCACGTGTAACAGAGAGGGGCTCCGAACAGGAACCAATTGGGCAGAAGTAGGCATGGGAAGGAAATGAATCTTTAATTCATTATCATGGAGCAGCAGCCTAGCTGGAGCTAAAAAATATTGTGGAAATTTAACATGAGATCTAAATTTTATTTTGAGGTTCATATTGCAATTTCATTGCAATGACAAAAATGAATCATCTGAATAATTGAACTGTAGCTGGCCATTATTTAGCTTTTCTTGGTGGTTTTATGCATGAACTGATAATGAAGTTTAAAAATCTCTTTCCCTTTTAGCAAAAAAAAAGAGCCATTGCTTAGCTCCAGAGTGCGCGCTTGAGAAGGATTGGATGTACAGTGTCTTTGGCATTGCTGCTAGAGATGAAAGTGAAAGTGCTGTGGTGTATAAATATACTGTACATAGTGAAAATGTAAAGGGATACACAAGCTCTTCCCCATATCTTCCTCTTTCTGTTTTGTTTCGTGTGGGTTTTTTTTTTTAATTTAGGGAATAGGGTATTCCACTAAAATAACTGCACCCTTTTTTTTTTAACCAAAGAAATTGTAAGTCCCCATCCATTACTCATACCAGTTAGAAAACTTCTTAGGACAGCCTGGGCATCTCCACAGTCTCTGGAGTTTAGATATAGTCCAGGACAAGCCATATGGATAAACAAGAGGGTTGACACAGCTATGCAGTAGCTACATGGAGGTTTTGGCACAGGCAAACAGGAATGGCTTTGTGTAATTGCCGTTGCACCAGATCCTTCTCTTAAAGTGCTGTCCCTCACACACATCTACATGGTCTTCCCTTCTGGGCATTAGACATTGTGCAGGTCTGTGACAGAGGAAAGTAAATCCTCTTCCTCAGTGCTGGGCCCAGCATTTGGTTATTTGCACTCCTTTTGCCTGAAGCAGCCTCTGTGTACAGAAGGGGGTAATTTCCTGTAGAGAACTCGGTTGCTCTACCTTGACTATACCTGTGTTTTCCCCTTCTCCAGACCCTTATCTGCTCCTTCTGACAGAAGGAATTACATGAGACTCTGCCAGGACACATTGTCCTTCCCAGTCCCTGGGAACATCATCCACACTGGACTGCACTATCCTTATAAATAGTCCATACTCACAGCAGCAAAAGTACTCCTGAAGAATGAAATGTTAATAAAGACCCACCTCCAGTGATAAAGGAAGAACCACTTGTGAGTATCACAGAGCTACGATCCCAGCTTTGATGAGGACACACCCTTAAAACTGCTCTCTAAATGAAAATTAATTCTCAGAAAAACTTCAAATTGCTTCTGTTCAAGTAAAAGGAATAATCACTTTCTGAAGCAAGAGCGAAATAATTGAATGCAGATCTTAGCAGAACGTTATTGGTCCAAGCACACTGGAAATTTACATCTCTGCTTTTGCAATGACAAATTGTGCAGAGGAATGCTTTTCTTATAAATGCTGGTGATACGCTCATGTTAACTCTCTCATTACCTCAGCTGCTTTTGTCACCTCAGTTTTGCCTGTACAAGGTTTCTTTCTATTCTCCTCACTTTCCTTGGTTGCATAATCATTTTAAATGATTTAAGTACTCTATATTATTTTGCCTGTGTTCCAAGAGATGACTTTTTCCTTAAATTTTAAATCAATAGTTTTGATTTAACATGAAAGTTGAACTTAAAATGTTTTCTTTTTTAAAAACTTAGTCTTTTTGGGTCTGCGTTGTAAACTGAAACATAAAAAAAAGCCTTTTAAAAGAAAAAAACCCCACAAAACAACCAAACATGAAGTTCTACATCAAAATATGATATTTCTTCTTAACACTGTGGTTTGTGAGACACTACCCAGGAAGCCTGTCTTTGGGGACATCCATGTCCACAGCGCACAGAGGTGAGTGACTAAGCCACTCCTGCCAAAAGTGTCTCTTACCAAACACAGCTCTTTTGTGCTACCTTTTGAGCTATGTAATGTATAAAAAATGGATACTCAACATCACTGGTATCATAATTTTACAATCTTTTCATTCTTTAGACATTTCTTTTTTTCCAATGAACTTTATGCACATTGCAAGTACTTCTTATGGAAAGAAAACTTTTTAAAATGCATTTAAACCACCTCCCTGTGTCCAATAGAAAGGTGGGCTCACTCCCTTCTCATCCCTTCCTAGCTCTTCAATGCAAGAGTGCTGTGCTGCATCTGGGAGACCTTTATCCTGTAAGTTAACTCATTCTTTACAAAATACATGGCAGTGATTCCTAGTCTCTCTCACTGGGAGGGTGCTTCCTGCTGGTGCCTCTACCCAGATGTCAGGTCAACGCTCTTTCCCCTTGTTTGGTCCTGGCAAAGCACCAAAGTGGAGAAGCAGCAGTGCATGGGTAGGATCAGATCCTGGCTGGCCTTACACAACTGTGGCTGCGCTGGCTGCTTCAAGGAGGGGTTCCAGAAAACAGGAAAAGCTGAGTACCACAACAGGCTGAGAAAGGGTGTCGGGCATTTGATTACAGTGATTTTTCACTTGTGGATAACTAAATGTTTACTATCACGTGCTAGCATAATGAATTTATTCTTAGTGATAGGTAATTTCTTCTTTTTTATGAAGTCCATAGATTACAGGATGAAAAGCCTAGGAAGTAACAAAGCTCTGTTAGCTTTTGCGTTTTTTCCCTCGTTCCATCCTCATTTCTGTTTCTCCCCCTCCCTGGTACCTCCTTTCCCACAGCAGCTGCTGCTTCCCAGCTGATCCCTCCTTCTTGTCACTAAAACAACCAGCCGTGCAATTATGAATATTAATATTCACCCACTTACATAGCAGTGAGGTAGGGTCTGAGGAGCTCCTACCTCCCAGCTTGCCATGCCATCATGCCAGCAGATTCGGGAAGGCGACACCACACTGGTTTATCCTGTTTTTTTTCCCAACCCTGACAACTGGTTATAACTGGCTGAGCAATGGCTGAAGTTCAGCACAATTCAGATGTCTCAGACAGTCTATATAAACACTAATTCTACTTAGAGGTCCTGGAAGAAGTGTCTGTTGGGCACTAAGTGAATTACAGGCTTAAGAAACTACCTGGCAATTCTGGAGACCTTGAAGCAAAAATTCCACTAATGCAGCCTTTAGTGTCTTAAGTAGGTACTTGGCTGCCAATCGGTTTTAGGCAGGCTGTAAAGGGGCTTTCTAAAAAAACCCTGACTCTGGACCAGCATCCCCATTTGTTTCATGTCGATTTGGAGTGGTTGAATAGGAATTTGCAAAGGAAATGAATAAGGGAACCAGCTTTTTCATTTAAAAGGCTTGTCTAAGTAGAACCGAGGGACAAAGGAATTCAGTGTAAGGTTTGCAATTTTTGTCACTCTTGTCTAACTAGATTTACATCGTGGAAAACAAAACAAACAAACAAACTCCCAAACCAACATAAGGGAGCATGAGCATTTTAGAACGTGTGCATTACAAGTGATACAAATACGCATTTATGATTCAAAATTTCAAACAGCTGAGAAATAAATATGCAAAGTAGATTGTTCTGTTTGCAGATGGTAATCCTGCCACACTGATTTTTCTCAGCTGTCTGATTTTTCAGTGTCTGCATTCCTGGTTCCTGGGGTTCCTGATTAAGAAATAAAATATGAGTCACGGTGCATGGTTACCTTCTGCACATCTGAAAGAATAACTCAGTGACTGAAAACAGATTATTAGAAGCTGATCCCGCCCTGCCAAATTCAACGCAATGTCAAGGGATTGGGGAAAAAAAAATCCCTTCTCTGCTCTGCCCCTCATTTTTACAGCTATAGGATAAAGGTTCCTGACAGCTCTTGTGGATTGGCTTGCAGTAAAACAGCTGCCCATCGCAGCTTAACCAGGGGTCTCTACAGACAAGGGATGGCCGGCAGGCAGCACACTGCTCGGCAAGGTGAGGCACATCCCTTTCTCTCGCTCTCCCAGGGATGACTCAGTTGGTTGTTAAAAATTTCCTGCTCCCAGCTAAAAATGGCATCAGAGGCAGTGCCCTGGAGGGAAGAGGGGGAGCCGTGAGAAATGGGTTCTGCTCCTGTCTCTGCTTCTTAACATACACACACACAGAGCGTGCAGGGCTGATGTGCAGCTCGTCTGGGAAAAGTTTATTTTGCAATAAGAAGGGTTAGTATTCTGCTAGAGGCTTTTGCAAAGACTGGATCCAATTTTCGGAGCCTGTTGCCAATATTTGTGAGTCACTTCCTTGGAATCCTACCTTTGGTGTTTATTTCCCTTAGAAGGAAACTTGTAAAAGAATAATAATAGCTCTCATTCTTCGTGGAAAGTAGCACACAGCAAAGTGGGAGACAACTCACTCTTTGTTCCAAAACACTTTTTTGTTTGTTTTGTTTATTTTCTTCAGTAGTCAAAAAGTGAAGAAGGCAATATAATTAACCTCATAAACCACCTAATTTACAGTGCCAGTGACATGTTTGTGCTGCTGCACCAGAGTGAAAGTTAAGTGGGGAAACAGTTTTAATTGGTACCTCTTTTAAAAGAACAAGTGGCGAAAACTGCCTTGTAATTCGGGAAGCCTCCTTATGGAACAGAAGGGCTTTGCTTTTGCAGCCCTGTCTGACTCCTGGGAGCCCTTTTTCTCTCTGACTTCAGTCCCAATAACAACATCTAGCACCTATTCAGTGTCAAAACGCGTTGCAAAGGTTAACTAATCAGAAATACTGTCAGTTACCCTTTGCAGCAACAGGGGTACCTTTTACCCTCAGGATACTGAAGTGTTTTGCGAACTAAACTTTCCCTGAGCTAAGTGGATCCTGGATGAAGCTTTATGTGTCTAACAGGGCCGTGCAGCCACCAGCGGGGTGGAGGCAGAGAGCATATGAGACATTTTGGCTCAGAACACTGGAAAAAATATTTATGCTTACTGAAATAAATACCACGGGGCTTTATTGTTCTCCTAGAGCAGGCAGGCGAAGCAGCCTTCAGGAGATGGCTGTGTTAAACTTGATGCCACCTTTTCCCATATCTGCCAGAGCTCTGTGGCAAAAAAAAAAAATAAATTGCAAATCTGGTTGTATCTTCCTGTATTTGCATAAATTCTAGTGCAAACTATAACTGTTAGAACCACCACTTAAGAGTTCATTACGTATTGGCTGCCAAGAGTACTGACAGGTGACAAATAAAAGAGGAAACCTCTTTTCTGTCGGTACACAAACCTCCTCTAGTTCTGCTTCAGAGAGACCAGAAGCAGGAAAAGCACAACAGTTAATAATTCAAAAGAACAATTTTTTTTTTTCATTTTTCTTTCTCTGAGAAAATGCTTGCTAAGAAAATCAGGCGAGCCTAACAAACTGGGACAGAGTAACTCCAAAAAGCCTTTCTGGGAAGAATTCAACTGAAAAATATGAAAAGAAAAAAATAGCATGTGGGAATTAGGAAAGTTAGAGAAATATTTGCCTGGAATTCCGTCTTGAAAAAGAGACACTCAAGCATCTGGAGTTGTATAATCTAAACTAGGACAGAAGTTAACTGAAGATACCTTTGAAACATTTTCATGGAAGGCTGTAGCTTAACACAGAAATCAGTTTCTGATGTTAATTCCTCTTTCCAATGAACAGTAAGCCCAGCTCTAGAAAAAGAAGGAAAAAAAAAAAGAAAGCAAAAAGAAAACTAACAGTGAATTCCTTGAAATTCCCTGAAGTCAGGGCCAAGAAACACAGGGGAAAACACTAGACTTGGCAGGTCTATAGTTTATCTATACCTCCAAAGATTGAGGAGCTGAATTGGCCCTGTTGGCTCACAGACCTGTTGTTCTACCAGCCTAGTTATTTCAGCCAGCCTTAACCCTCTCACTTCACCCCTGCATCATGCTTATGCTAGATGGTGTTACATGAGTTTCTGATATGAGGTGCAGATGAAGGAACAGAAAAATATCATTACCCAGGGCTCGCATTACCTTGCTGCCACCTGTCCTCATTCCCTTCTTCCCTCTGCTTTGTCCCTGCAGTCTCTGGCTCGTGGCTCAGCAGCTCCCTCACTGCAGACCAGGAACCACTCTGCACTGGTGCAATGAGATACTGCCATTCTTCTCAGCTATTTTATATCAACAAGAGTTGGAGAAGATTCTCCCTCTCTCTGCTCCCAACCCCTGGCTTTTCTCTTGGAAGTCCAATTTTCAGTTTAAATCCAGCATGGCCAATTCCAGACACTTTTTCACTTCTTACAGGTTTGCTGCTTGCCTTGCTGACAGAGTCCTGAGCAACACAGTGATCATCTTTAACTCTTTGCTTTCATCTACTGTGACTGGGCTGCCCCAGTGTGCTGCAACTCAGTGTTTCTAGTGCTTCATTCATAATATTACTACAACTCCATGCATATCTACCCAGACAATAAACGCAAGGCTCTTGCTATCTCCCATCTCTGCTTGTAACTTCCTTCTCCTTGAACTTGTAACATATCAGCCAGTTTGATCTATTTAAACACAAGCTCCCAACATCCTCTTCTCTGTCCACTGCTGTGGTCAGAGTCTATCTGCCTCCGACCTCTCCTCCCTGTTTGCCTACACCTAGTCCTTTATTTTCATGTGCTAGGTTGTCACAGCCTCACCTTAGCTATCACGGCTCCATCATCGTCTGTAGTGCATGACTCTGTTCCCTTTGCCAGTGATGCTGGTGTCCTCGTGCATTTATCTGCTGCTCTCAGGGGAGCCTTTACACCCTCTTCCACGATGCTCTTGCCCACAGGATGCCTTACCTCCCTTAGCTAAGCTAGTGATACCAAACTTTGTTGCAGCAACCATGAAGAGTAGATACTTAACAACGAGGCCATCCTGGAATTGGTTTACATATGATATAGTTGGGCTTTGTTGTTTTTTTACGACATCTGGGTATGTGATTGTGCGTTTCTCTTCCTCTCTCTGGCTGTCACTTGCTTTCTTAGACTGGGGGGTCCGCACAGCCTGCATGCAGTGCTCATGCAGCGCTCATGCAGTGGAATTTCTGATTGCTTCTGCCATGCAAATTTTAGATAGCACCAGAAAGGTAATGGCTGCCAAAAATGACAGTGATTTTATTTTCTAAGCACTGCAAACCTGATGTTAACAATGGTGTAGTGCAGTTAAGAAATGCTATTCTCTCCTCAAGTCAGGTTGTTATGCGATGAAAACACTCCAGAATATATGACAAATGCTGAAACGGTTGCAGTAGTCGAGTACAAATCCAGGAGTAAAGACAGGAATAGTCATCTTAAGTCTCTCATCTTTATCGATCTTGGTGAGACCTGCAGCATTATTTTCACAGGCATTTTATATTTAAGTTTGGGCTTTTAGAGGCATTCTGGAACTGTATAAAGAGCCCTTTTCACTGATGTGGCATTAGGCTTGTTGTAATGTGAATGGCATCATTACAGTTCTCTCATTAACATCATAATGGCTCTGGAGGAACAGGGAGTGCAAATCCCAGCAAATGGAGTAGCAGCAGCAATGTATAGTAGTCTTACTGTGTAAAACTGCAGACGGAAAAAAAGTTTGACATCTTAACCTTCAGGCTGCTGTAGATGCCTCGGTGCGTCCTCACACTGCATGCATTTGGCTGACAAAATGGAAAAATCGTGGCAGCCTGAGGATGCAGGGCTGGGTTCAATAAAAAGTTGTGCCTGGCTTCCATGGCACTGCAGCCCACATAAGGCTCCCAAATGGATTTTTGAAAATTGAATCCAGCCCTAAGTGTCAACCTTTTGCTGTAATTTTATACAGTAAATGTATTGTACACTCAAAATGTACATCCTTCATCCTCTGTTTCGAGTGGCGTTAATGGAAATATAACAATGTGTGTGCTGTTCTGCAAGGCCTCATTGAAACAAACGGGATTTTGGATGAAATCCCTCCATTGCATATGATAATGTAATATAAATGGGTTGGGCTTACAGCTGGAGGACGATGAGGTCTGGTTCTATTTCTGGCTCTGATGTTGAGTTGCTGCGTGACTTCTGGCAAGATACTCAGGAATGGATTTTGCCACCCTTAATGGGGAGAAACAGTAGGCTGGCTCTTCAGGAGCAATGCCAGAAGTCCTGTTTATGGAGCTAGGTCCAGCGGTGCTTTTTCAGTAAGTATCACCTTGCACTTCAGGCTTTCAGTTTTACCATGTCCAGCTTCACCTTCGAGGAGGCTGACTTTTCCTGTGTACTCCCAGCTCCCTCCCCACTCATTTGCAGCAGCTGGAAATCATAGCTTCTCAAAATCAAACGGGAACAAATAGCATGCCCATAGTCACAAGCCCTTTTAACAGACTGGCTCTCAGCTTCTGTGTGCTGAAGCAATTCCTGTGCTACAAAATGGGGCTAAATTTGTAGCTGAGTGCCACCTATATAGCTTCATAACGCATGCTGAGACCTACAAACTTGGTTTGGGCTTTGGTTTTCCGGCTGTTGGGTTTTTTCCTTCTAGGGAAGCTCTATTATTTATGGCTTGTTTTTATACAATTTGGAAACATGGAGAATGTGCACAGACAGTAATAGTTTCTAGAAATTAACTAGGCTGCCTCTATTAATTTTGCATGTTGTAAATAGCAGTAATCTGTTCATTTACTTTACTGGCTGTACAGAGGACTCTTTTTTTTCAACATAAATCAGCAGCACTCAGTGCAAAAGTCATCCCAAACCTACTTTTCCTTCCTTCCTTCCTTCCTTCCTTCCTTCCTTCCTTCCTTCCTTCCTTCCTTCCTTCCTTCCTTCCTTCCTTCCTTCCTTCCTTCCTTCCTTCCTTCCTTCCTTCCTTCCTTCCTTCCTTCCTTCCTTCCTTCCTTCCTTCCTTCCTTCCTTCCTTCCTTCCTTCCTTCCTTCCTTCCTTCCTTCCTTCCTTCCTTCCTTCCTTCCTTCCTTCCTTCCTTCCTTCCTTCCTTCCTTCCTTCCTTCCTTCCTTCCTTCTACAGTAAAAAAGCGCCCAGTTTAAATCTCCAATTCTCATTAAAAAAAGATCCATAAAGAGATGCTGAATTCATTATGAGCAAAGAAATTTTGACTTTCCCAAAGCAGCAGTGAGTTTCTTCCAACCCCTATTCTCTGAGGACAAACACTGAGAGCTGACATCAAGCCAACATCAGAAGATTGATGTCTCCCTGTAAGTGATTTCTCAGTGCAGATTAATGAGAAGAGTCCATGGGTGCTTTCTAATGACAGTGCAATCTTTTCAGCTGCTAGATATATGACTTTTTAGCTGGTTCTTGGGCCATTTTTTAGCCCTGCTCTTAAGTGAGCAGACAGACCCACTTGTTGTTTTGACCAGTCTTTCCATGTGCCAGTATACAGCTGGTAACAAAAGGTGTGGGAAATAAATAATACATCTTGTCTGTGTCAAGAATAACTTCCAATGGGCCAGTCCAGCGGTTTTTCATCCCCCGTGTCATTGTTTCTTTGCCCGGAAAAAGCAAGATGGCATTAATGGGCTACTGCAAAAAAAAAAAAAAAAAATTACCACCTGCAGTACATGACCGATAAACTGATTCTGAGGAAGGGGTTTAGGCACCCTTCAGTATAATTGCAGTGAGGTCTGTCTGCCTTTCCCAGGCAAACTGCTGAGTATTTTGGCTGACTTCACCTCTCATTTTCTGCCTTATTGAGAAGCATGGGACAGACCCATACATGCATAGAATCATAGAATTACCTGGTTGGAAAACACCTTTGAGATAATCAAGTCCAACCATACCTGTCCACTACTAAACCACATCCCTGAGAAAGTTGTCTACCTGTCTTTTAAACACCTCCAGGGCTGGTGACTCAACCACCTCCCTGGGCAGCTGTACCAGGGCCTGATAACCCTTTCAGTGAAGAAATTTTTCCTGTGTCTAATCTGAACTTCCACTGGCACAATTTAACACCTGTCACTTGGAGAAGAATGCATGCATCTGAAGAACAGAAAGTTAGCATATGCTGGAATCCCAGCTCTTAATCAAGTAGCAGCCTTGTGCATTCTTCCAGGATTGATGAAAACAACAGGCAGATGTCAAGGATTTATTTTTCCTCCCTCTTCTGCCATGGTTTATTTTTTTCCTCTTGTTAGAGAGCACTCAGCTGCAAACACAAACAATCGCTGGAATTCCACCTGCCCACCTGCAGCCCCTCCTTCCCACTGCTGGCTCGAGCCCTCATCTTCCTCTGGGAAGGCTGCGCAGAGGGGAAACTACAGGAAAGCTGGGGAGGGTCGTTTTACAAGGGCAAGTAGTGATAGGATGAGGGGGAATGGCTTTATATTGAAAGGGGCAAGATTTGGATTTGACATTAAGAAGAAATTCTTCACGCTGAGGTTGCTGAGGCACTGGCAGAGGTTGCCCAGGGAAGCTGTGGATGCCCCCTCCCTGGAAATGTTCAGGGCCAAGTTGGATGGGGTCTTGAGCAGCCTGGTCTGGTGGGAAGTGTCCCTGCCCATGGCAGGGCGGTTGGAAGTGGATGGTTTTTAAGGTCCCTTCAAACCCAAACCTTCTGTGATTCTGTGATCTTGCTTTCTTAGAGAGAGGAGGAGGAGGAAGGAGAGGGAGGGGGCGGGCCGTGTCTGGGCGCATTGTTCCGCTCTCCTCTGCCAAGAAGTAGGTGACTATGAACTCATCCCATGCCCCTCGCGGAAAGTTCACTCCCTCCCCTCGCCCCCCGCCTGCTGTGGCGGCAGAAGGCGGCTCCCAGCCCGGCGCTGGCCCCGGAGTCTCCGCTCCTGCTTAATATTCCGCCCGCTCCGCCGATGTTGTGTTTGGCTCCGGTGGGACTCGCAACTCACGGCTTGAAACCGGAGCCAATTTTCTGTCTTAGTCTCGCAGTTGTTTTGACTGGAGGCAGATCCAGTTCAGTCCGATCGGGGCTCGTGGAAACAACTACCTAAGTCTCCCGCCGGCTGTGCTGCGTCTGGAGGGGAAGAAAGAAGAAAGAAAGGCGATTTCCCCCCAGCTGCTGGGCGAGACTGCACACACACAGACAGACACACAGACAGGCACAGACACACACACACTCGCCGTGCCAACACTGCCGGCAGAAAATGGGAAGCGAGTGAGCAGATCCGTGCCGGTGTGTGAGTGGGAGCGGGATGGGAAAGGGGACGGAAACGGGGATGAGGATGGGGACGCGGTCGCGGGGTCGGGGGCGGCGTGGGGGAAGCGCGTACGAACTCCCGGGGACCCCGTGCCCTTTGTGGGAGAGGGCGCCAGTGTTTTTTTTCTGCCGTAAGGAGGGAAAAGAGATGAGCGTCTGTGTGAGATGTATACATCTATATACATGTATATATATATGTATAAATATGTATATATATACACATATGTATAAATATGTATACATATATATACATATATAGGTCGCCCAGTGAAGTTGTGGATGCCCCCTCCCTGGAAGTGTTCAGGGCCAGGTTGGATGGGGTCTTGAGCAGCCTGGTCTGGTGGGAGGTGTCCCTGCTAATGGCAGGAAGGTTGAAGCTGGATGGGCTTTAAGGTCCCTTACGACCCAAACCATTCTTTGATTCTGTGATATATACGGACTCGGTGATCTCAAAGGTCTATTCCAACCGAGCGATTCTATGATTCGCGTGTCTGTTTTTATGTCTGTGCACGCAGAGGTGTGATCGCCGCGGGGGCACCGGGTGGGCACACGGTGGGGAGGGGGCCGGGGGGGGGATAACAGGCGAGGGGGTCGCGGGGCGCTGACGGCGCTGCTTCATTTGCAGGTGCGGCCGCCCGCGATGACCCTGGTGCTGCCCACTCAGCGGCTCGCCCGCCCCATCGCCGCCGAGGGAGCCACCGACCTCGCCGCCTGCCGCGCCCTCTGGGAGCCGCCCTGCTGCGGCCGCCCCGGCCCCGCCGACCCGCCGGCCCCCGCCGCCCCCGCCGCAGGTAAAGCCCCGCCGAGCCTGGCTCAGCCCGGTTTGGCCGCAGGAGGAGGCGCGGGGGCTCCGCGCGGGTGAGCGGGGATGAAGGGATGCGCGGTTCGCCGGGGGAATGCTCCGGGAAAGGCAGCTCCCTTTCGCGGGAGAGAAAGTTTTCCCGAAGCCTGGCGTCCCTGATCACTGGCGCAGCTGCCCAAGGAGTGGTGGAGTCCCCATCCCTGGAGATGTTCAACGGACGGGAGGATGAAGTGCTCAGGGATGTGGTTTATTAGTGGACAGATACGGTTGGACTCAATGGTCTCAAAGGTCTTTTCCAACCAAGCGATTTTATGACTCTGATTCTGTGATTCTATGTGATTCTGCCTGTTAACACAGCCCTGGCACACAGGGTGAGTTCGATGTGTCGGCCAGGTGAGGTGACGGTTTGTTTCTGATGGCTGCAGATGTGTGTGGAAATATGGAGTTCTCCTGTAGCGTGAAGGGAAATGAAAAAGTATTTTGTTTGGAGAACCTCAGGCAAACCGCATGTCATTTGTCATATCTGATTTATTACCCGCAGGATCACATTACAGGGGAATTTCAAATCCTGTAACAACATCCAAGATCACATACTTTAAAAGGAAATATGTGGAAGAAGAGGATTTTCATCCACCGCTCAGCAGCTGTACACATAAAGTATGTTTTCTAACAGTTGTTATTTTTACTCAGGGTTTCAAATGCTTAGTAACACTTGATTGACCCATTTCCAGAAGGCTGAAATACTCCACTTGAAATTAGAATGATCCAGCTGTTTTCTCAGAAATGAATAGTTGTCACACAACTTGTTCACATTTATTGTTTTATTGTCATCAAATTGCTTAAGAAGCAAAGGCGTTTCTTCATTTCTAACTGTAAATGGAAATACTGAGAATAACATTGTTTTTCAGATTATTTTGTTCTTAGATAGTTTATATCAGATTCACAGAAACAGATCCGTAGCAGCCTTTGAATAGCAGGAACGAAGAACATAAATAAAAAGGGGCCATGATTCCCCACTTAATTCAAAACTTTTTCCAAGGGAGAAAATTGTAATAGGTTCCTTGTACCCAAAATGGGTTACAGATCCTCTAGAAAACCAGAACACTTTGGAAAGTGAGTACAAGCTCCTTCAAGAGTTAATCCTGTTTATTAAAACCTAATAACTGCAAAAGAACAGATTAGTGAATGAAATAATATTTTTTAAATGATAGCTGTCGAGGAAGAGATTAGAGCAAACCTTTCCCAGGCCTGTGAATACCAAAAGTGAAATCTGACTTTTTAAAGAGGGATTTTATGCTCTTGTTCATTAAGGGATCAGTCCTGTAGGGAACTGAATGCCTGGAGTTATGTTCTTAAGGATAGCTCATGCCTTCAGACACCACTCTTGCCTTGTTGGATTGTACCTGGCCCATGGCAGTTCAGTGCTACCCAGGTACTATTGGCGACAGAGAAGACATGATATAATATAATTAAAGCACAGCTTATGGAAGGAGCTAGTACCACAAGAGCCCCAGAGACAGAAACCAAACCATGTCAAGATACAGAACATGGATACATGTCAAGATACAGATACATAAATTTTCTCTGAGCAGCCCTCTGAGATGTGAGGAGAACTGAGTGCCTCATCCCTACCACAGACATGGGGCAAGGAGGTCTGCCTAGTGGGATCCTGTTTCTCTATAGGAATTTCTGCAGAGGAGAAGCAAGCAATAACACTTCCCAAGGACCCTAGAGTAGCTGAAGAAATTTTCAGCTGCAAATAGTGTTGGCTGGGAAGGTGAAAAACTGCCCCACTGTTAAATCCAGAAGGTGGCTGATCTGCTGCCAGAGCAATGAATAACTAGTGCCAAGGGTGCTAAAAAATGTGCTCTGGTTGACGAGCCCATCTCCCACATGTCACATCAGTCTCCGATTTCAGCCAGTTTTTTTCTTGGCTAGATTATTCGAGTTTTGTATCAATGGTTGTTTTCCTTGCAAAGAGGACGAATCATTACTTATCCCTTTCTAACAGCATAAAAACCTACTGTAGAAGTATTGGTGAGATTGACCTGTCCCAGACATTATTTTGTGCTGCCATAGAGGTGTATCATGTCAGAAAGACTGGGTCACTAGTTTCTTCTGTTCAGCACAAATGTGATTTCTGCTTTGCAACACTGAGCTCTGGGGAAGGGAGAGTGCCCACCAGATTCCTTTGAATGTCTTATCACTTCTGCCCACTAAAGAAGGAGCTATGTTCTGAGATTCCTTGTTCCATAGAGGGCATGATGTTTAGGCCCAGAGCCTCTCTTCAGAGGGCAGTTGGCAGACATTTGTAGAGGAAAGCCTTTGACAACTTGTTTCTACTGGTGGCCCTCCAGGATATATCTCTAGGAGGATCACAGTTCAAGGCTTACTGGTTTGCTCCAGGCTTTTATGGTTTCACTGACTATTGCTGCAGCAGGTAGAAAGGGTGCAAATTAACCTATAGGTTAAATATAATTTAAAGTGAGTCATTTATTATAGAAGATTACTCATTCTAACAAAGCAGAGCTTCAGCTGTGAACTCACATGAAAGCATGGCCAATTTTTGGTTTTATGAGGCACTGCGCTGCTTCTAAGCCCTGCAGACAGGACCAGGCGGTGGAAAGAGCTAGAGGGCTGAGGAGAGCTGAATGGATGTGAAAAGCAGCTGTGCTTTAAGCTCTTTCAGTCCTCATAGCTACGACTTCCACTCTGCAAAAATGCTGTAACCATGTAGGAAAGAGAAGAATGATCAAGCCACAGATGGGGGGATTTAGATCAGTCTCTTTTTGTGCTGTGCTGCTCTCCTCCTACACAAACCAAATTCTTACTAAAAATGAAAATTAGTTAATACTGTTTACAGTAGCATGCATTGCCCCCTCTCTTATTTTGATTCCCAGGGTAGTGATTACAGCACAGAATCTGGGGTCTCCCAGGGGCAGCAACCTGCTCATGCTGCCAGTGCTGAGAAAGGGAATCCTGGAATGACCATGGAAGGGAGAACAAATCTGTGGGCATTGAGCCAGGATTTCCTCAAATCCCTATCCTGTCTTCGTTTCCTGACCTTGTCCCTGCCTATCTGCATTCCCACTGGTCCTGTAGAGTGTAGTATACAGGCCAACAGCTGCTCTCCAGATGCTGTGATGCTTTGAGATGTTTCTCCCTGCCTCCCTTCCTGCATGCACTTTTGTGTGCAAGAGCAGTATAGGGAGCTTGGCAAATTGAGACCTCCTTGCTGGAGGGCCTCTTCCACTGACAGTGGATGAGATGCTCCAACACTTGCTGCGTGAGGTGATGGCTGCTGGCTGCATCTTGTAAACGTTGAGGCTGCAGGAGGGGACCTTCCCTTGGCTTTAGAGCTTTGTAGAAGCCCCACAGGGGATGGTGGAATTGAGTCCATTTATATCAAAAAGATCCCAGCCATCACTGAAGCCAAACTGCATAACAGTTTTATGTTTTAACCCCAAATGCAAGTAAAGAGCCAGATCTGTGTGTCCTAAAGCTGGTGAATGCTGTGGCCAAGAAAAAGCAGGTCCCCAGCTACATGCTTGTGCAAAATGAAAAGCCAATTTTAGGTGCCTTAGAAAGAGACTGAGAGAAGTGGTGGCTCAGGGGCTATACTTTGCATAGTTTTCTTTCTCCTTGCCTGGAACAAACCCATTTGCATTCAGTTCCCAATCTTGTCTCTTTTGCACTTTCAGACAATCTCCGTGTTTGAGGAGCGGGCCCATATTCTTTACATGTCTTTGGAAAAGCTGAAATTCATTGATGATCCTGAAGTCTACTTGCGGAGATCCGTCCTCATCAACAATCTAATGAAGAGAATCCATGGAGAAATCATCATGCAGAACAACTGGTGCTTCTCTGCCTGCTCCTTCAATGGCACCTCGCCACAAGAGTGGTTTGTGCCTCAGGACTGTCCATACAGAAAACGCCTTCGGATGGCGAAGGAGGAGTATGAGAAGCTCCACACATGCTGCTTCTATCAAGAATGTGGCAGTCACTATTTAAATCTACCCTACTCTGTTAATGCTAGTACAGAAAATACTTCATCCTCTTCCTCCTCCTCCATTTCTTTGCCAAGCTGTTCCCAGCCAGTGGATTATGACATTGGCAGCGGCCCTTCTTACAGGAGTGATGACCAGATACCTGCTAATGAGATATTCGTCACTAACACTAGGTCTCACAGTAATCAGGAAAAAGTAAAATTTAATGACGACAAAGGGGGTAATGAACCTGAGCGAGAGAACATCGCCCTAAACTGTGAACCTGTGAGAGGCACCCATGCTCTTGAATGTAAAGGCAAATTTTATGACTATTTTGAGACTGGATGTAATGACAAGAGCAACATAAGTGAATCTTGGAAAAAATCTTTAAGGAAAAAGGAATCTTTACCAAGTAATAAAATGTGCTGCAGCAAAGGAAGTAAAATATGAGGCATCTTTCTTGCTCTCTTGAAGCATGTGCAGCATGTTTGTTCGTCTATCAAATTTTTATTTTGAATTGATTTTTTATAGTTTTCTACAAATGATGCAATCATACCACAAATATTACACGTAGTTTTAAATGACTGGAGAGCGAATTGTGTGAAGTGTCTCTGTGATCTGCATCAGTGGGCTATTTATAAGTATGGAGACTTGCTAAAGAACGCAGTTGTGTTACTGCTTAGCACTATAGTCTGTACAGCTATGGTGTAGCTTTTGTTTCTGAAAATACCGATCAGCCAGATGGGGAAACCATTTCGTTTTATATATCCCTGCCCCCAAGAAGTCTGCCATTAATTAAGAAGAACCTCCATTATGTTTACCAAGGAATTAGAAGCCTGGTAAACAAATTGATGCTACCAGCAAGGGTGATGTGCTCCTTGTAACTCAGTGTTTGTTCTGACAAAGGACTGTCTACATGGACTGGGAATAAACCATCCTTAAGTTTTGTACTGATACTCTTGAATTCCTGGATTCAGTGTCTTCTTCAAGTGACAAAATAGGACATATGATTAAAGAAATAACCTGTTTTTGGGATCTTAATCAGAAACACAACATGCAGCTCAAGTACATGCATGTTTTCACCTTGGCTGTAATAACTAGTGAGGCTTGTTGTTATACAGGGCAGGTTTTCTTTTGGTGCCTTACTTTTTGTCTTAATTTTTGCCAGCATGAAAATTAAGTATAAATCAGTGATACAGCAGGGATTTAACCTAAGCAGAGAAAAAAAAAAACACAGGGTGGATCAATATTATTAGAAACCTTTAACCTTTGAAGTACTGAGTTCAACTTCCTATTCAAACATCTCTGTTCTTCCTTTTTGATGCTCAATTGCTTTTTGATTTGCCATTCTTAGGAAGGGATTTAAGAAACAATAGAGAGATGTCTCTTGTAAACAAGCATTCGATGCTTGAGTGTTTCTATGGCAACTGTCTGTTGCTGGGTCTCTTTTTTTTCCTTCTTAGTATAATGAAGTTCATGAACCAGTGGCATGTTTTATACTTTATTCTGTTTCGCATAATTTCTCTCTTTTAGATTGCAAAAGCATGCGTGAATTTTTCTATGACTTTTGCAGTTGATTTTAAAAAGACAAGAATAGAAAGCAAAAAGCACAATATTAATCAATAATGTGGCAATGAACGTGATTTTATCTAAATGAATGTAAGGGTTTAATTTTTTTAAAAAAGAACATTTTGGAGAAATGAGCTGAGATTTCGGTGGCTAAGGGCAACATTTAGTCATCCCTAGGTAGACTGTTCACAAAACTGTGCTGTTTAAAATGCCCAGAAGACATTAGTCAGGGTTGGACTGAGAGCATTGTAAGACTTAGATCCACCAAATTAATTAGTTCCCACAGTCCCCATAACAACTGGCAGGATGTGCTTGGCAAAATAGCCACATCCAAGCCACAGCTGACTCATAATAGCTGCCTGTTCTCACAGCATCATGCATCCAAGTGACATCTTCTCCACTTGGTTCTTATCCAAAGGGTGAAATTCACCTCTGTGCTGGGGGAGCGGCCAGCTTGGTGCAGGGCACGAGGGTCCTTGGGGGGACACCGCCCTGGGCTGCCCCTGGCTTGGTGTTGAAGTCAACCTGGTCATCTCTGGCTCTGGGTTTTGTGGGTTCAGACTGAGTCCTCCTGGGCCATGATTATTTTGGGGTAGTGTGCACACCACACAGTGACATTTGCAAACTGGACAGTTCTAATGACTAAGCCCAGTAGTCACAGGAAAAAAAGCTTCCCTCCCCCCGAGCCACAGTGGCCACAAAGAGAGGATCTAGGACATAATCTATTGATAACTTTTATGCAGTCAGGTGAGTTGGAACTCACAAGTTTATAAGCGTTATCATTGTGAAGAATGACAAATAAAGAAAGTATGGATCCCACCTGATTTCTCCAAGACAGAAGCTTTTTTATTAATAATAATAATATTAAATATAGATCTCATTCATACAGTGTATGAGTAGGATCATCATTTAGACATTTGTCCACAAGGACCAATTTTTTTTTAAAAAATGATTTGTGTTATACCCAGATAGTCTAGTAATGTCTGCTCTTTTCCAATATTTGATAAACACTTGATGTTTTAAGCTTAAATATTAGATGCTTGTATACTAATGTGTTGTTGTAGTAAAGTGAAAGTTCCTTGATATATATTTATTAAATTGACCAAAATTCATTTTAATTTTACATCTCCAGTGGCTACTGGGTCCTTTCCCCATGTTCCCCTCCCTCACCAAAGGAAATGCCATTTAGTCAAACTCCTCCCTGCTGAAGAGGTTAGGCTGCAGCTGATTGCACACCTCAAGTTGAGTCTGGGACAGAGCTCAGCCTTCTCGGGGGTTTCAGGAGGCTTTAGGATAGTCTGAAGGTGCACTGGGAAGCAACAGACTTCTCTGTGGATTTGTGTATACAGCCAAGGATAACACCTAGCCAAACAAAAGCTGCCCACACCATAAATCAACTAACACTTTTGGGAGGGCTGAAAGCTTCTTGACACCAAGGGGTTCCTTGGTTTTCAAGAGCAAGCCTGCGCATAGTACCATTGCAGAGTCTTCTGAGGTGAATTTGCACCAGCTAAAGTGGTGGATCAGCAGAATTCTCTGTATACTCTGGCCTTTCCAACAGCTTCTTCAGTTCTGGGGACACCTTTCTAGGTGTTAACAGCTCTGGACAGTCTTATTTAGTGTCATCAGGGTCTGTAAGGCATGAAATATCATTCAATTTATGAAGGCTGGCCTAAGGGCAAGTGGTCTTTTTTCGTTTCTCCGTACCTTACCTCACAAAATGATGGCTAATACTGAAAGTAGATGTATTGGACTCAAGAGTCCACTGAGTTAACCTGTTTGATTCAGAAGAGACAGAGGTATTTCATATTAGAAAGGGGAGTTGGAAACGCCCTTGTCCAGTTGCCAGAAATGCAATAGACCTTGATTCTCAACCTGGGCTAGGCTGAATGGATTTCATGGTTTAAATTTGGTTTGATTTATGGCACGTGAAGAGTGTAAACCTGATATGCCTTTTCCTGATTGTACACTCCTGTACTAAGGACATTTAGCTAATATCACAAATTTTCAAGAAATAGTTCTTCTCCAAGATTATACTAATGCCTTTTATCCATATGTCCCATGCATAAGTGCTGAATGAATGCTCCTGAACCTGATCCTGGTCTACCTACCTGGAAGAACTGTGTAGAAGAGCTTCTCCTTAGGGAGATAGTTTTACTCTAGCTTTGCTCCTAGAGTGTAAGGTTATAAAGTACTGTGCCTTTCAGCGGGCTAATCCCTGCTTATAGTGGTACTTCAGTAATACAAGGAAAACAGCAACAGAAAAAGATGCTTCTGTCGCCAGGTCTATTTTACTGTCACTAAGAAGTGTCATTTTACCTTCAGGATCGCTTTCCACCAGGTAATACATTTTCCTTGGAAATACATAGTTCATTTGAGTTGAAAAAATTACGTTCCTTTTTCAAAATACGTGGCAAAATCACATTGTACTTCCTAGATACTTAATACTTTTGGTAAAATTTTACTGTTTTTACTGGATTAGCTGAACTGTTGAAACAGCTTAACACGGTTACTTAAGCATCCCCAGCACTCAAATACCCTCAGCTGGCACCAATTTGCAATGCCAGCGTAGCAGCTGGCTCCCACAGAGAAAACAAATGCAGGCTGAGCCACAGATAAAGGCTATAGCCAGAGGTACAGCAAATGCAATTGCTGCTTACTCAAGCCAGAAACCTTGATAAAAGAAGTTTCTTAAGTTTTATCACAGAAAGAGCCAGCCAGTCACATTAGAGAAAGGTTTAAACTGCTGTGGGGTAAAGGATTTAATCTGGCGTTTTACTCAGTGAACGTAACTCTCACATGGAAACCTCCCAAAGGGATCTTAACCTTTTCCATTGCCTACCCCCTTGCTTTGTAACCTTGGAGAAAGGGGCAGCCCTTGCTTTCTGGAGGTAACCTTTTGGGCTCCTCAGTACTGGTCTGAGTTTTTCTGCAGCTGCATGAAGCGCTCCAGAAGCTTTTCCTGGCAGGGTGTGCAGAGCCTGCTAAAAGCTTGCAGCCAGGGAAGCACTGCAAAGGATCTTGCTGGAAATGTTAGGAGATCTGAATCTTCCCCAAGGCATCCCATGTAACAGCCAAGCCGCTCAGTCACAACTACTTGGAATACACAGTAATTTCCTGTGTTTTTTCAATCTCACTTTAACTTCTCTGACAGATGGGGAAAGATGGCTAAACTGAGGGAGTTTACAAAAGTTCGTCTTGTGGTGTTTGCAAACTGTCTCTGTGAGGTCCATTTTCTCTAATATAAACACAGCAGTGGCAGGGTGCCGAGTGCCTTTGCAGCAGTTAATCCTGCTCAGTTTAAGGCTGCTAATGCAAGGTATACCCGTCCAGCTGGGTCTGCACCGGGGAACTGAACGCAAACCAGCCTTGGGGCTGAGGGTATTAGGGCGAGACCTTCATTCCTCTCCACAGAGAGCATGAAGCTAAGCAGCTGTGGCTGTAAAACTGGACTGAATTTACCATTTGGGGTCAGTGCCTTTCCACGTCAGGGGGTCTGGGGTCAGTTGTGAAAGGTCAGGTTAAACACCAGAGGAGTAATCACATGAAAACGGTTGCCTTTGGGCCTGTTGGCCTGTTGGTGCCCTCCCTAGTCTTTAAGACACAGTAAGGAAGAAAGTACACCCCAGGGAAAGAGGAATTTAAGTTCCTTTTAGCTTTGCAAAAGTGGTGCAGACTGCAAGGTATGCAAAGCTTTCTCACCAGATCCAGCTGAAAAGCCAGGTAGGCAAGTATGTTAACTTCTTTTAATCTGTGTTTCAAGTTCCCCTCTGAGGAATGCAGGGAGTGTGAGAAGAGGTCACAGGTGGGTGGTCTGTGTACACTGAGAAGTACACATGCTGAGTGAAAAAACCCTCAAACCAACACAGGTCCCAAACAGGGATATACCAAATTGGAAAAATAACTTCTCTTCCATGGCTACTTAAGTTTTCTCAATTAATACAGCATCATTCTCCAAGGCACTGCAGAGAGCATCTAACCTGTCATACTGGGATTGCAGAAAGGAGACGAATGGTTTGTCTGCTTAAGTGCTACCTCCTGCAGTGGTACTTTCTCTGTGGAATACCCTGCCAGGCTCACCTTTCCATACCATGGTCTGTGTCTGTGCCTCCTCCATGGGAAAATGGTCCCTAGACATTGTGGCTGCACGTCTCCAGCAAGCTCAGAGGGACACAACACAACATTGCTTCCACTGTCCCCTCACCACCTGGTATTTCTAATACAGCATTTTCTCTTGTGAACTGTGACTGGTGTCAAATAATCTCTGGTAGTTTGCTGATTGATCTTTCAGAGACTTTACGCAGCAGGGTAACAGATGATCAGACTCTCAGCTGGCATGAGATGATGCTGAGTTATTGGTTTTTGGAGAAGTTGTACCTGGTTTTATCAGCTGACCATTCTCTCCTTTGATTGTGGTTGGGTGTGTCTTCACCATCCTTCCTGCCTCGTTTTCTTAGTAGGAACAAGTTTCAGATGGCAATTCCCCTCCTCCACCCCATAAATGGGGGACTGGCTATTCCATAATTCTTCGTTAGAGAAAGCCTCTGCCACTGGGAGTTGGAGTTGAGCAGTAGATTCTTTTCAAATCGAGTTTTATTCCCAGGCTCCAAAATAATATCTGTCTCTCAGTTATATGTATAAAATCTGTGCTCTGTTCCTTCATCAACCCTAAAAGCCCTTGTAAATATTTTTTACTTCTGCTCATTGCTCTTTCAGTGTGAAATCCTCTGTTCTTTTTCCTGTGAGTAGGCCCCACTTACCAGCCACATTCTCTTAGCCATACAGCTGCCATGGGGCCATTTATTCCTTTCAATAAAGTAGCGTGGCTTTGGCTCAAAATGCAATTGCCCTTTTTATTCCAAATCCTCAGACAGTGCATACACAAGAAGTGTTGCTAACCTGTAAGTATAATGTACTTTCAGTATTGTCTTCTCCCCAAATTTATCTCCTGTGAGTCTCAACAAGTATGATCAAAGCAACCTGCATGTCTCAATTTCTATTAATATTGTCATTTTTATCATCCTGAAAATACAGTTTGGCTAATTTTTAAATGTTGAACAGCCTACATGCTGCCCGCGGAGACTGAATGCATATTATTCCTTATTTGACCCCTTTCTCTGCATGACAGATTGAATTCTGTTTTACCAGCAGACTAATTAGTATAATAGTGGTAAATTTCGTTTTGTGTTTGCTGTGAGAAGTAAGACCCATAGTCTTAATGCAATCCTGAAATGTACCTTCATTGCAGAGTTGCGCCAATACCAAAACTTTTAAATAACCTATATTGTCATCACAGTTATGAAGAAAATCTTAACATATGCATACAGCATAAGCTACTGTCAGATCATTTTCCTTACTTAGCATGCAGACTGAGACAAGGATTTTCATTGTGTGAATTTATCCACCCATTGGAAGCGCCTGTTTGCTAATTCTGAGGCTTAAAGATGACAGTGTAATGTCAGCTTTTGAGGTATTTTCACTAGTGACCATTATAAATAAGGCATTCAGCTAATGAGCTTTCCCCGTGTTCCCAGTAGTCTTCTGAGCCTCTCAAGCTGCCAGTGGCGCCCAGTAGTCCCTTCCCAGGTGCCAAAGCTCCTTTTTCTTTTGAATATTTCCATGTGCTATCAATAAAATATCTTTCTGTACTCTAGAAACACAGGGACAAGTCAAACTCTCTTTTAACTGAATATTAACGTAAATAATAGAAAGGCAACCAGACTGATAAGTTTATTCTTTCAATTTTGAATACATGAAACCTTTTTTTAATTTTTATTATTTGGGAACTTAATTTTAATGTAAATAATGCAACCATAGTGTTTTCTGGCTGTCATGAATCTGACACCAGCTCACTACAAATCTTCCGTGATCACATAGCACTACCTTGGTGGGTGCCAAAATCAGAACCTCAGTGGAACCTCTGAGGTTTGACTGGATGTTTTCCCACACTGCTTTGTTTTTCCCCTTTGCTCAGAAGTGCTGGGAAGATGCATGTGGAGGGGGAGGGGACCTGAGAGAAAAATGTAAATCATGGCAACCTGACTGTCAAGAGGGTATCACTTTTTAATTCCTAGCTCATGTTCCCAGCGGCAGTGGAGCTGCAGTATTAAATTGTTTTGTTTTACCTCTCGGCTTGCTTTGCAGATATCAGAAGAGATGCAGCCCCAGCCCCTTGAGTGCAGAGGTAAGGGACCTTGCAGCAGAAAGCTCGCCTAGAGGTTTTGTTCCCCTTTGATAGGTTGGGCTGGTGCTCATAGCAGAAGCTGGAAAGAAATAATTTGCATAACAAAGAGCTATATTATAGTATTGCATTGTGCATTTTGAGCCTTCAGATACCTTGGCACATTTGGTTGCACGTTACATAAATCTGAATTCCAGGTACAACTGGAAAAACACAAAATCAAATGAAAATAAATAGAACCCCACCTTTAAAGTTAAAACAATTTGATTACTCTAATTGCAAACATAGACATCCTCACTGTTTTGAGTGAAGCCGTGCTGCAAGTGCAGTCATCTAAAACCAGGTGCCAGTGGCCATTGGCATGGCTGCCTGGCACGCATGGGAAAGGAGTATGGTTCTCCCTGGCTGGCAGAAGAGTCCAAGGCGAGGACACAGGGTGAATTCTTCTTGGTGTATGGGAGCTTATGCATTGGGATGCATGAGGTACTTGAATGGGAGCCAGAAGGCCCCAGCCTCCCTGGCAGCTGCTTTCTGCCCCTTTTCAGGCAGAGGTGGAAGGGCAGTGGGTGCTAACAATGCTTTGCTCTGTTTTCGCCATTGGCCAACAGCAAAGCTTTACTGTGGAGGCACTCACGATTTGTACTGGCTTTGTTGCAACAAGTCGTTACAAACCCTGCAGAAATCTTCCCTCCCTGCCTAGGTGCCTTCCCCTGGGCACTCCCAAGCAGGGTGGATTCCTTTCCTGACTCGCAGCAAAGCTGCCCCATGCGCCCGCTGCTGCCCTGCAGCAGAGGCTGGACAGAGCCTGCTGCGGCCTGCGGTGATTGCAAAACCAGTGCTCCTTCCCTGGCTCATGTGAAATAAGCTGCTTTGTGCTGCGTGGGTGTGCTTTGCCCACCTGCAGTCTGGCTGCCTACTCATGGCAGCATACCTCTCTCCTCCCTTTTTATCCCCCTTTTGTCTGTTTTTTGGCTGAGGAAAATTATCCACTCCAGGGGCCAGAAGAAATGTAGAGAATGAAGTAAAAGGAGCAAATATATCCCAGGGAAGGTTTTTCAGAGCTGATCCTCCCCTGGGTCCAATGTCTGTCAGACGTGCTTGCAGCACGGAGCTGCATCATGCTGTCAGAAACAGGGATTTAAAATCCAACCTGCATATGCAACTCTTTCTCTTACTCCTTCAGATTGAGAGTTCCTGGCAGGGCAGGGGAGTAAATCCCAGTTTAGGAGGGTGGCTCTGTCAGCCCTGCAAGCAGTCTGTATTGCAGCAGGGAGCTATGTAAATTCTTCCATTCATGGTGGTGGCAATTTCTGCAAAACCTGAATATACCTCACTCAGATATTTGTATTCAGCACGACCTTGTCAAGTAGGGAGATGCATATTGAGCAAAGAGCAGGGAAGATCTTGTAGCTCTATCCTGGTTGTACATGGGATAGCAAGGCTGCTGAGCGTCTAATAGAGATAACTTAGGGTAAGAACCCGAGATAGGCTTTTGGGAAGGACAAAAGTAGGGCATTACAATAATATGTTATGGTTCTGAAATGGTTGTGGTAGTTTTAGGAAGCCATAACTTTCAGACGGTTACTAAAACCACAACGTCGTTTAAACTTAATACCTCTAAAAGTTATAATAAATTTATCAAAAAAATATTTGTCAAAACTAATGAGGTGTTTTACATTTAAAACACACTGACATTGTGTTGCGCTTTCCTTCGCAAGTAATGTCTAAAACGAGTTGTCGCTGAAAGAGATTTGTGAGCAAAAATTACATAGATCTGTTCTTTTGTTTACTTTGTGCACTTGACAGCCCCTGAACACAGTCAGGTTCTCTGCTCTGCCTGTACAGTCTGTCAGTCAGTTTTCTGACATTTGTTTGAGCTTTTCACATAGCAGCAGAGAGGACGAAACTGTTTTTTATAAGAAAAATATGTCCATGAAAACACAAAGGGTGCCGATGGATTCAGCTTTAGGGAGTGTCATTGGGTGATGCTTTATATTCATTCATTTCAGAGGAAAAAGAAAAAAAAGACAGACTGTTCCTTTTTACAGCAGCGAATGTTTCTTTGCAGCCCGAGAGCATAAAAACCCACACATGAGCATTGATGAAATTTTAAAAAGCAAGAGCTGAAAAAGCAAGAATCTCAGGTAAGCTCCCTGCAGATTTGGGAGCATGGGGCAGGGCCAGCCCCACAGCACTTTAATCCTGTTCTCACAATGCACAGTCACAGACTCTGAGCCAGTCTCCTCTGATAGTGTGCCCCATGTGTGAAAAATCTCTTTCTTAGAATGTGCAATGGCACTTACTCTGCGTCTTGTAAAGACACCATCAGGTCTGTTCTCTCGGAGTCTGTTTCTAACACTGCTTTAGAAAATGAATCGTTTCTTTCTGTAACAACCATATAGCTTCACCAACCATATCCATTGCCAATGTCCATTTTCTACAGCTCACAGTACTTCAGTGGAGAAACAGGCTCTACTACTTCTTTCATCCTAATTCACTCTTTCATAAGAACTGTGGTCAATTTAAGCAAAGCATGCCAGGCTTAGCAGAGGACAGGTGCATAGTCTGCTCTGGTACACCTCCAGTGAGATCAGTAATCCAGCACAGGGGCAGACCCCTGTCCAAGGCTTATCACAGGCAATCTGCTGGGCTACATACCATAGTAAGGCACCAATGGAATCATTATTTCCTTCTCCTCACAGAACTGGACTGACGAAACAGAAATTGAGCAGGATTGAGAAGTTTCTGGGGTTAGCAAGAATGGTTGGTTGCAGTGCTTTTAGCCATTGATGCTTGCCAGACCCACAGTAGTTCCTTCAGGCCAAAAGTATGCTGAAGAGTTCTGCAAGACATAACCTCCTCCAAGAAAGAGGAGAAGATTAGAAAGATCAGAATCCTCTGTGTGTGGACTTTCTCTAGGTGTATGCAGCTTCTGATGTCTATGAGGAATGGCAAATATTTGGAACTGTTTGTTAACAGCCAGATTTGCATAGGGTGAAGGATGTCTATGCCTCAGCCCTGCATGTGACTAAGTGGTCTTCTCCAACTGTCCATTTGTCCTCGTGTTTGTCCTGGGTCCTCACTTCCCTGGGACACTCAGATTCTGCTTGAAATATCTGCTACTGTTTGATACTGAGAAGGAACAGCTGCTTTATGGCTCTCGTGTGGTTGTCTGGAAAAGAGCTGCAGCCTTCCTGAAGCTTCTAAAGGCACAGCTACGAAGAACCCAAAGGTAGCCAGTCTGACAGGAAGATGCATCTTGGGTTATTCCTTCACTGTAGGTGACTGCATGGGTGAGCCTGCTGCCTTGCTCTACTCCTCCTAAAGTCTAATGCTCAGAGGCTGTTGGAGGGACATGGCCACATCACATCCTGTGCCTTTGAACCTGGGAAACTGGAGGCAATTTGGTGGTGTTTGAACTACAGCCCCAACTCTTTTTTTCTCCCCCTTCCTTCTTTGCATGAACATTGCTTTGATTCATTCTTTCAAACTCCACATCGTTAGACAAGAACTGCTGCCAGACCCTCTTCTTTGAAGCAGAAGAGAAACACCTCCATGATTTCCCTAGCCAGTGCCAGGATATGAAAGAAGTCTGCTGTTGTGCATGCCCCGATTCTGCTTTGGGGAATCACTTAGAGATATTCCTGTTTTTACAGAGCTCGTTTACCTCTCTCTAGCTCTAGTAGTAATCTGTTAAGAGTGCAATTCAGGTTGTTAATATGAATACCTTCATAAAGAATTTCCATATGCAAATTCCCAGTCTGAACTTTGTTACAGCAAACTCTGTATTTCTAGAATATATTTCTCTGTGCTCACATTCATCTTTTTTTATCCGCTGTGCACCATGTCCTCACCTACCTGCTCCAAGCTGCTTTCCGCAACATGGAAGTTTTGAGCATGAGTCTAATTTCATCCTTCAGTAAGCAGGGAATTCAGAAAATTTAGAAGTGCTTGGAGCAACACCAGGCACTCGTGTTTGTGATAGCTCTCAGAGCTAAAACCGTAAGTGTAGCTGTGTAGTGCTGCGCTGTCGTTTTCTCTGAAGAGGAACCTGAAACCTCTCTGAAGTCGGCTGCCTGCAGGCAGCAGTGATCGGCTCTGTTTGGCGTGCCGGAGGGAGGCTGGGCGCAACTTGTTGGAGGACACACACATGTGCTGACACATTCGCTGGGCTATTTCCTGGAGCCTTGGTCTTGTTCTGTCTTGTCTCTGGGCTCTTTAAAGCAAGGGCCATTAGGACTGTTCTCCCTGGCATTTGTTCATCCCACATCCTTCTCTGTATTAGACAATGTCTACCTTACAATGTCTGATCCTGATCCAGCAGAAAATATTCCATTAACGTGACTACAAGAGAGGAATATATTTTTTGTGGCCTTAGCCTGTGAGGTTATTTGCAGCTTGCTGCTTCGTACATTATGACTGAATCAAACTTCATTTCATCTGCACCAGCTGCAGCACTTTATGCCTAAGCCCCGGACGCGGAGTAAAAAAACTACGGATCCAAGTCAGAGCAGGAACTGACCTGAAGTCATCCATGTGGCCTCAGGTCGGGTCTGCATCTATCTCCTGTTGTGCTAAGCTGTCAAAAACAATTATCTTGATAAAGCCTTTCTTGTATCTTTACATCTCATTAATTGGTGGGTCCTGCTCTCTGTCATGCTGGCACCTCATGAGGAGTGAAAAGCAAGGAGCAGGAAATGACATGATGAGTCAAACCACAGAAATTCAATGTCATCTGGCCAAAGAAGGACTAGATTGGTTTAATGGAGGTTGGAAAGGGCATAGCATGCATGGAAGTATGCTATTTACTCTCTGCTGATCTCAAGCACAGGAAGTGAGGGCAAACAGAAAAATTGATGTGAATTTATAAAGCAATATAAGGGCAGAAAACCGCAACACGGTGGAAAAAAAGGACTGCTTAAAATGGCTCTTCCCTATAGAATGGAGCATGGTGAAACTAAATATCAAAACAAGATCTGCTTGAGTGTGGAACAGCCTCCAGAAAGAAACCGGGAGAACCTTTGCTTGAGCCACTCAAAACTAGCCTGAACAAGGTGCTGGGAGAGATATACTACAGAGAACAACTCTGCAACTGCCATAGGGCTGCAATGATCTAATAGTTCTTTCCCACCTTTAATCTCTGTGATCCTGCAGTTAATCATCACTTATTCATTGTGAAATCTCTGCTTAAACTGTTTGTTAAGCTTCTATCCACCTAGTGAAATTTTATATTCTCTAGAAAGGACAAACCTAGGAGTTTTAACTCAAAATTAAGCCAGGAGTGTAGCTCTGCAATGAGCAGATCTGAAGAGCAGCTTCTTTGTTTCTGCCTTGTGCCACCGTAGAAGCTGCTGCCAAGAGATATAGGTAGTGAATCAGAGACAGGTTCTCTTCCAGAGCAGACAGTGACTAGCAACTAGCACTTTCAAACAGCATTGGACCTCTTGAATATATGGGTGTAAATGGAAGGAGTTATTTCTCTGCACAGTTTTCCCCTTGTCCCCTTCCCCATGATTTCTTTACAAGTGCAGAGATAGGGGCTTGGGTGCAATGAAGACAGAGGTGTCCAGAAGACTGTCCAGACTATCTGCATGGTGCAGGAATTGCCTCCTCCAGTGAAACATCGAAGTGGCAGGGGCAGCTGTCATCCAGAAATTTGTTTATGTCACTCTAAAAGATCATTATAGATCTGTTAGCAGCACCCCCTCGGCACTACATAGGCCTGCACACCAATTGCTTCTTGCAATTACTTCTGCATCACTCTGCTGGTTGTAACCTTTAAGAATATCCCAGAAATAATGTTGAATTCTGGGCTGACGGGTTCCCAAGCAACCATCAGGTAAGCTGTGACCTGTTGCTCCTCTTCAGTTGTGGAGGTGGTGCAAAGGGAATCAAATGACACAAGTGCCCTCCTCCCTGATCAAAGGCTTGTTAATGGGTGTTGTCTGTAAACTGGAGAATGAGGTGATGGGCAAAAAGGCCACCAACGGCAGACTGGAAGGACAAAGAGAGGGAGTGAGATGCACTGTAACAGTGTCATATTTATCTGAACTTTACTGCCTCCCTCCACTGACTTGTCATGTACAAGTAGCTTCTTATTATAGTTTCCGTATCCCTCCTTTATTTCACCATCAGTTTCACATTACCCCTCCTTTGGTTTTCTTTAAGTTAGTTTCTCCCTAATGGCGCTTTTCCGAACGTATGGACCAGTCCTTATACAGCCACTGAAGCCAAGAGGCCTGCCCTGTTCTTACCTTAACCACAACTTTCTGAACATTTTTATTAATAATTCCCTTTTCCTTGCTATGTTACCAGAGGTTCCTGACAAACAAATTGGGTAACTCTGACTTCCCTTGCAAACTTAATATTCTATCCTCACTGCATGCAGCACAAATAAAAAAAGTCAGGTTTTTTTTATAAATTTGATACTTTTTTCTGTTCTTCCTGCAATGAATATGACAGCATATGTTTCAAGAATGCACTGATGTCTTGAGGATTTTTGCATCCAGATTATGTACATTAGTAACATAAGAATTTCCTGCGTATGAATAGATGAGCTTCTTATGGGATTTTTTGCTATGTCGGGCATGGAAAGCAGGTGAAGCTGGAGAAACTGTAAGGAAGCTGTTTTACTCTGTCGTTTTGAGTTGTTTTTTTTTTCCACTCAGAAACAACTTCATGATCTGAAGTTTGCAAGTGAGTTTTTATATGTGAATTCATTTTCTTTCCAATGTTGTTTTTGGGGTCCAAAAGGGTGGCTTGGAGAAACTGAGGCAGTTGGTCTTGGGAGGCAGTACAATGCCAGTGATACTGTCCTCCCTCTCCAGCACCTGACTCATTCTTGGTAGCTCCAGGAGGAAGAAGCAGCAGTTGGTTATTCTGGAACTGCTTCAGGAAAGGAACTGAATATCATTCTGCAGCGTCTGTGCATCAGCTGATAAAAGGCTAGAAAGAAGTTCTGCAGAAAGGAAGAAAGAGAAAAAAAGGCCTAGAACATTTACTGGCCCAGAACACTTACTTCGGAAGCCAGATGACCCATGAAAAACAACAGTTCAGTTATGCCTAGAAATAGAGTAAAATGATATTCAGTAATAAAGCAGTGTTTGTACAAGTTGGGAGGATGCTGTAACATGCCAGGGTATTTTGCTAGTAGTGCCTTTCAGGGCTGTGTTACGGCAAGTTACATTTTGTCTGGACTATGTCCAGAGATGATCTTCCTTTTGCATTTCTTCTTTTTCCATTAATAAATTTTCTGCTACTTTCAGCTACAGAGAAGAGACAGTTTATGTGCTTGCCTGGCATTCTTAAGCAGTGGAGTTGAAATTGAAGCTAAAGGAGTTCTAGGTAGAGAGGGCAGAGGAGAGTGTTAACAGAGTAGTGATGCATCTGCCAACAGATACACTGGTTAGCAGAAGTTATGAGCTAAACCCCGCTCCAATATTTTGTACTAGCTTTGTTAGTGGCCCCAAAGAGGGATGTCTGAACCATCTTTCCAGTTATGCTAAAACCATCTTTCTAGTCATGCTCTGGATTACTAATCTGTGCCTTTCCTGATTTCTTTCGTGGTCCGTCCCTTAGTGGACTTTTCCTACACTGCTTCAGTAAAGATCCTATCCTACTTAAGAATGCTCTCTCTGGGCAGGAGGCAGGGATAACCTTGCCCTCCCACATAACTAACTTCCAAACCCACAGATTCAACTTCATGATGAGCACATGTTGAATGGGGCTCTGTGTCCAGGGCAATCCTCAGCTAACGGCCCAATTCGTTAGGAAGCATCATGAGCAACAGGTTTGGATGACAGTGTCTGGGTAACTCTGTGCACTTCTTGTCTTCATTGGTCCAATTTATGACTGTGGTGCGTTGACCATGGCCAGCTTCCAGCTGCCCACCAAGCCACCTTCTCACTCCCTCCTCCTCAACAGGTCAGGGAGAGAAAGTAATGCTAAGAAAAGCTTGTGGGTCAAGATAAAGACAAAAATATCACTTTTCCTTTATTTACAGGCAAGAGAGACTTGACTAGGGGAAAATTAATTTATTGCCAATTAAAATAGATTGGATAGTGAGGGAAAAAAAAGACAAAACAGCATCTTCCACCCCTCCTTTTTTTCAGACACAACTTCACTCCCACCTCCTCTACCTCTTCTACTACCCAAACAGTGTAGGGGATAGGGAATGGGGGTTATGTTCAGTCCATGACAGTTCCTCTCTGCCACCTTCCCCTTCATGCTGTTCCCCTGCTCCAGCATGAGTCCTCTCCATGAGCTGCAGTCTTTCATGAACTTCTCCACTGTGGTTTGTCCATTGTGGTCTCTCCCCAGGCTGCAGGGGACACTGCTCCACCACAGCCCTCTCTAGCGGAATCTCTGCTTCAGTGCCTGCACCATTTCTTTTCTCTCTGACCTGGGTGTCTCTTTTCCACAATTTTCCTCACAGCTTTCCCTGAGGCACCATCATTTCGGCTGAGGAGCTCAGCTGTGCCTTGTCCATTGGAATCACCTGAAACTGGCTGTGTCTGGTATGGGGCAGCCCCAGCAGCCTCCACTGCCACAGTGCCTTGCCACGGACACCCAGTGCAATGACTTCCACTCAGATAGTCAGAAAGGCCTTTCTGAGAGGCTGAGGTTAAGGTTTTGCTCTCTCAGTGGTGATGTGTTGGTGGGTGGCTCGGGGTGCCTGCTGCTGCCTCCAGCAGGCGCTGCTGAGGGAGCCATGGATGGGCAGAAGTGAAGTGTGTGGGTGTGCACCAGGGCTGACACTGCTGAGTAAGACTCATGGTCAGGCAGCCGGTGGTCTGGTAACAGGGTGTCTCTGGAGAATTGAGAAGGCTGTCTGGGGCCAGGGGGGCACTGGTGAAGTGAACCCTGGGCTGCAGCTCCCTTGTGCTGTGAGTGCTGCTGCATGGAGTGTACAGTAATGTGGATGTGTGAACACACATTGCCTGCTACGCCACAGCAAAGTCATCACCTTGGCCTCAGAGTGCTTCAGTCCTGAATTTATTTTTTTTTTTACCTTTTAGGCTTTGTTACAGAGTGGGAGCCTTTGTTTCTTGTGTGCACAGCCAGGGTCAGAAGTCTTCTTCCTTTAGAAGTCACAATCTGCACAAAGTTACTGTCTCTCTGGCATTTGCTGTTGGCCAAGCGTGTCCCACACTGTTGTGCCCCATGGACGGGTGACTCTCAGTGCAGATTTGTCAGAGCTGAGAAGAAGGAGGCGAGGGTGTCTTTTCCCCCTGGGCTGAAAAGATGGCAGCAAGCGAGACACTCTTGAACAGCAGAAGTATGTCAGGGAAAGGCAGGGAGGAGGTGTATGTGGCTGGAGGAAGGCTAGGACTGAGGCTTTTTTGGATTTCCTGAAGCTGTGGGATGTGGGAAGCACCACAGGTGACAGATTTGGATGGAGGCAAGGAAACGGCCCGGCGCGGTAGGCACTGGTCCAGGAGGAATGTCAGCTGCCCTTCTGTGAGAAGTGGCCCTCCCCTGTGCTGGGCAGCCACGGAAAGAGTGTGCCTCAGCTACTAGATTCAGGTTGCACTGAACTCTGACAGCTTTGCAGGGCAGGTCCCATCATTCCCACGCATCAGGGCCATGGCAGTCTCCTGTCGCCTGTTTCCACCCCTGACCTGCAGAGCTGGGGGCTCCCGGCCTCAAGCTGGGCTGTCCTGGGTGGCTATGCAGCCCGGGGTTAGCGTGCGCAGCCAGGCAATGCTGCTTTCCCAGCTACAGGAGCCGAAATCACTAACTGCTCACAAGTGTGTCTTCTTACTGCATTCTGTGTAAGAAACCCAGAGCTTTAGCTCTCTTTCTTCCTAATCAAGAATTCATCAAGATATCTGCAGTTGAGTATGGTTTAAAGTAACATGTTAATATGGGCTCCTGTTGAAGTTTCAGTTTGCAGATGGTTGCACTTTGTGACAAATACCAGCATGAACCAAACTCCTAGATCCAAATACCTCCCAGCTTTTAGATCTGAATCCTGTATGTTCAGAAGACTTCATCATGAGCAAACCAGAATATTAAACAGCATCAAAGTGTGGCCATGAGATAGAAATTTTGTCATTGAGGTTTAACCTTTGCAGTTTCAGAGCCAAAGGTTTTCATAAAGGAGAAATTCTAGGGAAAATGTAAATAACACACATGTCTGGAGGATTAGCTGTCTCTTGTCCAGAAATGCCACACCTTGTAATTAAAGAAGAAGCTGTTAGTCTGTGACATAGGAATGCAGAGGGTGTGGATGATCTCAGATTTACAGGCTATCAAGTTTATAAAAGAGACTAAATGCTGTTTAGTGTTACAGAGGTGGTAAGACCTTTGTTTAACGTTGCCCTAAAAAATCTGGCAAGCCTCAGATGGGAAAACACTTTGCAAGTAAGATCTTGCTAGAAAAAGACTCTGCAGGCAAAATTCAGTAGGGAAACTCCAGTAGCTTCTGAAATGACTGTTTTTTTCAGGCACTGCAACAGGATAATGCTCTATAGGATAAATGTAAATGTATGTGTGTGCAAGTTGCCTACCATGAACTGGAAAGTTTGACTGAATATTGTGTTTTAACAAGTGTGCATTAAAAGTAGGTGAATGAACTTTAGTGCCAAAATAAGTGCAACTAAAGCATTTTAGTATGTGAAAAACAGTACCTGTGATGAAAATCTGAATGTAAGCACAAGTCTGGGGAAATAACTTTGGCCATGTCCTTTCCAGTGAATTGCTATACCTCAGGATATTTATAGCTTTGTAGAATAATGAATATTAACACTTGTCATCTTACATCCAAAGTGTCATGTTAAAAAGAGGTTTTGAACCCCAGAGATTAATGCAGTGAAAATTATGACAGCATTTGGGTCAATGAAAGAAAAGCTTTGATTTAACCATAAAAGGCTCAAAATCCAACCAAAGTCAAGCAGAGCTCCTTTTTTTTTGCCAGACCACTATGGTGACTGTGTGCTTCACACTTCTGTGTCCACATCTCAGCTCTGGGTAAGGCTGCTTCCAGGACTCTACAGATCAATCGTAAAACCTGTCACTAAAACTAGTGAGTTGTGCGGTGGGTTTGGTACTCATGAATGGGCTAGAGAGGAGAACTGAATCAGATGCACTAACAGGGTACTAGAAAATAACCAGAGATCACAGTATCACAGTATCACAGTATTACAAGGTTGGAAAGGACCTCTGAGATCATCAAGTCCAACCTATAACCCTACACTAACACCAACACTAACACCAACCTATCATCTAAACCATGGCACTCAGTGCCTCATCCAGTCTCCCCTTAAACACCTCCAGGGTCGGCGACTCCACCACCTCCCTGGGCAGCGCATTCCAATGGCCAATCACCCTTTCAGTGAAGAACTTTTTCCTCACATCAAGCCTAAACTTTCCCTGATGAAGCTTAAGTCCATACCCTCTAGTTCTGCCAGTGGTCACCTGAGAGAAGAGACCAACCCCTGCCCGAATACAACCTCCTTTTAGGTAGTTGTAGAGATCTACCATTGCATAGCCGTGCTCACTAGAAGTTTGCACCAGGTCCCCGGCAATATAGGCAAACTAAAGAGATTTGATTGTCCAACTCTCCTGCCTGGTGAATGTGCTGTCTTTTTTATTCTTTTGCATGGACAAAAGTTTCACTTTACAAAATCACAGAAATCCCCTCCTCTTGAGGCAATTGGACTTTTAATGGGATGAAGAAACATTAGCTGCAGTGCTCTGAGTGAAGGGGAAAGCAGCTGATTCAGATATCTGGAGTCTTGAGGGCACCATTATAATTCAAAGCTTGACCTCCAGTTGGATGGTGTTTCCCTTCCATGCTAGAACTGGATTTGGTTGTGTCATTACAGACACACCATTGTGAGGCCAGATTTTGCCCAGCTGCTACACGGGTATACAAAGAGCTGAGAAAGCTGCAGGGAGCCTCTTAGTTGTATGTTTCTGGACAGCAGCCAACCTACCATCAAAGGTTGCTCATTCCTTGAAAAAAACACAGGGCTTACTCCATCCCCCACCACTGCCATGACCAAAGGTATCTAAAAAGATATGGGAAGGGTATTTCCAGTGCCCCAGTTTGTGGGACAGTGTATATAAGGTATGCTAGAGAGAGAGAGAAATCTGCAGTGGCATAGCCTAAATGAGAGGGTACAGAAAACCATCCTTCAGGAACAAGATGAAAAGCACAGCAGAGCTTTTAATGGGTGAGCTGTCATCGGGTTTTTAGTAACCTTTAGCAGTGTGTTTCAGTATGCCTCTGACTGAATTTTTTTAACAAGCATTTGCAAAAACTTCTGAAACTCATCTAGAAGCTGGCTTGCCTCTGACCAGCCACGATTCTTTATGTGTGTGTTAGTGTGCATCAAATACAGCCTAATTCTTATGTAAAAATTCCATGGGAAAATCCAGGAACGACTGCATAACTGATTTGGTATGGCACTGGGCTGTAATTGTTTTCAGATTTCAGTTTTCAAGGCCAAGAAACCAAACCCCTAAATCACATTTCATTTCTATCCCTTTGCAAACTGAGTCTCAGTGGAATGCACAACTGTAGTACTCACTGCTGTATATAGAAAAACACTTTCAGTGTCCTGCAGATGTCTGCTCAGTAGCTTCCATATAGCAAATTACTTGTTATTGGACCAGACTCTGTTCGTGCTCATGCAATTCTCCTGCAGTTGGCGAGGAAGTAAGGCAATCACAGCTCAGCCTGGCCCGCTGGGTCAAATAAACTCTGTGCACGCTCAAGTAGGGGTTTCAAGCTGAATAATGTTGCTGGAACAATTTCCAGCCCTCACTCACGCTGGTGCAGCCCCGCCTGTCAGAGCACTTGAAAAGCTTACGGGTTGGTAATAGGTTAAGAATTCTCTGCCACCTGAGCACTGGGCTAGGGTGGAAACTCTTGGTTATTCCTGACACCTGAGAAGCCTTTATTGGGCCAATGCAATAAACTGGTGGTCTTAGTGAGGCGAAGGACCAGATAATTATAGAAACAGAATCTTCCTCCAGAAACTGCTCTGCTTGTCAAGGCTAAAATATTTTGGCAGGGGCAGCTTCCTCAGCGTCTCTCAAGCTCTGTATTTTTTGTGGCTTAAGAGAACACTGCATTCAGTCAGGGTTTTAAGCCACCAAACTCCATTCTGTTTTCTATTTATAATATTTTCCATATTGGTTTTTTTTGCAACTTCTGTGTGTATGTCTGAAACAAAGACCAAAATTTGAATTTAGACTTTGCAACCAAGTCTTGCCAATATTGGTGTCTGTGCAGCCTGGCTCCATGCCCACCTGGTTTTGTGCTGGTGGCACTAAAATATGAGTAGGATACATTTTGTAATGGTGTTGAGTGATGGCTGAAAATTGTTTCTCATATTTAAAACCTGATTTTGAGATATTTTTGATGCAAATGTGTTGGCTTCAGGTGAGTTGCACCTGTCTTGTTCAGGTCAGATCCAACCTAACAATGAGAGCCCACCTGAGCATACCCTAAGCTTTAAAAATCCCTCTTCTTTTTTAATCAAAAGCTTTGCAGTAAATTAAATCTTTGTCCAATTAGAAAAGCTGAATTTGACCTAAAGTTTTCAGTTAGGTGCTGCAGTTAAATAAGAGTTCAAGCAAAGCATTAGGGCACTAGATAGGTAAGGCAGAAATTCAATAATCCTAACTTGGCTGTTCTTGCAATACAGACAGCAAGGACACATAAATAAGAAGGTTTGTTCTTTTGGCTACCTTGTTTTGGTTTTAAAATTGCAAATAAAATTTTAGCTCAGCTAATTTGGAAATGGTAGGAAACTCCAGTCTAGTTATGAAGAGACACTCACCATCTGCAGTCTAGCAGCTCTTGCCAACTATATGTTTGGGACACAACAGTCTAGGCAAAAGTGGTATCATCTGACCCTAATATATCTATTTCTCAGTTTATGGTGTTGTAAGTGTGTCAACAGAGCAGCTCTCAAACATGGCACATTTTGAAACAAGTAAATTATAGCACTAATCTAATGGCTGATTTTGTTTTTCTGACCTACTTAATTAAGAAAGTGTCTAAAAATGGAAATGCTGTTTAGCTTAATGCGTAGACAGAGCTGGCTTTTTTCCTCCTTCAACATCTGTGTCCAGAAAGGAAGAAAAATCCTGTTTTAACTGGCCTTCCTCCACCAGTCTTTTTTATTTTTTTTTTTATTTCTTGTCTAAAGCAAAGTAAGTTACATAAACATTCCACCTCTTTCCATAAATTGGCTGCAGTTTCTGAACAATAGAGTTACTGTGAAGAGAAGAAAACCACAGACACACCCCACAACTGTTGGTCACACAGCCAAAGAGAACTAAAGACACATTCTTTGAAAGTACCAAAAAGGAAATCCATGGTCTTAAGGCAAGACCTTTTATGTTATGTTTGGAAATGTTTCTGATTTCTCTCTTTCTTCCCCCACCCCCGCTCCTTCTTCAGCTTTCTTAGTTCAACATATTGGAGGGAGTGAAATGGCTCTAGACAGAACTTTATTCTTTGTCAAGATGTGTTGATAGTATTTGTCAGTACTCACTAACCTGAGACTGGATAGTGAAAGAAAACTGAAAAGTGGGATTTTAGAAAGAGGAAAGAAAACATGTTACTAATAATGCCTTTGAGGCTTCCTCACTATAAAAAAACACTTCACTTGAAAGAGGAGAGAGACTAAGACAGAAAACTCTGGTTAAAGCTGACAGTTCTCAGTTTTAAAAGTATAATCTCTGTAGAAGCAATTCTTCACCTCTCTGAAATATCTGAACACACTTGCCAAATGCTATTCACACCCATCGCAGCCTGTGTTCCCCAGCTGGGCAAGCTGATGCACCAGGAGGTTAGATGGATCTGTCAGAGTCACGCTACAGCAATAAATACACCCTGAATTACTCTGCTGCATCCACCAGCCCGCACAGCCTTCTAAACACAGAATACCAAGTGGTTTGGAACTCTCAGTCGATATTCCCTCTTGGAGGCTCTGGGATTATGATCTCAATGAAGGCAAAGTTGCCACTGATCTTATGGGGAGTTAAGCAAGTGTAAAGTCAGCAGAATTCTGCAGACACAAGGAATGCAAAACAAAGTGATGCCTGTAAATCAGCAACAAGGTGTCTGCTCGCCTCCTGCTTTACTGGTATGAGCTGTGGATAAAACAGCAACTCTGCACACAGCTGTAAATCCCAGCTGTTCTCTAGCTGGCAAGGGGGCATAGAGGAGCTTGCTGGCTTGCCTTCACAGCAGCCCACGCTCAGGTCTCCCAGCAGCAGAGCTTGCCAGGCTTCAGCAGCTGCCCTGCTCTCCTGATGGCTGCCAGGGCTCCCTGCTGCACGACAGCCCTGCTGTTGCAGCCTTCCACGGTGGGTGCACTTCCCTTTGCTCATCCATCTCTCAATCCAGAGCAAGTCAGAATACACATTCTAATTTGCTGCGAAGAATCGGCCTGCTTCTCTGAGTGCATCTCTGTATATGTTATTGAATACGGGAAAGTAGCAGAAATGAGCAAATGTTATAGCATATAAGGAAAAAAAACAATGAAATAGCTGTTCTTTCAAGGTACCAGCAGAAAAGCAGAAAGCATGTTCATTGTTTTTCAAAGAGAAAAAAAGAGAAATATTTAAAATAAACTTCCCATAGAAGGAAATAAAGAAAAAGCTTCTGAAAACTGAAGATTAATTTTTAGAGACTCAGATGGTTCTCTGTGATTTTATTCTATATTTATAATTTGCAGTTGTTTGTGTCATGGCACAACAGAAAAGTTTAGACAGGATTGAGTCCCTCTACAAAATTGAGTGTACATAAGCTGCTTCCAGGCCTGCAGCTTAAGACAGAACACAAGTGAAGTAGGATAAAAATGAAGAATTATAGTAACTTGTGTGCTGCTAAACCCAGCGGTTAATCTGGTTTTAGGCCTTGCAGTGTCTGGTAGGTGCAGTATGGAGTATGTGGACTGAAAAAGGTTAATTTTTTCTTTCTGCCTGCCAAATCATTTCTCTACTCCACCCTTGGTGTCCAACTTTCCAATCCCTGAGTCAGTGTCTGAAGTCAAAACAGCCAGCTGGGTCTCACTGAACCTTTCACTGTGGGAAAGCTCAGCTCAAAATGGCTGCATTGTTTCTCTGTAATCTTATCCTCAGTGTTTAATATCCTCAGCAATTCACAGAATTTTCAGGATTGTGGTTTTGCCCTGTGGGAAATGCTGACCTAAATGGTGTGAAGTTTTTGCTCTTATATTATAAGGGAAAATATTATGAAAAAGTAAACTATCCATTTACTGTCTCTGTTGATATATTTTACCTACCACTTTGAACAGAAAGCTGCAGGACTAAACTACATAAAGCCTTTTTTTTTTCAGATTAATTACTTAAACAGAATCAGAAGATCTACTAAAATGAAAGACGTGACACTGGAAATGTACCTGTCATAAAGAAGGTGTCACAGTAACATCTACTAATGGAGAATAGTTTGTCCCACGATTTTCAAACCGCCTTACAAAATTACTCATGGGCAAAGCATGCAGTGTCTATTAATGTCTAAATATCCTTATATAGAAAAAAAAAGTAAAAAAGAGAAAATGTGTCATTAAGAGTAAGATTATAGGGCATAGGAAGACTCTGAGTACAAGAAGCCATGTATGGAGGGATGTTGTGTTGTAGCAACACTTCTTGAGTTTGAGGTATAGTAAACAGAGGCTATGTTTGAAAAAAACAGAGGAGGATCTCCAAATGTAAAGTAACAGAAAATATGGCACTTCAGTATGAGCAGTTTGTTACATTTTGAAGGCTGGAAGGAAATCTCTGTATTTGCTATATGTCGAGCAAAGAACTGGGCCTCCCACTGGAAACCTGTTTTAATGGTGCAAGCTAGTCTCATGGGGCACTTGTTGGAGTGTGTGCCAACACAGCTTTGGCAAGGAAAACCTGAGGAGAATCCTGTTAGTAAAGTCTTATCTCAGCTGTGAGCTTAATGCCAGAAATGCTACTTTTGGTGGCAAGGGTTTCATATCAGGTCAATGTTGTGACCAGGTCTTTGAAGGTGCTTGTATGTCCCTGGGATGGCAGTGGTCAGGCAGGCTGGGAAGCTAAATCAAGGCTTTTCACAGCAAAGGTGAAGGGTTGGGGGGGTGGGTTGAGAACCTGTGGTTTAAACCATCTGTTCCCTCATTAGGAACGTGATGACTGATGTATGATGATATAGGACAATCACATTCTAGAGAAACTCTGAAAAGCTCTGGACCTTCCCAGTTATTACAAATGGGTAAGTGCTGCTGGAGACCAAGTCTTATAGCCCACAGCTTCAGCCTGCTGCTGCTGGACTTTGATCCTCAGTCTGTTCTTGATTCTGTCCTGTTCCATAGCCTTGCTCCTAAATATGGTCTTCTTTTAGTAGTAAGCATTTTTTTGTCTATGGGACATGTAAACATCTTTTATTTAGCACATTTCTGATCTAGTCTTGGGAATAGGATTTGAGGTATCTGATAACTGGGTATTGGTTTGTGTGCTGATCTTGGAGAATTATGCAGTACACTGATGTACAGAGTACGTACTCTTGTATGTAACTTAGCTTCCTCATGTTAAACATATGACTGTGAAAAATTTGGTCCTAGAGAAAGGAAGCCATTTTAGAAAACATAGATATCGGACTTCCAGTTCAAGTTTTCACTATTACCTAGTTTACACGAGAAATCACGGCTGACTCATTCTTTTGCAATTCAATGTTTGCACAGTTCTCTTCCCTGTTGCTTGTGAGGGGATCCCTCCTCATCAGCCTGAAATTCAAAAGATCAATTGTATTACAATTGCATAAGAAAAAGAATGTAGCAATTGTGACCACAGTATGTTATGCCAAAAGATCCATTTGCTGATCTAAAAAAAGAATGTCAAAGCCCTTCCACAGTTATTTGCTTTGGAGTTGTCCATGACACTGTCCTTGGGCACTGCATTAGGAACATACAGGCGCCGTATAGACGATACTTGGGCTTTTGGCTTTCTTAGGAGCAGTCTGCCAGGCAGATCACAGGGATTGTTCAACTGAGAATTCAAACTGATTAGACATGTGTTTTTAAGTGAAATTGGAAATGAGGAGATCCATGAAGACAGATGCTGCATTATGTATAAAAATCTGCAACTTGGTTAAACCGAGTTTTACATGAAAATAGGTCCTTACAGTGATCTTAGTAAAGGAGAACTTTCCCTTCTGTTGACTTTTCCTACTTCTCCTGTACTTTGGGCTGCAACTGCCCAGAGCCTCTTTACTGTCCAAATCCAAGCAGGTCCCTTAACAAGTCTTTATCAGTTAGTGTAATCCTTAAATCTTAGTAGCCCACCATAAAAATTACAGCAACAGATAAACCCTTGAAAATTGTCTACTGTCACAGCTGACACAAAGGCATGATCCACCCTGGAGATATATGAGATAACTGGACATGTTGCAAGGCTAGGATTTGGGGAAGAATGTCTGGAGAGCTGCCTGCATCTTGGCCTGTATCAGAACAGCATGGCCAGCAGGACCAGGGAGGTGATTGTGCCCCTGTACTCAGCACTGTGAGGCCACACCTTGAGTACTGTGTGCAGTTTTGGGCCCCTTACTACAAGAAGGACATTGAGGTGCTGGAGGGCGTCCAGAGAAGGGCGACAAGGGCAGTGAAGGTCCTGGAGAACAAGTCGTGTGAGGAGCGGCTGAGGGAACTGGGGTTGTTTAGCCCAAAGAAGAGAAGGCTGAGGGGAGACCTCATCACTGTCTACAACTACCTGAAAGGAGGTTGTATTGAGATGGGTGTTGGTCTCTTCTTCCAAGTGACAGGTGATAGAATGAGGGGAAATGGCCACAAGTTGTGCCAGGGAAGGTTCAGACTAAACATTAGGAAAAATTTCTTTACTGAAAGGGTGGTCAGGCACTGGCACAGCTGCCCAGAGATGTGGTCAGGTCATCATCCCTGAAGGTGTTTAAAAGTCAGGTAGATGAGTTTCTCAGGGATATGTTTTAGGTGTGGACAGATAGGGTTAGGCTTGATGATCTCAAAAATCTTTTCCAACCAGGCAATTCTATGATTCTATGATATTTTATGATGACCTTAGGGCTATCATGCTACTGAAGGACATACTTGAGATCATTGCCTGCAGTCCAAGCAGACTGGCATCTGTACTCCTTTACAGCTTCTAATTTCTTAAAAAAACCCACCTTTCCTAGTGCAAATTTGCAAGCCTGGTAGACAAATATTCACATAGTCACAGTCAAACATCCCTGCATTTTCAAAAATTGTTGTATGTGTAATAGGCTGTAGGCTGGTCTTGTATAGAAATCCTGACACCAAAGCTGAGAGAACCAGAAATATTTTTTTAGCTAAATTACACACAAATATCCTTACATAGTTCATAATTCCATTAAACCTTTATTCCGTTCCCTTGTTAGTCGGACCAGGCAAGTTTGTGAGGCCTTCAGCTGCACTGTGGTCTGCTTATATTCCTTGCTGTGTTAATTTTTCTCCCAGGTATGTTATTTTCATCAGAGAGAGCTTATGCTTTTGCTTGTTTAGCTTTAGCTAGAAACATCAGCTCTTTCTGCTTGAAGTCCCCAGTCATGCAATTCTTCTGTTTTTCCTAAGACCAAAACATATCCTTTGTAAACCTTACTGCCTTCTACAGCCATGAAAACATGTTGTATTTTCCAGTAAAACGTTTCAGGTGACAAGCACAACCCAACTGGCAGTCTGAAGAAACTGTCTCCCAAAAAGGTTGGTGAATATGCGCAAACATGAGCTGTTTTCCTAAAGGCACTTGCCAGAGCCCTTCCGACACACCAGGCTTAGAAAAATATTTGGCATCAAGTCCTTCTTCCAGAATTTCTCCATTTGTAGGCAGTGGAAAATGCCTTCATTTCGTGTATTCAGATCTTCTGGGCCAATACGTAAGCAAAGCTATCTATCTTAAGTTCAGCAATGGCTGGCAAATGTACCCACTATTTTAGCTTTCACTCACAATACAATTACTTGTTTAGCTGGACTATTTCAGCCTCCTGCCTTCTCCCTTGAGATAATAGGATATTTTCTAGGGCAATAGCTGTAGGATGGATGATGTGTGGCTTTTTTCTTTACCCTGTGGTAAATATGGTCCCTTGCACCTCCGGCTTGCTGGTTCTCCTGTGACATAGACCTTACGGCATTCCATAACAGATATCATATACCTCTGCGTAAAAAACATATACCATGTGCTGTAAACAAGTTCAAAGACTGGGAATAAGGGTTTCTCAAAGCCAAGCAGACATGAATAGTCATAGAGATGAGGGAAGAAATGAACTAAAGTTAGTCTTGTGCCACTAAGCTATTTCGGCAATCTGGCTGTATTTTTGGTTGTCTCTGTTCCTTCCCATCTGGCTTGCAGGTCTTCCTGTAGACTTCCTGTTAAATTTCATTACCTATTACACACTATATTACACTATGTGGGCTTTTTCTGTATTACAAATTGTGAATTTATTAAGTAGGCATGGCACAAATTCTGAAGCAGGTCATAGTATGTCCACAGTAAACTGGTAAGCAGGTGAATAGAGCAACCCAATTCCATATGAAGGCTTCTCCAACTATGCTTTCCAGGCATATTTACCTCCCAGTTCTGAACTACAACAGACTATCAGCTGTTCTTACAACTGCTTTGTGAAAAAACACTGTGTTGGCCTCTGTTAGAAGCCATGGACCCAGCATATGATCTCCTAGATTAGACTGAGACTAGATAAAACCCACACGCTTATCATTTCTGGCAGCTGTTTGTCTCATTTTTTCCCAAAAATCTACAAGGAAAGGAACTGCACAGACTCTTTTGATGACCTGTGCCAGTACTAAGCCATCTCTTTAGCAACTGCCTGCTCCCTGCTGCTCTGAAACAGGTTTGGCTCTTCAAGCTGTTCGCTCTCCAGACATAGCAGGACACTAGTGACTCATCTTAAAGCATGCAGATAATATGTGCTTTTCAGGGAAGAACAGATTTGGATAAACAATCTGTAAAACTGATGTTTCTTCCTTTTGCAATTAAACTGTTTGTCAAAAATAGATATTAACTTTGTTTTCCTGTTAATAAAGCTCTTCAGGAACTCTGTGGGAACTAGTCCCACTCAGCTCAGGGTGACCAGCTGATTGTCAGTGACGCTAAGTTCTCCATGGGACAGTTTATTGTTTATACCCCTGCAACTGTCCTTTGTGTGCTTGTGCTCTCTTGCACACAGGTTGCAGCCAAACTGTGTGCTTTGTCCCTCCCATGCACTGGGGCTGGGTGCAGGGCTCTGCCCAGCTGTGGGGCCAACTGTACTTCTCCTAGGAAAGTGTGGACCTTGGGTAGGTATGGGCAGGATAGCCCTCCCAGACTAAATTCCTTGCAATTCAGAACAGAAATATAAAATGCAGCATAGCAGAAAAAGCAGCAAAAATAAAGAGAAGATCTACGTGCCTGCCATTTTGTCTAGTAACAAACAAGGACTGGCTGTTTCACACAGCTCAGTTGGAGTCTGTGTTTCTCATCTGTTTCCCATAGCAGTTCCCTGTCAACTATAAGATCCTTATAAAGAAAGTCACTTTTGTCTCTTTGTTTCAATTTCAGAGGCCTTTGTTACATCCTGAGTGTGGAAATGTGGATTTTTGGCTTGTAACTGGAAACTCAAAAAAACCCCCAAAGTTTTCCAGAAATTGAACCACCACAACTAAAGGATGTCTGGATTTTTTTAATATGGTCTTTATATATGGATTGTTATGTGACCATACTTTGAAACTATTTTCTTTTAATAAGCTTAGTGCCTTTTATATGGAAAGGAGACCCAGAAATCTCAATAGGCTAAAATTTACTCAGATGTTGTGTCACAACTGACTAAAGTGAAATTCAAGTTCCTGCAAAATACCACTTTCCCTGGAGACGTCTCTCTGTCACTGGCAGTTAAATAAGTAATAGGCAAAACAAGTGCTTCGAAGAAGCTTGGCTGGGGGATCTCTCCACAGGCAGTGTGAAATACAATGGGCTTGGGAATTTTGTGTTAATTCCTCTTAGAAAAAGCATGATAGAACTGCTGGCCACTTAGCAAAGCAGGGACTTCCCTAATTGCAAAGGCACTTCCAGATATCTCCTAGGGAAATTGTAAGTCACAGAAGAGAGTAGTGTAGTTGCTAGTGAGGAACGGGGTAGTACTGGGTAGTGGCCTCCCTTGCCCCAGGCAGCCATTCTGGAGGGGTCCCCTGGAGAGTCATCCTGAGAGCCACAAATGTGGGCTGTTGTGATGACGTTTCAGTCACAGCAGTTGTAACTCAATGTAATGCATAGGGATGTCATCGTAAGCAGCATCTCCCACAGCAGGCAGGTCTGCCCACTGCACTTGCTGGTTGCGGCAGAAGTGGTGGGGGCACATTGGGCTGCTTGATGTTACTCCTGGCCCTGCCAGCCCCCAGCCAACATAATTGCTAGCAGGGGAGAGAAGGGGAGGGAATCTGGCATCCATTTTGGCACTGTTTCCTCTTGCCTTGCTACCCGTGACTGTGGCAGGAATGAAAGAACCAGGCTGCATTTGTCAGCTCACAGAGGGAATGGTCTAGTGAGAGGCCCCTATGGCAGTAGTCCAGAGCAAGACTGCCCGAGAGGGCCACGACATGCCAGGTGGGACAGAGTCTGCTTTGAAGATTGGAAAGGAGAAATGAGAGACATAGGAAAAAAAGAGATGTTTGCTGCAAAGTGGAGAGAATCTAGGCTAAGAGAGTATCTCCTGTGAAAATGGGCCATGTAATGAGACAGGAGGGAATCACTTTTACTGAACAAGAAGCTGGGAAAGGGTGTCATGAAGGAGAGTAAATCCAGACCAGAGGTCTGGCTGGCAAACTTTAATCCTCTTTAGAGATCTGGTCTTTTTTTCTCTGCAGATCCAAGCATTGAAGAGTCTCATGTGATGAAAAAGCCATTTCTATTTTTCTGGAGGTCAGGAGACTGTACAATATTTGCAGGACGACAGACCTCTAAAAACATTTATGATGGAGTATGTTTGTTCATTCCCAACGGAGTTACAGTTTCCATTGTTATGTGCTGCATTTAGGGTTTGTGATCTGTGGCAGTCATAGTTTCACTCCAGCAGAGTTTTATTCAAACAACAGATGATACTTTAACTTAATGGACACGTTTGAAACCCTAGAAGTATTTTTCCCACTATATCTTAAATTGACACTGCCACGCATATGTGTATCCTGAGTATCCTGCCGTGCATATGCTTTTCCTGTTTCTTCATGCGTATTCTGATGATATGCTATGATAGCACGTTCTGGTAATAGACTGGAATAATAAAAAATTTTCTTCTTTTTTTTTTTTCTTTCTTTCTTAGAAAGAACCACACTCCATTAGCAGAGATGTTAATGGCTTATTCTTTACTACAGCTGGTCCTTTCAGGCATTTATCTAACAGTATCATCAGTTCTTAGATTACATTCCTTTCAGTGAAGCTACATGCTTGCCTTTCTAAATGTAAAGCTTGCTCAGTGAACACAGTCTCTGGTAGGAATCCATTGGTCAGCAAGTTTGTTAAAGATGTGATGTTATCGGCAGTTCAGTTCCATGATTTTAAACGTGCTGCAGTACTGTACAAGAAAAGCAAAGCAGCAGGGGAAGCATGCATGTTAGGTAGGATAATAGCATGGCAGAAAACTTCCTGATTCTCATACAAGTGGGGATTCCTTCTGATAACATGGGATTACAGTGGATTTACAACCAGGACATTGGGTTTTACAAGTCGGTGCATCAAAGCTTTTTCTCCCTATTGTCAGCCAGTTGAGTGGTGTTTGCATGCTCCATTTCAGATGAACGGCTAGAAGTCAGTGTAGGACATTGCCTGCCAAATCTTGTAAAGTGACAGTGACTGCAAGGCATGAGGCTATATGAAAGGGACTTTATGCACAATCTCTTTGTGTTATGGAGTAGAGAGGGGCTCTGGGAGGAGACCAGGACGTGGGAGGCACAGTATGTGCGTGGGAGGGTCCTGCTCCTAGGTTCATACTCCTGTACCATCAAGCCTCATATTAAAGCACAGACAGGTTATTTGTATGGCATAGTGCTCTTATGTACTCATTCACCATCATCCAGAAGGGACATGTGGCTAAAGAGCAGCCAGTCTTCCACTCAGTCTGACTAGGATTTATGGTGAGATCTTCACCATCCACTCTGTACTAGGAGCTACACCTTTTTGTGTTCTGTTTCCCAGGACAGAATAGTCCTTTATGTCCATTGCTTAAATCTGGAAAGTTAAACTAAATGAACAATACAAAATGACATTGTTGCTAAGTTGTGCCTGTAATTTCAGAGCTGCACAATGTGGCAGAACCTTTTGTCCAAAAGCTTAGATTTAAGAGGCTAAATAGAGAGTATGTGTCCAGGGGAGCAAGGAGACAAAGGTCAGTGGCGTTGATGTCACATTCACTTTGCCTCTATGCGAGAATTAATTAAGCTTTACACAGGCAGAAAAGTGAAAGACTGAAATGGTGAATGAAACCAGAACAAAAGGCAATTGCACATTTTCTCATGTTTGCTGCAAATCCAATTGAGTAAAAGATGGGCCATGCTCACTCCCCTTTGAACTTAAGAACTAGTGTGAGTGAGTCAGACCAGAGATTTTTGCTTGTTCCAATGTCTCGTGCATGATATGGGCCAAGTACAGAGCCCTGGGTAAAATGTTTAATACTAGGCAAGCATACAGTCTTGTTTTGCTCAGCGTTACCATTCCAGGTTCTGGAATTCTGCAGCTAGGGGTTTCTGCAGCCAGAGTTTGCATCCATATCTCCATGCTGAATAGTTTTTCATGGAGTTTTTCAGGGCTCAAAGACACTCCATTCACAGAGCTGTCTTTGCTCTTGAGGATGGGACACAAAATGGCTGTAGAAATACAAATGGCCAGTGCACCAAGAGCTGCTACTTACCAACTCTGTGTTGTGGAAATGAGTTTCACTTCTTCAGTGTTAGTTATGACTCTCACTTTTTCAGTGTATTCAAGATTTCTACAGATGCAAGAAGAGAATCAGGCCTCTTTAATATATTAACAGGCAATTCCTGTGCACACAATATAACCTTCAGAGTAAGTATACGCTGTCAGAAGGTATTCACTTTCACCTGTTAACTATAAATGTTTTTCAGAAACTCAATTAAAATATAAAACTCCTGAAAACTACATAGATAGTCTGTAATTGACATGAAATGATGATGAAGTGCACTTTGCATCATTTCCTAAATGGCAACTTCTGGTACTTCTCCTGACCAAGGATTCAACAGAAACAAATTTGCAAAGGAAACACTTTGTAGGAATATTCAGGGTAGTGGGTATGCACGTACAAGGCGTCTTGCCAGAAGTATATCTGCTTAGTCCATTTACCCTTTCTAAATTGAGGGACTCTAACCAATTTGTTGGAATAGTCAAATAATTCCATCAAGGCCTATACAAGGAGAAACAACATTTTATATTCCTTAATTATGCTAATTTTCATTTTGGCTGCATTTTATACGTAATTCTGCATGTGCCCAGAAAAAAAAATATCAGATAAACCTTCATGCACCCCAATGCCCCCCACACTCTGCTGTGGTGATTTCCAGATCACAAACTCTTCAGGAGACTCTTAGGGACTGCTTGTATGCTGTCATTATCATAGTACAGTAGTTCACTGTGCTTGCACCCTTCCCAATTTCACAGAGATGCCCTTTCAAATCAGATTGTGTGATCAGGCTCTATTAAAAATCTTCAGCCTCTGTATTAGCATAAGCACTAATAGTGCTAGAAATAATTTTGTCCATTTTAGAAAAACAGAATTTTCAGAAGAAATGTAACACTATGATAGAGAGTCACTGTTTCTGTAAAACATAAACATTTGGCAGTATCCCCTCTATGGTAATCCTTTCTCAGAAAAACTAAGCTGCTTACTAAATCTCAGTGGCCATGGTTGGAAATCCACCAAATACAACAGTGTTTATCGACCTTTCCAGAGTGTTAGATTTACTTAGATATTCAATAGTACAACTGTACTTAAAAGAGACAAGTCAGCTCTTTTCCATGTTTGCACTGATGAGGTTCTCAGCTTCTTTTAGCCTTGACTGGTTCTTTAGTTTAAAAGACACGTTCATGCTTCAGTCTGCAGTGTGTTGTGGAAATACCTGAGCTGACTCAGATACTGGGATCAGTTTAATTGCAGTGGCCTGGAGGTGAGCAGAGGGCTTGCCCCACTTCTTGGCAGGCTAATCTGCAGTTTGACTATGTCCAGCATTTGAACGAGCTTATTTGTAGCCAGCTTAGCTATCTCTGCACTATGCTACAGTGTATTGCAGATTCAGTCCTCAGGGGTTTAGTGGCGCTTGATGCTTTGCTCTTATGTCCATTCAGTAAGGCCGCTGAGGGAGCATCTTGCACCAAAGCAAATATGAATAAGGTCTTCATTATATACTTTCCTGCTTTCTTCCATAATTTCAGTGTCATACCAAAAGCAGCTGTAGTCAGGTCCAGGAGGGTGTCTGGTTTTCTGCAGCTATATTATTAGAGCAGCACAGCTATGGAAACATGACTACAATGCTTAGGAAGCCTTTGTCCATTCAGTTTCAGTCTTATGGTGGACATGATTCTATGTATCTTCCCACATAAAGGGGTATGTGGAGCAGGAAGCAAAGAAAAATATCTGATGTCATATCAAATACAAGCATTCAAACCTTTAGTTGTGTCGACATGTTTATTACGAACTCTTATCTATCAAATTGCTTATGGTGCTCTTTCAGGATACTTTTTGCCGTTGGTAACACTGTCTGAAGTTGTAAGGATACCTTCCTGAATTTAAAAATACTGTTCATAGCCGCATCTCTATGCATTCAAATATGTACAAATTAGTATTTTCACAACGTTTTATTTAATTCTAGTTATGCAAACATATAATATACTAAGGGCTACTAAAATTAATAAAGTACCCAATGCGTTTCTTTTAAATTATTTCTGTTATCAAAACAGAACTACAGTGCTCTGACAGACATTTTCTTGCTACTAAAAACCTTTATGTGTGCATGTTGGAGAGGGTGTATATGTATATATAAAAGTGTGTAATGTATTTAGTGCTCTGAATGGTAATGTAGAAGTCATTTGACATCTCCTTCCCCAGAAGGCCTTACTCAGAACAGTGCTGGGATATAAGTTCAAAAATCCTCAGAAATTTCTCACCGCCATTTGTCACAAGTCAACGATGTGACCGTGTATGTACAGTGTAGAGCCCTGTGAGCCAATCAGCCTCCCTCGGTGCTCTTCACACACTATGAAACACTTATTTGGATTTTTCTAGCTTCTTTCTTGGAGGCTTTCTTTAGTGTATTAATTAAATCTCTTGGTATTTGGTATATAATTTTCCAGATGGGACATTAGGAAAAACTCTATTAGGAGGATATTGTATCTCTGCAATAGGTTACCCAGGGATGTGTTGAAATCTGCTTCCTTGAATCTTTTCAAGACTTGACCTGATGAAACCATGGCTCTGCTGAACTATTGCTTTCCTTTCAGCTGAGGTTTTCAGTTTTCATATGCAAAATACTTTGTCTTTCCCTTGATGTTTATATGCCATCATTTTTAGGTTTTTTTGTGTAGTTTAAGGCCAGATTTGGCCAGTGCAATAATTCAGTCTCATCATCTGCATTACACAGACTACAAAACTTTACCAGGATTTCCTGGGGAAAGCTGTCTTGCAGTCGACTGGCAGTGTACACTGTAAGGAAGCACTTCAGTCTTTCTTTGAGGATTTCAGGTGCTAGTGCATGCCCCGGTAATGTGGAGGGTTGACCAAAGAGATAACTATCCTTACAGTGACTAATTTGCAGTTTGTTACCTATATTTTTCCAGTTTCAACTTTTGTAAATTTTGTTCTCCAGTATCTGACATAATCTTCCTCTGCAATGTTTACAATCAGAATTAAGACATTGTTTACTACATTCAATTCCATTATTTTTGTATTATAAGAATCTCCTTTTTTATGATATAATCTGTAGTAACGCAGGCCTGTAGAATGACAGTTAAGGGACATCACTTTCGAAGCAGCAGAACGGAATTCTTGAAAATGCATATGTGTATATATATATATGTATTTTAAACAGCTGTGGCCTCAGAAAGGACTTCAGGGTACATTCTTCAGAAAAAAACCCATAAGTTTAGTTCATTTTCTGCTACTTAGATTGAGCAATGCTAAATTTTGCTCCTCAGCTGTTGACACCCCCTTTTAGACTGAAAGCTTCATAGCAGAGAGCACAACTCTTGTTTACTTATGAAATCACTTGCTATCCTTTCAGGTGCTACAAGACAGATAATAAGAAGTGTGGTTTGCATAAAAAAATCTTCAGAATGATTCAGAAAACTGTTATTGCTTGTTATAGATTAGTAAAAAGGATACAATAGAAGTAAGAGTAGAAAAAATATTTTAGAACGATAAACAGATTTTTTCTTTCCCCATTTGCTCAACCAGTTCAGAGGGGAGTTCTTTTTTGTGGCATTTCTTAATCTGCCTGAGCCAAAACATATGTAAACATATGTAATTCCTGATTTGATTCAAATTATTTTCCCAGATATTGCAGTTGTGAGGACTACTATGGCCACATCTGAAATCGGATCAGCTGCACGGTAGATTCATCCCTAGATTTCTAAAGTTAACCTTGAGTTTGTTGAGAGTACCCTATGCATTTTTTCACCTAAGACCTAGGCTAAGGTACAGGTCAAAACCAAGGCTACAACACTGGAGCCTTTTAAGATCTCACAAGCCACATCAAACACTTAGACTGACAGGAATCATCTGTGCCATGACAAATACTGTAATGCTGAAAGAGTAAGGACAAATCCACACATGGATGTGATACCTCAGTGTGGGGTGGGAATTACACACTAATTTTCAGAAGATCCCAGTGTTGTGTTGCTGTACCATGATGAAATAATGAAAGCTTGATGTAATGCTTCTGATTAGTTTTTCCAATTGTTAAGTGTGCTGTCATTTGATACCCTGATGCAGAGATTTTTGGAGGGGAGTGGTTGAGCCCTGTGAAACCTCAAAGCACTTTCTTTCCATTGTGGGCAGCCCAGTTAAGCTCTTATTAAACTCAGCTTTTTCTAATTTTGTAATTCACCTCCAGACATTTGCTTTTGCTCCAAACACAATATTAGCTGTAGATGTTTGTCTGTGTTTGTGGTGTGGGTTGTTTCATTGCTTCTTGTTGTCTGGATTTTCCTTTACTGCTGTCAGGTATCAATTAAATATTTGATGTTTCTTTGGCTACAAAATAGGTTGCTAATCATCAGACTAAAGCTCTTGAATTCAGGACTTAATTGAGGTTTACTGGTGGTAAATATATGTAGTTAGATACATTGGAAGTAATGTGTTCCTATTATAACTTTTATTTGCATACAATGATCCATAAGTGGCATAAGTTTTCTGGCATTGGAGACAAACTTAGCTGAAGTTAATTCACTTCAGTATTATTTTTTAACACACCAGAATGTGCTTCCATTTTCCTGGAAAAGAAACGTTTTCAAGTCAGTTTTCAAAATGTATCAAGTGACAAACTGCAGATAGCAAACTGAGCGTTTGTTTGAGCTCATGCTTATTACAGCAGTGTTCTGGAAAGTGTTTGTGCTTAGGCTTTTAGTAAACTCCCTCTAGAGATCAATTACCATGATTTGTCTAGTTACTATGGATAAGAGGTTTTAGGGGGGTGGTTGTTATTGAAATGTTCTGTTAAACTGAAAGAGGTTTCATGCTTTTATTCAAGCAGAATAAAAGAGAATGGGAAGCAGAGCACAGTATCTCTAAGGAAAAATAATAATTGAAATAGTCTTAGTAAAAGGACTCTTCAACGTTATCAGGTCTTGTAAGACAATTTTGTCTGTGTGCTTTAGGCTTGTTCACAGGTAGCCCAGAATGTGGGTCAGTAGGAGGAGACATGTAGGAAGGAGGATAAGCACCCATAAGTTAATAACCTTGACAAAGTTTTCTCACTATAAGGTTTCAATATAATCAAAACCAGTTTAGCATTTGAGGAGAAGTACCATGAAATGAAGTAATGGAATTAGCTTTTATGTTTGTCCAAGAACCTAAACCACATTTCCTGTCACAACTGTATATTATTAATATAAGGCATCTGCTAAATCGGAGCTGCCCTAAAATGTGTGCAAATATCATATGTCTGGTTTAAATCACTTATTTTTTTGCACTGAGAAACTAAAACAAGATGCTGCCTGAAGCCCATCATAAAAAAGAGTAGGATTTGGAATACAGCAAGTTTTCAGCATGGTCTCGCAGACAATAGTATAATTTAGCAGCCAGGACTGTTACTGCCTGCATTTTCATGTCTTGCTTTCCTTTCATTCTGTATTCTATGGTTCCAGCAATTAGTATCCAGTCACAGATCGTAATGAGCATCTTGAAACTCTCACTTAGTTTTGCAGCCCCCTGTTCTTTAGAACTGGCCGAAAGTTGTTTGTTTTCTGATTTTGCCAGGGGGCGGGTCAGGGTAAGACAAAAGTCATCTTTTCTCACATTATAACCAGCCTCTGCAAGCTTAAGCCAAAGGGCCCTAAGTCTGATAACAAAATGGGATCATCTCAGGAATGCAATGCCTGGAATACAATTTCCCAGGGGAATAATACTGTACCCAGACATTTTTCCACACTAATACTCGCTCTGAAAAGTTTATTACCACATTTTGTTATAGATTACTTCAACATGTACCAAGGATGACAGAGGCTTCTTTGGGAGCCAGACAAGCCTGGAAGTCTGGTGCTGAGTCCTAGACTTTGAATCAGGACAATTAGAAATTTGGTGTAGTTTCCCCAGCCCTTTCCCAAAGGTCTGTGTGGAAGGCCTCTGGAAATTGTCAGAGGTGTCTGTGCTTCTTGTACCACGTTAGCCTCATCAGTATGATCAACAGTGGAAGAGGGTATCTGAAATGTCACCTGATTACATTAGATGACTTGCCAGAGGCCTCTAAGACTGGTGTAAATTTTGCACAAATGTAGCTGTAAGCCAAGATAACATGAGAGCCCTGAGGTGGTGATCAGATCTCTTGGAAAGCTGATCAGCTGCTTTTCTAGCCCTCAGGGATTTGTTTTAATGCCCACACCAACTGTGTCTCCTTCCTCTCGTGCCTGTGGTGCAGGGATGCTTGACCACCTTAGCCTTGGTCTTTGCTCTGTCTCTTCTCCTGAACATCTCCACACATTCCCACAGATTGTGCCCTGAAATAAATCACCTCAGTGCTTTGAAGGATTTGCTCATAATGAAAAACGAAAACATATTGAAACAGTGTGAGGAGCCCCTCTTCTGCTTTCTCCATTATTGTAATCCTGTCTTTTTTCTGCTTTGGTCTGTTGTGATCCCTTCGCCATGTTAGGTCTAATTTAGGAATCCTGAAATTAAAGGACAAATCTAGTGCATATCTGTAGTGCTGTGCAGTTTTATACTGGCTGAGCATCTGAATTTGAGTGTGTTAAAAACTCTTTCACAGACTGTTCAGGTGACATTTCACATATGGAGGGAGTAACTTGCCTATCCAGCCATACAGCTGGTTTGAGCTCTGAATATCTTGGTTGTAAAATAATGGTGATATCTGGAACCCGACAGCGAAAGGAGGATTTTAATAACCTGTTTCTTAGAAGCAGATCTGGGGATCTGAAAGCCAGGTTGGGTGTTTTAAGGTTCACGCATCTACCAGGATAAAGATTTTGCAGTTAGAGTTAATTAAAGATTTCCTTGGTTCATGAACCAAAACCAAATCCTGCTCACCCAGTTCAGATTATGAAAAGAGAGAAGAGTTTGGAGTTTAGTCTCCAATGGGACTAATTATTCTTTATATTTCACCCATCACATTATAATCCTCTTCAGAGAAAAGAAAGAATAAATGTTCTCATTAAATTCCAAAACAGGCATTTTTTTTCTGACAAGTTACACTTCCTTTGAAGAGGCTAATATTCAGTGATGGAAATCATAAAGAATAAATTAAAAAAAGCTTTGTAGAGAATGATTTACTTAAAATTACACTGCCAAAGAGCTTTTCATAATAATTAAAAAAAATTCACAATGTTTGTCATGAAAACACTATCGAAACTGCAATCTGCTTACTCACCTGGTGGTATTTTCATGTTCTTACTTAATGAACACACTCTGTGTTTCATTATTGTAAGGCTGCCTGGGAGAGCTGGGCTGGTAGCTTTGACTCTTTCCTCAAAGACAGAAGCCTCAATTGAGCAAATCAGTCCTATTCAGCAAACCACTTAGGCATGCTCTCAAGTTCCATTAATTTGAATGATCTTCTGACCCAGAGACTAAAGGGCCCCTAGCAGCCACACAAGGCTTTGCTCTCATTCTTTGCAGTAGGACTAGACGTTTTGGGTACAGTGTGTGTATTGGGGTGAAACTGTATGATAATGCAGTTCCAATTTCCCTGTGAAAGCGGTGTGTGTTGATATCCAAGGGAGAATGTACTGCTGGGTGAATGAGAATTACCTCTTGTAGAGGACAGAGAGCAGTTTAACACTTTCAAAATCAAATTGTTTTGTTACTACGCCAATTCAAAAGTGAACTCCCTTTTGAAGCTAGACATAGTCAAATGATACTCCTTTGGACCATTATGAACCTGGACTTTTTCTCTTGACGAGTAATTTCATTGTTCCTGGAAGTCCATCATATAAGTGTGCCTGATGAAACACACCTCTTGGCTGCTAGGTGAAGAAATAACTTTTCCTGAGTTATGGAGTGTCTGTCCAAATGAAGAAAAGCAGCTCTACACTTAGCAGATCTATTTATGTATATGAAATACTGTAATTTGGACCTCTATAATGTTCCTACCTGAATACGTGAAAAAACCTTCCCGCTTGTACCTAGGAAAAATTTGTCTTAGTTGAGAAGTAATTAATCTGGAGAAGTGTAGTCTGAAGTAGGGAATGGTTATGTACTTCTCCAGACCTGTTTGCCTGACAAAGTGTTTGTAAGGGACAGAAAATGTCCGAGAGAAGATGATATCTGATTTTGGTGGTACTATGCTTGTAGACTTTTACCAGTTACGTGAAGGCAGCTCTAAAACTAAATGGTACTTGTACAAGATTGACTGAACAACACACCTATGTTTTCAACGTGCTTCCCTGTCCTGCTGTAGCCGACTCCTGCTGTCGGCTCTCCCTCAGCTGCAGGACTTCTCAGTAGCTTGTTCTACTCCTGGCCTTGGAGTTTGTGAGTATCAGGTCTGGATCTATGAAGTGCTGCCACATCCTCTGTGACTTGTTTTGTGTTACAGCTTCTGTTATCCATCAAAACTGGAATAATTGCTTTTCCTTTTGTTCTGCATAATTTTTCAGACTGACTTACTCTCAATCTAGTTGTCTAATAGCTGTACTCTCTAGTTTAAGTAAGGTATTAGAGGCTCTGGCACTTTGAGATTCTATGATTCAGACACTTGAATTGCTACGTGCCCAATACAGGTTGTCAGTCAACTCCTGAAACAATGTTAGAAAAAAGCTGCAATGCCCTGCATTATCCTGTCCTAATTTCTAAAACTACGTTGTACCTATTCTGTGTGCTGTTAATAAAAATATGCTGTGGACCAGACCAAAAAAATATGTATCCCACAGCTAAGTTCACATGATTTTTTTTTTTAACTCACAAGTTCAGACATGGTTTTCAAGCATGATGAGCAGAAAACAATGTCCTGTTTGTGCGGGCGTGTGCACTGTCAAGCAGGGGAGGTTTAAGTGACTACAGATTTTTGAATGGGAATCAAAAAAGGTCATTTGGAACCGGACAACATTTACCCCAGCACAGTTTGTGACTAAACATCTGGGATTCAGAAAGAACATTAGAATAAGGTATTAGTATAATAGTAAACAGGATTTTGCTGGTTTCTTCCACAGAAAGAGCAACACTAAGAATAAAAATTGTAGTAGAGTAGAAAATGATAAAAATTTGTGCTGTGTGCACTTAAGCTGCTTTTCACAATTATCATGATTTTTTTTTGCACTCAGAGGCTCAAAAATTGACTAGTTCTAATGAAAAAGAAAAGACACTGATGTTATATAGTAGTGGAAAACAAACCAAATTGTTGAAAATTACTGTTGAAAAACATTCTTTGCTAATCGGTCACATTTATCCTCTTGAAACATTGTGCAAATTTTTAAATTCTTCTGAGGCCCTGGTGAATGTTTTTCATCTTTGCAATCATGTTTTGAGGAATCACACATAGCAGGCATCTCAAAAGGGGAACATAAGTACCCTCCCGAAGCAGTTTTTACCATAATATCATACTTCTCTACCTATTTTCTCCCCTCTTCAGAAAATACCAAAAAAATTACTTGCTTTCAAGCTATAACAACTTAGTAATTTCTTCATTTATGCCCTTCAAGAAGGTATATATCGTACTTACAGATGTTTCATCTGCCTCTTTTCTGTTGATTCCTCCGGTTTCAGAAAATGGACATAAATGAGGGTTGCTATTGATGTGAAGAATACTGGTGCATTGTTTGAACATATTTATTACCTGTAGTTAAAAAGGAACACTTCTCTTACAGCACTTCCCAGCACATTCTTAAAACACAATTATCCAAATGGACTACTCCAAGAGCAGGCATTAATATCCCAGTGACTGAAGGCTTGTTGGCTTTCTTGCCAGAGTCATTCTCCCAGCTTTTCTCAGTTTAGGAAAGCAAAAGTGCCTTGCAGCATGCCCTGAAGGATGATAAAAGTCAGAGTATTATTGGCAATAGTTAGTCTTTGGAGGGGAAGCATGAAGTATTATTCTGAGCACAAGACAAAACCTGAAACTCCCAGTCTCGGCTCTGACAGATTCTCTCCAAGTCTTTGGGTAATTCACTTGATCTCTTCACCTCTGTTTCTTTATCTGTAAAATAGTGATACTATCACTTTGTTTTCCTGAGTAATTTTACAAGATGCTGGAAAACTAATGCTTAGAAAACACTTGGATGATAAAAAGTACATTTAAAATGTAAGATTTAATAAAAAAAGCTCATAAGAAAGGTGTTTTGCACTCTGTTATAATGTAATCAAGACAGGGTAAATGCGTAAGTCATACCACAGGACCTACAACTGTGTTTTTAGAGAAATCCACAATAGCATTTCCTGAGAAATAGCTATAGAAAATGGAAACAAAAAAATGCTCCCCACTGTTTTCCTGTAGTAAGAACGTTGCAATCCAAATGGTGAAAAGAGATACTGTTCAGAACACTTCACTCAAAATGTCCAGGGAGTGTTTCAGTTGAAAACAAGCTGACAAATAGGTTGCAAGTCTACTGGGCACAGAGTTGCCTCCCCGTGTAGGTCAGCAGCAGTCCTAGAGCTCAAGTGTCTTTCTTTGTTTTGGGTTGCAAAGTGGCCATAGATCAGGTGGCAGCAAGTCTGGAGCAGAACAAAGCAGACCATGTAAGTAGCAAAAAATGGCATTAGAAGGCAGAATTTTCTCAAAGACCATACTTAAAAACAAAAAGAAATTTCAACCATGAGTGGAATGAAAGACCTTTGTTTTTTAGCCTTGCTCTCTACCTATGGGCTGCAACTCTGAATGATGATCCTAGTTGAGACAGGTCTATTGTCTGACCCTTCCTCTATAAAATCCCTTCTGGAGAAAAAGCTGTGAACAGTCAGTTGAATGATGGGCTAATTCTAAAGAAGAGCCAGCATCTAAACCAGACATCAGGTAAACAGGAGGTACCTAACTAATACTGTCAGTTAAAAACACCTAGTGGCAGTTCTAACATTTACCTGTTTGACCCCAAATATCTTCAGACACCTGGAGCTCTGCTTTATTTTTTGTGCAGACTCACTGTGTCCCAGACAGTGCTGTAAAATACAAATGCTCAGGCCCCTTTGGCACGACCCAAAGCTCTCAGCAAACAACAGGATGTGAGACTGGCAGATCTTGTATTCTCTTCAGCGCCACTTTCCACCCGGGGAAAGAGAGCGCTCCCCTTTTCCACGGAAGGGTTATCCACCTGACTAAAAAAGAATGTAGGATACCTGCTGCCAAAAAGAGAAAAGTGCAAGCTAGTGTCTGGGACACTCAGGAGGGAAAGGATTTTTCTGGCTTTCAGTGTATTTTGCACTGAATCTCTACTGACTCAGCTGTGGAAACCACTGTCCACATCAAGGTGCTGTAAAGAGCTGAATCTTTTTCTCCTTTTACAGCAAAATCTATCAACTTAGACTAAATTAGACAGGAAGATTCTGGCAGTTCATGGTGGATGTGAGGTTTGAAACCTTTTTCAAACCTACAGTAGGTCAATGAAGACATTGTGCACCGAAAGCAGCACCTTGTCCTGAGGCTGCCATTTGATGTATTTGCAAATCATGTTGTAGTTATAAGCCACAGCTGGCAGTGACCCACTTTTTATTGTACACAATGTTACTCAGTTGATTTGTGCTGGTTGCAGAGCAAAATTTTGGCATTTCAAATAGCTGTAAATATTTATGAGTTAAATGCAATTTTTGCTAATATTTTAGCACCATTATATGAAAAATTTATCCGCAAAGGGTGAAATGTTGCTGCCATTGTGCATGGGCACCAAGAGAGCTTTGGAATTCTTTTTCCTATTGAAATGTGTCATCTCAAGAACAAGCTAAAAAATTCTTGAAGTGTGACAGAGCACTTCTTATTGTTTATATACATTTATGGCCTGTTACATAAACACAGAAGCAAACCAGAAGATGTCTGCATCTTAAAGTCAGGTTTTTTATGACTTGGAAACCCATTCTGGAGCATTAACTACTCTTTCTTCAAGGATAAGTGAAACATAAAACGGAGACAAATTAGGGGGTCGTCAATGGACAGAGAAGAAAAATGTCAGATAAAACATAAAAAAGCATTTTGTTCTGACATATCCTTTGAGGAAGGCTCCTCCTGACCAGTAATATAATTTTAGCTTAGTTCTTAAGATGTCATCCGGGTACTCAGGTAGGAAATCAGCTGTAAGCTTTTTATTTACAATACAATGTGGAGGCAGGTGCAGGTTGATCTAAGCATGCATATATGTAAAGGAAAAGAAACCTTGCAAGCCATAAGGCCACAAATGTGAAAGGCAGCCAAGAGCATGTGTGTCTGTGGCCATGAATATACTTGCATTGAATTTAGAATTCTCTGACTTTTTAATATCTATATTGTGGTAGAGCTTAGAAGGAACAATTGGCAATTAAAGCATCATTGATTGGGCCCTACATAGTCATGGAACAAAAAGGTAATCTATTAAAGGAAATATTGGCATTGCTCATAAAACTAAGATGTAGCAAAATGCCTTCATAAAAGAGATCAGAATGTATCCAATCAACTTAGAAATGTTTGTAAGAAATAATACATTGACTGGAAAGTTCACATAAAAGACTGAGGTCTATATCTTTGCCTGATTGCTATAAGGGAGAAGTTTCTTAGTCCTCTGCTGGTTCTGTCTGAATGGAGTTGTATTGGTTCCATTTGTGATGTTGTGAAAAGTCAGCTCCACTGAGTCCTCTTAGGTTCACAGACCTTAAAAAGACAATAAAAAACTATTCTCCAAATAGAAATAATCAACCTGGAATGTATTCCCACTTGGTCACAAAGATATGGCAAGCAATAGGAAGTAAGCGATAAATCAGTAGAATACAGGTGGTTGTGGCAAATGAAATGGTCCTTTACTGTCTGTTTGTATAGTGAAGCAATGAGAAGAAATGGAGAGTTTAGAAAATTTGCTCAGTAGGCAGGGAGAGAAAGCTTTCTGTCTGAATATTTTTTGTCAATTATCATATAGCAATGTGAGATATAATTTTTTTCTACATTTATTCCGTTCACTGAACTGATTAAAAAGGCAATGTTTTCAGGAATATATAGATTAAATATAGATGTGCACAGATAGGAGTAATTTCTTATGCCACTGAAAAAGATGTGTATAATGCGGTATGATAGAATAGATTTGCATCTGATTTACAATCTCAGTATAACTAAATTTAAAACACCTTTTGGATCACTTACATTTTGTCATATACTTGGCCTGTTGGAGGTCAGGTCGGAGTCTTGCCATGGTTTGTAATAATGCAAATTATAATTGAATAAACTGGCTGTGATCTGGCCTTTTCCCTGAATTTGATTCCACTAATACTTTAAAATGATAACAAAAGTAATAACTGAAGTAGGAATTCTTTTGAAGAATCCCTTCTCCCATGTTTGAACTGGACTGTCTGTTCTGCCCAAAGATGACTCAGATTCTGAAATATGAGGTGTTTAAATACTCCAGTAGTGGATTATCCATTTTCTCGCTAGCTATCACGGGATATTTCAAAATGATGGCTAAAGCATGTAGGAGTTGACTCACTATCCCCTTAACTCCCATCATTTCACAGTTAAACCTAGTTAAGTTCTAAGGATTATAAAAAACCCCAACAGTTTATATTTAACAGCTGACTAGTTAGAAACTAAGGCTCAACCATGATTAACTAAGACTCAGACACGACCAAGATAGCACATTTGAACCTCCTCCAGGCTACAGTAATTGTATATACAAGTGGACTCTACATCCATGGTAAGAGCAAGGCTCTATGACTTTACTAACAACAGTGCTTTTATTGGAGGGAAGAATGGGTAATCAGTAAAGAAATCCATTAAAGGCTCTGACCATGAGTCATGGTTTTCAGGGCTTTAGTTAAGCAAAGCAGATAGTGTATTTACAAGCTCCAAGAGTATTTACATGTGTATTTACATGCCTCCAAGATGTGCAGCATGAATATAACAGTGAGCTGCTTAGTTACAATACTGTATTAATTTACTGTATTTTTTCCAAAAGTAATTTTATGAATCTCCAGTCAGAAGCATGATGGTAATTTTCCAGCCTCAGAGCATGAAACAAGTTCTCAAAGATGCGAAGGATTCATTAAAAGGAAGCCAGGAAAACTATTTTAACAGCATGCACAGCAATTCTGACTTTGTGATTTCAAGGATCTCTTTGTAAAAAATGCCTACAGATACAGTTAAAGGCAATAGGAAGAGTCAGTTCCAGAGTTGGAGGTCTGAGGAAAGAGGAATTTGTAAAGATGGGACTGTCTGCATTGCTGACCAACTTAGTGTAATGTTCGCTTTTCATTAAGCCAAGCCACACAAGACAAAAAAAAGGCAAACTTGCACATTGTCTCCCTCGAATCTCTACTTCTGTGTCTGAGATCTCTGGAGGGAGGGTTCACGTTAACCTCAGTTGTGTCATATTTAACTTGGCTGTTGGAAGATTCGCTTTGTAAATACCACACCTTTTATATTTCTGACTCTCTTCACTTTCATACTGATGTTTTTCTGTGTGGAGATTTCTTGTCACACATGTGATTCCTTCTAAATACACATGGCTCATTCTCCTGTCTACCGCTGAACTTCCAGTCTGCAGACTCTCAGCAGGGGCAGGCCATGTCCTGTCATTCCGATGTTGCACGCAGGGGGCATTTCTGTGTGATTTCCAGAGGGTGAATGAAAAGAAGAGGATGGGTTCAACCTATGAGGGAAAGCTCTAAGGCACTGCTTGTCATTCCATGGGGGACTTCATATTCAGAAAAGCAGTGAGAAGCCATATATGCTTTAGCCTGCCTAAAGACTCTCCTGCTGGATTCATAAATACTCATTCTGACTTATTAACTGCATGCCAAACAAAGGACAAATTAAAAAAAAAAAGGGTATCTTCAAAAATGCAGGCTTTGGTTTACTTTCCTGGCTGCAGAATGTCTCAATTGCCCACACCATTGTCTTTTATGCCCCTGCCCTGTTCCATGGCCATTACAAGCCCTTATAAATGAAAAGTTCTATAATGAGCTCACCTCAGAAGAACTTGCACAGAAAGGCAATAGTAAGGACCTCCTTGATTCTGGAATTGTTGTTTCTGATGATCACATCTACGGCTGATCACATAAGAAAGGCAGGTTCTTACCAAATGGCATTTGGCCTTTACAGTCAAAACCCAGTGCTTCCAGTTCAGGTGCTACACCAGCTACAGAGGAGATGAAGATAAAAAAGGGGACATGAAAATCTGCTAGAGACAAATTTTTTTTTGGATATGCTTGAACTGATCTGCAAGAGGCTGGCACTGCACACTCCACTGCTCGTCAAGGCTGTGGTGGGGACTGGATACCTTTCTGCTTGTTCCCAGTAGCCAAGTCAGACAGGGACGTCTTTGGCAGGTGTTGCCTCTTCACTCTGCAACTACGGTGGCAGTGAGTAAGAACGGTACAAACTTTCAAGCAGAAACAGTACTCTGATTTTGTCCCAGAGAATCACCTCTACCATTACAAATCATCATTTTATCCAAGGTGGATTGTGTTTTTTTGGCCTGGGAGAAACCTCCTGCACATGTACACAGCACCACACCACTTTCTTCCCAAAGGTCAGACACCCTGAAGAGGCTGAAGCCTGTGCAGCTGCTGGGGCACAGGGCAAACATTTAAAAACCGTACCTCCTTGCTGACCAAATAAGAAGTAGAAGGGCTTTTCTAAGGTTTTACTCTCCAGTTAGTCCACTGAATGATTGTAGTGGCAGCAGAATGCACTTTTTATTTGTGACATTGGAAATGGTGAGTGCTGTGTCTATGCATGGCTGTTTGTGCCAGTGATGTTCAGCAGCATAGTTTGCGGCTACTCTTATGAAGCTATTGTTATATAAAAAAATCTTTAAACAAGGGTAGACAAAAGAAAAGATCATCTAATGTGAAAGTCCAGGCAGTGAAAACTTCCAGCTGGGACCATTGTCAGAGTTTGTCGTTGTTGCTGCTCTTGGGCTTGGCAGTGACCTTTGTGGAAGGGTAGCTGCTCCCCTGGTCACAAAGGATGCTTCTGCTCCTGGATGTCACCACAGAGCTAATGACAAATATGTCCTTTTCGGTACAGCCTGAGGTAACAGCTGTAACTTGTTATATATACCTTTTCCGTTTTTGAATCTGCAGTACCCCGCCTGCATGCACACTGCCTGTGTGATGCAGCCATCTAGAGGGCCTGCCGCTTGCACCGACTCGATGCTTTTGACCACAAAACTGCAGGAAAATACAAGCTCTGCTGACCCTTAGTGGCCATAATTCGGCTGCCCGTGCTGTGGGAATGTTTTTAAAAACACAGTACTGCCATGCTGGTGCTGTTATCCAGGTGTTATCACATTTTTTTGGAGAGGACGGATGGTACTGACTAAAGAAGAAAAGGGGACAAGAACATCTGCTAGAGACAAATTTTTTTTAGAGATGCTTGAACTGATCTGCAAGAGGCTGGCACTGCACACTCCACTGCTCGTCAAGGCTGTGGTGGGGACTGGATACCTTTCTGCTTGTTCCCAGTAGCCAAGTCAGACAGGGACGTCTTTGGCAGGTGTTGCCTCTTCACTCTGCAACTACGGTGGCAGTGAGTAAGAACGGTACAAACTTTCAAGCAGAAACAGTACTCTGATTTTGTCCCAGAGAATCACCTCTACCATTACAAATCATCATTTTATCCAAGGTGGATTGTGTTTTTTTGGCCTGGGAGAAACCTCCTGCACATGTACACAGCACCACACCACTTTCTTCCCAAAGGTCAGACACCCTGAAGAGGCTGAAGCCTGTGCAGCTGCTGGGGCACAGGGCAAACATTTAAAAACCGTACATCCTTGCTGACCAAATAAGAAGCGGGACTTTCTGCTGCTGCTTTTCTAGGGTTTTTGCTCTCCAGTTCATCCACTGAATGATTGTAGCAGAAGCAGAACACGGTTTTTATTTGTACCATCAAAAATGGTGAGTGCTGTGTCTGTGCGTGGGTGTTTGTGTCAGCGATGTTCAGCAGCAGAGTTTACAGCTACTCTTGTGAAGTCATTCACTGAGATTTTGCTGGCTCCCAGTACCAAAGACAGGCACAGACCTCCTTGGCAGGTGTTGCCTCTTCACTCTGCAGCTACTGTGGCAGTAAGAGTGGTGCAAATTTTCAAGAACAAGAGGTGCTCTAATTTCGTCCCAGAGAAAAACCTCCACCAGGTGCTGCCGCTTCACCGGGCTCCGGCGGGGCGGGAGAGCCGCGGCGCCGCGAGCGGCCGCCAGGGGGCGCGCAGGGGCGAGGAGCGCCGCCCGCCGGGGGGCGCTGCAGCTGCAACGCACAAGGAGGAGGGCGGGGGCGCGGGGGCTGGAGCACCGGCTCGCACCGTCTGGGGTCGCGGCTGCTGCTGCTCCCGCCGGCAGCGCCCTCCTTAGGTGAGGGGAACAGTGGGATCCCCCATTCGCTCCCGGGTCCGCAAGAGCGGCCGGATTCCAGCCCCGGGGCCCCCGCAGCCGGGCAGGGCTGGGCTGGGCTCGCCTCGCCTCCTCTCCTGCAGCTGCCGGCAGAGCCCGCCCCGCCGCGAGGCCCTGGCAGAGCTGGGGCTGGAGCGCTCTTGGCGTCTGCTGTCCGGCTCTCTAGTCCCGCCCCCCGCTCTCCGTCCCGCCCCCCTTCTCCGTCCCGCCCCCCGCTCTCCGTCCCGCCCCCCGTCTCCGTCCCGCCCCCCGCTCTCCGTCCCGCCCCGGCGCACGCGCTGCGTCCCGCCCCGTCCCGCCCCGCACGCTCGCTGTCCCCTCCCCGCTCCGCCCGCCGCGCGCCTTGTCCCGGTACTTCTTTTCCGCGGAGAAGCCTCCCCCGCCTTTCCCCGCGGGGAGGGATCGCCGGCGGGAGAGCGGCCGCCGGGCGATGCTGCTGCCGGGCTGGGAGATGCGCCTGTACGCGCTCCTCAGCGTGGGCTCGCACCTCTACGGTTTCTACGAAGCGCACCGAGTGTCTCGGAGTAAGTGTTGCTCCTGCGGGGCTTCCCAGCCCTGGCTGGGCAGGCTGTTCGGCTGGAGTTGTCCTCTCCGTGCTGCTCCCTGCTTTGCGCCTCCCGGCTGCAGCAGCTCTGTGCGAGGAAGCAGCAGGCACGTGCCAGCGGGGCAGAGAGCTTCGTCCTAAGGCTTTTCTGCCTCAGGTGCTGGGAAAGCCCTTGGCGGTGGTTCATGCAGCATTTAGACATCGCCCTCAGACACACGGTGTGAATGTTGGGGTGGCCCTGTGCAGGGACAGGAGTTGGACTCGGTGGCCCCTGTGGGTCCCTTCCAACTCAGGTCATTCTGTGATTCTATGAATGGTGCCCTGGCACTGGGCTGCCAGGGAGCTGATGAAGGAAACCTCTGAAGCTCATATACTCAGAGGAAGCAACTTCGGGAAAGTTGGCTGTGAATTGGGGATTTTCCTGTCTAGTTTTGAACGCTCTCGCCTGCAGCCCCTTCGAGGTGGGTGGTTCAGAAGCAGCCGCGCCTCCTGATGGTACTTGCCGGGGACTGAACCTGGGGGAGGCCTCGGGGCAGGCGGCTGCTGCCCTGTTCGGAGATCTGGGGCTCCTGTTCGGAGTCGTGTGCTCAGAGCAAGGACTGGAGTGTCTCTGCAGCTTTGAGGACATTTTTTTCCAAACACCCACCTGTGCCTTGTGTAGCTTCTTGGTAGCTGCTACAGCAGCTTGGTTTTGGTTCAGTGGGGCTGTGTAGTGCAGAGATGGGGTGGGGTTTTAAAACAATTGAAGTACAACTTGTAGATGGAAAAAAAAGCTGTTTTCTGGCACATCAGTATTTTAAGGGAAATGAAAATTGTACCATTTAATAGAAGTATAGCTGGAGAGGCTCACTAGGGAAATGTGTATTTCATCTTGATAGGCTTTAATCACAAGGTGTTCTATGTTAGTGACTTCAGGTGGCTCTCAAAAGTGCTTAAGGGAAGGACAGGAGTGCCAGAAAGGCACTTGCAGGACAGTGAAGGAAATGCTGGTACACCCAGATGGGTAGATGAGTGCATCTAGATGGGTAGATGAATTTCTCAGGAATATGATTTAGTACTGGACAGGTACGGTTGGACTTGATGATCTCAAAGGTCTTTTCCAACCAGGTGATTCTATGATTCTGTTTCTTTCTTCACCCATATGTGCAGCCTGTCTGCTGCAAAGATGGCAAAAGGCGGGATGGGAAGCAGGAGGTGGCTTTTCTGAGCGGCTTTGTACTGGTCACTGCCAGGTAGGTCTGTGTGTCTCTCCTGCTCTGGTGGGAGACACCAGCCAGCCCTGAAAGAGCGAAAACAAAGATTGGTGTCGGTCCTGCTTGATGGAAAGGCTGGTTACCACCTGCTACTGCTCCTTTTGCAAGGGGAATCAAAGCACAGGTTCTGCGCACTTCAGTGGTTTTGCCTTTGCTGCAGGGCAGAGTTGTGGTCTGGTCAGGCAGCTTGCCTGCTGAGCTGTGACATGATGCGCCCTTCCCTAGCTTCAAATGTCCTCATTGGCAGAGGCAACATGGAAACATGTTGCTTTTCAGCAGCAGAGGCTGCATCCCAAACTCTTTCTATTCTGGCTGCTGTATCCTTAGCAAAGGTTTGCTCTTTTCTGCAGAGTATGAAGCTTCAATGGACAGAAGGTTTGGGCTGGAACCAGGGACTCTCTTTCGGGACCTCAAAAAGGTAGGATGGATGACTGGTACTAGCATCTTTTATTTTGTGGCAGTATGTTAATGTCATGTCTCCATGCCCTTTTCTCACCTGAGCTTCTGATTAAGATGAACAGGTTTGTAGTGACTTTGCAGATTTGGATGCTCGTAGTTAGCTTTAGTCTGTTAGTTTCTAATTAGGATGAAGGACTTGTCAGTTGTGTCTAGATCTAAGAATCAAAGTTTTGTTTCTTTTCATGATCGTTGGCCTAAGTGTTTCTCCTTTACATTACTTAATAGCCTTCTGTTTTACTGTTTGGTCTTAAAAGTTGTGATCACTCTTAACATTTCCTGCAGCCTTTTTCCAATTTTTCCTTGTTACTAGGTGGTTTGGATAATGCTTAACATCAGTTAACGTGCATTTTTGCTTGTAGTTGGCATATAGTCCAGCACAGCAAACAGATGTTTGAGGCATGAAGTCTTAAAGAAATATGGTTGGTCTTAAACAAAAAAATAAGAAAACTTGCACCCCTGTACCCGAAACAAAGAAAATCGCCAGCCTCTTTCCCCACCTTGCTGGCTTTTGCGCTCACATCTTTTTGGAGAAGTGCAACTAATGCTAAGGATGACTTATACAAGACCAAAAATGCATATCTGTGTAAGTATTTTGGTGTTTAGGCCTGCTGTAGCTGCTGGTAAAGGACCCTTAATATGTGTTTTTGGGAAAGCCATAAAGCAATTGTGGAGATGAACTTTTAGTGGGCACTCTGCTTGGGACACAAGGCTACTAGCTGATCCCTCTTACTTAATTTAGATAAAACTCCCGTGTCACAGGATTCTCCAGCTGTGACCCACCTTTATCTGACCCCACTTAGGCTTTGTTGAAACAGAGTGAAACTTGCCCTAACCCTTTTAATTTTAGGATTGTTTTTTTTTTTTCTTTAGGAAAATAAAACCAATTTGGACTATACTTAATTTGTGCAAAGTTTTGCCAGGATTTTTTCTCTTTTTTTCTAACTTTGGTCAGCAGAAAAAGCACCTTCTGTAAAGTACTTACGAGGCAACACAGAAGAAGGGCAAGCAGAGGTGTGAATTTTTGGGGTTTGAAGAGATGGTCTGGAACAGTTGTAGCAGACTTAATTTGTTGTTTTCCGGGAGGCTGCCTAATAGGGAACCAAAGCAAGGAGGGCTGGAATGGAAAGCCCTGAGAAGTCACACCTTTATTCCAGGCTGCATCTTTGTGTAGTCACCAGCCTGTTCCCCATATCTTGGGGGGAAAGTGTGTATGTGTGCCTCCCTGCCCACTTTGTGGTTGAAAAAGTCCCATGGCATTTTTGTAGGGAAGAGCAGTGATTGCTGCTTTGTCAAGTTCAGTGTTAGTGTGGCGTTTAGGAGTCACAACACTGTCTAAAGCTTTTGTCTGAATTTCACACCATTGGAAATCAAAATGGAACTGTCAGAGGTTGCCACTGTAAGTGATCAGGCTGTGTTGCTGAAACAAGATGTACCCGAGGTATTGAGTTCTGTGATGTTGGGTAACAGACTTACTGTGTTATGGAGATGTTACTTTGTTCCGTAACAGCATGATTTTACAGCCAGATACACATGCTGACTTGTTCCCTTGATGCTCCCAGGACCCTATGGACTTTGAGTGGGGCTACTGGATTGAATGGGGAAGGGAACGTATACTGTGGCTTCTGGCTGGTCACCTGCTGGTGTCACAGGTGTCCAGGATCTTGGTGGAGAAGGTATGTATGTATTTACTTTGCAGCAGGGAGTTTCTTTGGATTTCTGTTTATGCTGGGCATGGAAAACTGTGGCTACTGAGTGTGTGAAATCAGGTTCTGCAGGTTGAATTGTTTGAGTGGGTCTGTGCTGATGCACAGGTGAGAGTGAGTAGGTGAGTTGCCTTCCCGTTTGGAGACTTCTGCCTACAACCTACGAAAGCCTATGCTTTGTTGTGAACCATTAACCAGTGGCATTTGACCTGTACACAGAAGAAGGTTATAGTTACTCCCTTCCGCGACTGAAGTGATGATTGCTTGGCTTTTGGCATGATTGCTAAATGATTGTATCATTGTGAGAGATGACTCGTGTGTAGTGTCACACCTGCTTGTTTGGGGAAGGAGAGAATGAAGTTATGGTCTCCCCCAGGTCAGGGAGGCTATGGATTTCTCGCATGCTATGATAGAAACATCCTCCCTTCCATCTTTATGGATGTAGTAGGGTTTCACTGTGTTGTTTCATATGTATTAGCTTTGACTGTGTGTTTCTGCTATAGACACTGTGGGACAGTACAGCTATTGAAAGCTTTTTTTGCTTTAGAAATAATCAAATTAAATTTTGTTCATTTTTCTTTTCCGAACAGTATAAACCGTGGTGCTTGATGGTTTATGGAATGGCTGCCTGCTGGTTGTTACTGGGAATTAAGGGCTTTGCTGTCATTTTGTTACATGCAGCTATTTCATTTGCTGTGGCTAAGTTTCAGCTGTCACTCCTGACCTGGCTGTGCTCCCTTATTCTGCTGTCCACTTTACGCATACCAGCTGTGGAAGATGCCAAGGTAATGTGAGAAAGAATAACTAAGCACCTGATCAATTATACTGATGTTGGTCATTATGGCAGCTATCTTTTAAGAGAGTGCAGTCCCTTTGGGTGATGTAAGCAGAGATCGGTTTGAAAAACCATGGGCAGTAGGGCTGCAGTGACTTGTACTGGAGATTCTCCAGTTAGAAAAATCATATTTCTCAATCATCCTGGCCAGTACGTTGAGATAAAAAAACCCTTAATGTTTAAGTATATTCTGTAGAGCTGGAGGATGATAATACTTTACTACTCTTCTAGTAAACGTTTCTTGTTTGTTGGAGCTGTAATTGTACCAATACAAGGTGCTGTTTTTTGGGCTTCCTCAAAGGAGTTGCTTCATCAAACATGACTGTGCAGCCCCTTCTGGAGTACTGTGTGCAGTTTTGGGCACCACAGTATAAAAAGTACATAAAGCTACTGGAGAGTGTCTGGAGGAGGCCACAAAGCTGCTGAAGGGTCTAGAAGGGAAGCTGTATGAGGAGTGGCTGAAGTAACTTGGTCTGTTTAGCATGGAGAAGCAGAGACTGAGGAGAGACCTCATTGCAGTTTACCGCTTCCTCACAGGGGGTCAATTATAGGACCCGGGGGAAGGGCAGCAAGATGTGTCAGGGAAAGTTTAGGTTGGGTATTAGGAGACTGGATATTAGCGCTAGAACATCTCCCCAGGGAAGCAGTCATGGTGCCAAGCCTGAAAATAATCAAGAAGCATTTGGACAATGCCCTCGGACATATAGTGTGAATGTTGGGGTTGTCCTATGCAGGGACAGGAGTTGGACTCGGGGATTCTTGCGTGTCTCTTCCAACTCAGGACATTCTATGACTGTACTTCATTGGTCACTGCAGGCTTCTGCATGCAAAGGGGAACTTTCTCTTGAATTTAAACTATTTCTCTTTGATTTGTACCGGACAAATTCCTTGCTCACAACTGGTTGCTCTTTAATGGCTTTTGCTTGACAGTGTGGATTTTAGAGAAATTGCTGCTAAGTTGTGAGGAGGTGTTCTTGTTGCATTTGTTTGGACTAAGGGGAAAAACTGGGCATATGTTATAAGGCAACAATGTCCTGATGTTTGGGTGGAGCATAGAGGGAAGGTGAGTGGGTAGGATTTCTTCATATGGTGTAGGCAGATGTGTGCCTTGCTGAGAGGAAAGGGCCCACTGCAGTACAAATGTGATAAGCCAAACTATGTTTGATGTTTCAAAGTTCTTTGTGATGATGTGTGTTCGTTTCTGGAAATAGGAGTGGCAGGGACTGTCAAAAACTCAATAAAGGTTCAAGGAAGTCTTTCCAGCTTCAGGCTTTCTCAGGAGTGCCTGATTCTCTTCAGATCTGAACTGCAGCATTGATGTGAACTCTAGCAGTCCCTCAGCTATCAGTAGCATTGCCAGCTGGTTTGGATATTGTATGACTGGACCAAACCTGAGGGACATAATGGCATTCCTGTAAAAAAAGCTCTCCTGCTGTCATTGTTCTTCACAACCTAGTATGTTTCTGAAATAGGGCTATTGTCTTTTTTATGCTGGTTGCAGTAGCTCCGGGGGCTCTTTCTCCATCAACAGCCAGTGCTCGTTCATGCTTTAAGTAGTGCTGTTCACTTCAAATATGTATTACAGCTGCTGTTCATTTGAATTGTTTTGTGCTGCTGGTGACCCTGAAAAGTAGGATCTGGGTGGGCATCTCTGTCCCATTGTATAGAAAATACAGCACTGCACAATCGTAATCTGGCTTTTTGTCTTGCAGAGAAAGTGGTACGACACTGAAAATGAGTATTATCTGCTGCTCTTCACTGTCTCTGTCCGCTGCCTTTTCTGCACCAGCTTCAGCCTGGAATACTGCTGGCATAGACCTGCCCAGAAATCATCCCACTCATTCCTGTGGATGCTGGCATATGTGTTTTATTATCCCACGTTCCACAATGGGCCCCTTATGAACTTTGATGAATTCAGTAAGCAGGTAGCACTTTTTAAGATCCTGTAGTTTTAAGATCCTGTAGTTTTTAGACTTGATGTGAGGAAAAAATTCTTCACTGAAAGGGTGATTGGCCATTGGAATGGGCTGCCCAGGAAGGTGGTGGAGTCACCTACCCTGGAGGTGTTTAAAGGGAGACTGGATGAGGCACTGAGTGCCATGGTCTAGATGATGGTTGGTGTTAGTGTTAGGTTATAGTTTGGACTTGATGATCTCAGAGGTCCTTTCCAACCTTATGATACTGTGATACTGTGATACAGATTTTCAATGCATCTGTGTCTCAGGTGAATTGTGTGAAGAACTATTGAAGCAGATAGTGATCTCTTCTCAGCTGCCAAATCTAGATACAGACCTTGTACTTTGGGGAGTGTTTTAAAGAGGTTTTTAATACCGATCATGAGAAAAATTTAGGTAGAAAATTTCATCCAGGTTTCCATGAGATGCTCTTTTAATGGTATGTTTCATAATGTAGTTTACAGGTAAGCCTGAGTTTCCATTTTTTCTTCTTACCTACTTGGCAAAAATTGATACTTCAGACTTTGAAACAGGTGTTCCTACTGCTAGTCTGTACCTGTCATTCTTGAAGTGTTGAAGTGTGCTGCATACAAAAGGGAAGGCTGTAGTGAGAAACCATTCTTGCCTGTTGATGCTTGTATGCCAGCCGTGGCATAATGCTGAACTTGCACAAGGCTGGTAACATTGAAAAAATATTTAGTCAAAATAAGTCTTCATGTGTAATGCTTGGGTGGAGAGAGGTTGATTAGACTCCATGTTAGAGAAGGTGGAGAGCAAGCTAAGTAGTTTTTTGAGGGCTGGATAATTAATCTTCTCTATTGGACTCCAATCTCTCTTTCTGGAAAAAATATTTTTCCCTAAATGAGGTACTTTGTAAAAACAAAACAAAACCAAAACAAACCAAAAACTCCTACAGAGTAGGAGCTTTTCGTGTGTGTTTTGACTCCATTAAAATCATCTATAACTGATTCTGTAATATTTTTCATCCTTACTAGTGATTTGAAGGATTTCAGTTCTTACTTGGCTTCCAAGGAGACGAAGAATTTTTTTTGGTGTCTAAAGCTGTCTTCCATGTAATTTTGAAAATATTAAATAATGTTGGAATGTGAACACTGGATAATTTTGAGCATAGCATTGGGAATTTGAAAATGTACTGGATATGAACTTTGAGACAACTTTCCTCCCCAAGTTCTTCTACTTTACGGAATGTTTTTTTGTACGTCATTGGATTCATCACTTCAACCAGGGAGCCAGTGGCACAGGTTGTTAGATTTGGAGAATGTTCATAATTTTAACGTGCAGCTGCTGAACTAGGTTTTTTTCCTCTCCTCTGTTATTCATAATAAAATAACACTTTCAGCAGCAGCTGGCAATTAACTCTGAAACAGATTTCAGAGATATAGAAAGTTGCTGGTTTGTATTGGGAATTCCTGAAGACTCCTGTTTCCCCTCATGTTGGTTTGAAAACAAGCGATGGTTTACTTAGAACATTTTTCAGACTTAAGGAAGCTGAACAGCTCCTTTAATGTGAAGGACCTGCCTATCTTACTGAAAGTTGTTTTTTCTAGTGCCTTGCAGGCTGCTTCTACATGACAGGGGGAAAAAGCTCATTTGCATCCCTTATGGCTTTCCTTATTTTCTTACACACTTGAGTAAGAAGTAGAATTGCCACCCTCCCAATGATGTCTATGGTTAACATCATTGGGATAAAGTGGATGAGTGGGTATTTCAGACCATAAAACTGCCATTTCAGGTTTTTGTATAGAAGTCTAGGCATTGGTTGCATCTGTTCAGATTTGGAAATGTTCTGTTGAAGCCATAACACATCATAGAATGGTTTGGCTTGGAAAGGGGATGTAAAGATTGTCTAAATCCAACTGCCTGCCATAGGAAGGAACACCTCCCGCTAGAGCAGGCTGCTTAAGGCCCCATCCAACCTGACCTTGAACAATTCCAGGGAGGAGGCATCCACAAATTCCTTGGGCTTTATAAATAGACTGGGCTTCATGAAAGCGAAAACTGTGATTCTGGTGAACCCCTGAGTGACAAGTCCTGTACTTATTGGTCTTCAGTAGCTTGGGAAGGTGCAAGGATGACTGTTACACTGAGCTGGATATTGTAGGAAAGGTCCATATAGACTTGCATAGAAACTGAAGTAAATTTTTTACTGTTTGTTTTGTAGCTTCTGAAGTGTGTTGAATTCCACCTATATTCCTGTACCCCTAGCAGAGGGAGATTATTATTTTTTTTCAAAGAGCATTTCAGAAGACATGTGAGGCTCCCAAGTTGAGAGCGGGTTGGGGATACCTGGTAGTAAAAATTGTTGGGAGGGTCTTGCATTCAAACTGAGCTACCCTGATATGGCTCAGCAAAGACACATGCAAAGACCACCTGCGTTTTTGGTATTGAAGAGAAAATGAAGACGGAGAAAGGGTTTCCTGTGTTTGCAGCAGGTTCTCATTTAAATATGCATGGCCCTGTTTGGTTACAGCCATAAAGAAGGTGGAACTACCTGAACAACATTAATGTGCTTCTTGTTTGTATTTGCTGAAGGGCATTGTCAGAGCTTTTACCTCAGAGGACAATGCCTTGACAGGTGAGGTTGGAGAAGGGTTTTGAAGTTAGCAGTGTCCAGCAGATGGTTCAAAGTACATGATAGAAGGATTGTGTTTATTTCTACTGTCAGAAGAGACCATCTGCAGAACCCCCTGTCAGAAAAGATCATCTGCAAAACCCCTTAACTGAAGCTGAGACTGAGACAAGGGCTCCTGCTGAGCACACTGGAAAGCAGAAATCCGGAGACTGAAATGGAGAAACTGCTGTATGGCCCAAAGTGCAATACCAGTGCTGGGAATTGGTGGCTGTTGTGGCTTAACCCTAGCTGGCAACTCAGCACCACACCATTGCTTGTCCACCCCCCCCCCCCCCGATGGGATGGAGGAGAGAATCAGAAGGGTAAGAGTGAAAAAACTCTTGGGCTGAGATAAAGACAGTTTAATAGGTAAAGCAAAAGCTGCATATGCGAGCAAAGCAAAACAAGGAGTGTGTTCACTCCTTCACATCAGCAGGCAGATGTTCAGCCATCTCCAGGAAAGCAGGGCTGCATCATACATAATGGTGCAGGGTTTACTTGGGAAGACAAAATGCTGTGACTCTGAACATCCCCTCTGTCCTGCCCCACTCAGTGGGATTGGGGGAAATTAACTCTTGATTGTCTGTGCAGTAAATGAGTGAACAGTCACCCATGAGGTTCTTATCAAATCTCAACTTTGCTTAAAATTTAGCAGAATTACAAACAGCAGTAATGACTTTGTAAAAGTTTTTACGTGGCAATAGATTAGTGAAAAGATCTATAACCCATGAACTATATCACCTGCCTGTGCTGAAAATGGAGGCTTAAGTGGAGAGAAGGAAAGGATAAAAAGAATAATCAGAAAGGGGAAAAGATACCATGGGTGTCGGTGGCCACACATGCATAGGAAGTTAAGATGTTTTTTTTTTTGAGTTAGGGGTACCTTTGATTGTTGGGAGATTCACCAAGACAGGTTGTCTTGGGTAATATTGGCGTTCTGTGGAGTCCTTATTCTCCTTCTTACCAGGGAGAGAAGAGGAAGATGTAAGCCAAAAAAGGCAGTGAGCTTAGGACATCCATCAATTACCCAACAATTGTTTGTTTTGGCCATCTGGGAGTCGTGTGGGCTGCAGCCCCAAGCTCATAGTGGACACATTTGAGAAGCCCATATTTTTCTTTCTACTGTCTTGTTAGCCTGGTGGTAGTAGAAGGTGTGAAATATCCACTGTATTCTTTCAGCTTTTCCCTACTACTGGACAAGCCCAGCAGTGAAGTAGGTACCATTGGTTGAGTTGATATTGGTTTTGGTAAAAAAAAAAAAACAAAACCAAAATTTTAACCCTTTTAACTCTATTTTCTCTGTTTGCTCATGCCACTACCTGAGCTTGAACAAACTCTGATACAACTTCTGCTCCAACAAGCACATATTGTTCCCCTCTGACTTTTTTTGAAAGATCTTATATAGTCAGCCTGCCAGGTCTCCCTCAGTCCTTTTCTGTCCTGCAGGTGGAGCAGAGGTTCTTGTAACGGATGCTTTTCTGAGTGGTACAGCATAGGCCACAAGCAGAAATTAGTGTCACACAATTCTGAGTAACAGGCCATCCTTTGCTTTGGGCCTCTTGTAAGAGATGGTTAATTCCGAAATACCCTCACTTGACATGTAACCATTGCAATAAGTGTTCCCATCTCTCTTCCCTTTCTTTTGCTAGTGTAGTAGCTAAGAGTACATGAGTCTACCTGATTGTCTGGGATATGTTGGGTGATCCCTTCCTTGAGGGGCAGCTACCTATCTAGGGCTATATCTAATATCTTCTCCCACCTTTCTTTTTGCCAGACAGGCACTCAGTTCACCACCCATTGATTCTTCTCCCAAAACGGGAACCATTTGGTATAACCCTTAAATATTCTGTAGGTGTTCATGTAGATATGTATTGGTTCAGTGCTGTCTGCCTCTCATCATTATCCTCCATACTCCTATAAGTTCTCTTGCTTGGGTGCTGCCTTCCCTCTCCATTATGATCTGTTCCCCAGAGTCAGCATACAAGGCTACTGCCTGATTTTTTCCATCTCCTCCTGGGAACAGACATCTGTAAAGCAGATAGTCTTTACATGGGATTCAAATGATGGGGCTTCATGTGTGTAAGGCATCCTTGTTAATGGTTAGATGGTAGTCTCCAAGCTTTCATCTAGCTGGTGCAAATGAACCTTCAAAATGTGTCCTGCTTCATTTGTAAGTGAACAGAGTTAACTGCTTGGTAGCTGTACTGTGTGTATGCAATTATGAGGGATTTTTGAGTACGTTTCTTATCTTGTATATGCATTTTTGGTGATCAGTTAAAGACTGTAGAAGTAAATGTTGCACACAAAATGACGAAATTTTTAAGCAATCCTACGCTTCAGTTACTTGATCATATTCTCTTTTACTGAGGAAAGAACGTAAACTAATAGCATACAAATGTGTTCACTATAGTTGGCAGTGTGAGAGTTTGGGATGTTTAAGAACACTGTCAGCTGCAAACCTTGTCTTATTTACTATTTAATTTGCACTTAACTGCTGTTTTCTCAGCATGTCATGTAGGTCTTGCAGACCTTGACAATGCTATAGGAGAAAAGTGAAGAACTGTACTCAAAGGATCAGTCTCACGTAGCCAGTAGAGGTTGGTGGTATTTTAAAAGCAAGCAGTCATTGTTTCTGTGTTTGGTAGGACTGCTGCTTGGAAAACCTTCTCCTTCATAGCTGTAATTTCTTTAAGCTTTCTTGATTATCTTTAGGGGTTGATCAGGTTACAGGAATTAAAAAGTGCCTCATCTGGATTCTGTTCAGATTAACAGTACTTGGCCTTTTCTACAGCACTTTGTTGCAGTGTATGTTCATGTTTGGCCTCTTGTTGATTTCGCCTGCCTACTGAGACTGAGAACAGAGACACCAGTCTCCCTCAGGAGTATATCAGGGATTTCCAAATGGTGTAGTTAAATGGTCCCCTTGGTAATAGTAATGAACAGCAAATGAATATTAAAAAAAGTTGTCAGAATGAGTATTTGGGTAAAATAGTCGGTTATGTGCTATATAACATCTTTGGATTTCTTCTTTAGATGAGGAGACAAGAAGCCTTCAGTTTGAAGACCAATCTCAGCACCTTAATAGTGGGCATAATTCGTATTTTCTTTTGGTGGTGCCTGGCTGAGCTGATGATTCATCTCATGTATATCCATGCTCTCTACAATAGTGCTGTACCTTTGGAATCTGCGTCATACTGGGCCTTGGGTGAGTGTAGAAACAACAGAAGAAATTTTCATTCTTCTCTCGCTTCAAGAACCTCAGTCTGTTTCTCTTATATACCTCCGTAGGTACTTATGAATAGTACATTATGGCCGGTCACTGTCAGAAAGGTGATCTACATGTAGATCTTCTAAGAAGTTTACAGTTGAACTTATTGAACTGCTTTCTAAGTTATTAAATATTCTGTATTTTTTTTCCAATCTAAAGTGAGTGTCTAAACATTGGTCTAAAGTGGTTTTCCAACCCCCTCCCCAGATTATAGAAGTGGACACAAAAAAAAAAGAAAAATAAAAAGAGCAGAGGGAGAAATTACAGACAAGGTGGCCTGAAAGTAACAGTTAGTGCCTCTCAGATCTGTGTACCTGCTTGACTTCATCTTCTGCCCTCTCCCAGCTCCTTGGTATTTCATTTAAATGTCTAACTGGAGAAAAATCAAGCGCTGATGAATGTAGTGTAAAACAGCGAGAGCGCTGGGTGCTGGTATGTAGGTGGATGTAGGCTAACCCATAAGCCACTGGCAGATGTGGTTAGTTTGATTTTTCTGCTATCCTGTGTGTATCATCAGGTAGGAGGAACGAAAGTAGTGAAACCCAAGCCTTAACATTGGGTTGTGAAAAAGCCTTGCTGATTCCTGAATTGAAGGAGATGCGCCTCTTACTGTACCAGCACGAAACAGGAATTGATATACACACTGGTATGATACTGTCAAGCATTCATTGGAGGTCATGTGTGATGAGCGGTGTGTGTGCTGAAGGGCACCTGTGCATTGGACTCTGGACAGCAGAGGGCAATATGCGCACTCCATCTCTTATGTGTATATGTATCTGTGTGCATATATGTGCACTTAATACGTGTTTCAATATGTTCAACATCTCTGTTGATGACGTGGATAGTGGGATTGAGTGTACCTTCAGCAAGTTTGCTGATGACACCAAGCTGAGTGGTGTGGTTGATACGCTGGAGTGAAGGGATGTCATCCAGAAGGACCTGCACAAGCTTGAGAGGTAGGCCCGTGCAAACCTCATGAAGTTCAACAAGGTCCTGCACAGCATGGGTTGGGGCAATCACAAGCACAAACACAAGCTGGGCAGAGAATATCAGCCCTGAGGAGAACTTGGGTGTGTTGGTGCTTGAGAAACTCAGCATGTCCAGACAATGTGAGCTCATATCCCAGAAAGCCAACCATATCCTGGGCTGCATCAAGAGAAGTCAAGGTGCCTCTGATTCTGTCCCTCTGCTCCACACTTGTGAGACTCCACCTGGAATACTGTGTCTAGCTCTGGGACCTGCAACATAAGAAAGACATGGACCTGTTGGAGTGAGTCCAGAAGAGGGCCACAAAGATGATGAGAGGTTTAGAGTCCCTTTCCTGTGAAGACAGGCTGAGAGAGTTGGGGTTGTTCAGCCTGGAGATGTTGAATATTTTTAGGTGGATTTCTGTCCGTGATATGAAACAATGCTGGCTGCATCCACATCTTGCCTGGACTAACTACAATAGAAAAATATAATGGATGTGTGTTTAGGGTATCTCCTCGACTGCTCAATAGTACAACCCCCATGTGTGCCATAGGTGTCAGAATTTTTTCTACTACATGTTCCTTCTGACATTTAAATTATTTCCTTTAGCATTCTGACGATACTACTTTAAATTTGCATGCTGATATTGCAGCAACCTGTGGTACTGGAGGCCAAATGCCATGTGCATTAACAAAAAGCTGCATCATATGGGTCTGGAGAAAGTGTGATTTCGTGCCAAGTACACAGTTGTATTACATTTCCTCGGTGGCCTGTGTTTAGGAGCAAGAATACCAGTCTCCCTTATGGAAGAAGAGGATATGGTGAGAGGTAGCTCTGGGTAGAGATCCGGATGTTAACTCTTTTGGGTAAATTTAGGTATAAATGCTTTCTGGTCATTTCCTGTAGCTCCAGCTCCACAGAGACTTTATTCTCTGTGTAGGGCACTGGGAATCTTAGCTGGCTGTTGGGGAAGATGTTTGACCGTACCCTCCAGATAGTATGAGATAAGGAACACAAAATCTATATGAAATCTTGCACTTGTTTCTTCAGTGACTCTTGTACTGACCTGTGCATTCTTTCAGTGTGATGACTTCCAGTGGTACCCTGCTCCCAGCAGAAGATGTTACTGCTCTCTGAGGTCCTCCAGGCTTGATGAGCACCTGACAGCACAGTAATTAAGGGTTGCTCATAGACTGAGCTTTGCTGCTTTCCTCTGAATGGCTCATTTCTCAGGACAGCTTATGCTGACACCCCTTGGAGCAAACTTTGGCTTCAAATCAGCAATGCTGATCTTCTGTGGTAGGAATTATATGAAAAGCCAGGTGGTAGCAAGCAGTATGTTTTTTAGTGGCCAAATATTAGGCTTCATATCAGGAATAGCATGAATAATATGATGGATGCTGTGTCCATAGTGTTTGTGTTTTTTTTTAAACTCTATGTACCCGTTTGCCATATATGTATGGTCCTTTAGTTTGTAGGAGGGATGTTAATAGCTGGATACAGAATTAATTGAGAGGTGTCAGCTGGGCAGGACAGTACTGTTGTTATTGATCCCAGGAAACCATAGTTTGGACAATGGGAGTATTTTCTAGAATTCACAGTTCATTGTGTCTGTATCCACAAGTATTTGTATCTATGATTAACTAGATATTGACATATGGAACAGTATCAGGGCATTTGTGCTTATTTAACTCTGAGCATCAAATGTGGTGTTTGTAGCAATTCCATGTTTTTGTGTCAACGCTGCATCTCACTCTGGTAGCACTGGTCAGATTGTCTAAAAGAACTGGACTGGACACTTTCAGAATTAATGGCATGGCAGGAAGATGCATATTCCATGGTAATGGAAATCCTGACAGTTTCGTTCTTCTCAGTTTAAGTTAGCTGGGATTAATTTGCTGCCTTTACATTTCACACTGTAAAATGAAGATTTCAGGCAATGGCTGTAAAAGCTGCTATGGATTCCATCATGGTGAACTGCAAAACACCAGAAGAATAGCCACACTGGGCCAGATTAGAGATTCATCTTATCTTGTGAATAACGTTCAGATGTGGCGTGTAATGAAGCCTGGGAAGAGAAATAAAAAAATAAAGGGCAGGTAGATTCCAGTAGATTTCCAACATGTTCTTTGGGCTTCTGTATCTGAATGACAAATTCACTGACTTGTATAGTAACAAGGAGTTCAACAGTGCTAGTTGAAAGATCTTAAAATTGATTTATTTTTTCTTTGCTATGACAACATAGAATATCAATGGTAAAATTCACTCTGTTGGAGTACATTGTTATGTAGAAACTGGTTTGGATGTTGAGTGTTGCTAATTGGATGTTAAGTCTGATGCTGAAAATGCAGATGTTAAAAAACCACTTCCTATATTTTCATTATGAGGCTTTATCTTTAGCTTGGTGATTCAGCACCATTTACTCCTCTCTGCTCATCTGAATAGAGCTTCATGTCAGTTTCACAAGATATAAAGAATGATGAAAGCCAGAATTCCCCATGAAAATGTATTTTTCCAATACAATGGTTGCACTGGATTAATTCAGGATATTAGTCGGTATTGTACATGAGAAAATATTTTTTACTAAGAATCTGTATATACGTGCTGTCAGAGCTGTGGATCTGAGATGTATGCATGTATGATACAATGTTGTATTGGTCTTAACCATGAGCCATTTGTTCTAGTGAAGCATGCACAAGTTAGCGTCAATTAGCTGTAATTGTTTTAATTAATAACCATGCTCTAGCACTCCAAAAGGGTATTTATTTTCATATGAACAGCATGTAAGTAAATCTAGTTTAGAATGATATGATCTGTTCAAAGATGGAACCACCTAGTTTAATCTGTAACTGATTAAATGTTTTGATTTGCTAAAAGAAACATTAACCTAGATCATCTGCAGAGTAGTCCATGTAAACTGGATATAGGGTGCTGATTTTGATGTGTTGCAGTTCTTTTTCAATAAACTCCTAGACAGGAAATGGATTCCTGAGTTCATTTTAAGAAGCACATGGTGTTTTGCTATTGAAATTAACATGTCTGTGCATCTGTCTAAATGGTGATGAAATCCTAACAGAGTAATCTGAGATTTTTTTTTTTCCCCATTTTGCAACATAAGGATAAGGAGCATCTGGTAAAATATTTGGCATCTTGATGTCTGTTTTGAAAACTGGAAATACAAACATGAATCAGAAAGCTTAGGAAGATTTTATTCTCTGAAAGGGCAGTTTATAGAAAGATGCGGTCGTGGGGAAAAGCTAAATTTTTACAAGCTTTCCTGCAGGCTAAAATTCCAGGTAGTATTGGCAATTAAGCTACTTTTATGACTACTTTTTTACTTAGTGATAACTGTTGATTTATTTAGAGAGCACTGTCCTGCAATGCTACTAGTGAGCATAATGCCTAATGTAAATGATTTGGGAGTATTCAAGGTAGGTGACTTTAAAGGATGTCCATACTTGAAAAAACTTCTGGTTTTCTTCAGGTAACCTGGAAGAACTGCCTATGTCTTGACCAAGAGTCTCTTGGAGCTCTGCTTAGTCTTGTTTAAATAACTTCACTTTGGGATCTTTGGTCCATTCAGTTTTGTTGGAACAGCAGCAGCTACCCCCAGGGCAAACCTTTGGAATGTATTTTCCTGCCACTGTTTCATATGTTTTAGGATTTTTCTTGCTGCTTTTGTGCTACTTGATAGGATGTGAAGCTGAGCTGCATGAGTTCCTGTAGTACTTCTTTCTTTCATCATTCCTTTTGATTTGGTGAGCCAGTGTCTCTCTCAAAGCACTGCCAAGTGGCAGTGAAAAATGCTGCTGAGCAATATGAGCCTAATTATTAATTGCACTTTTTTCTGTTCAAATAGTGAAATGGGGTTGCGTCATGTTTCTTGCTTTTTCAGTGACTAGAGGCAGAAGTTACAGAATTGAGTTGCCACTTTTGCATTAATTCTGGTTAATGTAGCGGGTATGAGTGGGCGGTTAGCCCTGACGAGGACAGTACAGCCCAGCATGATGTACATGAGATTGCTGGCACTGGCTGCAAAGCTCTGCTTACCTGGCAGCTTGTGCCAAGTTGACTTGGCACTGTGGTAGTTGTACATTCAAATGAAAGCTTCCCCCAGTGTGAGGTGTTGCCTCCTGCTGTGGTCAATACCAAACTAAGGTCTTAGTAGATTCAATCTGGGGCTTTTGTCAGGGAGGAAGTGTCCTGTTGTGAAGAAAATGCTGTACCTTGGTGTGTAGAACTTCTCAGTAGTCATGCTCTTATTGATTGATTAAAGGAGATGGAAACTCCTGCTGCATCTTATGATTGTCGGCATTATTGCCGAGACACATCTGTAGCCTGTCTGCTCTGGTTTACAGTTATATTCTACTGTGGAGGTTTTAATTTGAGGGAATCCCTGGGTAATTTTATTTTTCCTGTAGGAGAAGAGGCACGTGAAAAATAAGGGAAAGGGTAAATGAACCCTGTAGCCTGATATTTTGAATTCGATGACATGGTCCCAGTTTCCGAGCTGTTTTAAGTGTCTGTTTTCTATTAGACTTCTGCTATGTGTCAGTAACCTTTTTGAAATGACTGCATAATTTATCTCTGAGATGTTTTGTAGTTGGACCTGCCCTTGTACTTGACAGAAACAAGCATCTATTAGGTTGGTGCAAAAACAATTGCTGTTTTTGTCATTGTAAACTGCGATGCATATTTTGGATTAAACTTTTATTTAACTGTGTTTATGCAGTGTATAATTTTAAAGTGTGAAATTCTCTCTACTTGTGCTAATGGTTTTGTTTTTTCACTTCTTTCTTATATTACACTGTCAAATTGAAGATGGGGGAAAAAAAGCAAACTTAAGCAAGTTTGTTTCATGAGTTCAAAAGAAGACATAAAGCAGCAGAAACTGCTAGCTATGTCAACCAAGTATTTGGCCAGGGGACCCTCAATGAATGTACAACTTGACAGAGTTTCTAAAAACTTCACAACAGAAACAAGAGCCTTGAAGATGAGGAGGCTTGTGGATGTCCTTCTGCAATAGATGGCAACCAATTGAAGGCTAGTATTGAAGCGGACATATGCAAAACAATGAAAGGTTGCAGAAGAACTAAAATTTGACTGTTCAATAGTTGTTTGACATTTGCACCAAATTGCAAAATCAAAAAATTTTGTCAAATGGGTTCCACACAAGCTGAACGAAAATCAAAACATTACCATTACGAGGTCTGCTCTGTACTTCTGCACAACAAGAACGATCCATTTCTTGATCGTATTGTGACATGCAATAAAAAATTGATTCTATATGACGACCAGCAACATTTGGCACAGTGGCTGGACTGAGGTGAGGCACCAAAACACTTCTCCAAACTGAAGCTTCATCAAAAGATGTTTATAGTCACTGTTTGGTGGTCAGCAAGGGAAATCATCCACTACAACTTCTTGAATCCTGGCGGATCCATCATGGCAGAGGAGTATTGCCAGGAAATCAACAAAATGCACTAAGAACTGCAATGTTTACGTCCACCACTGATCAATCAAAAAGGAGCAGTTTTCCATGACAATGCCTGACTGCATGCCTTGCAAATGACTGCGCAGAAGCTGCACAAGATGGGCTACCAAAAGCTACCTCACCCAGCTTACTCACCAGACCTCTCTCCCACTGATTACCGCATTTTCAAGCATCTTGAGAGCTTCTTGCAAGAGGTTTTTCACAATCTAGCAGCAGCTCAAAACATCTGTGAAGAATTCATCAGTTCCAGGACTCCAGAATTCTGTGCTACTGGAATAAATAGACTTGCTTCTTGTTGGCAAAAATTCATAGAGTGATTGTCCTTATTTCAATTAATAGATTTTATTCTAAGCGGAGATAAGCTGTTTTGAAGTAGACTGTTAAAACGGCAATTATTTTTGCACCAACATAATACAATCATTAATGCCCTAGGTCAGGGGTGTCAAACTCATGGCCCGTGGGCTGAGTCCAGCCCTCTGCCTTGTTTTATCCAGCCTGGCACCTTGTTTCTGCCTGGCAGCAGCACAGAGCTCCTTGCCCCTGTGCTCCTGCCAGTGCTGGTCTCGTGTGCAGCGTGTGATGCATGTTATACTGCAGGAGCAGGAGAAGGGTGGGAGCTGTGAGTTTGGCACCCCTGCCTAGGGTCAATGTAGCTGTGAAAAGGGTAAAATTTTTGTTCTTCCAATTAAATTGGGGGATGGTTTATAGACAGAAAAATACCAAGTGTGATCTCTAATACTTGGGTCGAAATCTTTTGTTGCGGAATTTTAATAACATCACATTAACAACAGAAAAAATACAAAATACTGTGAACAGTCTAATTATCCTAGAAAGAAAGCTCTATGAAGCTTATGAAATGCAGTTTTGCACTAAATTTAAGGAGTGTAAAGATTTGAAAGTCTGTAAATGCATTTTTAAAGCACAGGAAAGCTTGGAATGTTTTAAGGATTGCAGGATGTTAAATTGAAAATATCAATTTCTATAAAAGTTAATTTAATCTGGGACTTCAAGCAGCTTGACTGTTGAAGTGCATGAGTTTAAGTTTGTATGAGTACTTTAACTGAATTTTTTTGTTCCTTGACATTTTTCAGTTTTTGAAAAAATAACCTTGACTGAATTATTTGAGTTGATTTATTCTGGGGAAAAGATAGCATTTTTGCAATACTTTTTCTCATAGATGTGTTTTATATACACCTGATATAGCTTATTTCCAATTTAAGATAATTCTTATGTGCAAGTTCTTATTTTTAAGCTTTCAATTGAACACTAGAGAACAAATCATGTGATGTTAAAGAATCTGAAAAATCTAGCATTGATCTTGTTTCTTTTTTTTTTATTTCATGGTTTAAAATCAAATGAAATGGTGAAGTGATGCACTTCTGGCTGCTTTATGCTATAATCGAGCAAATGCAAAGCAGCTGGAGTGTCTCAGGTATGCAAGAAGGTTTAAAATCTATGCCTGTTGCCAGTGCAGCCCAGCTGCTGTGTGGCTGTGAATCTTGCCCTTAGTTTTCCTTGTGTGGCCAGAACTTTCACAAAGCTGGGGTCTGTTGAAGACCAATGAGAACTCAATTTACATATTTTGATAGGGACCTTCAAATTGCTGGTATTGTGAGTCTTAGAATTGCCACATGTAGAATAGCCAGTGCGTGCCAGCTAATATGCGCTCACAGCCCAGAAAGCTCACTGTATCCTGGGCTGCATCAGAAGAGGAATGACCAACAGGGCAAAGGAGGTGATTCTCCCCCTCTACTCTGCTCTCGTGGGACTTCACCTGGAGAATTGTGTACAGCTCTGGAGCCCTCAGCACAGGAAGGACATGGATCTGTTAGAGTGAGTCCAGAGGAGGGCGTGAAGATGATCGGAGGGCTGGAGCTCCTCCCATATGAGGAACAGGCTGAGAGAGGGGCTTGTTTAGCCTGGAGAAGAGAAGGCTCCAGGGAGACCTTATAGCAGCCTTTCAGTACTTAAAGTGGGCTACAGGAAAGACGAGGAGGGCCTCTTTATCAGGGCATGCAGTGATAGGGTGAGGGGTAATGGTTTTAAGCTGAAAGAGGGGAGATTTAGATGAGACATTAGGAAGAAATTTTTTACTATGAAGGTGATGAGGCACTGGCACAGGTTGCCCAGAGAAGTCGTGGCTGCCCCATCCCTGGAGTTCTTCAAGGCCATGTTGGATGGGGCTTTCCACAACCTGATCTAGTGGGAGGTGTCCCTGCCCATGGCAGGGGACTTGGAACTGGATGATCTTTTAAGACCCCTTCTGACCCAAACCATTCTATGATTCCTTGATTAATGATTGGGAATGTGAAATCTATGTTTGTTTGATATACCAGTGGTATTGAACTGTCTGCTCGTTAACAGTAATGACAACTTAGATGTATGTTTTTAGAGAAGGAAAAAATGCCCTTCCGCCTGCCAAAACTTGTGTATTGTAACTTTGTATGTGAGAACTCTGAATCATTCCTCCTTCTATTGAAAATCAAATATTTTTATTTTTGAGTCTCAAGAGGTGATAGTCTGTCTCTAAATTTTACTAATGCACAGACAGCTGTGATCTTTCTAATTGGTTTATGTGGGTGTCAGCATTCAGCTCTCCAATGAAATTTCTCTGAAAAGAAATGAGAAACTGAATGATGTGGGAACTAAAGCAGAAAGCTGGCTGTATAGAGGATTTAGCAGTAATCTAATGTGTGGCTAATTGGCTAGTATCCAAATTGTGCTTCTGATTGTTTTCCTTTGGGGGAGAGTGTTATTGAATACTAGCTTCATGTCTAGGTATTTTGTTCTAACATCAATTTTTATCTTGTATGGAACAACTGTTTCTTCTATCGTGACATTAAAACTAAAAATGTTGGATTGTAGCAGCAAAATGCCGACCATGTGTTGGCCAGCAGGATTTTTGCGATTTACATTATTAGTGTCAGAATTTCACCCTAGGTTGTTATATATTAGATGAATTTTTAATGTTTAACTTTTGGTCGTCATCCATAACACATCAATTAGTCAGCAGAAGGCAGAAGAGATGCTTTGCTGAAAAAAAGCAGATGGTTTAGATGTTCATGGAGTCAGATTGAAAACTGTCTCCTAAGGAAAGACTACTGGAAGGTTTTAAATTTACATTAAATATCTTAAGTTTTCCCATCAAATCACAAGTTAGTTAAAGGATTGAGTAGGGATCGAGTGCACCCTTAGCAAGTTGCAGACGACACCAAGCTGGGTGGCAGTGTTGATCTGCTTGAAGGAAGGGAGATTTTTCAAAGAGATCTGGACAGGCTGGATCGATGGGCTGAGACCAGCGGGATGAGGTTCTACAACACCAAGTGCTAAGTCCTGCACAGCGTTACAGGCTGGGGGAAGACTGGCTGGAGAGCTGCCTGGTGGAGAAGGACCTGGGGGTGTTGGTTGACAGTCAGCTGAATATGAGCCATTAGTGTGCCCAGGTGGCCAAGAAGGCCAATGGCATCTTGGCCTGTATCAAAAACAGTATGGCCAGCAGGACAAGGGAGGTTATTTTGCCCCTATACTCAGCACTCGTGAGGCCACACCTTGAGTACTGTGTTCAGTTCTGGGCCCCTCAGTACAAGTCCTATGAGGAACAGCTGAGGGAACTGGGGTTGTTTAGTTTGGAGAAGAGGAGACTGAGGGGAGACCTCATCACTGTCTACGGCTGCCTGAAAGGGGGCTGTGGCAGAGCAAGTGTTGATCTCTTCTCTCAAGTGACAGGTGATAGGACAAGGGGAAATGGCCATAAGTTGTGCACAATTCTCCAGGGAGGTTCAGACTAGATATTCGGAAGACTTTCTTTACCAAAAGGGTGGTCAGCCACTGGCACAGCTGCCCAGGGAGGTGGTTGAGTCACCATCCCTGGAGGTATTTAAAAGAAGGATAGATGAGTTCTAAAGGGACATAGTTTAGCGGATGATGGATGTGGTTGGACTCGATGATCTCCAAGGTATTTTCCAGCCAGAAGATTCTATGAATATCAGTGAAGGAAAGCAAAATACTAGAAAAGGAGACATTATAGTTGCATTTTATAATTCTTTTTTTTTACTCCTTCAAATTATAATTACTTTACTTTCCCTCCTTTGAGATTAGATTTTATGGATGTCAGCTGTCAATGAGGTGGAAAAGTTCACCAAAGTTAGTGAAACTTGTAGGAGGAGTGAAATCTCACCAGTTTCTGTAAAGATGTTAGCCTCTGCTTTTTACTGATTTTTCACCTTACGATTATTACTCAGGTGAGTAGTGACTCTGAATAACCAGGGTGATTTTCATCTCCCATGTGCAAGATGCATTTTGTGTCATATCCTGGAATTAAGCTATGAGCAAATACAGTGCCAAAATTCCTCCTTTTGAAATCGGGCAGGTAAAGCACCTTAAGGGGGCCTTTGTCCTATGAGTGTAAAACCTGAAATATGCCTTAAGTGTTATGCCAAGTGAAGTTCAAGTCTTCCATGCCTCGGTTGCAGCAGGAGGGATCTTGTGGGGATATTTTGGGCACAAAATAATCGGAGTATGTGGGATGTTTGTGAAGATGTTGGGATAAGTTGCTAAGATAGCCGTTGCTTGCACCTGTTCTGGAGAAGCAAGTGAAGAGTGGTTGGTTCATTTTTGCAAAGAGGAATTTATTGTCCCTGTGATAAATGTTCATTTCTTAGATTTGTACGTTCTGATTTTTAACTCAACAAAAGACAGTGTTTGTTTTTCATAGCAATCAATACCCACAGTCTGAAGATTTTTAAAAGTAGAACTACAGATGCTTACTTACACCTTCATATTGGCACAATGGTACTATTTTGTGTGTGTGCCGGAAATGATAATTGTATGTCCTTATGTGTCCTATTGCTGTTGCAAAAGTAGGTATTGTATATCCCATCAGCTGACGATGTTTGGTTTAGTTCTTTCAATAATGACTGTTTGGAAATAATCAGTATTAACAGGTTTTAAAAGTATTTCAAGACTTAAGGTATGATTTTTCATCTTTATTTTTTATTTTAGGTGGCCTGGCTTTAGCTCAGGTATTATTTTTTTATGTGAAATACCTGGTTCTGTATGGTGTTCCTGCCCTTCTCCTCCAAATGGATGGACTCAAACCCCCAGCTCTGCCTTGCTGTGTGAGCCTGATGCACAGCTTCACTAAAATGTGGAGGTCAGTCATTATTAATTTTCAGACAGCTTATTACTGATTTATAGCAGTCAATGTATAAGAAAATGCTTGTGTATGTTCATGGTCACATACGTGTTTGCTTTCATGCTCTCATGCTTTTTCTCACCCTCATGAATCATCTTCTGCACTTTCTAAATGTACTTCAATTTAGTTACATTTTTCACACTGCAGCAAAAGGTAGGGGCAAGCATCCCTTTCAGCATTTTCTTCCTCTAGTTATTACAATTAGACTCAGCCTACTTAGCTTCACTAACATAGCAATTATCTTTTCCAGGTATCTACTAAATAGTTCATGTTTCAGTCTTGGTCGACCCCACATTTCAGCTATATATTCTTCCAGAAAAGGAAAAGAAGTACTTGATTAATTAACCTATGAGGAAAGCTATAGTTCTAATGATTCCAGATGTAGTCATGCAGTGGAGTCTTCAACACAGGAAAAATACTCTGAAAAATGAATTTGTTTATAATGTAGGGTGAATTTCTCAATGTATGCAGTATTTCTTAAAAAAAGGGTAAGTTTTGAATCTTAGAGATGCTTTAAATTGATGTTCACTGGAGTATTTTCCCTGAAATTTGTCTCCCAGATTGATTCTGCTTGCTGTTTAGCCTGTGTGTCACAGTGGATTCATTTGACTTCTCCCGTCGCTTGTTGTCCTCTGCACTGTCTCCAGTTCCTTTGGTCTGTGGGATGCTGTGCCCTAGAATTATAGAGACATCAACTAAAATGATTTAGACTTGTCATTTTTTTTAGTGCAAAGACTTTTCTTGTTTTAGTGGAGAGCCTAGAACAATGGTGCTTTCCCTGTTTGGTGTCTGACTGCTTTGCAATATGAATAATGCTTTTTTCATTTTAGTCATAAAAGCAGCAGACTTGCTGTTATCAGGACTTTATTGGATAAGATTTTAATTTTGGTTTTGGCTTGAAGCTAGTTGTGAAGAGAAGGTTTTGTAGTTTATAGTAGTTGGCAACTGTAGATATTTATTATTCAAAGAAATGCAGCAGAAGTGGAGTGCAGAAAACAGATGAACTGTTAAAAACTATTTGAATTACTAGCAAATGCCTTGGTTTAAATTATCTTTCAGAGTTTGAACTGAACTTATGACCTACAGAGTTAATATAGAAATCTGTGCTTTTTACCAGGTGCTCTCCAGAGGGCATCATCTCTTGGTTTGCTGGCCCTTATAAGCAGGCTTGCAAACAGCAGTGTTTTTCCCTCCTCACCCAGTTATTATTACAGGGAATCTATATATTTCTCTGAAGGTGTCAAATGAAACTGAACTTTAGCACAAGTAGTAATAACACTGCTGTGTCAGGTACTTGTAACAGATGATGAAAAGGTACCCTGTGTCTGCAGTGTTGTGTAGTGCCACAGTAAAAACACCGATTGTTCTTTAAACGTATTCATAACACATAAGAAAACTGAGACTAGTGTCTAAGCAGAAAACTTAATTATGTTTTACAGAAGGAAAAAAGTGAACTGTTAATATTTACAGTTTGCCCAAGCATTTCATTCATATATGTATCAAACATTCACTGCCAGAAAAATCAGTTTATGTACAGCTGATTTGATTTCTTGCTATATGTGTGGATAGTTACGGCTGAGAGTGAAATATTGGTCAATCTCAATTATCTAAGAAATCTCACATAGCTTTCCCTCTGAATCCCTGAATTGACACCCTTTTGCCTTTACAGTTAAACTCTTCAGTCACGACTACCCAGAGGCTTTGCAGTCTTTTTATGTATTTTGGTATTTTATATAGGAATGTCAGTGTTAGAAGTGGGAATAACCTTTGTTTCTAAACTGTATGACTGCCTGAACAAGAGAGGAAGTGTGGAAATGATGGGTTTAGCATAAAAGCTAATAGTGAAAGTAAATAGCTTGTGTTGTGAAGCCTTATGAACAGTGACGCTGTGTTTCCTTAAAGAGCTAAGTAACTTTTTTGTAGCTTATCAATATGTGGATTTTTAAGTGAATGTTCTGAACAACTTCATCAGAGTAGGTCAAATTTACATGTTAATAGTGCAGTGCCTAGTTTTAAGCTGGCAGAGTGAGGAGATCTGTGCCAGATTGTTTTCATGAAACAGTAGCCTGGTGAAGCTTGTGGAAGGCTCCTACAGCCAGGATGGGAAATGCAGTGGGGTGGAATGAGCCAGATGACATGGAGTGCATCACTGTTACCTGCTGGCATTGGGGAGGCTGTTTGGAAAAAAGCCCTTGTCTGTGCTAGGCTAACTCTTACCCTTCTCGCTGGTGTCCACTTTAGGGTACTCTCAGAAACAGGGTGTTACGCTAGCTAGGCTTCAGGAAGATGCGCCATGGCTGTTTTTACGTCTCAAAGCTGTTATCAATGGAGTTTTTAAGAGATAAGGTAGCCTGAAGAGAAAGAAAACATTAATGTTACCATGTAAGAAATGCAAATATTCTATTAAAGAGACTTCCACCACCACCTGGTGTCCTTTGACCATAACAGCAAAGGTTTTGATCTGATACATCCAGACCAGTGTTACTTATCAGTACGTGCTGAGGTAATTCACTATGAGATACAGCAGGTGGAAGAGCTTTCGATCAAGAAGATAAAAAAGATAGTGCAGCTTGTATAAACTTTCTTTAGAGCTGAAAAACTAAGCAAGTATTAGGAAAACAGATCAGGTACTCTGTCTACCTATTTTTGGTAGTAAACAAGAAACCAAATTATGTCCATTCAAACTTATAAATAAAAGGCTTTAATTACAAAGGAGTTATACAACTTTATAGTAGATTCTGCCTTATTTGCATTTTGTTTAATCAAGACAGTTCCATTGAGTCAAAAAATTAGCAAGTTTTTTTACTGTCTCAAGAAAAATACGTGTTGAATGTGTTGCTATGGTTTTGTTTTACTGTGATATAATTGTCATGCTAAATATGCAGCTGTGTGGCCAACAAATGCATTGTAAATTTATTACTATTAAGAAGCTTGATTATAGTTGTGAAAAGGAGATAGTGAGCTCCTCAGTTCTAGATAGGGCAGCAGTTCAGTGTCACACTAACTTAATTTTTAATGTCTGCTTTACCTTGTCATGAGGAATTGAAACTTTTTTTGGTTACTAAAATTAAAAACAAGATAATTGTGTGAGAGCAGCTGGTGTTGTTGGAAGCTTGTAAGTATTTTTAAAGAGCTGATCAATGCTGATGTTTGCTATACAGCATCTCAGGTGGGCATGAGTTGTGTACTGCAACTGGGAAAAATGCTGCTGCTAAAACTTGAAAATTAGTTCAATGTGGAAAAATATCCTACTGAAGAAGTAAGCGTGCAGAAAGTACAACACTTAGTACAGATGTTCACAGGAATAAAACATGCTGCCATTTTTATATTTCCATTTACTAAGTGTGGAGAGTGCTCTTCTGCAAAGATTTTGGACACATTGATCAGATGCGTTTTGACATGCTGAGGGAACAGCATGGCATAAGAAACCATTTATCTCTAGTCATAGACTGATATGAGATGTGCAGAAACACAGTTCTTCTCTGCCTTCCCGTCTTACAGTTTGCATGTTCCTGAGCATCTTATCCCAAAATAATTCAGACACAAGTGTTTTGGAGACAAATTGTGCCAAACCTTTATGAATGTTTAATATAGGTTAACCACAACAAGGACTGAGGTTCTTCAGGAAGACAGTAAGAAGTACTATTTGAAAGGTAGATTTCACTGGAAACAGCATTACATCCAGAGTGAAGAAAATAGAGTTTGAGAAATGCTGCCAGATATAAATAAAATAATGCAACGATGGAGAATGATCTGGCCATTTTCAACTACCATGCTGTATGTTGCAGATTCTGCTTTGTATTTAATACCCCAGTTCTTGACCAGACACTTATTAATAAGTCAACAGATCTCCCTCTCACCTTCCCCATTTTCTTGCATCTAATGGGTGGACTAAGAGGACTACATTTGGCATGTACAGACACATATACACACTTTTATATTGAACACATTAAGTTTATCCAACAGATGTTTTGGTGGCATTGAAAAATGGCATCTGGGTTACCAGTTGAAAGAAATTGTCTGCAATTCAGTCTGGTTTACCTGCATCTTTATTGCAAAAACATTTCTTGCCTTGTATGAGGAAAGTGGTTTATATGCAAGGTCTCAGTGAATTGTCCCTAATTATGGATTAGAATTTTGCTGTAGGATAATTGCATTCTCAGCTATAACTGTGCCTTAGCAAATGGATCTTCAAATAGAAATTATCTGTTTTACATCTCTTTCTTCCTCATCCTGATACTTTTTGTCTACCTTCACTATTGTTGTTGAAACCTTCCCCTCTCTGGAAACAGTTCCTTTTGTATGTCTGTCAGAAGGGGCCATACAGGGTAGTTTCCTTTTAGATTCATTTCTGGGAAAAGACAAGTCTGATAGGGATGCTATGTGTGAATGTGAGCACAAGGGATCACTGTGACTACGTGCAGTAATTTTGGAATGATGAACATCAAGCAAAATGTTACCATCTCTTGTTTCTGGCTTAAACACTTGATAGTATTTACATCTAGTTGCCTGTTCTTGGGTTGCGGTGAAGACTAGAATAGATTTTTTTAAACAAGAAAAACTGACAAATAATTACCTTTGACACTTTCACCTGTGCTTCTCACTGTCTCAGCCCAGTCTATCATGTAATTCTGTCCTTTAGGCTTCTGATTCTTGTATTGAAATAAATCATTTTGGGATTTTACTTATTTATTATATCAAGAAGAGTAAAATGCTGAAAGGCTTTATGATCATTAAGGAAATTTAAAGAAAATTAGAAATGTTTTTTCTGGCAATGTTTGATCTAGGAAGCTTGCCTCCTTAAATTCCCAAAATAGCTAATGTCTGGCACAAGTTAACACAAACATAATTGTCCAATTGTAACTGTGCTACATCCGTGTGTATTCAGGATGACATCTGTGCCTCTGGGCTCAGAAAAAGGTTCCTTTATAAGTTTAGGGGCTTGTACTGTAACAATCTCCTATGGAAGACTCTTATTTTCTTGTTTGAGTATTGTAGTGCACTTTTGCTGTGGTGTTCCTGAATAAGTTAATGGATTGTCTGAAATTTGCGATAGATTTTTTTTTTCTCTAAATTTACCCTTCCTGTGAGTTGAATTCTTTGAGGTGCTCTTTGTCACAGAGTGTAGTGATAGCACAAGAGGTAATAATTATAGGCTTAAAAAAGGCAGATTTATATTAGGTATTAGGAAGAAATTTTATACTGTCAAGGTGGTGAGGCACTGGAACAAGTTGCCCAGAGAAGTTGTGGCTGCTCCATCCCTGGATGTGTTCAAGGCTGGGTTGGATGGGGCTTTGAGCAACCTGGTCTAGTGGAAGGTGTCCCTGCCCGTGGAACTGGATGATCTTTAAGGTCCCTTCCAACCCGAACTATTCTATGATTTTATGTTTCTGTGTTAGTAAGAATAGCAAATTGTTGTGCAACCTGTCATTTGAAGGTCATTATAGGAGCAAAAAGGAGGGATAGGTCACCAACTCCTTCCCATGGCGAGTATCTTCAGGACTTAGCTATGTTACAAGTCCTTCAAAAATTTTCCTGAGGGAGGGAGAGGCAGGCAGTGAAAAGAAACTCAGTGTCTCTGTGTCAGTGTGAAGTAGAGACTCAGTGCAAATCACCCAGATTCCAGTAGAAATTTGAATGGCATGTACAGATTTGTGTCTTAGACCTGCTGCCCATCTTGCTCTAGAAGGGATTACAGTGGCAGCAACAGCTGCTTCCAAAGCTCCAGGAGGACCTTCACTGGGGTTCTGTGCCTGGGGATCAGAGCAGGGATACTAGGCCAAGCCTACATTTGCAGTGAACAGGCAATCTCATTTTAAGTGCTGTAAGTGGCCTAGCAGTCAGCTTCAAGAGGATCAGGTATTTTTAGGTGATTTGTATCTATCCTATAGTTCTCAACAGCTGTGTTTTTGAAAGCTCTCTGTTCCAAACCTCACATGGGACTTGCCCAGCAGCTGAACTGTGAGACAAGAAAAGGAAGGACAGGTTTATGCATATTTCCCTTTCCTCTAGAGAGTCATTTCTGGTATATTTCCAGCCTCTATTTTCAAATAAGTTGTCTGGAGTGTTTTAGACAGTGTATCAAGTTAAACAAAGGTGTCTTTTAATCATTTATCTTCTCATTGGTTTTAGTCTTAAAAAATGTTAATGCTTCAGCATTTCTATTTAAAAATCAAAGGGCAACTTTTCCCTACCCTATATTTTTAGAGATGATCCCTTAAATATGAAAAAACATTACTTAAAAGATAGTTTGATTAAATAAAATTATACCTACAGTGTTGAAATGGCCTAGTGATCATGAGTAAGGGGAAATTGTTTTTAAATCTTAAGAGTACGAGAAATCAGTATTGCCAAAGTGTGCAGAAGTCCAAATGCATCAATGCTCATGTTCCATGTCTAAGCTTCCTTTTGCTAACTTTAACACTCTCAAGTTATAAGATCTGGTTTGTGTGTCCTGTCTAGACAGATATACTGGATGGGATCCCAGATCAGTAGTAAAACTTGCATAAGAACAGTTTTGTTATGGAAAACTTATGCTTGCATATATTCATAGATGATGTGTTTTAAAAAGCTTAAAGAATATTAGTTTTCATTCTTGAGAAGCTTTTTAGATGGTCTTTGAAAGTCTCAGAAAGGAAAGGGCTCTTTTTTTCCTTCTGGTGGTACGAAGGACTAGGGTTGAATGTAAGGCAGGTCTTTCTATGTCCTTGCCACCTACAACTGCTCAGGTACCTCTAAGTAGTTTGCTCCTGTGTGAGATACACTGATACCATGCGGAGTAACAGCTGGAGTCAGGATGATCTTTTGAAGAGGAGAGCCTTCTTAGAAAGGCTATGGAGCTATACATAACCTTTAAATGTTGAGCCTGCACACCTATATCAGAATACTTAAGCTGCCTGCTCCATTTAATTGCAGAATTAGTGCATATTTTTTAGTAGTGGAATAACTTGTTTTTAAGTTGAAAAATAACACTTTGACTGATTTACTTACTACTTGTGTTTTTCATTAACTGTAGTGATGCTTAAAGCCCAGAATTGGCCTGTGGCACTAGTTTTGGCTAGCATGTCACCTGAATATATGAAAGATGCTTTAGGTTTGGGCTAGTTAGTCATTCTAGCACTGATAGAGACGAAAGATTTAACTGATTTTGACATTGGCCAAATTAGTGCATGCTACAGTTCTTATCTACTGTACAGCTCAATTTGCTGGTTATATTAAAGCTTTAAAAGGCTCCTTAAATCTCTTCAGTAGAGTAAAATCTATTATTTCTCTCTTTGAAGTGTAAAAAAGGCAATAACAAAGCACTCTAATCCTTCTTGGGTCTAAATTGCATAATTACTGGAAATTTATTTGTGTAGTGGCTGCTTTGTTACTGTAATTTGAAATTGTTGGGCTTTTTTAACAAACAAACTAAGCCCGCCTACTGCTGATCACCCGTGAAGCCCTGCATGAGCTCTGCATAGATACAAACTATTATTGCTGCTCACATTTGGCAAACAGCACTCTGTCTGCTCGCAACTGCTGTAGAAAATGAGTAATGGTTGCTAATAAATTTCATTGTTCTGTTTGCAGTAGGGATAGGGATATCATAGTAATTGGACAATCACACTGCATTGCGAGAGTCTTACTTGAGGAAAACTGAAGGAGAATTTACCCTATGGGAGTTTGCCAATAATGGGCATTAGGTTTCATCCATTCTCCATGAGCTACCAGAGGCTTTTTAAGAATCAGGGAAGGTATAAAATTAAAGTAATATTTCTTCTGAAGGGTTTTTGAAGAGATTCATGGAATACAAATGAGATCTGGTCTTTTTAAGAAAGTGTCTGCTGAACTGTATCACCAAGATCCATTGTGAGGGATATGTGAGAAACAGAACTGATTTCTTGCCTTAAAGTTTCCTAAGTAGGTAGACTTCTATGTAATCTTACGTTAATGTTGGCAATGACTGATGCCTGCTTAAAGTTCTGCTTGTCTCTCAGTCCAGGAAACTGGTGCTGTGGGGGGAAGTCGCTGCCTAGAATCATTATTGCATTCCTCAGGCTTTCTGATATAATACAAGTTACGTGTTTAAATTGACATGAAACAATAAAAAATATTAGATCACGGATCCAATTTGTAGGCTAGAGGTCACTAGTAGTTTGTGAAATCCTTATGTGGTCTACAGAAGAACTTTCTCTTTGTGACTGTCTCACTGTAGACGATTATTTTTGCTACACAAGTCTCCAGCCTGAGCTCCTAGCTAATAACTGCAACTCCACAGATGAAGCTTTGGGACTCTTATTGATATCTTCTATTCAGAGATGAATGTGTCTGTAACAAAATGTATACCAAAGCTGGACTATATCCTGTGTTATACAAGCTGGCCAGGATCAGTCCAGATATTTCTGCTTATGTTGAAATTGGTGAGGGTTTTGCTGATCTTTTTGGCTAGGTCAGGATTTTATTGTGGATTCCCACCATTCTTGTAAGTATGAGAAGCCTTAGCTTTTCCCTGTAATATTGTGCAGGAAACACTTTGCAAGTAAAATGTCCAGCGTTTGCTCTGTTCAACCTTAAAATAATCACAGATTTACAGAGTACTCTTCTGTGAAGTGAGGTAAGTGTTTACGTCTTGGCCATATCAGTACTGTGTACGGCACTGAGCCTGAACTCCAGATGGAAACATCCAGCACAGGCTGAATGCAGTGGCAACTTTGGTTATTCTAATAATGGAGGAAACCAAAAGGCAACTTGGTACTGCTGAATCATGCCAGGAAGAAACAGAACAGAAATTCAAAGTGTTAAGATATCTTCATGTATATACAAGTCCTGCTTTACTATTACTGTGAGAAGGAATTGCTTGTCAAAGAAGATATAAAAGCATTTGACAGTCTTCATATGTTTTCCTTCAAATAACATTGGTTTGCTTTTTTACTGAGTTGCATTTTTACATTGAGATGAAAGAAAGCTGTTACTACTAGTTTGCTGCATTGCAGATGGTTAAAACTTAAAATCAAAGCTCGCAAAGAAAAGATAGTCCAATGAAGCTTGACATCTAGGCTTAAGCAGATTTTTAAGATCTTGATGTTTAAAAGAAAATTGAATTCACTTAAACAGGAATTTTCTCATTGGATTGAGCCAAGATTTGTTTCATTGAATGTTGCATGGTAAGAACTGTTTTATTTTTTAGTAGGAAATGGTAAGATTTGTTATTGTTTGTCTTGAAGGAATGCCAGAACAGCTGCATATATGCATTTGTTTCCCAATCCCCAATACCACGTCAGTGGGCAGACTGTAAAAATTGTTGTGTGGGTAGGATTCACCAAGTGTCTGGCACTATTTGAAAGGCTGAAGTAAAAAATTTAAATCTTCAAGAACATGCTTGTATTTGGCAAAGGAGTGCTCAGAAAATGTAGTGATGTTACTTTTAAGGCTCTGTGTCCAAAAAATGCGTTCGGTAGTTTGGGTAATCAATACATTCAAAAGAGTTGTTGGATTGGATCTCATTTTTCTGGATTGTTTGCCTCATCATCATCTTGCTGTCTTCATTTTAACAACTAATACCACTAAACAGTTTTGGCTTTTTAGTTGAATATTTTCAGGTTGCTTTCTGTATTTCTACCGTAGAATATCTTCTGTGACTATTTCTTTTTCTATTAACTTGTAGTTAATAGAAAATTAATTTTCTTTCTAAAATAGCGTATCCTAGCACTGTGGTAATTAATTATTTTGGAAGAATGTGCTGATGGTCACTGAAGAGACGAGCTTTGCGTGAAGGTGTAGGTTTCAAGTAAACTATCTGTTTAAAACCATGCAAGATGTAGATAGGCAACGGTATCTTTTAAAAATACGGACGGCTTTCCCTCATCTTTATTTAATGATGGTGATGATGAATCAATTGGTAGCAATTACTACTTGAAAAATAATTATTGTGCTTGGTAGGTGCACTCCCTCTAAGGGATTTGCTTTAGCAAAGTTTTATAGTTCACTGAGACATTAAATAATAGAACTTATATGCAGGTTTTGTATCGGCTTTCCATGTAGTAATCTTATTCTTCAGAGAAGACTCTAAAACATATTTCAGACTTATGCTGCCCACTTCTATTTATTTGTACTTTGGAAGCTGTTATCTTTGGCGTATAGCTAGCTGGGTAGGTTATCACATGCAGTGTTGGAAGAGAGATGAGCAGAAGTAGGAGAATAAGGAAAAGTAGTTTAGAACTGCTAAATGGTGGGGCATTCATCACGAGCTCTTTCTTTAGAGTCTTCTGGGCATCCCTGCTGTAAGATGTTGCTTGAGAAAGAGGGATGGTGAAGCAACTTAAGAGCACTGTGTCAGTGAAAGCAACTGTCACTTAATGACCTCTCAGTCTCTGGTGCAAAATGTCCTAGTGTGGAGAGACTCTTAGTCAGCAGCTTACTGGAAAAATGCCATTTTTATTTGCAAAGACTGCTAATGGAAGTGCTGGTCTTGCAAATGCTGTTCTATGGTTAAATAGAATGGGCTCCTCTGAGTATATGTGATTAAATTAGACTTTCCAATGTCAAGCTTAGCCACATTTGTAAAAGGAACATCCATGAACCGTTGTTGAAACATTGCAGCAACTACAGTGCTTTTTCTAAGAGATGGTGAATACCCACAGGGTACAGAGTACTGAAATTGTAACAAATAATAACATTTCATCACCACCGCAAGTGTCAACTAGTCTTACTAATTTGAAGAGACCTATGTCCAGTTATTATATTGTTTGCTACAGTGAAATGTGGGATAGTGCTACTGCTTGAACTCATTTTCTGCTTGGAGATATTACATCATTCCTTTCTGCATTCAAAAGTGCTCATGTTCCAGCAGCAACTGTTTTTAAGGTGCTTAGGATATTTCTATCTACAGTAGACCCCTGGGCACATGGTATCACATTTACCTGTCTCTGTCATTGACTTTGAACTCTTCACAAATGGCAAACTATCCACCTACATTCATCCCCCTTAAGGTAGAGTCCAAAGTTAGAATCATTCCTCTGCAGACTGCGAGTGCGATTTTTGTCAAACTGTGTTTTAGTTTCTGAAAAAATGTTTTATTATTCGTTGACAGAACTGGCACAGACAAACAAATGTTCTCAGTTCTTAAATAAAAATATTGACATTTTTTTAGAGAACAGGTGATTCTGGTACAGGATCTCCAGAATTACGAAGTGTTGCTACTGTGAGTGGGTTTTTTTTTGTCTGTTCAAAAATGTGGAAAATATACCTCATATTAGCCATAGTAGCTCTCCTTATGTCCTTTCCCTTTTATAAATATATTTGTTTTCTATATATATGGCTGACGTATGCAGCTATTTTGAGTTCACCAAGAGTGCTGCATGTATGCCAGTCTTGATATCTTGCCCTGTTACTTTCATTGTACAGAAAAAATTGTGCTCTTTATGAGTTTCTCCACATAGCACTTTATATCCTGTAACATGTTTATGAAATGGATGTTAAATACTTTACCTTTATTATTCTACTGACTAGTCAAGATTCTTTTCTGTTCAAGGACTGCTATTACTATTTTGATAAACTAGATTTCACTCACTTTTATTAAAAAAATAATGTATCACTAATCACATTTGAATAGTATAGAAAATTTAACTGGCAATTTTTTTATACAAATTCCCATGTTTTAATTAAAATCTAAAATAACCTTTCTTTCAGGAAATTGTGCTCATTTTAGAATTTAAAAAAGCATTTGTGGAACGTCTAGGTAACTAAGGCACCTTAAATTGCAAGGGCTACCAGATAAATCCTATATTTTGCTTAGAAGCTTAGGACTGAACAAGCTGTATGAGCTTGATTATAAAATATGTTGCAATATCAAGTAAATATGGGTGTACTTTATAGGCAGTAGATCATCAGGTCCATTTGCATATGGCAGGTGTAATTCTGAGTTAATTGGGGGAGCACCCTGTGCCTGCTAGGTAGATTCCTGTGATGTTGAAGGGATCACTATGAGATTTTTAATACAAATGCAGCATGATTACTTGTTTCTTCTTTTCATTTAATGTTGTTGCTTATTCCACTTCCAAGTTGCAGTCTGAACACTGCTATACAAACCCTCTTTACTATTTTTTAACTCTTCCATCTGACAGTGGAGGGATTAATTTAATTTACAGATCTGTTTCTATTTCTACTTTATTTTAACTTCTTTTCACTCCACTGGTAGACTTTAATGCATTATGTATTTAAATACAAACAAGCAGAATGGTTGGAAGTCTGTGGTGTAGTGTTTATCAAAACCAGCTTCTGAGAATCCTAGCTTGTTAATATTTTTACTTTGCACAGTGCCTCCATTCGTTATGCTAGATGCTTAAAAGTGTATGTACCTGATATCTGTAGCCTGAAGTAATGCAGCTATTTCTCTTGCTTACAGTTTGTTCAGCCTACTTGGTTTTGCTTTTGGAAATAAACAATGATACTGTCCTGAGGTGTTTTTAAGACCTAGATGCACACTCTGGTGCTGCATAGTTTCATAATTCTGCTAGTCATAGAGCAGTTACATCTTTAAATGACTGCTTACACTGTTGGGAATTCAGGATCTTGGGTCGTCAGTTGAAACATCCAATTTATTCTCCTGAGCTGGCTGGAGTTTTCAGGCATGGTTTTTATGATTTGGTATGATCTAACTTGTACTTATTGTTAAAAGTCCTCAAAGTTATTTTCTTCACCAACACTCTTGCAGTGCTTGGTATATTCTGTGTATCTGAAGGGAGATGTAAGGGAGTTCTTTGATTATTCTGTATCATGGAGAGAATTCACAGCAATCTGTTACATTGGAATGCAGTACAGAGCAGAAAAGGCGAAAGAAAGGGTTCCACGGTAGTTTTCTATAGAGGATCTACCCACATATATGAGAAAACGTGCAGACTCTCTGGCATCAGGATGCTTAAAATTATTTGCAGTAACAAAATAGAAACAATATCTGTTTTATGAGAGAGGTACTATTCTGAATGCTACTTTATTGAGGAAATGCTCAAATGAAGAATTTGTGATGATCATCTTAAATTTCATGTCATTACAGAAAGGAAATTGTGTATTTCAGTTTTGCTTCCATTTTATCAATACCAGTAACTTTATATTTCTCTTTGGTGTTGTTGATTGTTTTGATATACAATGTTTGTACAATACCCAATAAAGTAATTTTTTTTTTAATAATTAAAATATGGTGAATCTTTTTTCTTACAGAACTTTTGATGTTGGGCTACATCGTTTTCTGGTCCGGTAAGCTAATGTTTATTTTTAATTGTAATTCCATATTAAAAACTATTTCTAATATAAGAAGAAATGCCGTATGAACTCAGTATTACTTGATATATTCTATGGTAAGATCCTCTTTGTTTTCTCTTTGTCTGTTAGTTTGAGAAACTTCTAACTATTTGGCCTAGATATCTGCCAAATGTCTGTCTCTAAAGCACCTCATCATGTGTCATTCTGGAAAATTTTGACTCAGGAAATTTCATTGCCTGTGTTGCACTCATTCCTGAGGAAATATTTTTTTTTTCTTGTGCTGAAGAAAAACTTTTTAAAAGCCTTTTCTACTAGAAACTCAAGTACTTTTGTACCTTCTAATAAGAGCTTGAATTTTGTAGAAAACTGTGTCTGTGGAGGGAAGTTTTAGTTTTTCAATATAAAACTTGATTGATTCAATGCACAGGATGGACTATTTTCTGAAGATGAATAAGAAAAGTGGAATAATTTTTTGAGTGGTTTGTTTTACTGATATTTAGAGAATTCAGTGATTAAAGCGGGGCACCTCAACAAGAAAAGGGAGATTAATCCATTTGAATGCTACACTGAAGAACTGTTTTTTCTGTTTGGAGTTCTTTTGTATGAGCGAAGTCACAAGTGTTCACTAAGAATGTGTTTGCATTCATTTTTAATAACATACCTGTTGCTGTCTACTGATCTTTACAAAGAAGTGCAATGCCTACCATGAAAGATGGAGTTTGCCATGGTCTTCAGGCCTTTATGGAATTCATTCTATCAGTTATTTTATCCCACTAAAATGTTGCGATATCCATGGGTGAAGAAATTTACCTTGGAAGAATGAATGCAGTATGTGAGCCAGAGCATGTTGTTTGGGTCCCACCATAAGGATCAGGTGATTTGGCCTTGCTGCTGAACTCATTATTTTAGGCTATTTTGCCCTGTTCCCTGGATAGACTCTGTTAAGCCTTCACATTCACAGGACCTTGTGGCTTTCAGCACTGATTCACAGACTTCCATAGCTGTAACAGGTTGATCCCTCCTGATTGCTTTTCACTCCTCTGGTCACTCATTTAAAGAATGTTATTTTGTAATGTTTCCAGAACCCTGCTAATAGCTCTTGACTGTAGCTTCTCCAGATAGCATTTCTCTGCCTCAGGCTCAGCATCGCTTCTAAGTGTTCTTTTCACTTTGTCCTCAAAAGGTTCAGCTTCTCCTTTAGATTATCAGTACCATGGCAAAATCCAGGAAAAATGGTAATTCTCTGTCCAAGGTCTGGGTGCCAATGAGACAGTAGTACAAAGGGTATATCTTAAAGGGAAGAATAATGGGTAGTATCATATTGAACACAATGCTTTTGTGGTTTGAACTAATACAAAAAAAACCCATGAAAGCCTATGTCACAGGGAAAATCAGGTTTGCTTTAAGGTTGGGACAGGGAAATGAGAGAAAAAGACTTGTGGGTTGGAAACCAAAACAGCTTTAATGAAACATTAATAATAATAATGAAAATAATATTAATAAGAAAATAATATATATGAAAATACACGAAATTGACACCTCCCCTCCACCCCAGTTACATCACCACTGATGTTGCAGAGCAGGTGCAGGGAAAAGGTTCCGGCTGATAGAAAACGGATCCTACTTTAGCTCAAATGAGAACAAATATCTGTCATAGAAAGTTTGGGTTTCTATGTGTGAAATACAAACAGTGGGGGAAAAGAGAACAAACCCAAACAAACCAGAGTTTCAGGAAGTGTTGAAAATCTATGAATTAAGATTTGAAATGTTCAAGAGATACTGTATTGTTTTAAGTGTAAGAATGCCATCCAGCAGTGGAGCAGGGAATGAAGTGAAACTTTCAAATATAAAATGTGGGGCCATCAAAAGTAAAACCAGTCTCTGCGAAAAGAACAATGTGTGCCTAATTATTTATTAAAATGCTAATTGAAGGGACTAGGACTGTGCATGGCCTAGCACATGTAATAGCTTGCTATTGCCTGGCATATACAATGACTTGCCTAAGTGAAGCATGTTTAAAAATCCCAATGTATTTGTCTATTTTCACACACTTGTGAAAAGTGTCTATTATACTGAAAAGGTTAATTATGTGTTGTTACTGATGGGCTGAACTAGAGACTAGTTTTCTGATTTCTTCACTTGCATGCTGAAATATGGTGGCATTGTGGAACTCTATTACTTCTGCAATTAAAGCAATATTGAGTATGTCAGGGTCTGGACCTTGAACATTTTAGTGTTTGAAGCAGGAATCCTGGAAATTCATGGGTGCAAACTAGGGTTTTGATAATACCCGTTAAAAATGTACTACCATACTTGGAAGGCCTTTTGCCCACTGTTTTCACACTGGTATAAAAGCAAGTGTTAGTTCTTTTAAGATAAAATTATTAATGTGTTATTTAAATCACATAAGTCCTATACAAACATTGTAATTTTTTTATCATCACTACAAGGAAAACAGTGCAGTTTCTTAAATTATAAGAATGGAGCAATGAGTGTATTTTCAGAGTTCGAAATGCATAAAAGTAGGTTTTGGAGGTTGCAGCTTAGAGGGGAAAGAGCAAGAGAGATGCTGACTGGTGCTGAGTGCTCACTGAAGCTATTTTAACCAGGCGTTTCATCCAGTGCTTGAGGATAAGGCACTGGATGAAATAAAATTGTGAACATATGAGAATATTTACTGTCCTAATGCCAAACACTACTTCCTTTAGGGCAGCGTTGATCAGGGCAGCAGAGAAGAATGACAGTTCCTGCAGGCATAATCCTTTTGAAAAATCTCCATGCTTTCAGCACTGCTGAACAAGTGTGAATCATCCTCATTCCAGTACAGATCTCACTTTGAAAAAAGCTGCAGGACCATGTACCCTCAACATCTCCCAAAGGTGTCCATCTGTTAGCAGCACTGACAGCTCACCCCATGGTTTGAAATGAGTCTAGCTTATTTACTTACATGTTATTTAGGTTTAGCTTTTTACATGGTGCAAATGTTCTCCAAATACAAAACTTGTAAACCATCTTATTTTCTGCTTTTTCTCAGGTAAAATAAGGCATAGTTTAGCTTTGAGACCAAAATTTAGTGTGTGTTGCCACCTCTATTGAATTTAGTTAGAAACAGGGCACCTCCACATAAAGGCAGAATGGTCCTATAGTGAAAGAGGGATTATGATTCTAAATAAAGTATACTCATGAAAGAATATAAGAAGTCTGCGCATCAGCTGGCTTAACTCCTATTCTTGTTCTCTGTGGGATATTTCCAGGCTACCCAAAAGAAAAACAGAATAATGATGTTAATGAACTGTCTGAAAACTGATTTAAGTGAATTTTTTAAAAAGTCAGATTTTTTTCCTTGTTCCACAGAGGTCATTTCCTGTGAGGTCAAACTTTTTCTGAAGTGCAGACTCTTCCTCCCATAATACATCACAACCCTTCACTTGAGATGGCGATAAGTCGGCATCTAAGGGTAACCCCTAAAGGAAGAACAGACTCATTGAAGTGTTCAACCATATTCAAGCCATCCCAAGATGAAGAGATGCATGCTCATGCTTAAAAAAAAAAAAAGCAGTTCTTGCTATTGCTATTTATTAAAAAATAAAACATACAAAACAAGACCCAAATAAACAAACAAAACCAACCAAAAAGTACCCAACAACAATAAAACTCAACATCTGTGAACTTTCTCATTCTCTCTAATGCACCCAGGTCTTAGAAAGTCAGTATATGATGCAACAGCCCCTTTCAACTTCATATTGCGTCCCTGCAGTGACCCCATTGCTAGATAAGATTCTCAACTCCAACAGCTACGTACAGATTCCCTGCTGGGGTGCCAGATGGGTTGCAGCATAAAGCATGGCTCTCCTGGGGACTAAAATACTAGTGCTAATGCTATGCAGTCCCTCTGCTGCTGCTTTGAATGTGGCTGCCCACAAAATACTATTGATGTTCTAATAGACTGTAGCTGGGTCAGGCAGCACAGTATTAAAAAGATTCCACTTCTCTTCCTACAGGATCGAAAGAAGTATTTGCATATCCACCTGCCTTTGAAATCGCTAGGTGTAAAGTCCAAGAAAGAGGTGTCCTTTGTTCTCTGCTCTGTCAATAAGTTTGACTTTCTGGTTCACTCTGTGTTCTGGTCATCTAGTCATTCTTATTACATACACACCAAAACATACCCAACCTGTCATCTTCTTGAGAGCAGAAATCTCACTGTGGTTCTGGGGATCATTCATGCCACAGACTTTTTCCAGCAGGTGGTTGTGGATACCAGTACACTAGCTTTGTCTTTCTGCTCAGTTCCTTAAAACTGCTCTGTGACTTTTCAGGCCATGCCTTAGTCAGCAATTACCTTAGTCTTTTGTGATAAAAAACCAGCTGTTGTGCTGCCCTCCCCTTCCTTCATGTACCTTAAGAAAAACATGGTGCACTAAGGGACAATTTCTGCATTGTGTGGATTTGGCCAACCTATTCCAAATTATGTTAATCCTAATCAACTTTGCCAAATCTTTACACTGCTTTACCTGGGAATCCTGAATGACTGTAGCATATGCATTTAACTATTTTATGTACCTTGTCCGTCTATGGAAGACCTATTGAATAAGCAGTGCTCTCTTTTTTAATGTTCCCTGGTGTATGTCTATGACAATTTTATGTCTCTGTGTCATTTTTCTCACTTGCATCAGTGCTGTATTAAGCAGCAGTGTATCTAGATGAAGAAAAAAAAAATCCTATCTAGCTGTAATTGTCAAAGTAACACACAGGGTAAAAACTGCCAAAGATGCAACGGATGCCCTGCATCATTCCACATAAATCTACTGATACGCTTCCTGATCCAGTGATGCTCCTATTTAGTTTGTCACATGCACATGGGACCACTCTGTAGCATACGTGCAACTGCAGTATTTGTACTCTCTTTTGGGCCCTTTCTGCCTCCAATCCCTATCCTCTAAACCAAGCAAGGACTAGCAGGGCAGGAGGCTATAGCAAGTATTCTCCAATCTTGACTTCCTTAGATCACTGTACTCTTCTGGAGCAGTACAGATAAATAAAGCCAGTGGAAGTAACAGAAGCAGTATTTTCAGTCCAGGGTGTCCAGCTGTGAATTATGTTTCTAGAACAGACTAACACAGGAAGAGGCTGTTTCCGAGTTACGTTATGAAAACATCCTTTTGGACAAAAAAGCTCCACTGTAACAATACCTCCTAGCCTGGGAGCTAGAAAGAACAAAAGGTGATGCTTGCCATCTTTTGTACATCTTGGGATGAAAATACGATGTGTGGGAGACAGCCCTTTTAGAGGCTTATTTGAAATTTTCTGATTAAGTTAGTACATTAAACTCCCAAGAATGTAGTCTCATTGCTAATAAAAGCAATTGTAGTAATCACTGGATGTGATTGAATGGCTTTGTGCCTGATTTATAAATAGTTTTAAGGTTAAAGTGCTTATTTTATTACTATGAAGAGGTAGTGGTATTAGTTTAGGAATTATTCCTTCTTTAATTTTACTTTCAATATTGGGCCTTTAGGCAAAATTTGTAAAAATTGTTTTAAAGTTCTAAAATACAGAAGAGACCAGAAATCAATCTGTAGAAAGCCCTGCATAGAGGACTGAAATCTATAGCTCTTTTTATAAAATATTGCCATTACCTCCAGCCACATCGCAGACTCCTGTGAGCTCTGCTTTCAGATGTGCTAGAAATTTTGCAGTGTTTGCTGGTGTGGGCAATATTTGAAGGGGTCAGCACTAGTCTAATTGTGTTCCTGTTGAAAGCAGTGATAGCACTGAAGTGGTACTTAAAACCAAGCAAACTGGACAGTGCTTGGAAGCTTCTAAACTGTTCCCAACCACAAGATCCAGCCTTACCACTGTTGAAGTCCATAGCTGAGCTCCTTTGGCTTGCAGTGGGAGGCTCTGTTCTGCTGCGTGTGTGCTGGGCCTAAGTATCAACTGAACAAGTGACTGTGATACATAAAATCAATTTGGGTTTCTTACTTAGAATGGGACAGTGTCCAAAAACTTGAAAATTCATTTACAAAAAAACTTGATCAGATCGTAATGAAGAATGATGCTAAATTGCTTCACAGCAACTGCAGTCTCTCAAATGCTGTCTTGGAATTAAACTTTTTTTTAATAGAGAAAACAATCTGTTGTTACATAATAAATCAGCATTGAGCATGTTGCAAAAATAAGACTGGGTTTTGTATAAACAAAACTGAATCTTTATGTAAATGTTATGTAAATGCGACATTTAACTTAAACTGTTGGAGTATGGAAGTTGGGATTAACAAGGTACAGATCTCATTGTGTTTATGTGTTGCAACTGTGAATTAAAACAGTTTGTTATTTTTGTTGCAGGGTGTTTGACTTACTATCTATGAGCAAGAAATACGCTGTTTGTGGAACATGGTTGAGGCCACTTTTAAATAATTTTACTGAGTAGTTTAATGGAGCTAGATCAAAGGTGGTATTTTCAGTGTAATATAAGAAAACATGTGCCTGGTAGTCTTGAACCACCCGAGACTCTAAGGATTCTGAATTTATTCTTTGTGAAATCCAGGAAATTATATCATGGAAACATTTTTTTGACTGTAAGCTGCAGAATTTGGCTGGAGTTTGCTTGTGATTTCAGTCTGAGGGACTCTGCATCTTTTGTAATTGAAGCAACCTGTATTTCAGAGTCGCAAAACTGAATATATAAAAATGTTATTTATATTTAAAAAATATGATTTATGTAGTGCTTCCAGTTCCACCAAGCACTTGTAGTAAAGTTAAATAGATGTAGAAAGATTTTATATAACCTGGACTATTATTTTACAAATTTCTGCTTAACTTTGTTTTCTTTTTGATTAATTATTTTGTCTTTCTCACATTTGGTGGTGTTGTTTTTTCATTCTGCATGCTATGACCCATATTTGTACTTTGGCATGCTAGGAGACGATGACAACTTCTAGATAGTAGGATGTAGTGGGTATAAACTTCAGTCTTATTTCATGTTTTATGTTTCAGAAGTGTATTGGAAAACCATGTGCTAATTTTTTTCAAATTCCAGATAGCAGGAGTCAGTGGATATAACCTTCAGTCTCAAAGTTATTTTATGTTTTATGTTTTAGAAGTGTATTTTTGTGGGATGTTAAATTGGAATTAAGATGTAGACTAGTGCCGGAAAAAAAAAGGATGCGAAGAGCATTCACTTCTGCTTCCAGCTTCTGGTGAATGAGATGTATGCAGCACAGCTGGCATAAATTATACTTTAGCTATCTCCTGATTCAGACTAAACCTTAGTAATCAGAATGGCTGCTGCTTTGAGGTTACTTTTCATCTGCTCCCTTAAAAAATGAGATGTGAACCTTGCACCCTGTTTTCCCTGCCCCGAGCGGGAGAATGAAATCCTTATTGCTCAGGAGTGTGGTATAGTAGTGGACAGGCATGGTTGGACTCAACAATCCAATGATCGGTGCCATGGTTTAGATGACGAGTAGGTGTTGGTGTTGGGTCATAGATTGAACTCCATGATCTCAAAGGTGTTTTCCAGCCTTGTGATACTATGTGATACTGTGTGATCATAGCATGGTTTGTATTGGAAGGCACCGCAAAGCCCATCCACTTCCAACCCCTGGGCCATGGGCAGGGACACCTCCCACCAGACCAGGCTGCTCAAGGCCGCATCCAGCCTGGCCTTGAACACTTCCAGGGAGGGGGCATCCACAGCTTCCCTGAGCAACCTGTGCCACTGCCTCACCACCCTCATTGTGAAGAGTTTCTTTGTAATGTCTAATCTAAATCTTGCCTCTTCCAGTTTAAAGCTGTTCCCCTTAAATCCTGTCACTCCTTGCCCTTGTATAAAGTCCCTCCCCAGCTTTCCTGTAGCCCCTTCAGGTACTGTAAGGCTGCTATGAAGTCTCCCTGGAGCCTTCTCTTCTCCAGGCAGAACAAGCCCCACTCTCTCAGCCTGTCCTCACAGCAGAGGTGCTCCAACCCTCTGATCATCTTCATGGCCCTCCTATGGACCTGTTCCAACAGTTCCATATCCTCCTTAGGCTGGGGATTCCAGAACTGGACACAATACTCCGGATGGGGTCTCAACGGTCCTTTCCAACCAAGCAATTCAGTGATTCTTAAAATACAGTGCTTTTCCTTCTGGCTCTCTGCTGCTTTGGGTTCCAGAGAATGTCCTGGCAGCAGCAGTTCCCCCCGGGGAGCGCCGTTTCCAGAAGGACGCTGGCGTTTCCCGTCCCCGCCGGGGCGGCCCCGGGCTCAGACGGGCGGCTCGGGCGGCGCTGCCTCGCGGTGCCGCCAGGGGGCGGCCTTGCCCCGGCGCTGCCCGCAGCGGGCGGGATGCGATGCCCCGATACCGGAGCCACCGAGCACCTGCCCTTGCGTGTCCCACCTAAATGCAGGCACAAAGACCTGCCCGGCAACAGCTGCAGGTTGTCTTGCTGCTCTTGTACTCCATTTGTACCTAGTGAGATATAGAATGGCTTGGGTTGAAAGGGTCCTTAAAGCCCATCCAGGTCCAAGCCCCCCTGCCATGGGCAGGGACACCTCCCACCAGACGAGGCTGCTCACAGCCTCATGCAACCTGGCTTTTAACAACTCCAAGGATGGGGCATCCACAACTTCCCTGGGCAACCTGTTCCAGTGTCTCACCACCCTCACACTAACAAATTTCTTCCCAATATCTAACCTGTATCTGCCCTTTTTCAGCTTAAAACTGTTCCCCCTTATCCTATCCCTGCAATCCCTGATAAAGAACCCCTTCTCAGCTTTCCTATAGCCCCTTTAAATACTAGAAGGCTGCTATAAGTTCTTTGTGTAGCCTTCTCTTCTCCAGGCTTAACAGCCCCAACTCTGTCAGACTATGCTCATATGTGAGGTGCTCTAGCCTGTGTTTAAGCTCTGGTTTCTCTGTAATGGCTTTCTCTGCATAGCAAATTTTGTAGGGAATGACATAGGAGTCCAAAAGGCTGCCTTTATGTTTTTTGGAAGATGGTCCCATTCTAGGAAGTGTACTGCCAGAAGATGCAATCTATTATGTGACATCTGCTTTTGTGCCTTCTCTTCCTGAAAGTATGGGTTCAGACAGCAGGTTGTTCATATAACATATGGGACTCCATGAAGAACTGCTGAGAATAATCTGTCTGGGTTGGCACAATGGAACACAGAATGACCCTGTTGTCATGAGCTTGCATGTGTTTCTCTTCCTTGGCTGCCTTAGCACATGGAACATTTTGGGGGCTAAAGTGTTCTGAATCCTCTCCTGAAGATCATAACTCTTTGGCTTATCTTTGAGCTTGGAGTCAACTTGCTTGACTTTGCCTGGGTTCAGAGTGTTTTTAAGGCAGTTTGTGATATAGCACATCGAAACAACAACCCCTTAATTTTAATCTGAAGTCAGAAGTTACAGTGAAGTCAGATCATCACAACTTCAGTAACACATCTGATAACGTATTATTTAGTAGATAGCATTACTGCTTATTTTATGGCAGTACAGTAGCATGCGTCAGTTGCAATCAGATCAATACCACAGTGACCTGAGTGGTTGTTAGTACACAGTCTGCTTTCAGTCCTGGTCATTAACCATGTGAGCTCTGATGAATAAACTTGGTTCGAGTTTCTCTGAATAGTCTAGGGGAATTTATAGAGTTAGGCAAGTCTGTGAGTTTAAACACCTACCTTACAGCAAGGTGCAAAGAGTGGGTGTGAGAAACAAATCTAAAGACGCGAGGAAAGGATGAAGGCAGGAGGCTTGATAACTCATATCTAGTTACCCATGGATCAGGTGCTTTGAGAGTTTTTGTATGGAGGGAAAAATACTTTGAGACACCTGAGTGGCATCATTAGACCTTGATATCCATATATCTGTCTACAGCAGTATTGATTTTTACAACACTGATGGCAATGTTAGTGTCTTCAGAGCTGTAAGCAGGATACCTGGGAGCAGGTAGAGTACACTATTTAAAAAGTGCTGCCTATGTGGGATGGGAGGCATTTTAGTGTATGTCAGGCTGAATAAGATACCATGTTGAAAGCCATATTCTCTCTGGATTGATTTCTAAATTGTGTGTGGAGTTACTGAGTGCAAATCACAGGCCACAGGTGGTGTGGAAAGCTCTGGGATCCATCTGAGGATATGGATGCTGTTCTGGCTGACTGGTGGTACAGTGATGTAAAGTGTAATCCTAGCTTGACTGTGGGAATTAAATGAGGTCTGAATTTCACCCTGAAGATCTCCATGTTTTTCTTTTCATAGCTGAAGCAGGATAATGATCATCCTTTATAAACTTCTTTGAGGTCTATGGATTAAGATTGCTATATAAGAGCTCAACGTTGATATTTAGTATAAGCTCTTTATGTAACACCAAGAACAGATGATAAAACAGGACGGGAAGTAACTATTGGGTGTGGAATTGTTCTATCACAGATATAAATTTAGGATTGAAAAAAAAGAAAATGCTGTGTTTTTTTACAATCTGTATGTGCTTTTAATTGCATTTACTTGGATGGATAATAATTGTAAATAGGGAATTGTAAAAAGCGATCTTTCAAGCAGCTAAGGAAAAATCATTAAAGCACGTGTAAATTGTATCAGTCAACATCTTTGCAAATATATGTTGTTTATGATATGTAGTTTAAGGATAAACAGTCCTTCCCTAGCTCCTGAATTAACCTATGTGAATTAAAGTCTTGTTCAGACTTCTGTCTTAAAGGTCACAAATAATTGGATAGAGCTCATCTGTTTGAAGAAATGAGGGATCAAAACCTGCAAACTTCTGTTTATCTTGCTGTCTGAAATAAGAGAGTAAAGTAACACACTGCAGGCTTTCTAGTGCATCCAAAAAATATAATTGCGGTATCTTCACGCAGTGGTAAAAAATGAGCGAAGGTCATGGCAACCAAAGAATAATACTTTTTATCAGCCATCAGAAGGTTCTTGTTTGCTTTTTCCTGGAGAAAGTTTAGCATTTTCTGCAAGCAGCATAACTGAACACTTGGAAAGTAACTCCACTGTCCAGCTAGCCCCCGCTATCTGAATAGCAAAACGCATTTGCTTGTCTGAGTTATGTGATACCCCAAACCTGAAATGCATTAAACGAAGCAGAATTCCGTCCACCTTGACTGATGTAAAGAGAATCAGGATATATAAGTATTGCTCTACTCTTTTTTTGTGAATACTGATATTATATAATGAACATCATCTCTTATAGCTACAAGGATAATGGCATTCCGTGTGCTAGTGCTTTTCAGAGACAGTTCTGGTAGATTTAGAGATTATTTCAAAATATATCTAGCATTTTGGTACAATGAATTGCTTTTCAAATCTGGATTAGACTATTGCTTTGAAAATATTAAATATTAGACATTTACAACTTGCTAGTGAGGCAGAGTAGTTTTAAATACTGACCTTAATTTTTTTTTGTCAGTAATAGGGAGCTAAAATTAGAATGTAAACTTCAGTAGTGGTTTCCTTTGAGTTCTGGCAAACTTACATATATATATATATATACACACACGTGCATATCTAAAATACCTTTTCGGTATAGATGGAAAAGGAGACCCAAAACAGACCATGAGTTGCTCAAGTAAATTTTCTCATTTGAATGCCCTCAGAGCATAGCAACATCTCAGCTGCAAATTTTTTTCAAGAGTAACCTAAGTTGATCCTGCTATGGAGGAGAGATTAACTGACCTCGGCAGGATTCACAGATTGTCTAAAAGAATGCGTTAACTGATAGAAGTTTTTGCAAACAAACAGAAGCAATGAAATGCAGAAGTTTGTCTGTACTGTGTACAGGCTGATCGCGTTCAAGCTGCACAGCAGTTTCCAGGACAACTTTTGCCTAGGATGTAGCAGGAAAAATGTTGCTTCTTAGAGAAATGTGCCTCTGTTGGTCTCTGTATGCTGCTTGAGTATTCTGTACTGCACTGCTTGAGTCGCCATCCCTGGAGTTGTTTAGAAGATGTGTAGATGTGGTGCTTAGGGACATGTTTTAGTGGTAGATTTGGTAGTGTTAGGTTTACGGTTGGACTTGATGATCTTAGGGGTCTTTTCCATCCTAAGTTGTTCTATGATTCTACATATCACCTTCTACTAATATTCGTACTGCAGGGCTACTTTTAATATTGGAATTGACTACCTTGAGTTTATTTGTGTTTCATTGCTGCAGGATGACTCTTCACACAGGACCTAATGCTGTGTGTCACCTCTAAGCTGAATAAAGTTGGTATCCAAATACCGAAGACTCTAGAATGTCTCTAGACTTTCCTGTTCTGAGGACTCCGTATAGAACTTCTGGGCTTTTGAGTGCAGGTCTGGAGTCTTCAAAATAGTGGTGTCGCAGAGTTACTTGTTATTCCTCCCACAACAGTAAGAAGCCTAGCTAAAGTAGAAGTTTCCAGGAAATCAAAATAAAAATGACCTGATTTAGATGACATTTTTGCTGAAAAGTGCTGTTATAGAGAATTAACCTTTCATTTAGGGTGATGAATCAACATAAGAGGAACTTCTTTTGCCTTAGAAGTAAATTATTGAAACTGCAACTGTTGAAAGGGATAAGGTTTGACAGTAACCTTTGGTAGTCTTAGTTTTAGCTGACAGCCAAGCAAGAGCTTTTACTTATGTGAGACACCTGTAATTTTATCATTGGCCTCAAGGCAAAGGATCATCTTCTACTGAAAATAAATTACAGATGAAAAATCAGTAAATGAACTGGAGTCAATGGCTTCCTCTGCATAGAATCAGAATAGATTGGGTTGGAAGGGCATCTAATCCAACACTGCTGCAGTGAGCAGAGGTGTCTTCAACTAGATCGGGATGCTTGGAGGAACATTGAACATTCCCAGGGACGGGGCATCTGCCATCTCTCTGGGAAACTGTGCTGGAGTTTCACTACCCTCATTGTAAAAAATTTCTTCCTTATGTTTAATGTAAAACTACCCTCTTCCAGTTTAAAACTGTTACCCCTTGGCCTATCGAAACAGGCCCTGCTAAAAAGTCTGTCTTCATGTTACTTATAGGCCTCCTTTAAGTACTGAAAGGCTGCAACCAAGTCTCCTTGGAATGTTCTCTAGGCTGAACAACTGCAACTCTTTCAGCCTTTCTTCATCGGAGAAGTGTTCCATCTCTCTGACAATATTTGTGGCCCTCATCTGGACCCTTTCCAACAGTTCCATATCCTTCTTATGTTGGGGATTCCACTACTGGACACAACACTCCAGGTGGTGTCTCACCAGAGTGGAGTAGAGGGGCGGAATCACCTCCCTCAACTTGCTGGCCACACTTCTTTTGATGTAGCCCAGGATACAGTTGGCTTTCTGGGCTGTGAGTGCACATTTTTGGCTCATGTCCATTTTTTCATGCACCAATGCTGCCAAGTCCTTCTTGGCAGGGCTGCTTTCAATCCCTTCATCCCCCAGCATGCTCAATAAAGGTGTGCCCTATATAATACATTTGATAGTACCAGCAACTAGTAGATGTTAGTGTGTCTTTTAGAGCTTCATCAGACAGTCAGCTGTTGAAACAGACATGACATATGGTGAGAGCTTTCTGTTTTCTGCAATGTAGATCTTAATAAATATTTCATTTGCTCTTGTTTGTACTGTCTTGTAGTTTTTAAGCTATGTAAACAGCAAAAAGGATATGGTTAACAAAGTAACCATGGAAACCTGCTTTAATCTCTTTCTCTCCCTGTCTTTTTGGAAATGTTTCTTGATGATATTTATGATTTCTTTCCCTCACTGTGATTTGAACTGAACCAGCAAAATAATTCATAAAAATTGTATTTTAACTTCTTTGTTATCTAGTCATAACCGATAGACCAATATGCGTATGATCAATGTAAAAGAGAATTTGCTTTCATGCTTTTTGTTTGTGGTAGCACTGCACGAATAAAGTGGTACCAAAAAACTGTATGCAATGCTAGTAGCAAGCCATAACTAGAAAAACTACATTTCTGCATTTCTGATGGGATCTTCCAAGTTTGCAATGACAAGTGGGAAAACAGATAACCAATCACTTGAATTTTTTATTGATATTTCAAATTTATGAATGCTAACTTTTGTGAGATCAAAGCATCATTAGACGGAATTATTGTACCTTTTGAGGGGGAGATTCTTAAACTGGAGACAGTGCCTTCACTTTGAAGAAAGGAATGTCACCTGAAGTCTTATTTAGTTCCTGAGATTTTGGGAGGCCTTCCTTTGGAGAACCTGGTAGGTCAGAGCAGAAGTTAACTAGTAGTATAGAAGCAACCGTGTAGGGTCACAGGAGAGCTCACCCTGGCCAAGCACTCCGTCTTTGCTAGCAGTTAGCAGTGAGCACCTAGTGAGGAAGTGTGTACAGCCAGGTCAAGCCTTGTCAGTAAACTGTCTTCAACAATTTGTGGTTCATGAACTCCTCAAGTTAGGAGCAGCATCTTCATGTGTGATGATTTCTGGCATGCACTGGCCTTTGAACTTTGTAGGTTTAGATTGGAATTATCAATGTGTAAGTAAAATGTCCTCTAAGGAAGTGGCTGCCTGAAGCACTTTGTTCTTTTTGAACTCCCAGAGTAGGAGTCACACTGTCTTGGCATTTACTGTTACTTAGCAGTTTTTGAATGGGAGAACATTTCTTACTTTTCTGTTTATATGGCCTGTTGCCAAAATACAGGCAAGCTTCACAGAGCTGATCATCTCTGAATCTACAGAACTGTCAAAAAGTAATGTGAAAGGAAATAATGTTTTATGTTTAGAAATTATTAGATTTTAGTGTTAGAAGTGCCGAAAGAAAGAAGATCGATATTAGATATAATTTACCTTTCTAGTAAAACATTTCTCCCTTAAAAAGTAGCTATTGCAAATACAAAATACAGATTTAACATGATCTGAGACAATTTTAAGAAACATCTAAGTATGTAAAAATTTGATGACGATGCTTCAGATTACTATTTTAATTCTGGACTCAAGATTCTCCATATGTTAGTATGACAGTTATTAAGCTTAAACTCAGCAGGAAAGGGTTAGTAGTCTTTAATTTTTGCTAAGTGAACAACCTATTTATAAAACTATATCTTGTTTCTTGGATTAATTTAGTTTCAGTGATTAGATACAATGAGACATCTATTAGCTGAAGGTTTTTATTTTCCCATGACTTCTGTAACTTGGAGTTGGAGAACAACTTATTAGTAGTCCTGCAGTGGTCCATTACTCTGCCTATTATTTTGCTGGTTGTGCTGCATTCTGTCTGGTTTTATGGATTTCTCTTGCTAGGATTTCCATCACTTTTTCGTCCCTGCTTTTATGGGCAACAGTTCTAGTTCATTGAGATACCCACCTGTCTTCTCTGATTCCTGATTCGAGAACTAAAGGTTTGTTGATGTTTTGAACTGTCTGATCAGAGTTTTGCATGACTGAAGAGCAAAAGTTATAATGAATAATTTTGCAACTTCTTATCAATTTTGCAATTTCTTATTATCAATTTCTTATCATTTTTCCTCAGGTTTAGGTTTGTGGTACTGCAGGGCATTCTGTCTTGTGCAGGTGTCCAGTTGCCAACAGGAGTTGTTATAAAGAGTGGGAATTAAGCCCTTACTTCAAGTCATGAATTTGTATAGAAGCCATCAGTATTTCACTTCTATGTAAAAAATAGCCTAAATCGGAACCAAATGTTGAATATACCAGGCAAAAATTGCTCTTGCAGGCCAATTTTCGGTTATTTGTACTCTGCTGTAGATGTGATATCAAACTCTTCATTTTTTTTGGCTCCCAAAAATGATTGGTGGTAACGTTAGCACAGCTATAACTAAGTGCAACATTTTGATTGAATTGTCCGTGTTTGAATTTCACAGTCTGTGAAGAAGAGTTACAGCATGTACCAACAAAACTCCAGATGTGGTACAATGATACATAGATTACTGAAAGTCGACGTGGTCTTATTTGCTTCGTGTTACCAAGTTAAAAGATATTTTGGCGCTAGGAGGCAAGTGTCTGTGTTACAGAACATTAAGCTTCCTTGTTTTTTGGGCAGTGCTTGAAGGAGGGTGTGCAGTGTGTCAGAGGCATAGTGCTCAAAAGTGAGTTTCAAAAAGTGAGTGACTAGTACCATACGTGCCCTTAGTTCCTCTCCAAACTATTTTTGTACCTCACGTTGCTGTTTTAAATGTGGTTTTCCTTCTCTTCTGTTGAACTGAGGAAAACTGAAAACTTGAGCCACCTCAAACAAGGAGAAGACGCAAGATTTTATGAAGTGCTGTCAAGTGCACAGACCAAATCAAGGGGAAAGCCTGAAATTATTTTTCTGAAATTTCTTTCACCTTAATCATGGCTTATAACAAAAGGCTCAGAAAGCAATATTCAGGCAGAAGTGTCTCACTTCAGCTGATGATGTCTCCAAAGAGTTCAGAAGTAAATTAGAAAAATAATCACAGTATCCCAGTATCATAAGGTTGGAAAGGACCTCTGAGATCATCAAGTCCAACCTATAACCCAACACTAACACCAACACCAACACTAACACCAGCCATCATCTAAACCATGGCACTCAGTGCCTCATCCAGTCTCCCCTTAAATACCTCCAGGGTCGGCGACTCCACCACCTCCCTGGGCAGCGCATTCCAATGACCAATCACCCCTTCAGTGAAGAAAATGACTGCTTTCATTAAGATGTTTCAGCTGTGGAAGCAAATGTGCTGGAGTTACTTGTCTTTGCTAGAGCTGTAGATGTACAAATTGCTTTTAGGATCAGACCGATAAATCATTTAATCACAGAAAGCTGACATGTCTGTGCTGATTATGATCAGTGTCTTATAGGCAACGTTCATCTTCACTGGGCGATTGTCATTTCACTGAAGTACCATAGACCCTCCAGAACCTGTGAAGAGAAGTCACAGCATGATGACTACTCTTATGTCTCCTACAGAAATCTCTTAAGGGCTATACATAAGAAACATATTGTTATGACTTATTTTGTAGATATTAGATGTTTATATCATCAGTCCACAGATTTGCTGACTTGATATTTTATGCCAGCCTATAGTAGGAACAGATCTTTTTTTAAAGTGTACTAACTGGTGAATAACTGTGTGAATAAATGTTAGACCCCTTTCCACAGGAATAAAATGATTTTTTTTTCTCCTTATTATTAAACAACAGAATTATTAATGCCATGGAATTGGGTCAGCATTTTGTGCTTTATTATTTGTGTTGTCATAACGTGCAGCTTCAGACCTTGAAAATACATACAATTTGCTTCAAAAAGGTCCTCATGTTTGTACTGAGATCAGCACACTCTGTTCTGTTTCTGTATGTTTCATAGAAGTAAAGGTTTTGTTTCTCTCTGAAAAACTATGTGACTTTAGATCCTGATGCTGCCCCCAAAAACTGCTGATGTAGAAGTCTGCCCAGAGGTACATGCAGTAGGTCTTAGTTTTGTCAGAAGGATCATTTAAAAATAAATCACAGTATCACAGTATCACAAGGTTGGAAAGGACCTCTGAGATCATCAAGTCCAACCTATAACCTAACGCTAACACCAACACTAACACCAACCATCATCTAAACCATGGCACTCAGTGCCTCATCCATTCTCCCCTTAAACACCTCCAGGGTCGGTGACTTCACCACCTCCCTGGGCAGCCCATTCCAATGGCCAATCACCCTTTCAGTGAAGAACTTTTTCCTCATATCAAGCCTAAACTTTCCCTGACGAAGCTTAAGTCCATGCCCTCTAGTTCTGTCACTGGTCACCTGAGGGAAGAGACCAACCCCTGCCCGACTACAACCTCCTTTTAGGTAGTTATAGAGAGCAATGAGGTCTCCCCTGAGCCTCCTCTTCTCTAGACTAAACAGCCCCAACTCCCTCAGTCGCTCCTCATAGGGCTTGTGCTCCAGCCCCTTTACCATCTTCGTTGCCCTCCTCTGAACACATTCCAGTATCCTAACATCCTTCCCAAACTGGGGGGCCCAGAACTGTACACAGTATCAGTAATCAGAATGTCCCATAGTGCAGACTTATAAGGCGTCAGAAGACTAACAGTGAAATCAGTGCTCTTACCTCTTGTATGTTTTTTTTTGATGCCCAAGTTCAGTTAAGAGCTTCTTGCTCATCCATACAGGCCTCTTGGTGCCTTTGCTTGATTTCTTTTTTGTCAATATGGGCATTTCTTGAGGTTGGAGAAGGTGATCCCGGAATATCAACTAGCTTTCCTGGACCCCTCTTCTCTTCAAAGCTGTATCTCATGGGATTCTTTTAAACACATCTCTGAAGGGTACGGCATCTGCTCTCCTGAAATCCAAGGCTGTGGTCCTGCTTTCTGCCCTGCTCCCTCCTGTCAGGATCCTGAAGCCCATCGTCTCGTGGTTGCTGCAGCCAAGGCTGCCTCTGACTTTCCTGTCCCTGGCCAATTCTTCATTGTAAATACGAGGTCCAGCGAAGCACCTTTTCTTGTTGGTTCCTTGATTATCTGCAGTGGGAAGTTGTCATCAACGCACCCCAGAAGTCTGCTAGATTACTTGAGGGCTGCTGTGTTGTCCTTCTAGCAGATATTGGGGGGGTTAAAGTGCCCCAGATTCTGTGGACAATAAGGCTTATTCCAATTGTTCAAAGAAGGATTTATCTTCTTCATGATCAAGAGGTCTATAGGAGATCCCACTACATTGACACCTATCCCAAGGCAAAGATCCATGCGCTCCACCTCCTCTCACGTGTTGGGCAAATCCCCTTCCTGACTTGCCCATCCTGTCCTTCCTGAAGAGCGTGTATCCATCTGTCACAGCATTGTAGTCATGTATTGCAGTCATGTAACTGCACACAGACTTCTAGCTCCTCCTGTTTGTTCCCCGTGGTGCCTATGTTAGTGCAGAGGTGTTTCAGAGAAACATCTGAACATGCTGAGTCCTCAGGACAGGCTTGAGAGCTTTTGCGTAAGACCATTCCATGTTGTTATTGTTTTCTTTTGAATAAAATGCACCGTAAAGTATAGAAAAATGAGTTTTGATAGCCCTGAAGCAAATTGCAGAAGTATTTTAAGCCAATATCCTTTGGGTGTGACTATTTTCCTACGTTTTGAGTTGTTTTAAATTTGTGATCAACATTGAAGGGATATGGGGTTCTTTTTGTGTGTGATCAATTTAGTACTAGCCCTTGGGAAATAATATTAAAGAAGAAAGCTCTGTTTAGAGGTACATTAGATGATGAACATGGCTTCCTCTGTTTTGTTGGTTTACCTTGGTTGTAGTTTTCAAAGAGCAGTGGTTTTTTTTTTTTTGAAAGTTTGAAAGATATCTAATTAACATTTTTTTAATACAAAGAAACAAAAGGGAGCTCTAAAGAGAGGTTGTTTATTTGCATTCTTTTATATGTTATAAACCAGTTTGTGATCTGTCTATATTAATTTGTTCTGGGTTTAATATCATTCCATCTATGCTTTTTTGAGTTGTTGCTACTAAATGAAAAGGTATCAATGAAATATTTACAGATGAGCACCTGGCAACTGGTTGTGCAGTGCACAGTTCTGCCAACTTTGTAAGAAAACTTGCAGCCTGCAAGGAGGGGAGCACTGGTATGACAGCATGGTCTTCCAGTCCTGATAGGAATGGATACTATGTGATGTCAATCACTAGACTTAGAAAATGGAGGAACTATAAAGGAGAATGCCCAGGGGACAGTAGCAAAGTTTTACTGGTTCTCTTATATGTAGTATGGGCAATATCACCATCCCAGAGGTATTTAAAATTTGTTCCTAATATCAAAGCTAAATTTACCCTCTTCTCAGCTTAAAACTATTACCCCTCATCCTATCACATCCTATCATCCTGCACTCCCTGATAAAAAATCCCTCTCCTGCTTTCCTGTAGGTCCCTTTTAAGGAGTGAAGTCCGCAATTAGGTCTCCCCATAGCCTTCTCTTCTCTAGGCTAAATAAGCCCAACTCTCTCAGCCTGTCTTCATATGGGAGGTGCTCCAGCCCTCTGATCGTCTTTGTGGCCCTTGTCCAGACTTACTCTAACAGATCCACGTCCTTCCTGTGCTGAGCCCCAGAACTGGTTCCAGTATTCCAGGTGAGGTCTCTCAAGAGTGGAGTAGAGGGGCAGAATCACCTCCCTTGACCTGCTGGCCACATTTCTTTTGATGCAACCCAGGGTATGGTTGGCTTTCTGGGCTGCAAGCACACATTGCCAGCTCATGTTGAGTTTCTTATCTACCTGCATCTCTTCAGGGCTCTCAATCCATTCTCTCCTTGGCTTATATTTATGCTTCGGATTGTCTTCAACCCAGGTGCAGGACCTTGCACTTGCTGTTGTTAAACTTCATGAGGTTTGCACAGGCCCACCTCGAGTCTGTCCAGGTTCCTCTGGATGGCATCCCTTCCTTCCGGCCTGTCAACTGTGGCACACAGCTTGGTGTCATCTGCAAACGTGCTGAGGGTGCCCTCAGTCCCACTGTTCATGTCTCCAACAAAGATATTAAACAGCACTGCTCCCAACAGTGACCCCTGAGGAATGCCACTCATCGTCAATCTCCATTTGCACACTGAGCTGTTGACCACAACTCTTTGAGTGCAACCATCCAGTCAATTCCTTATCCACTGAGAGGTCCATGGGTCACATCCATATCTCTCCAAGTTAAGAGACAAGAATGTCATGTGTGACAATGCCGAACGCTTTGCACAAGTCCAGGTAGATGATGTCACTTACACTTCCCTTATCCACCAATGCTGTAGCCCCATCATAGAAAGACGATCAAATTTGTCAGGCACGATTTGCCCTTAGTGAATTCATGTTGACTGTGATCAGTCACTTGTTTATTTTCTTTGTGCCTCGGCAGAGTTTCCAGGAGGATATGCTTCATGATCTTGCTGGGCACAAAGGTGAGATTGGCCAGCCTGTAGTTCCCTGGGTATTCCTTTTTTAAAAATGGGAGTTATGTTTCCCCATTTCCAGTCAGTGGGAACTTCACTGGGCTGCCACAACTTCTCAGATATGATGGATAGTGGCTTAGCAACTTCATCCACCAGTTCCCTCAGGAGTTGAGGATACACCTCATCAGGTTCCATGGACGTGTACCTTCAGGTTCCTCCTTAGATGATCTTGCTCTGATCTTCTCCTACAGTGGGCGCTTCTTCATTCTCCCAGTTCCTGCCTTTGCCTTTTGTGACTTGGATGGTGTGGCTTGAGCCCTTGCTGGTAAAGACTTTGTGATTAAAGGTTATTTGTAGTCTTTCATCTTTGTAGAAGCACTCCTGTCTCATAACTGACATAACTGGAATCAGGATTGAGTGTTGTTTTTAAAATCGCTGTATACCAAATGTAGGGACATAATTATTGTTTTTCTTATTTCTACACATCTACTTGTAGATGCTTAGTGTACAGCACACAGTCCTGGCTCTGCTGAAATGCCCAAACTTAGGTAAAGATACTATTTAGTAACTGTAACTGTTTCCTAAATACTATTAGCACTTTACTGATTTAATATCAAACGTAAAGCCACACTGTTTGCACTTCTCAAACCAGAGGGGGAAAAAAAAATGTGCAAGTTGTCTTAGACAAAACTTGGACTCTCTGTGGTGTATATACTTGTTACTCTTTGGGGTTTTTTTTATGCATGGTAATGTTGCCTATGGGTAAGGTATTGGAAATTGAAGATAAGAGCCTCAACTAATCCCTTTCGTTGTAGCTGCCCTCCCCCCCTCCCCAATTTGAGGTAAATGCCACTAGAGGAGGTTTTTTGCTCCATAGCACTGGGTCAAGGAGGAGGAGGAAACAGGACTGTTTGTTATTGCATACACATATGCCTCAGAAAACATGATCTAAAGGCAGCTGGTGCTTTTTAGAGCAGCAGGCTTTGATTCCTCTTCATAGAAACCATAGCCACAAAATGTAAAAATAGACTGAAAATTGCTATTGTTTGCTTTCGGTAGTCTCCTACCCACATTGCCAAAGGGTAAATGATAACACTGGGCACTGGAGAAGCAATTCCTCTGTATTCAGGGGAAGAGTGAAATGATGGGAAGTAGGAAGATGGTTCATGGAATGAGTTCTGACAGCATGGCAGGCTGGGCAGCTTGGCAGCAGATGGCATTAAAATGTCAAAGCATTAAAATATGCATATCAAGAATAGGATTGGGCATGTTAGAGGTAATTATTTCACAGAAAAGTGATATTTGTATGAAACAGATTCTGAGAGGATTTAGGATGGTTGCTGCTGTAATTAGCTGTGTTAATCTTATCGCCCTGTCTTTCAGCCATGGCAGGAGACTGCCACAACCACTTTAGTTAACAGACTCTCAATTATTTAAATAAAGGCAGGAATGAATGGATCTTCAAATCCCACCTTTCTTGTCTGGCAAAGGAAAACCTCCTTTGCTTGGAAAAGGTCTCCAGAATGTCTCTTCCCAAGTTACTCAAGAGCTGCTCTGAAATAGGTTCCTTTTGATCATCTTAGGGAATAACATTCATCAGCTGATGTCCAGAATCTTTGCATGTTTACTGTTGTAGTAGGGCCATCTATTTTCTTAATTCTTAAAGATAAAAACCTCATTTCCTAAGAATGGTGTTCATATATTTTGCTGTCAATATTTTGCTAATGCCTGGATTCTGCAGTCTTGGTAGATCATACAGGTCGGCCAGTAATGCACTATATTAATAGAGAAATGTGTTGCTTTTATCTTTTAAAAACAGCACATGAATGCTGTGTGCTGAATCCTAGACATTTGTGTTCCTGGATGCATAATTTAAATATCCAAACTGATGTGTCTACTGAGTATTGTAGTAATAGTTGCCTGTGTAAAATTAAGTGTACTCTGTAATAATTTGCCTATCTGTTCTACATAGTTGCTTATAGGTGCTCTTTTTTCTAACACAACACACAATCTAAACCAGTTTTTTGGCTGTGAATTCTCATCTCAAATAGGTGCCGTGGGATAGTTTTGTGTCAGGAATGCTTGGCTCTGGTGTCCATTTTTCAGCAGTCTGACATTCTGTTCATCCTTCGACCTGATGCTTAATTCATTGTGTGTATGATGATTGTTCTTTAGAGCATCTTGTGTGTCTACTCCCTAAACCCTTGTTTTGAGATAGAATTCCTGTACGACGAGGTTAGTGCACTGACCTATCTTCTGGACAAAGAAATGTGAAAGGATAATGGAGTCTCCTTGTCCCTGTGTTCCCAGCTACTGTGGATGGTCCAATAACATTGAATAGGTTTCGTGAGTTGATACAGGAATTTCTCTACAGCCAAGTCTTGGATACTTTGTTGTTTTTAGTATTAGGATCTCAATGCATTAGTTATTTGTTACATGATCATGTAAAACCTCTCGTTGTATCCTAAAGAAGCTTCTAAGCACATTACTGCTTTAGGTTGTGTTGTTACACTTTAACTCAATGTTCATACCAGTCACTTCTGTTATGAGCTATACAAGGTCTGACACAAAAAAAAATGAGACTAACCCTATAGCTTGGGAACCAAGAGTGGGAGGGGAGAGGCGAAGAGATAATTATAGAACATGTTCTAACCTATCACAGTGAGACAAGGCTCAGCTCTATTGCTTCACTCAGGACAAGTGGACGTGTATTCAAATATAGACATTTTCCTAACCTCAGTTGTAAAATGTTGGTGTGTGCCAGCCCACAACAATTTGTCTGTGAAGCTGTTTTTAGCTATTAACATCACAGTGCTCAAGCACCCACCCTATTCACTAGACCTGGCTCCCTTCCCAAAGATCAAGTTGGTGCTCAGAGGAGCCCATTTTTTGTTGGTAGAAGATATGCAAGCAAAAACAACGGAGATCGATCCTCTACAGCCTTTCAGAAAATGAACTGCAGAATTGCTTTGAACATTGACAGCAGCATCATATGCAGCTGTGTGATAATTCAAAAGGGAACTGTTTTGAAGGTGATTGTAGTTTATTTTATCAATTTGTAAAACAAAGAGTTACAGGATAGCCTCACTTTTTTTGTGTTAGACCTCCTATACGTAACTGAAACTGAGTGTGAAACTTTCATTGTCTTTCAGTTTCTTTACAGCTATTTGTCTTAAACTATCCAGGAAGTCCTCCAATGACCAATTTTCCATTGGTAATCTGTGCACTCTCTACTTTTGTGCAGCTTGCACAAAAAGGGCAGTTCAATCGGTGCAGGAACCTCCATGAGAAAAGGTGAAGAAATTGATAACATGATCTTTGCCTGTTCCATAGGTAATTACACTGAATTCAAGCTCAGATTGCTCTCGCTTGTCTCTTGAAGTTTTTATGGTATATGTCAAAGACTGTGATGAAAGGTATCTGTCTTTAAGGTGAAGGACATTTTAAATGTGACTGTGTGATTAAGCACAAATGTAAATTCGAACATGAGCCAAAAGGATGCCCTGGCAGCCAAGAGGGCCAACTGTGTCCTGGGGTGCATCAAACATGGCATTGCCAGCTGCCTGAGGGAGGTGATTGTCCTGCTCTGCTCTGCACCTGTGCAGCCCCACCTCAAGCACTGTATGCAGTTTTGGGTGCCACGGTATAAAGTGGACATAAAACTACTGGAAGGTGTCCAGAGGAGAGCCACAGGCTGAGGAAAGGCTTAGAGGAGAAGTCGTGTGAAGAGTGGCTGAAGTCACTTGGTCTGTTCAGGAGACTGAGAGGGGATCTCAGCTTCTCACTGCCTTCTCACAAGGGAAGGAGGTGAAACTGGTGCTGACCCCTTCTCTCTTGCAACCTATGACAGGACCTGAGGGAATAGCATGAGGGGAGGTTTAGATTGAATATTAGGAAGAGGTTCTTCATCCAGTGGGTGGTGGAGCACTATTAACAGCTCCCCAGGGAAGTAGTCATGGCACCAAGTCTACTAGCATTAAAGAAGCATTTGGCAAATGCCCTCAGTCACATGGTGTGAATGTTGGGAGTGTCCTGTGTAGGGACTTGAGTTGAATCTGATGATCCTTTTGGGTCCCTTCCAGCTCGGGTAATTCTATGATTCTATGATTTGATATAATTTTGCTATAATTATCCTTCCCTTGCTTAGATTTTTCAAAAAACCCTGCATATGTATACTGTAAAAGGAGATACCTATTAAGTACCTTACCCAGGTTTAGGAATTATAGGCTGAATACCCTACTTTTTGATGTATTTACATAAAACAAATATCTGAAATTCTTAATGTTGAAATAGGAAAGCTATGATTTGTTCCAATCATATTTTTCTGATATAACACCAGAATTTTATAATGTCTTATTTGCACTGTGAATATATAGTGAATAGAATTGTAGAAGATGAAATGCAGTAGGTTTTTATTGGGGGAAAAAAATAGCATTACACCATGTTTACATGTTATGCGACAGAAAATTCCAGACAGCCCAATGTTGTCATCTCATGCTTCTTTGCTATCAATCCAAAATTTTGCCTGAGATTTTTCACAGGTTTTGAAACTTTTTTGCCAAAAAAAATGAAAAAAAGCTCATGAAAATTACTGAAAATTGCCAAGAATTACATTTTTGTATCATTTTGCCTGAGCTGACTTTTCTCTTGCTGTGCAATCTCTCTTAAAGTTGTTTCTGTAACTTGTGTTCTTCTGGTAGACCCTCTCTGCCTTTTAAATAAATTTTAGTTCTTTACCATAACCTTTTACATACAGTGCACTTAAGGGTTTGGAATTTTCAGAGTGATAGATGAATTTATTTTGTCTCTTTTTAAAACATTTATTTTCATCTGCTATCTGTTATTTTATAACATTTATATAAAAATATATTCTTTCTCTCTGCATTTCTCTTTCTCATTCTCAGTCAGCTGGTTTTTTTCTAGCCTTTATCACTTCTGCTACTCTTAATTTTTGTTTTTGCCCCTTCAGCTAGCCTGCTTAGTGCTATGATGCCCTTATCTATCCTCTGTCTCAAAGTAGTTGATGATGATAAAAAAAAATCAACAGTAGCAAGGGTGACCAGTAATTCCAGCTAATTACAGTGTCTGTTCCCTGTCAATCACCCCTGCTCTCCATTCTCAGTCTTTTTTCTTACTTTCTAAAAGTCTATCTCATCAGTGCCTGTGTAGGTAGCTGACCAGACGTAGCACTGATTAACAGTGTATGCGCCATTGTGGCTGTTCTGGAAGTGTTTGTTTTGTGTTTCCATGACATTCTATGTGAAGTGTTCCTGTGTCCTGATGAATATCTTAAGGCTTCTCTAAAAATATCTGTGTTGAGCAATGTGTATACATCCAATGCATATGGCAGCACTGTAGATGTAAACTAAGCTCCATATGGTTCATAAAATCATAGAATCGCTTAGTTGGAAAAGACCTTTGAGATCATCAAGTCCAACTGTACCTGCCTACTACTAACCCAGATCTCTGAGCACTTCATTTACCTGTCTTTTAAACACCTCCAGGGATGGTGACTCAGCTACCTCCCTGGGCAGCTGTGCCAGTGCCTGACAACCCTTTGTTGAAGAGTTTTGGTGCAACTTGAGGCCACTTTCTCTCAACCTATCACCTGTCACTTGGGAGAAGAGACCAACACTCACATTACTACAACCTCCTTTTAGGCGGTTGTAGACAGTGATAAGGTCTCCACTCAGCCTTCTCACCCTCCTGAGCTAAACAACCCCAGTTCCCAGTTCCCTCAAGCCACTCCTTATAGAACTTATTCTCCAGCCCCTTCACCAGCTTCTCTGGACGCATGACAACACCTCAGTGTCTTGTAGAGAGGGACCCAAAAGTGAACACAGTATTTGAGGTGTGGCCTCACCAATGCGGAGTGGTTCATGCAGGTTTTTCGCTGTTATCAATGCAATGGATTGTTTGGGTGGCATCAGGGGGGGTAGCTCTGCTTGTTTTGTGTTGCTTCATGTATTTCTCTCCCTCCTCTCCCTGCATCTAGGTTAAGTGTTTTAGATTCACTTGCAAATTATGAACAATTAATTTGCTTTACCCCTGGAAGGGTGACTTTGAGGATGGTTCTTATTATCCCTGCAACGGATTGATTTAGGTTGTTTACAGTCTCCTTGTCATTGTTTTTCTTTCCCTGGTGACATAGTATGTTTGTAGGCTGTCATTATGCTACGTTTCATATCTATAGATGGCATCCCTATTTTCATACATAGTTATAGAAGCACAATGGATAATATAATAAGCAATTTCCTCCTTCGGTGCAGTCAAATACTAGCTCATACAACTCAAATGTCAGGGGAGGACAGGACAGGATTTGGAACAGGATTCTAGGGCAACGCTGCTTGATTATGTATGGTTTTTTTTTTTAATGATTGCTTTTTATGCTGTGCAGATAGTCTCTAGCTTAGCTGTACCAGCAGCATGATGCAATGTGCCCTTGGAATGGTATTGTTCTGTGTAGCGAGTGCTCCATCTTTTATATCTTTAATTGCTGAAAAACTTCTACTGTTCCTAGATAGTGCCCCAGTCGAATGGTCAGGTTGGCTCTGAAGAGTGCATTTTTTAACTCGTATGAGCTGCTACTAACACATGAAAGCTAATCTGCATTCTCTATACTCTTGCTCTACCAAGTACTAATCAGGTTCAAGATATGGGCTCTTTGGGGCTCAGAGGCTCTAAACATTTTGTTGTAGCCATCTTGAATGTAGACCAGCATCAGTAACCTTAATCTTCAAAGGTAGTTCACCCTTCTACCTGCAGGTTAAATAAGATCTTTTGGGGAGTTTATTCTGTCTGGTATTATGGCCCATGATTTTGTAGTGAGCACCCACTCAAACTAAGTGCCGTGGTATCACCTTTTAGTCCACAGGCAGAGCAGGGTCCTCAAACCTTGCTTATTTCATATCCAAATGTTCTTTGAAAAATATATGCACAGTTCCCTTCCATGCCAAACTTCCATGGTATATTGCACACACATTTTTCCCTCTGTGGTGAGTGAATAAACCGCATATTATAGTGGGTTTATGCTTTTTGTTTTTTTCCTAATATAGTACCAGATTGAATTCAGATACTGTAGTGATGGGGGAAGGATAAGCATTTTTATAGAACAAGAGAGAATGTGGTTTGACAAGCACAGACTGTTTCAAATAAAATACAGAACACGTACCAGTGCCTGAAAATAACTTTGGAACGAAGAGAAATCTCTTGAATATTGTTTTGAATAAATATAAACATGACATGCAGAGAATACAGCAAGTTAAGATAACATTCAGTGTGACTTATCCAAGTGGGATAAGTAGGAAGAATGGAATCTGCATTTTTAACCACTTCAGTTATGACAAATCTTCCTTTGTTCACCTTTTTTCTGACTTAGTATGGCTCTCCATGTATCTGTTTCATGCAGACAGTGTATGGGAAGCTTTACTGGACCTTATTGAGAGACTGTGAACCAGCTGGACCCTATTAGATCAGATTGCATATTTTAAAGGTATTTTCCTATGCATTTTAAGAGTGATTGCAACATGATAATTTTTCTGCCTTGAAAGCAACTCCCTTCCCATGTACGCAGAAGGGAAGAATATTGAAAAGCCATATAAAACGTATGAAAAATAATCTTTAGCATCAGACACATTGGTACAGAATTATTACATAAGCTGAAGGGTCTAGAGAATAAAGGGTAATTAGCTGTGTTTTTCTTGAATGATCTTTCAGCCATGAAGAGATATATATTTATATATTGATAATAATGACACTTTATACTGAAATCACTTTATAATTTCCACATGCTGCACACATTTTAATTAACGTCTCACCTTACTTCCAGTCAGCTCATTCTCACTGAGTTAGAGTACATTATTCCTTGGTATTTCAGAGTAATCAACTTTCAGCTTGTGAACAGTCTAAAATCTGGTTTTCTAGTGTACAAGCAGTTCTTAAGATGCATACATGGCAAGGTCACTTGCATTTGAATAATTATGATATAATTTAAAAATGTAATTACCATCTGGGCAGTAAAACCATTTCCATCATTATCAGTCAAATGGCAAATTTCTAAGATACAACTTAAATTGAACAGAACTTAATTTCTGTTTCTCATTCCTTCTTCAACTCTGCTTTACTTTTCATAAATTGAGTCTTGTATTTTACTTGCATGGGAAGGAAAAGATGCTGAAAATGAACAAAGAGTATGGTGGGCTTTTCCCTTGTGCAGTTCATTTCCACTTAGACTTCTTTTTATGATCTTTTCTACTCTTCTACAAACATGATGATGAGATCAAGAAGTAGAGTGACAGCAAATTATGCCAACACAGTTAGCTAGATCTTTATCTGTGTTTCCTTTGAAGCATATGTATTCAATCACTGAACTATTCACAGTATCATAAGTTTGGAAAGGACCTCTGAGATCATCAGGTCCAACCTATAACCCAACACTAACACCAACACCCACACTAACACCAACCATCATCTAAACCATGGCACTCAGTGCCTCATCCAGTCTCCCATTAAACACCTCCAGGGTCGGCGACTCATCCACCTCCCTGGGCAGCCCATTCCAATGACCAATCACCCTTTCAGTGAAGAATTTTTTCCTAACATCAAGCCTAAACTTTCCCTGACCAAGCTTGAGTCCATGCCCTCTGGTTCTGTCACTGGTCACCTGAGGGAAGAGACCAACCCCTGCCCGACTACTTGTAGAGAGCAATGAGGTCTCCCTTGAGCCTCCTCTTCATTAGACTAAACAGCCCCAACTCCCTCAGTCGCTCCTCATAGGGCTTGTGCTCCAGCCCCTTCACCATCTTCGTTGCCCTCCTCTGAACACATTCCAGTATCCTAACATCTTTCCCAAACTGGGGGGCCCAGAACTGTACACAATATTCAAGATGAGGCCTGACCAGTGCCGAGTACAGGGGGACGATAACTTCTCTGGTCCTGCTCACTACACTATTCCTGATGCAGGCCAGAATACCATTGGCCTTCTTGGCCACCTGGGCACACTGCTGGCTCATGTTGAGCTTCCTGTCAACCAGCACTCCCAGGTCCTTTACTGCCTGACTACTCTCCAGCCACTCTGTCCCCAGTCTATAGCTCTGCATGGGATTGTTGTGTCCAAAATGAAGTACCTGACATTTGGACTTATTAAACATCATCCCATTAGAATCAGCCCATCTCTCCAATCTGTCCAGGTCCCTCTGTAGGGCCATCCTACCCTCTAGCAGATCAACCCTTCCTCCCAGCTTGGTATCATCTGCAAACTTGCTGATGATGGACTCAATCCCCTCATCCAGATCATCAATAAAGATATTAAACAGGACGGGACCCAACACCGATCCCTGGGGGACACCACTGGTGACCGGCCGCCAACTGGATGAGACACCATTCACCACCACTCTTTGGGCTCAGCCATCCAGCCAATTCCTAACCCAGCACAGAGTGCTCCCATCTAAGCCACGGGCTGCCAGCTTCCCTAGGAGTCTACTGTGGGAGACAGTGTCAAAGGCCTTGCTGAAGTCCAGGTATACCACATCCACAGCCTTCCTCTCATCCACCAGGCGAGTCACATGGTCATAAAAGGAGATCAGGTTGGTCAGGTAGGACCTACCCCTCCTAGACCCATGCTGGCTGGGCCTGATCTCTTGGCCGTTCTGCAGGTGCTGCATGATTTCACCCAGGGTTGTCTGCTCCATGATTTTACCTGGGACCGAGGTCAGGCTGACAGGTCTGTAATTACCTGGATCATTCTTATGGCCCTTCTTGTGAATGGGCGTCACATTGGCCAACTTCCAGTTTTCCGAGACCTCTCCAGTGAGCCAGGACTGCTGAAAGATGACGGAGAGCAGCTTAGCAAGCTCATCCGCCAGCTCTCTCATCACCTGAGGATGGATCCCATCCAGCCCCATAGACATATGAGGGTCCAAGTGGCTCAGCAGGTCTCTAACTTCCTCCTCATGGATTGCAGGAGGGCCATATTTCACCCTGCCCCCATCAACCACTTCAGAGGGACAACTGTCAAGCGAGCTGACATCCTTACTGTTGAAATCTGAGGCAAAAAAGACATTAAGTACCTCAGCCTTCTCTGCATCTTTGGTTACTATATTTCCCCCCACATCCAACAAGGAGTGGAGGTCGCTGCTGCCCTTCTTTCTACCATTGATATATTTATAAAAACTCTTATTATTATCCTTAACAGAAGTGGCCAGTTTGAGCTCCAGCTGGGCTTTTGCTTCCCTGATTTTCCTCCTACACGACTTAACAACATCTTTGAACATGATGTGGCTTACGTCCCCTTCTTTCCAACGGCAATACATCCACTTTTTTTTGCTTAGTTCCTTCAGAAGTTCCCTACTCATCCAGGCCGGCCGTCTGCCCCTATGACTCTTCTTACAACACATGGGGACAGCCCGCTCCTGCGCCTTCAAGATTTCATTCTTGAAGTGTATCCAGCCTTCCTGGACCCCCTTGCCACTAAGAACTATTTCCCAGGGTACTTTCCTGACCAGTTCCTTAAATAATCCAAAATCTGCCCGCCGAAAGTCCATCATCAATGTTCTGTTCCTGGCTTTTCTTGTTACATTGTTTAGAGAGAACTCAATTATCTCGTGATCACTACACCCCAGACAGCCTCCGACAACAACATCACTCACCAGCCCTTCTTTGTTCGTAAACAGCAGGTCAAGCAGAGCCTCACCCCTGGTGGGCTCACTCACCAGCTGTGACAAAAAGCAGTCCTCAATACACTCTAAGAACCTCCTGGACTGCCTCCTCTCGGCAGTGTTAAGTTCCCAGCAGACATCTGGAAGATTAAAGTCTCCTAAAAGAACAAGGGCAGCCGATCTAGAGGCAGCCTCCAGCTGTTTAAACAATAGAAGATCCAAATCCTCCTCCTGGTCGGGTGGTCTGTAACACACTCCAACCAGGAGGTCAGACCTGACTGCCCTTCTGACCCTTACCATAGGCACTCAACCTGGTCATCACCGATCTCGACTTCAACAGCATCCAGGGTTTCCCTAGTATAGAGGGCCACCCCTCCACCCCTCTTCTCACGTCTGTCTCTCCTGAAGAGCCTGTAGCCTTCCATGGCAGCACTCCAGTTATGAGAGTCATTCCACCACGTTTCCGTGATAGCAACTATATCATAGCTCTCCCACTGGACCAGGACTTCTAGCTCCTCCTGCTTGTTTCCCATACTGCGTGCGTTTGTGTACATGCACTTCAGTTGGGTTACTGACAACCCCCTTTGAGATGGCTCATCCTCCACGGGGACATATTTGGTGAGCCTAGTAACTCCCCCCTCCCCCTTCATGCCTAGTTTAAAGCCCTCTCAACAAGCCCTGCCAGCTCCTGAGCTAGAATCCTCTTACTCTTCGGAGTTAGACGAGACCCATCTGGGTCAAGCAAGCCGGGTGCTGTAAAGGTTTCCCCATGATCAAAGAACCCAAAATTCCTCTGCCGGCACCAGCTCCTAAGCCATTTATTAATTGCATATATTCTCTTGTTCCTATCTGTATACATCCCTGCCACCGGGGGAACCGAGCAGAACACCACCTGTGCTCCTGCCCTAGCTATGACCGTCCCAGCTCCTGGAATTCCTTTTTAACTACCCTTGACCCTCTTTTCGCTAGCTCATCACCACCAGCCTGAACCACCAGAAGCGGGTAATAATTTGAGGGTTTAATTAGGTCTGGGAGTCTCTTGGCAATGTCGCCTACCCGGGCTTGGGGAAGGCAGCAGACTTCCCTATGAGTTGGATCCATCCTACAAATAGGACCCTCCATCCCTTTCAGAAGGGATTCTCCCACTGCAATGACCCTCCTTTTCTTTTTCTTACTTAAAGTCCTGACCTGTCTGACAGGCAATGTGAGGTTAACAGCCTCCTCAGGTGAGTTCTCTGTAATGCTATCCTCCACCTGAGCATCCTCCACCTGAGCATCAAATTCCAGTACCCCAAACCTGTTTAGTAGGGGCAGCTGGAAAGGTGGCATTTGAAAGGGAGGTGGTCTATAACCCCCACGAGAGCAGACCTGCTCCCAGTCCTCCTCACCAACCAGGTCACTCCCCTTATCCTGTTGATGAGGAATATGGCATTCCTCAGCCTCCTGGAGAGGAATACTGGGAGGAGAGAGGGTTCTACTCCACCAGTCTATCTCCCTTTCACTTTTACGAATATTCCTCAACCTCTCAACCTGGTCCTTAAGATCTGCAACCATAAGGAGCAGATCTTGAATCTGTTCACACCTCAGACAGGCATTTTTTGTATGGTCCTCAGGAACCACAAGCAAGCTGAGACACTCCCTGCAGTCCCGAGTCTGGGCAGCTGCGTCCCGTAATAGTGGCTCAGTTTGGATGCCTACACTCCTGGTGGCAGAGGTTTTACCACGCCTGGTCACCATTGCTGTAGGGGAATGGGAAGCCAACCACCTGACAAAAAGTGCCTGCTTGCCCTGCCTGCGCAAACTGCCTATTCTGTGACCCTGCTTGCCCGCTCCTGCTCGCCGGCGCTCCCAGGGAGATGTTTAAATGCCCCGCGGCTTCTTCTGGGTCCGCCTCCCTACACGCGGTCGGCCCACGTGACAGTTGCCGCTTCTGGGGCTCGGAGAGAGTCACTCTGCCGGGAATTCGATGAAGCTGATCCCAATGCAATGCATTATAGTAGGGGTTAAAACGTTGGGCCTATGTAAAATCGTTTTGGGAGTTTGTTTAGTCATATTTATCTGTTGTTAATGTCTGAATCATAATAACTTAAGAAAACCTATAATTTGAAGGTGCAAATGTCAAGAAATTGTTTTCTTATTATGATACAGTTCTTGGGCGCGTTAGACAACTGGAATATTTTGCATGCTTGGTTGTCTCTTGTGAGTAGCAAACATAAGTAAGAGATACTGATTCATGCCTACCTTTGAACTGGTTAAAAGCTGTCAGTAAAGTATTTTCTTCTTTCCTCATAGCCTTTTTTCTTTCCCGCACATGCATGCAGAGCTCTGCATGGACTTAGCCGAATGATAGCCAGAGTCATGAAGGCCTTGCTGTGCTCCTTAGTGCTCTAATAAGCCCAGTGCAGCATTACCTGGCAGTAAGCTGTTGTGTTCTTCAGAAATGGAACCAAGACAGCATTGTAAAATCCTGCCCAAAGCATGAGATATGGTGAATGTTGAGCCAGGGATGATGGATATTGTGTTGAGAATGACAGAGCTGCACTGTGCAATTCAGGACGTTCTAGTTTTTTACCTTTGTCAGGACGCAGAGATATGATTGTTGAATACTTTACACTAAGTGCTAGATTGGTCTGTGATTTATATTTGGTGACTTATAGTCCTAAGGAAGTTTGTTTTTCGAGGGAATCCTCTAGGCATAGTAACTAAGAGACAAATTTTTAGCAGGGAAGATGTTGGTAAAAATACTAAGTCTGTGCAGTCCAGGAGCCTGTGAGAAACAGAGAAAGTGATGAGTGTTAGTTACTACTCATTTGTAAAGAGGATGAATGTAAAAATGGAAAACTTCTTGGATCGCTTTAAAAAGTTTGAGTTCTACATGATATTTAAGTGCTGTTCCAATTAAGCAAGACAGCTAGATGTATGTCTAACAAGGAAGGTATCAGTAGAGTTTAAATATGCCGTTGCTATGTAATTACATCACTTGTCTTGCTTTTTCACATAATGACTTTCAGAGCCAGTAACAGCATAACAGTGTTTGTGCTACTATGATTTTACCTGAACTGGCAAAATGTTAAATCTTAGCATTGTCAGCTAGAATATTCTGAAAGGTGGACAGGACAGACTTGTCTTACATGTCAAGCACTCTGTACAGCCTGCTGCCTGACATTGGGTACTCTCTGCAGCCAGTCTTCCTCAGTCTGACATGACTGTGTGGTGTTATTGATTCTTGCAGGATTGTGTACAAAAAAAAAGGTGCTTGAATTCTGAAAAAGGGTCTTTGCTGCTTTATTTCTTGCTGTAAGGAACTTGGAAAGTTTTAATTACTCAATCTCCATGACGAGATTAGAAGTGGTATTAAACTAATGCTGGAATGTTGATTTTTAGTATTGCACTTCATTTTTCTGAAACAGGATTAGAGTGAAACAATTACTGTTAACAGATTACAAAGTAACCAGGTGATGCAGCTCATTTATATATCTTGTTTGCACACAGTGCAAGAAAACCCAAGAGGGAGGAACTGAGCCTGAATGGCTCCTCTGCCTCTTTTCCAGCAGACTAACGTAAAATAAGTGATACATTTGTGTCATACTGGCAACCAGGCTCTTTCCTGCAGTGGTCTGAGTGGTGTTGGAGTTTGTCAGGCACCAGTGGCTGATAGTTCTGTTTTCCTTCTCCCTCTCTTTCTTCAATAGTGGAATTGGCCCCTACCTCCTTTGTCTTTGAAGCATACAAAAAATATTTGACACATTTTGTACACAAAACCAATGACTGATCATAAAGACATTCTTGTGATAAGCTCACCTTTCAAAAAATCTGAGTTGAAGTGGAACAGCATGGTGTTTTTCATATTGCTATTCTCCTTTAAAAAGTGAAAAAGCATAGCAAAGGTGGCTGAAGGCAGGTGAAGAATTTACTTGCTATTGATTTTAAAGTCTACCAACTCAGCAAAACAAAAGCCATAGGAATCACAACTAGGCTTGTTTCACAGAATGTACTCATATTTGACTCTATTAACAAGGTTAAAAAATTCTGTTTGATAAGTAAGATTTCTTGTTTGAATTCAGCTAGCAAAGAAAAATATCTAGGCTGTGCAAAGATCCTGTTGATCACTGGAGTTATCGTTGTTAAGAAATGTCTACTACAGAACTAGAATTAGGTCTAAAACTCAATTTACAATTTAAATTTTGCCTGTGTTCACTTTTGTCCATTCTTTGTTCTTGGTACATTAGAGCTAAAAATCACTTCCAGTTCTGAATGGCAGCAGCCCCGCTTGAAATCCTCAACATTCTGCCAGCAGTGGATGTTTAAAGGTTTTAACACTGACTGTTACAGATGGCTTTATGCTGTCCCCTACAGCTTTAAAGGGATGTTGGAGCTTGCTTAAATGCATCAATCATAGAATACGAGGTTGGAAGGGGCCTCAGGGGTTATCTGGTTCAGCCTTTCTTGTCAAAAGCCTGGTCTATGCAAGATGGCCCAGTACCTTGTCCAGCTGAATCTTGATGAGTCTACGATCGGATCCTTTGACTTCCAACCTTATTGCTTTCTCATCAAGCCAGGCAGGAGCAGAAAAGTCATTACCTATTGAGATCTCAGGAGTAGGCCCAGCAGCTTGTGCTTTCTGGCTCAGAGGAAAGGTGATGAGGGAACAAGGAAACAACGGCTATCCAAGAGGGTTTACCTCAGGAGGCTGTGTCATGCGGTCAGATTATCCCATAAAGGAACAGAAAAGAGTCTGAGATTTGGAAAATACAATCTTTATGTTTGTTCTTTAAATAAAATTTGAGTTTAACAGTGACGCCTCACATCGTAGCTGCAAAGTACTATGCATGTGCTCTCTAAAGACTTTAACTGGCAGGCTTGATGATTAGGGGCTACGGTTTAGTTTGTGCTATATTTTCTCCACCTTATGTAGATAATTACTTCTCAGTCAATCTGCAAGCTAAAATATCAGTCGATCACAGAGGAATAGTAAGAGTTCTCATACTGGAGCATTTAGAAGATTAAAACTGGACATCCAGATCATAATTATGTATGACAGTTCTGCCCAACATATAAGACAAGAAAATCATCATATATTGCATGTGGTATTTTAAAGAATTCTTGATGTAGGAAATAATATTTTTTCACATTACAAAGGCAATTCTTTAATGTGTGTACTCCAGAAGCTGAACAAACTGAAATAACATTCAAGTTGGAAAAAATATCTGTCAGGTTCACTCTGCTAAATCCATTTTACAGGCTAAGTTAGTTCTGAAAGAATTTATTTTTGTCTTTTTTCTCTTGAAATAACAGTGCGTTGTAGCATCATTTCTGTAACTATGGAAAGGTCAAGAAACCTTCCAGATTATTCAGGCCTCAAATTTTGAAAACGTTTTGATTTGGCTAATTTTAGGGATAGAGCAGAGGAGGCTTAGTGCAAAAGGTACCGGGCAATGCAAATTAACACAGAACTTAGATCCCCGTCCATCTGAAAGTGATGAAAAATCTTACTGGCAATTAAAGAAAAGGTTGTCTGGCCTGATATTACTTATCACTGTCTGAGAAATCCAATGCTCACTTAGTGATATTTTGGTGCATATGCATCAACAGAACACTTGCATTTTCCCTTTGTTTTAGGAATAGCCTAGTAATCTGAACTAATGATTTGGGTATCTGGTGAAATGTTCATAGCCATCTATCATCATTCATCTTTTTTAGCCAGCAGAGTTAAATTGTACAGTGTAGAATGGAGACTGAGGCAGAATTGCCTTTTTAAAGCAGATGTAATGAATAGAGGATGGAGTGGGCTGCTGTTGTGGGGCTCTTTATAGAAAAAGGTGAGAAACACAAGTAAAGAAAGCTAGCATTAATAATCAAATGCGTGAGCAAGTGAAAACGAGAAAGTATCATTTTGTGGCCGCTCAATTTCACATTAATTCCCACTGAGCATCAGTGAACAGTACTGTAGAGATGGATCATCCTTAAACAAATGATTTGCAATGTAAATGGTAGATGTTCTAGGACATCATCAACACGCTTGACCCCAGACAATATTTTACTTTCTGATATTCATGAGTTCTGTCCATATCGTTATGCACTGTCTCTGTATGAGCTCATAATTGAGAATAATGAGTTTTAGGTAAAAGACAGGGCAAATTGGGAGCCTCCTCCTTAATCTGGCTGAGCATCTCTAGTCTGCTTCAGGGCAACCTGTCAAATCGCTGGGGAGGGTGCACCTTAAATTCCAGTTCCTTTTCATCGCCTCTTAGCTTTTGGTCTCAGCCAGTAGCTGATGGATGCCCAGTAGTAATATAAGTGCTCTACCCCTACATCTTTCCTTCTGAACTTTCAAAGCTAAACCATCCTACCATGCTGTTCTCTAGTGTCTTATTTAGACTTTAACTGACAGATGTGGTTTCAGTTGAGGTTTTAGGGAAAACGTGTCAGTTTGGTCTTGCTATTTGTGTTTAACTCTTTGAAGCTACTTGATACTTCTTAGCTGGTTAACCCCAAGTGCTAAGGGTGGTGTGAGCGCAAGCTGTCATAGTCTGTTCCGAAGCACCTCCACAGATTGATGTTAGGCAGTTTCCAAGCTGGGTTGGATTTTCTTGCTCCTGCTTGATTCCCTCCACTTTTGATGAAAGAGAAGGAGTTCATTTGCTTTTTACGGTTTGTTGAAGTCTCAAGAAGCGGAAAACAGGAAAAACAATCACTGGTGTTCCAATATGTAAAACAGATGCTTCCTTGAATATCTTTTAGAGAATTTAATGGAGGCACACTGACTGCAATGCTGCTGACAGTCTTATTTAACCTGTTTTCTACCTTTTCAGGCCTACATTTATACTTCCCAGTTAAAGCTAGTTTTGTTGATTCATTGTCTTGGGGCTTTTTGTGAAGATCAGTGCAGAGAAGTCATTCTTTTATCAATCATTATTTGTTCTCTTTTTCTAGCAGACTACCCTTAGACTACAGGACAGATATATGGCTAAGTGTTGTAGGAGGATAACATGATTTGTGGTACATTTTCTGCTTACCTTTCTGTGATAGCCTGACTGACCTTTTTTCCTGACAGACTTTTACCATTCCTTTTTCCTTGAGCATGCACCTTTTTTTTTTCCCTCATTTCTTTCCTCGCCTTACATGTATGTATTTAAAATTCTGGCTGTAGCTATAGCATTTGTTATTCGAATATTACCTTTTCATTGGGATAATTCATTGCTGTATATTTAAAACTTACTGGTTTGTTTAGCTCTGGTCTCTTGCCACCGCTAAATTCACAGGAACTGACATTTCCCACTTAAGTTTTTATCTGAATTGAACTGTGTTCCTGACTGGTGTTAGGAGACTGTGTCTATGCTTTCTTTACAAATGAGAAAAAAAATGAATTCATCTTTTTTTAAGGGTGCTGCTTCAGGAAAAGTAAATATTTTGCTTCACCTTACTTAATTAAATTTGATATCCGTCCTCACTTACATAACATTAGGCAACATTGATTTGGGCTGATAAATAGGGATTTTACTCTACAACAGAGGATATTTAACTCTGCTGGTGTTTGAAGGCCTTTTGACTGGAGCGTGTATATAGGTTGTTCACTGTGGAAGGTGCTGTACAATCTTAATTTAAGTCATCCCAACTTTGCCTAGAGAGCTCAATGCCTTTGCTGTATTTTATAGACTTTTCCCATGACTGCAGACAGTATTTTCCAAGAAGTATGAACTCAGGAGAGTAAATTACTCAGCTTGGAATAATGGCAGAAGTCTAACTCTTCAAACTTTGTGCATGTGCAACTTGGAGGAATAAGTAATGCTACTCAATATTTAAGCAGATACATTGATATTAATCAAATTTCCTGCAATATTTAAGCAGTATTGCTTCTGTATTTCTGCTTTTCATTAATGATATGCCTTTATTTCAGAGTTGCATTTGAAGTACATTTTATTGATGTTGGTTTAATCTGAAGGTTGTAACACTTATCAAGTCGTCACTGACTTTGGAACTTTGGATCTCGAACATTATTCTGGTCTCACAAAAATTTGTATTTCTGATATACCCTGGTGAAAACCTTGGTTTCTGCTTGCCTATAGAACTATACAGCTCAGCGAGGCAAAAGTATTGCATAGCTTGGTGAAACTGCTGTGTGGTCTATGGATACTGGCAAAGCCCTTTGACATGCATGTGTATAAAGTGATGTATAAATGCAAATAATAATCAAACTTTCCACAAAGGGATCAGTAAAGATGAAAGAATCTTTTCTGTTATCTAGCAAATTGTAGAAGGCTGCTTAACTTTACCACCTTGTCTCTAAGATAAAATATTTTAATAACAAAAATAATCTAGGTTCTATTGCAGTAACTATGTTGCATGTGCGCCTTTGGCAGAGATGTGCTGTAAAAGGCAGCTGTTCAGTGCACGGAGATGAGTGTATTTTAAACATCTGAATTCGCAGATGCAGATAGATCTGCATTTTGTCTGATGTACCTGGCATACTTAGATTAGCAATCTGGCTAATAAACTTGTGCTTACACCTACGGAAGTTAAAGCAGCTTTCTAAGAGGGGGCAGAAAATGTAGCACTTTATTCTTGGTGTGGTCAAAGCAACAAATGACACATAATTAACAGTTTTTCACAAACTGAACCACAAATAGTACAGTATGTGTAGTGACACATAGGGAAGTAATGGATCTCTGTTGCTTTAGCTGTAGTTGGAAGCTACTGTAAAATGTGCTGTTGTGAGTGCACACATGATGTAACGGGAGATGGCAAGGGAAGAAATTCGCTGCTGCAGGTTTATTTGTGTGGGAAGATTATGCCTGTGCAGCCTCTGGTGCCGATATACAGAGCAACATTTGATACCACTATTTCTACCACTGCAATAAACAAAGTGCCCTTCGCTTCTGGGTAGTGTCTGTCCGTTCCGTATGCAGCATAGGTTAGTGAATAGCAATGACCATAAGCAGAGATGGGTTCGTTGCGAAGGTGAGATGAATGAGCCACCATGCTGCAAAACACTCCTTTGCTTCCATTCCACAAAATCTTCTTTCTGCTCAGTCCCCCACAGGCAGGCTGGATTCCTCTTTCCTTTGGTCTCAACCAAACAGATTCTGATCTCTGTCTTGCAGCTTACACGTTTTTCGTGCTGAGCGCTCCGGTGTAAGAGTCAGGAGAAGTAAAGAAAATGAAGGAAAAAAAAAAACGTTATTTTGTTTGTGGTGTTGCTTGTGCATTTTGTCTAATGGTTCTTTAGGGCACAGTGAGCAGTTCTTGGTGCAGAAAGCAGGACTGGGATCTCTGCGTCTCTCTGGGTAATGGCCTAGCCACAGACTCGTTTTTCTTGCATATTCACTCTTTGAATCTCATTTTCTTTTTTGCCTGGTGGCAGCCTGGTAACAGACAGCTGGAGCACTCCTCTGGGAGACAAGATATGTCGGTCTCCTTGGCAAAGAGCCTGACCTCTACTATTTTATAAGCAAAGAGTGACAGTGCTATTAATAGATCCCTCCTCCAGTCAGGTTTTTCAAAGGAATATAGCCTGATTGATGTGCTGCTGAGCTTAGATATTATCAGCCCATGGTAGGTGTATTGTGAGTATCAGGAATGAATTGGGCCCCTGGGGGGAGTTAAGTTCAGAACTACTTCAAGGAGCTCTGTAAACTGTACATGGGAGGAGATGCCTGCTTCCTGGCTCCATCAGCCAGCTGGGGACACAGCCCCTCCCACCCAGCAGCTGAGTTGTAGGCCCTTAACTCCAGGCTGTTTTGGCAAACATGTAGGCTCCTACTGTCAGAAAAAAAGTTGTAGCCCTGGTTTAGACATAGAGATTTAACCTGTCTTTTGGCTCTTTACTCATCTGCAATAAATACAGTTCACTGGTAGTTTTGCATTTGACTGCAAACAGGTGATGGTAGACAGAGTTTCTTTCTTGCCATGATGTGGCTGAGAGAAATCTAAACACAGAGGTCCATCACTAATAAAATAATAAAATTCTCTTCTATTGAGAATAATTATTATGATTTAAAATAAAATTTCATTTGAAATAAATTCATAAATAAATAAATCTCAGAAAACATGAGCTTCCTTGGAAGAGTGAGTTCAAAATGAATTTTTCAGTATTCCCCCATTGTCTGCCCTTTGACACATGGACTTGACCACTCATATTTGGTGTTGCATGGGAGGGAAGAAAACTACATTAAACACTTTTCAGTTTTTTAGTAGGAAACTCAGTCTTTGCTGGAAAACATGCTAACAACTGGAAAGTGAACCAAAATTCAGGTCATATTTGTAAAGCTAAGTATTATTGTATGTGAATATTCTCATAAATGCTTTGTAACCCAAATGGACTTAATTTCTCATTAAACATTTTTGCGGTAATTGAACAAGGCTTGTCTGGAGCCAAAAATAGCTTAAATATTTTCAAGGGTCTGTATTTGTCAAGATCCCTCTAAACATCTCATTAAGCTGGTGAGGTGATGTAATCTTACAGAGCTTAAAAAGCTTTGCCAACAGCACAGCAAAATTATTAGGCCATGTAAAAAACTGAGTTTCACAGAAAAAACAAGGTTTGCTTCTCCTTTTGCCAAGTGGTATTCTGAATACCTCTGGTGATTTTTTTTTATTTCAGGTGCAAATATGTAAGGCTCAGCTCTTTGCTTATAGGAGATGTTTCTGTGATTTAGAACAGATTTATTCATGTGGGGCCCAGTTTTAGAAAGACTTACAGGTGTGCTTTACTTATGCACTGTGGGTAGTTCTATCCAAGTTAGTGAAAGCCTGAACTGACAACAAAACGAATCATACCCAAAAATAAGAATTTGCAGACCTGGGCCTGAAATATTTTTATTATGCAGTAGAGAAAAAGTTTGAAATCAGTTGTCTAAGGCCACAAAAAAGAAAATATAGGATTAAAAAAAATTAGGGAAGCCCAACCCCAGTTCTCAAGGGATTATATCTCTAGTTCTTACCCTATATCCTGCCACACTTCTCATTCAATCAAAACTCTTTTGTGGTGACAATCCTTAGGATAATTTAGATGCAAAATAAATGGTAACTTGACTATTTAAGTTTATCCGCAAAATTATTCAGGCTGATGTTGAGCATTGATTTCGTAATTAATTATGAAGAATTTTTCATTTACTTTAAGGGTCAAATTCCCCAGGCATAATGCTGCCAATGAAACTTTGTGTACATGTCCAAAAATGGATGTCATCACTGTACAGAACCTCAAGAGATTTTTGTTGTGAGGATTTAAGATGGAAGACTTTTAACTTTTACTGTATTGGCTATGTAACTGTCCAACTATGAACAGTATGGTTAACTCTTGGATGCTTTGAAATTCAGAGAGGCATTGGAAATTTAAACATCAAATATTCCTTGAAATAAAACACAGAAAGCTCATAAATTAATTGTATTTACAAAATGTTTGCCGTTTCAAGTAAATCAACATTTTAAAAAAAATTACATTTCTCCTGGTTCTGGATAAGACATTCCAAGATCAATAGCTAAGGAGAGGGAAAGAAATGTAAGCATGTGTTGAAGAAACGCCTGGGACAGAACAGTATTTAAACAAGTGCTTTACTTGCACTTACTTCAAGATTTAAATGTGTTTAAAATTACATGCATGTGGAAGTAAGAGCAGTGTATTGAGGCCTCAGGGAATAAAAGCGCTTCAGAATGATTCTTAACTGGTTGCAAATGCTCCTCTTACTGGTTTTCCAGAGATATCAGAATAAAAATTTTATAATGTAGGTGTCATTAAAAGAAAAGAAACAGCATGTTTTCCAAGGGAATGATTGTAAGATCTCTTGTGATTCTTCTGTAGATTACCACTTCAAAAAACCCTAACAAAATGGTTATTGGATTTAAAAGTTATTATCTGTAAGTAAATGTCACTTTTAAATACCTCAGCTGTTACAGTTGTGTTTGCATTACTTAAGGGATTTAAATGGTACCATTTACATATTTTATCCAGTTGTCTAATGTTCACTAAGTGACTTAAGGTAAGTTGTGTAAATGGAACAGCTTGCTGCTGTAGATAAGCTTACTTCAGCTCCTGTAAATGTGACTAAAAGTAAGGCACTTGTTATTCAGAAGACATACACTGCTATGCTTTGTTAAAGTAATATGTTTAACAGCATGTAAGTTTTAGTTTGAAATCAAATCAGAGCCTGTGGAAATATGGTAAAGACTGACAGCACCTTTGCCTTGGGAGAGGAAGGCCAAGAATTAAGTTTAGTCTTCTCAGGTGTGTGTTCAAATGATTTTTACTATATAACTTCTTAAGGGGGTCCAACATTGCCCATCCTTCTAAAATAACCTGAAGGGGCACAACCAGCTACCATCCTGAAGTCTACTTCCTTTAACATCCTTTTCTTTTTGCAAAGTACATTGTTGCTTTCCTTCAATTATCATTGGCTCATTGATCACCAAGTAACTGTTGAGTTTATTTTTTCTGTGGATATGTGAATTAAGATAAAGTTGTTGCATGTTGGAGCCAGGTTTTTCAGCTATGCCTGCCTTCCTTACACGTCTACAGTAAATGTGTAATCTGCTTACGAGCTGTTCAATAATTCCCTTATGATGGTGTTCCTTTGAGTTGTGATAGTCTGCCACGAGGACTTGTGATTGCTTTTATGTGCTAATAGTCCCTGAACAGGGAGTTTTGAGCTTCTTCATGGATTTTCTGTGATTAGAGATGGAAATAGTCTTAAAAACTGCGTAGAAGCTTAAAATGAGATATTTATGTAATGCTATTCTGCATATGGCACAGCAGATCAGCATGAACTAACAGCAGCCTCTCTGTTCATGTAAACCCTGAGTTTCTACTTACAATAGTGAAGGACTGTAGGATAGATTGAAGGTTGACAATAATATCGGTAAGAAGGAAAGAAGTTGAGAGGTGTGAAGATGTACAAGGCATCCAGTTGCAATAGCCATTGTCCCCTAAGCTCTCTCTCTCTCCCGGCCCCCCTACTTCCTTCTACATGGATTTTGATAGTGAACTGGAGTACAGAACAACATTCCTAATATATTATAAGATGCTCCTTTTCTTCCCCATCCCACTGCAGGGGGATGAGTGAGGAGCTGTGTGTGGCTTAGCTGCAGGTTGGGTTTAAACCACAACAAATTGCTAGTTACTAAGCATATGTTTAGTCAGAAATGATAATACAGAATAACATGTTTCTTCTATCTTCTGGCTTAATAGCAGTATTCACTGGTTTATTCTCCCTCACGTTTCAATGTAAATGTAACTTTCATGTAAATGTAACTTTCTGTAATCAAAGGAGTACTATTCTGTGTGAAAACACAGGGAAGGTATAGAGAAATCAGATTCTAAACTACCACAATGCTCAAAAATAAGCAAAATGCCTTTTTTTTTTTTTTTTTTTTTTCTAATGGCAGGGGTTCTTGCAGTGGTTCTTTTGGCACACAGTGTTAGTTGTATCACAGAGAACAAAGTGCCTGTCATGGAGCCAGGATGTGTCCCTGGCTGCACGTTCTTGGAGTTACCTATTGCTTGTATGCACACCTGCCAATGTAAGAGTGTAAGCATAGAATATTACATGGATGTGATATGCATGGGTGGTGAGGTAGCAAATATTTTGTTTCTGTAATGTAATAATGGATTTCTCCCGAAATTTGCTGTGTAAAAACCACGGAAACATACAGAATTGTTCTTCATGGTGCTTAAGATAAATGAGTCAGTGTCCATTGGTCCTTTATACCTATTCTAAAGTTTCCAGCATTAGGCCCTAAAAAAGGAACGCAAGATCAGGCAGTCTGAGTGTGGTTAGTGCCCTTGTGACAAAAAATGGCAGCCAGCCTTCATTCTATTTTCTTATGGTAGCATGCAGGGAAGGAGAGAGGCTTTGCTTCTGCTTTGCATTTCTCCTCTGGGTAAGGAGGCAGACTCTCCATAGTGCTGGAAGGGAAGGTTGAAGTGTTAGTAAAGATTAAGTGACTCCTTTCTGTCCTTTAGACAGGTCTTCAAAGGAAAGCACAAATGAGTTTTCAGTTGTGCAATTGCCACGGGCCTCACTATGAACTAAAACTTCACTGGCCTTCAATGAGGTTTTTGCTGCCCAGTTATCTAGCTGCTGTTGTAAAACACTAAAAATCAGAAAATAACCTATTTTTCTCTGCACAGTGGTCTGAAAGCCATTCAGGCCAACCTCAACTGAGCTGGGACTTAAAATGAACAAGCTGGTTCTGTTGGGCTGTTGTTGACAATGCCCATGCCAGGAGGTTGCCTGTGCTGGCAAGATGTCTGCTACCTGCACAAGAGCTCGGTCTCAGTTCAGGGAAAGGGACTGTATGGAAATCCAGAGCTAATTCTGCAGTAAAGACTCTCTTTTGTGTTGTGGGTTTAGCCCAGAACCTTGTGAGGTCAGCAGAAATGGTTCCTCAGGTCGTACAATAAGACCTCCATTGCAGAAATGTGTCTCTTCGATAGTGTCTAGGTTACTTTTAAATGCTGTGTTTCAGTAAATGTGTGACAGAGTGAGCTTTAGCGAGAGTGGCAGGGCCAGCCTTGTCCTGTTTTGGTCTCTTCTGGGTGAAGCTCAATGGAACAAGGCTTGCAGGACTGCAGGGTTGCAGTTTCTCAGCTGGCGAGGAGGCTGGTAATGGCAATGGGCCCTCCCTAAAAAGTAAAGCAATCAGCCTTTAAAAGCGGAGAGGGAAGGTGTGGGAAAAGTGTGTCCTAAGAGTCGATGAGCTGCTTTGGTCTTTCATTTCTGTAGTGCTTTGCATAGAAGGAATTTGTCAGAAGCAGCGGAGTCTGGGCTCTGCTCTCTTCACTCTCTGCGCCAGAGCCCTGCAGGGGATCTCGCTGGTTACAGACTGCCTAGAGGTACCTCTCTGCATTAGACTAATTGATTGCAGTTGCAAGTGTCTATTATTGTCACACTGTTTCTTTATATATGTGATGAGAAAAGATGAGATCCAAGAAAAACATAGGAAGGAGAGACAAAAATTGCAATATAAATAAGAACTATTGATCTTAATTTCTATTTATGTTCATATACTTAGTAAAAAGCACACACAAAACCCAGACTCATTTGCTCATTTATACCCAAACCAGCTTTTTTAATGACTTTTCTGTTTACATTTTAATTATTCTCATCACTTTATTTTACCCCATTACTCTATTTTCTTACTTCCTAAGATTAGCAATAAAGCACTCTGTTCTCTTTTAAATTTTTAAGCTAGTATTTGTCTCTGAATGTAAAAACTGATAACCAGAGATTAAAATTTCACTGCAAAAAAATTTCTTGAATTATCTTAGCAAGTAGGAATAGTCTCAAAATGAGTACAGTGAGTCATGCTGAAGGAATGACAGCTGAGGAGAGCTGTCGCCAACAGTTCTCATGAGCAGTATCTCCTCGCTGGTACCCATGAGCTGGATGGTGACTCCATTGCCTGATGAGCTTCTTCGAAGTGTTGACAGAAATATGCGACTTTTTGAGATAAAGACTGGCCAGTGGCCAGTGGCAGGAGTGGATATAGGTCTCTAGGCAAGAAGGAAGTGAAGTGACCCAGAAAACAATATCAACTTTCAGAGTTTCATTGCTTCTGGTATTTTTACTGAATGAGCATTGCTTTCTGGACAATTACAAGCTCAATTAAGGCTAAAATTGTGACTCCTGGATTCAGTTTAAATACAGCATGCAGGGTGCTTCATATGGGGTTTTCTTGGTATGTGTGCTGTGAAGGACATTTAGGCAGACAAGATCCTAAGAGAGAACCAGATAGGAAATATTTTTAGTTCATAGATTTTTTTAATGAAAGATTAGAAAAAATCGCAAACTTTTAAAAGTAAAACATGTTTGCATGTGTCTACATTACTGACAAATGGAAAACATTCTATAGGCTATAACTATGTATGACTTTATATAGTGTTTTAAATTCTTTTGAGTCTTGTAATTTAAATTTATATGAAGATTACATGTAATTTCTGTGTAAGTTGACTTAAAACTACTGCAGTTTAAAAAACCTGAGCATTTGTGTTTTGAAGTTTTGAGAATATAGTTTATGCTATACATTTGCCTAACACAGAGTTCCTGTGACCACATCACGGTCTTTTTGCTACATGGTTTATGCACATATTTCATGGTCTACACCTATGCAGAAACTAGGGAAAGCTCTGTAAATACGAGAATGTGAGGTAATTATTCAAATTCTTTTTTCATGCCACAAAATTAAAAAAAAGTGTTTTTCTGATGTTTCTGTGAAATCTCTAATAACGTTGCTTATTCATCATTTCACCTACAGGTACATTTATGTTCCAATGGGAGGATCTCAGTCCAGTCTACTGGGAATGCTCTTTTCCACAGCCCTTACTTTTGCCTTTGTAAGCTATTGGCACGGAGGACAGAGTTATCTGTGGTATTGGGGAGCGCTTAATTGGCTTGGAGTAGTTGTGGAAAATGGCGTCAAGAGGATACTTTCTATTTCACTTATTCAAAATTTAATTGTAAGTTGAATCTCTCTTCATTTCATGTTTGGTTTTTTTTGCTGGCTCCATGCTCATCTGAAGTTCCTGGTTACTGGTTTGGTTTAAGCTAGATTAAAAGCCATGGATAATAGATAAGAATTAGCATTCCCTTACCCACCCTGAAATATGCATTGTCTTAAAAAGTTCCTCTACAGTCCTAGACTAGCCAACTGCTTGTCTCTTTGTATATAGCTGAATAGAAGCCAATGTTAACATTTTTATTCTGATTTCACTCCGGATGGCTTAAAATATTCATCTTCACTAAAATTAGGAGTGTGTATTTCTAACCATGTATTTCCTGGACAAATGTATGCGTAGCAGCTGGGAGCAACTTACACTGGGAAATCTTATGCCGCTTAAGAGCCAAGTAAAGAAAATATTATTTTGCTTTGAAGACCTCTGATATTTTCAATTTACTTATACTTTTGACCTTCATGCTGTCGTTTCCAAAGGAGAAATTTGTCTTTCACACACTATTGCATGCAAAAAGCACTGTTTTAATTTTGATGGTTATTTTAGTCTGCAGATTTGCTCAGTATTAAATCCTGAATCTTCTAGTAACTTTAAGGATAAGTAATCCTATGTCTTGCTTCCTTAGTAGTGGTGAGTGCACAGAATTCGTACTACTATATACTGTTGTGGTGGTAGTGATTCTCTGAAACCTGGTGAAGTTCTGATTCTCAAATAATTATGCTTGTTCTCCATCCCACCCACCTCATTTTCACTATTGTGGTATCCCATGTGTGGCACTGATACAGCTGAGTAATAGGTTTATCAGATCCATCAACCTCCCTCAAGGATGAAACTGGGCTTCACCATCTGATTGGCTGCATGCGTTTGTCTCTGGACTGGAAGACAACCTTGTTTTCTAGGCATCCAGCTGCAGGAGGAAGTATAAGTGTACAGTTTTTGTATTTGGTGTCACTATTAGAAATTTTAAAAGAACTCTTAAGGAATTAAGTGCTTAAATACTGTAGAAATTATAAGGACATTATATGTGTCAGATTAACTTCTAACACATAGGTCTAATCATAGTTAACTGATGCTGGCAGTAGGGCTCTTTTTTTTTTTTTTTTGTATAAATTAACTCCCTAACAGTGAACCAAGTGCATTTTACCACTTTCCTCTTTGTTTTCATCCAATGTTTTTAGAGGTTTATCCAATGTCTTCTGTGTGTCCCTTGTTTTCCGTTTTTGTTTGGAAACATGGCTGTAGACCTTCCTTAGAAGGTACCATCATGTCTTTCCCTGGAATATTTCTGAAGCCTGTATTTTTAATATGAATAGTTTGGGCATCTGAATTGGTGCATTAGGCAGTTTGTGTGCATTTGATTATGATTGAGTCATGCTTTGCCTTGTGCCTTGGAGATTTCCCTACAACAGCATGAGCCACTGTCTTTTCAAACTACCCCTCATTGCTCTCTCTCTTCTAACAAACTCCCAGGGGAGCAGATGTATAGTTGGACTTCGAGCCTTTCTTGTCAAGGGGTGGACTGATGTGACGTTCTCTAAGAAGTGTCACTTACATGTACAATAAGATGCAAATTCCCTAATACCCTGTATAAATTTCCTTTTTTCTCTTGTAATCTGTCTTTTGGAAGCATTCCCATAATCCTGTCTCAGTGAGAGGTGTGCTACAAACCTAGTCTCTGTTATGAAGGATGGGGTTTTCACTTAAACTTCATCTGTTGACAAGCTGAAGTCCTTTGCATTCTTGTGCTTCACCCACTTGCTGTGTTGTCTCTTAAAGACTGTTTTTGAAAACAAAAGTTTATTTTTGTTGCCAGAATCACAACTGAGTTTATGTAAAAATACAAAGCAGAGGTTTATGCTTTCTTTTTATCCCAATCTATTTGCCACACCTCCTTATACACTGTTGTTAAAGTTGAGTTGCAGGATTTATTTGAGCTGGAAGTGTTTAATTAGTAAAATATATATAAAACCATTATAAAAAATCATGAGGAATAAGTTGAATTTTAATTGTGCTCTGTTTTTAAAATGCAATTGATCACAAGGAATAACATGAGTTATATCAAAACTGTTTCCCTTTTTTCCCCATTATATTGTCTCAAATCTCTTGCAAATGGAAGAGTTAGAAATCTAAATAAAGCACATTTGAGTCTCATGCTTCACTGAATCCTTGTGCTGACTAAGAATATATATAAAAAGAATTAGACCATATATATATATGCAGATTTTATGGTAGTTTAAATCTCAGCACTTGAAACCTAGTGCAATATGGGTAAATAACACTTTCATTGCAGTCTGACAAGTTTTAAATGTCATCTCAGGCTTATTGAACAGGAATGAACAAAGACACATGGGTTCTATTTGTGAGAAGTAAAATCAGCATCATAAACAAATATTTACTGAAAACAGTATATATCCTGACCCAAAAAATTGGCTCTGACACTTTTCTTCTTGCTGGTTGCAAACCTGTTCCTGGTATCCTGATTTCAGCTCTAAAATAGCTGATGCTTCTTCTTATATACTTTTCAGCTTACACTGCTCTGAACTTTTGTGTTTCAGTAAGTTGTCTAAGAAGTTCTTCACATATCTTTTTACTCCCTAAGAACTTACTTCTTACATATCAGTAAATTAGGGCTGAATTGTTATTGTCTTTTCATTAAAGCATTGTATCTAAAACAACGATAAATGATAATCATCTAGGGCATATCTGGGAACTTTATATTAAACTGGAGAAGTTCCATAGTGTTTTTATCAGTTCGTTCTTTTCGCTTTTTCAGGAGATATTTATACCCATACTCAGCAAAGTAGTGCTTTTTTCACTGATTTTATATTAATTTCTTACAAATGAACAGAGACTCTAGTAGTAATTCATTCAAAATCTATGACAGAATTTGTATTGTCTTTTAATAACGTGTCAGATTTCTGAAAGAAATGATGATGGCTGTCATTCTTCCAGTGATTTCAATTTTTTTCCTATTCATTTTTTCCTTAAGGAAAACAAGATATAGATCTATACAAGCAATTAGCTCTTAATATAAAAATAGATTTAGAATGATTTAAACCTTAGAATAGCAAACAGCATCTTTAAATCAATGAATTTTTAAATATTTGGCAATCGTATAAAAGAAGATGTAGCAATGGGAGTAAAATTGGCAGATTGTTAAAATGAATGTTTTAATCACAATTGAAACAGCAATATCTATTTTAGTTCTTTCATGAAGTGAAAATGTCATTCAGTCTAGTAAGAATTTTTTAAATTGAGACATAAAGATCTCTCTTCTAAAAATCATGGTATGCTTATTTTCTAGTCTTAAGAGCTTATTTTTGACTTGATTTCACGAGAAACTAAATACACCATAAACAATTTGAGAGACCAACTAATTTTAAGCATGACTTATTTTAAAGTGTTTTTTACTATCCTTGTAAATGTTACTTTTTAAGGTATAAAATACTTTGATTTCTACATTTTCGTTAATGACTATAACAAGGTGCACCAATTAAGTCCATTTCAGTACATTGTAATTGCCTTCCCAACCCTCCCTTGCAAAATGGGAAGTATTTTGTATGATGTCCATGGTTTTGATTAGTCTGTTAGATCAGATTTGGTTAGTGTATTAGACTTTTTTCCCCGAAAAGAACAAACTCCATACATTTGACTGTAGAGTTAAAATATCACCATTCTTTTGAGTACCAGAGATGTGGTCGATGACATTTGGCATCCTCAGCTTCAGAGAATAATGCCTTTCAAAAAGTTGAGCGTGGTAAGGGACTTGTATCTGTTTTTTTTCTCAGTTTAATTTTGTTTGCCCTGTTTCTTCTGCTAGGTGCATTAAAATTTGTACAGCTATTCATAATAAGTCATGCATTAGGCAATGATCCTGCAGCCAGCTGGTATGGCACACGGAAAGGTACTTACTGGTGAGCCTGACCTCTGTCCTGTGGTTTGACAGGGAATTCAGCTGAAGTTTAATTTCCCTTTCCTCCCTTGCATTCTCACCGCTTTCCTTCTCTGCATGTCTTCTGGCTGGAATCTTTGCTGAAGTGACCTAGCTCTTTACCCCAGTAGAAAGCTTTACTTCCTCTGGTTATTTTATTGATTTGTCTCATGGAGAGGAATCTGAAAAGCAGTCAAAGCCATACAATGTAAGAGACATAAGCCAAGGAAAGGAAGTGGAAGAGGAGGAGCCTGACTCCGCCTGACAAGCATACTACAAGGAGTGTACACGGTAGTAGGCTGAGCCTCTGTATTTAAAGTCAGTTGAACAAAGAAACCAATTGGATTCTGCTGTAGTAATTACTCGGCCCTGTGTTAGGGTCCAGATTCAGCCTAGCTGAGATAAAGATTCCTTTGACTTTCATAACCATATCCTATATTCATTAAACAAATATAGAATTATTTCCTTCAGTGGCAGATTTTTTTTTGCAAGTATAACTCACTTTAAACTGCTGTGAGATAGCTGTAAAGCTTTCTTTCTACAGCTGACTGAAGCAAGATCTGACCAAACATTAGGAACTCATTCAAGGCAAGTAAGTTTGTTGACCAACTTGAAAGATTAGATCTTTAATAAGATCTCTAATAAATAAAGACCCTTCTCATCTGTTCTTCGACACACATTAGGCTTTGATCTTTATTTTGATTCATCTGGTGGAAAGAGTATTTATATCACTAGTTTACTAATGCCAGACCTGTCTGGTCTTTTCTTTTTTACTAATAGTTTTGTGTAATTCATACCTACTTTTATTACAACATGGTGATTCAATTACAGTGGCAAGAATTGCCAATGATATTCTTTTCATAACATTTTAATGTGCTTGCTGTAGACTTCTTTGGGGTTTGTGACTTTGCTCTCTGATAATCTGTAAGAACGTACTGTGGGGTAAATGAATAAAGTCTCTTAATCAGACTTTTATTCTGTAGAGCAGGATAGTTTTCTGAGGTATAGGTATCACCCAAAACGTCAAAACCCCGACCAGTGGATGGGGTGTGCCTCACACCCCCTGCCCCGCCTTTGAGTTCAGACACATCAGTGCTCTAACTGGAAATCTCTACTATCCAAAACAGATGTACTCTGACTCAAAATCAATGGAAACTCCTTTCACTAGATGTGAACATTAGCCAGAGCAGATATGTGACAACTGGTCTTTGTGTATAGTACCTTGAAGCAGCAAGATGAGTTATCTTAGAATCGTTAAGGTTGGAAAAGACACGTAAAATCATCTAGTCCAACCACCTGCCCAACACTGCTGTGTCTACTGAACCATGTCCCAAAGCACCACGTATACACACTTTTTAACACCTTCAGGGATATTTATACCACAGCTTCCCTGGGCAGCCTATTCCAGTGCTTCACCACTCCTTCAGTAAAGAAATTTTTCCTAATATCATATAATCCTCCCTGGTGCAATTTGAGGCCATTTCCTCTCGTTCTATCACTTATTACTTAGAGGGAGAAGTGGTGTTTTGTATCCAGCTGCTGAATGACCATCAAAAATTAATATGGACTGACTGATGCATCTTGGGGTTTTTCTACTGAATTTTAGCTTTGACAACAATAATTCTGGGTCAGGTAGTTCTTACCACTGCTTTTGCTTGATTTTACTTTTTTAAGGGTTCATTTGTCTTCATGGGATGGTCCCTAAACAATTTGAGAGCTCTAATAAAAATGCACAGAGACTCACACTTGCTCTCTGGTTCTGGTTTCCTTTTCTGAGGGAGCTTCTTGCCTCAGACTCAGTAACAAAGACTGAAAATCTAATAGGTATTGTTTTGTGTGAAGTACAAGCATATGCAATACGATTCAGGCTTTTACACAGTGGCTGCAGTAAGATTTCAGAGATAACATTCTATCACTTCCTACCCTTTGAGTACAAGCATCCATTTTTTTTGGTCAAATCTGTGCAAGAAATATAATTTTTGATGGCAGCAGTAGAGAAATTGTTGTGATTTTCCATCTGTCTTTAACCAGATGATTGCTGCTCTGTTTCAGACCGTAGTGTCAGCTGGGGAAAAAAACCCTTGTGTAGCTGCTCAGTTGTCATAACAAAAAATGTTTTTCCCACCTACTAGCATTATTAACTTCCTCTTCTGTTTTGGAGATACCAGGCAATTTTCTGGTGCTCAGGCCATAATGCAATTTGAAAAGCAAGTAAATCCTGCTACGGGGTGAAACAAGGCAGGATGATGGTGGTTCTGCACGTCTTTGTTATTGTTACACGAATACAACCTCCCTCTGTCGTTCACTTCAAAAATTAATCCAAATAATAGATGTCAGCAGTTACAGAAATGTAAGTTAAAGTACCAAGGAGCAGTCACGCTCTTGCCTTTCTGCTGTGTCTTGAGCTTCAGAAACTTCCGACAGGGAAAGCGAGGTCTGTATTTGCTGAGAGTGTTTATCAGGTGTCTCTTTGGGGATTATTACTGTGTGCTATTTATTTGTTAACAGTTTCACAGTGGCAGTGCGGGAGGTCCATAAGGGCAGGACCAAAATGAGGCACTAAAAATTAGTGAAGTGAGAGCCTTTCCAATTTGATTACAGTTTAAGAAGTAAGAAAATTAAAATGTGGATGAGGGAACTGAAAGAATTGGAATGGGCAGAATTAGAACCAGAATAACAAAAATAAGGATGTTAAGGACCTTGGCACAAAGGAGAGTGTATGGCTCTTTTGACCTGTCCTCCTTGGTGAGAGCTGAGACATGTTTATTGGAGCCACATACACTGCCTTTGTTTGGTTAAATTCTCTGCTTATACATAAAACGCAAAAGAGGATTGTGCGTTTCAGTGCTGTTCATTTAGCACTTTTCACAAGCTGCCACTTGTTAAAAAAAATGTTTGGGCAGGTTCTTTGAGGGTGAAGAATAAGTGTAGGAGCAAGTACAGAAATTTACTTCTGTGTGTGTCAAACTTTCACACATGCATCTGCAAGTGTAGTGCATACATACAAGCCGGTAGGAGGCTTCCTTCAAACAGAAGGGGGAGGGGTTGGCTGTTTGCTGAGAGATGCTATAAATGGAGATCTTTTGGAAGATCTAAAAATGAACTGGTGCTAGTGCAAGACAGCATTTTGTTGAGTGAATGTTTAGCAAGAAATCAATAGAGAAGATGAGTATCTTCTCCAACACTATATATAGCATTTATTCCTAAATTCAGAAACAAGTTCTATTTTTGAAAATGGATCTTAACTGACAGCTGCTTGAATTTGATTGTGTGGTTTTCTTTTTATAGGAAAGATGTAGGGAATTACAGGTTGTTTGTATCATCCCGTCTGTTGGAAAAATGTTGTCAGTTTCCACCTTCACGTGTGAACCTTCCGGGAGCTAATTTTTACCTTTACTTTGGAAGGAAAGTATATATCTTGAAAAGAAACAGGAGATGACCTCAGGCCACAGTTCAGCTTGTGGAGAAGGGAGTTACAACTACCAGAAAAATAAAATGCCAGAAAAATAAAGCAAAGTAAAGGTGACTGGATCTGGGTTAGAGCTAGGTGAAGAGAGAGCAAACAGGGGTGCTTACCATGATCACTGAAAGGTACAGTATATGTCGATGGGAAATTAAATTTATTCTTTGATTTGATGTGGCAGTTGGTGGTGGATAAGATCTGTTAGCAGATCTTGCTCACTTCCCACTTGCAGGCCTGTTCCTTATCTTGTTACTGTTTCAGCTCTGGGGATTCCACAATTTCTTTTGGATCATTTCAGAAATGGGTATTTTGCAAGTGTATTCAACCAGAATTCTTTATTTTTGTTGCTTTTCTGCTCTGTGGTACAGTCTTTACTCTTATCCTATTCAACATCTGTCCCTCGGCTTCAGAGTGCAGGAGTAGGAGTTGTATTGACATGTCAGCCTGTCATCGGCTGCCTTTGCTTTGATTCTGCTGCTCTTCAAGCCTAACTTCTACCAACACTAATGAGCACATCTAGTTCCTTCCTTAGATTCTGCAGTCTTCCAAACACGCTTTTGTCACAAAACATTTCTAGAAGTCACTACTCTGCTTGGACCCAACTCGTCTTAATTTCTACTGCTCACTTTAAAAATTAAATAAATTGGTATTCTGTTTGGCACAGCTTTGTCACAATTTTCAGCCTTTCCTCCATGCCATCTGCTCCCCCAGCTGCTCAGTCACACCCTGTCCTCCATTTTCAGTGCGCCTAACTGCAGATAGATGAAATAGCCGGTAACTGTTAGTCAGGATGTGTCACTTCCCTTCCCACTGTCCCATCTGCTCCTCACTCTCTCTCAGATTTTCACCCATGCTCTTGCCTGTTATTTTTGGCAAATAGCTGCATTGCGGATGACCCAGATTCAAGGTGTACACTGAGGTGTTTGCTCTTGTAGTAATGGAATGATTACCAGGTTTCAGGGATAGACATTGAAGAGTTGGCCTACCATTTGTCTAAGAACATTTTCCAAAAGGAGGCACTTAGAGGCACTCTTATGTCTAGGTGGTCTCTGTTGCTTCTATAGAGAAGTAAATAAATTCGGGCCTTTCTTTTCAGTTTTCATGCAATGGGTGCTGAAACCCACAGTGTTCAGCTTCTTAAGTTACACTGGTAAAAGGAACCCCAGCAAGTGATTTTAGTTTTTTTTCAAGTGTTTTCCTGATATGCACTGCCTCTACACCTCCTGTACTACAGCAACTTTACCCATAAACTTCTTATTCATCTGTCCACTCTTCCCCAAAATCCTTGCAAACCATTGCAAAGACAAATTTCATTTCATATTTGTGTTGTAAAGATGAGTCAGTGTTCCATTAGCTTTTAAGCATTTCTTCTCTAGTAAAAACCTTCAAGGAACTGAAAGGATGGAGGTTTAATAACTGTAGGAAGCACACTTACTCCCCTCTTGTATGCTGGGAGAGACAGTGAAAGATAGTGCTGGACTAGGTGTTTTATTCACAGTAGTTAATTTGCTTGATTTCTTCAGCAAAACAAATGGTGCATTTTGTGTGTCTTATTTTAAAATTATTACGGTTAAGTTGGCTGATAGGTTTAAGTGGGAGAAGATGAAATCTGTAGAACAGATAGTAATTAAGTATTATATGTTTTAAAAAAAGACAACTCTCCTAAAAATTGTTCTAGATTATTTTGACCCTTTAAAAACTGAAGGCTGGTGAAAATAGAATAATATAATCTGTAGCGCTGGGGTTTGTAGTATCAAGCACATGTTTCATGTCATTCTGGCCCTAGGATCTGATTGTCTTATTCCACAGTTCATATATTCCTTCTCCAATTTTACCATACATGCTTATTTTGCCATGGTCTTGTATTATCAAGTCTCTAGAGGGATATTTCAAAAAGAAATAAATATTGTGAATCTGTTTTGCTCCATGAAGATGGATGCTTGTTTAAATTACATCAAGTTTATTTCCCTTTCATGGGACTTGTTGAAGTATTTTTGGTATGAGCAAGTTTGATAACGTCACTGGTTTTTATGTAGGATTTTTCTTTATTCTGTCCAAGAGCAGCTATATAAATGAGATGCGTTGCAAATGCAGCATATGTAGATATTTTCCATCTTCTGAGCACTTGACAAGCATTTACAGCTAATGTCTGTCAGGGGAGTCTTCTTGCTACATGTAACGCTGTCATCAGGCTGGGTTTGCAGTGTAGTGGAAAACATGCAACCCAGTTCCCGAGCCCACCCTAAAGCAGTGTGATGCATGGGACCCCACAGAACAAGCTACTGCAAATGGATTCGTCATCCCTCTGAATAATGAACGTTTCGGACGTGCCAAATCAGCGTGGTGCCACCACTGTTGCTAGAAAAAACTTTAAGAACGGTTGCTGTAGGAAGATGCAGGATTGGGTCCCTGATAAAATACCAGGGAATATATTTATGTAAAAGAAGACTTCAGTGCAATGTTTATATAAGACTACTCAGTTCTGAGTGCTGTATAGAATTTGGTCTGGGGTGTCTCCTTAGGAGGGTAGATGACTTATGCTGATCAGTATTCTCCAAAGTGTTATCTCTGTTGTGGGCTAGCTGGTAGGTGTAAATGCATTTAGGAAAAACAATCTGGACCTTCAATTTAATCTCTTCTTGCCATTCAGTAATATCATTGCACACAGTCCTGTAAATCAGTGAAATGCAAATTTATTGTTGATGAGCTCTAACTCACCTTAGAAGTGCTTTTAAACAATGCACTGCTGTCTGAAGCCAGTTCTACTGGTCATGTTTGTTTGTTTTCCACTCATATTGGTGTAATTATTACCTTGCAAAGCAAATGAAGTGGGTATTTTGTCTCACATCCTCTCTGCTTCCAAACATCCACCACGTCCTTTAATTTGACTTTTAATTCTAACCTAAATGATCTGTTCTGGTGTCAGTTGTCCTTCAAAAGCTATCTTTCTCAGGAACAACTATTATACAAGCTTAGTGTTTCTACCTTGGTTTTTTACTTAGAGGTTAAATATGACATGCCTGTGTGGAAATGGATTTAGGAATGGGAATGTTTGGACTGTGCAAATCCTTTTCCTGCCTGTCTTCTTACATGCCTCTCAAACACATACAGAGATTTACTTTTCAAGGTACCCTGTTACTAAATGATAGTGTAATTTATTTTTATAAGATGACTGAGAAGGCCTAGTTCAGAGAGATCTGATGTTGGCCAATTTTTTTAGACCAAACAATGTGCAGAGAGAAGTTTTTCATGGCATCTGACAAAAATATCTGAGACTGATCTTCGTTTGCAGCAGGAATTGGATTGGAATATTACACCAAGCTCCTTTCAATTCCAGGAAAGATGCCCTGAGCCAACTTTTGTAAGTCGCTTCCTGTGTCGTGCTGCATGCCTTTGGACTGAGTATCTTGACAATATGTCTAGGGTTTTTGTGTAGTTTAAGTGCCACGGTCCTTTTATTTTACAGTGTACGGGGAAGAGTGTTGGTGGTGATTACTAAAGTAAAGTATGATGAAGTATTGATGCAAGATTACACGTAAGGTGGAACGTTGAGGAAGGATGCAAATTTAAGGGTTTCAGCCAGGCAGCCACAGATTTATTGGCATTTCAACACTAGATGCTCTTCTACCACTCTATCTTCTAGCTGTATTTCCAGAAGGAAAAGTGGAGAGAGAAAGAGACAGCAGACAGACAAAGAGACATACAAACACAACAAATCCATAGCAGCTGGTTGTATTGTTGCAATGGAACGTGTTGTTAAAAACATTAAATAGTATAATGAAGAGTTGTGGGTGTGGAGGATTTTTTTTTTCATTTTGCTTTCATGAAAGCAACTTGCTGTATGTTCAGAAAAATCCACATGGTCATAGATGATTAAATCACAAATGTTTTTAAAGGCTTATCTAGGCCAGTCTCAGTCCTTTTTCATGGATAAATTAATACTTCCAGTATATTAATTTGAGCACAATAGCTGCTCAGGTACTTTCATAGTTAGGTTTTTCTAGATGACTTGAGATGTTTAAAGAACATTTTATACATTCAGTGCAGCTGGGTAAAAGCTGTATTGACATCAAAGACTCTCAGGCAAATGTGTACTGCTTTTTGGATCAATGCCTGGCAAACTTAATGGAAGTTAGCTACAACAAAACCCAGAAAGGGTTCAGTGTTTGTCTAAACTGTTTTTGTCTTGAATTACTCCCTTATACCTTATAAATGACCAAAGACTTTTATGGTCTGTACTACAGTTAACTTGTATTATTGTTTAACATATAGAGCTTTTGTGAAGGGTGATGTATTATATGTGACAGTTTTATTTATTTTTTTTAATAGCAGTATTCATTTTTTTAAAAAGTGGCAGAGGTTTTTTAGCTGTTGTTTGTCTTAGACATACTGCATTAGGTTGTAGAAGAGGCAGACCTCACAAATTTACCAGGTCTAATCAGTGCCTTGGTGGAAAATGCAGTCCAACACCAGCTGTCTGATGAGTTGTCCATCTCTAGCTCTTTCTACAGCTTTACCAGAGTTTTTTTTTTTTTCCCCTCTTTTCCTCTGTTTCCCTATAGAGTTCACAAATTAGTTTGATGGACAAAGGGGGAGTGAAAGGTAGATCTCATAATAGACTATGCTACATAGATAGACCACAACTCAATCACATTTAATTGTGATGGAGTAAGAAGAGGGTAAGTTTGGTGGCTCTTAGCACGAAAGGTTAAGCTAGCATAAATATAACTGCTCTTTATTTAAACCTGGTTGTTACCATGGATTTCATAGCAAGATTTTGAACATTTTATCTGAGTACATATGCTTATGCATTTTGAAAAAGCATACATTTTTCATATATGGGACCACACATTCATACAGTGCAGTTCAGGAGGAGACAAACTTAAGATACCCTCCACCTGTGTAAGAACTGAACGAAAATGTTTTTGAAGTCCTTGGGTAGCTTTGGAGGTGCAAACTACTATAAAGGGACAAAGTTGCTTTACTAAGTAACTGTCAGTGTCTGTGAGTATTTATATAATTACATTATATTCTCTACCCTTCTCCTGTGATGCCCTGGTTTTGATTTTTAGATAAAAGTCTCAATCCTTCTTTTCATACGTGAAAGTTTTCCTGGAAGATTGACTTTTGCTGTGTTGCGCATACAGCCTGATACGGTACTTTTCCTTGAAGGTTATCTATCCTCATTTTTGTGCTGACTCGGGCTGACTCATACACCAGATATAGTTCTGACTGGGACTAACATTCGCTTTACCAAAGATCTACTTTGCAGTAATATGTTAAAATGGCCTTTTTATAATGCTTGTAACTGTCATTTATTTGATGTTCTGTCACTTTATAATGTAGCAGTTTAAGTTTTGTTTTGATGCTTACAAAATTAGCAATTTAATTGTCTAGGAATGTATTTTTCTGTTTTGAGCATGTGTTTATGTAGTTTCAGTATCTGAATATGAATTCTGGTTTGCCTGCAGCTATTAAAGATTAGTTACTGCTCTTTTTGTTGTTGCTGAAGTCACAAACCTGTTTGTTTTCTGCAACAGCAATATTTATAATGAGAAGGCTGGGCAGCTTGGTTCCTTGGTTCCTATGCCCTGGCAAATGCTCATCACTTTACACAAAGCATTCAGTCTGTTGCAAATTCAGGCACATGTAAAGAGGCTTTCAGCCTGGGGCCCTGGTCAACAAGATATTTTTCTCTATGCAGTAATAAGACAGTATTTCCCTGTAATATGCTATAGTGGTCTTTATAGTTAGTTCTAACAACTGAATATTGGAGGAAGCTGCAAGTTTTTCTTTCACCATCTTCTTACAGTCTTCGAGCTACCGTCACACCTGAAGCGATGATGTGAAATACAGATAAAGAAAAATGTAATATGATGGAGAGAGACTTACTTTATTTGTATCATCAGAACAATTGTACCAAAAACTTTACAGCAGATGTTTACACATTTGAACATGAGCAGTAACATTTGCACTGAAAAAAAATTGGGATTGCATGTGTATTTAAATATTTTTTTATATGGAAGAATCTGTTCATTAAGAATCATTATGATAACCAATTCTGATCCAACTCTAAAATCTTTTAGTGAAGTCTTATTAATCAAGAAAAGCAGTAATTACTTTTGAAGTTGTTTGTTACTATTTGTTTTGTACAGAAATGCTTTACACTATATTGGGACTATTGGATAGTATTATCCACCCCAAAATCTTGTTGTTACTGTTTATGTCCATCAGCAAAAATTCATCAAGAAGTACACTTAGTAAGAAAATATTTAAGACATAGAATGTATAGAGCTGTGTCCAGGTCTGGGCTCCTCAGTACAAGGCAGACAAGAACATGCTTGAATGAGTCCAGCAAAGGGCCACAAAGATGGTGAAGAGACTGGAGTATCTGCCATAAGAGGAGAGGATGAGAGAGGTGGAACTATTTAGCCCCGAAAAGAGAAGACTCCATGTGTATAAATACCTAATTGGGAGGAGGGGGCAGAAAACAAAGCCAGACTATTCTTAGTGGTATTTGGTGACAAGACGAAAGGCAACAGGCACAAATGGAAATACAAAAAATTCCATTTAAATGTAAGAAAAACATTTTTACTGTGAAGAGTAGTCAAATACCAGCAGAGGTTGCCTAGCGAGGCTGAGCATACTCCATCATAGGAGATATTTAAAGCCAAACTTGACACAGTCCTGAGCAGCCTGCTCTAGTTGATCCTGCGTTAATGACCTTTCTAGATAACCTCCAGAGGTCTCTTTGAATCTCAACTGTGATTGAACACTGCTTTTTATTGCGAAGTCTTACCCAGACTTAAATGACATTGGTAGAAGCTGCTAGGTATTTTAGAAGCTTTGGAGTCTGTTCCATATGAATTTGAACTTCTATATAAAAGTTGTTGGTCATAACTACAGTGTCTTTTTCTAACATTGCTTGAAAACTTGTTGGGGTTGTTAACTTCATCTGCACCTTTTGTTTCACCCCTCAGGAGCGTTTCTTCTCACCAAGAACTTGTCGTCGACTTCATGCTGTCCTAGCATCTATTAGCACTTCGATGTTGATTTTATCAAATCTAGTATTTCTTGGAGGAAATCATGTTGGAAAAATCTACTGGAACAGGATCTTTATGGAAGGCAAGTTTATTTTTATGTGCTTTCTAGATAACAGAATTTTCCAAATATTGCATTGGGTGTCCTGATCCAGATTCTTCTCTCAGTGCATTAATGGGGAGTAACTTCTTTCTGTTCCTATTCAGACAAATCTCCTTTCTGTATCCCTGTCGGACAAAGTCTAAGTAATAAATATCTAAGTAATTATGCAAGGTGTGTGATTGCAAAGAAACATTTTCTTCCATCAAGTCTAGAAAGAGAGTTGTCAGGCTTCTCTGTCAGCAAAATCACTGAAGGTCAAATAATGTGTGACAAGTTAGCCAGGTTAGGTGGATGTTTTTTTCCTCTGCATTTCATGTTCATCAGTAAGAACAGCTGTACTAAAGCCAACCCCATAGATTCTGTGAAAGGTCAGTGAATGAGATCTGCATAATACAGCGTTATTGAGCAATTAAGTCTTCTGTTTTGCAGTGGATCTGTTGTCAAGATAGGGACCTTCTGACTACTGAGGACAAGGTTTGGGGACAGAGGAACTTGGTTGATAGTATCAGCCTGTGATGTTGCTGAATAAGCAGGATGCAGCATTGTGCTCTGAGCTGAATCAGCTTTCAGTTCTTTTGCCAAAGCTCAGTGAAAGCAGGACCCATTTTCTTAGCTTCTGCTGCTGCCAGAGCCCCACACTGTCAAATACGGGTCTTGTAGAGGAATATTTCTTTGTTGTGAGAAAAGTACTAATTTGCTTCTGAGCCTAGAAGCACGCTCCTACGAAGACCATCCCTGTCTACTACTCCTTCATGTAATGTTTTCTCCTCTTGTTCCTTGCAGTGGGTTAGAGGTCATCTCTGGGGTTCCAAGATCCCACTTAAACATCCCAAAATTTTGAAGGTGTTAAAGATTGAGTTATTTACATAAACTGAACAATTCCTCTTCTGAGCTCAAGCAAAATTAAATTCAGACAGCCTTAAGAAAGATATGTTTTTAGCATAAAACATAGTGGAAGTTTTTGGTAATACTGAGCAGGGAAAATTGGGTGAAATATTTGTTCATGTTTGGCTTTTGCTCTTAAAACATAAAAGATTTGGTTTCTGTTTTCCTAAAAAAATATTTCTTTTTCTCTTAAATAATTTCCTCCTGGTTAATTGGCTAATAGTTTCGGTAGAAAATAGATGCAAGAGTAAGTTTGAAAGTGAAGATAGACATCACTTCTTATCTAATGAAGGAAAAACACTAGTGAAATTGATTTCAGGTTTATAGCTTCATGCAAATTTTTTTTCTTAATGCAATTTGTGTGTTATAAATGGAGAAAATATGCCTTCCTCTTCAGAAGGATTAGCAGTTGGCAGAGTGCTGGGGTTTGCATCTGATGAGGGACAGTGTTTTATCAGGCTGAACAGTATTAAATTAAATAAGATCAATTATTGATTGTTTTTCTAGGTTTGGGTTGGCAGGGTTTTTTTAATAGTTCTTTGGCTTATTACTCTGTATATAGCTTGAGTACATATAGCTTGGTGTTAGGTACTAGGTGCCTAAGATAAGAATAGTAAATTTGCAACTTTGTTTCCGCGCTGTTTTATTCAGAGTAACTAATTTTAGAATATAAAACTTTCGCTTAGTTCAGCCCATACTCTACTAGTAGAAATCTGTTTTAAGCTTCATATGCCTGCATCTTTAGTTCACACAGGTAACTGTGTGTATATTCTATTACTGCATTGTGATTTTGACAACGTGTACAAACTGAAACATCCATAAAGATTTTATTGCATAAACACTTGTGCTCCATTGTGGTTTTCGTACTATGGAACAAATGCAGAGCATTGAAGGCCAGTCAAATCCAGAAGGACTATTCAGAACTATGGTCTTCAATTGAAAGTAAATTTAAGTGCTAGTTTGTAGGGGGTGTAAAGAAAATCTGCACATATGTTTGGACAGTATAATGCTAAAAGATAAAGGTAAATAAATTTGTGTATAGCTGCACTGTTCTGGTGAATCTAGACCAAACTAAATACAACAATATATACTCTTCAGTCATGCTTTTGTTAGCCCAAGGACAGATGACATGACCTAGCTGCTTGTCTTCAACTGAAATTTTTGCCATTGCATTCATAAAAAATTAAATGGGGATATACTTCACTTGTTTGACGAAGGAAGAGTGTTGGTAGTGGGCGAGTGGTCTGTGGGGCAGGAGGGTGTTAGTTTTGGGGGTTTATTTTTACACTTTATTTACGATATCCTGTAAGCATAATAAAGTTCATATGCATGAATATTTTTTCTCTTGTGCACTATGATGTTAAAGAGCTTTGATTCGAACAGATTTTGACCTCCCATCAGTGTCTTGTGAAGAGCAGTCAAGGAGTCTGGCCCCCCAACCACTTCTCTATGTGATATCCAAATCTGTGTCCTTGCACTTGGTAAAAAAGTAATGTTATAATGTCCAGTACATTACAAAGTTGTGCTAGGTGTGTGTCTAGTTACTTTGAGTCAATAATTGTTAGCTTTGGGTTGAGAAGAGAGAACGTACTTGGTGAATTTGGGGTTAAACATATTAAAATTAATGTTCTCACTCTATTTAGAGCCTTTTTGATCTATTTGAAATTCATCTTAGTTTAGGAAATGTAAGCAGACTTTTACACCACTCTAAAAACAAATCGAGACAGTAGGCATTTGTATTTGGAGGACATCTCCACATTCTCAGCGATCTGGGCAGCAGGACTTGAGATTTGTTGTCTGAGGTAGCAGAGGGCTCTGCAGCAATAGTGTGACGTGAAATCCTTCTGAGGTAAGAAGTAGACATCAAGTAAGGAAGAGAGAGCTGTGGAAAGAAAGCTGTCCACCTGCGTGTCAGCTGCAAAGAATAGTAGGTTCCTTTCCTTTGTTCAAATCTCACAGAATGATGTCAACAAAGATTTGAATGTATACAGGTAGGAAGAAAATAAGAGAAAAGATATGCATTTCACAGTTTGTAAATATAATTGGCATTTGTTGAACACTAACAAAATTAGTCAAGAATATATGCGCTAAAGTCAAGCAATAAAATGCATCTCAGAGGAGATCTCCAGGTTTATGTACAGCTTTAGGTGTTGAGCAGGGCATTTTCAAGTCTGGCAAGTACATGAACTCCAGAATATCAGTATTTTGAAACCTAAATGCCCAGTGTGCAGCTCTTTCTAGTCAGAATTTATTGCAGTTCTATTGTATAATATCTAAAAACAGTGCTTGCAGAGCAGCTTTCCATTAGCATATGTGAGATAGTGATGCAAATTTTAAATGGCTAGCTCTTTAAAGGAAGCTTTACTGAAACTGAAGATGTACAAAATGCATGTCTAGCTTTATTGTTTGTTTGCTGAAGAGGATCTACTGTGTTCTTTTGCAAAGACTAAGTATTATCAAAAATCTATAGTTATCTGAGAGTGGGGAGGACAGGACATGGATATGAGAGCAATTAAACCCAAGGACAGTATAGTCAGTTCAAGGAGGACCATGGAAGCAAGCTACATTTGTTATCAAAGCTTTGTGGATTGCTTTCTAGGAACAGGATTTAGATGAGGTAGTTTCTCATTTGTAGTAAGCTTTAGATACTGCAATACACCTTGTCATTCCATAGTTATCCCTTTTCTTTTCCAGGAATTCTTGCTTGACTGATATTTGAACTGTTTTGCAGTGCCTTGGCAGTGCTTTGCACAGCTCACATACCACTGACAAGGACAGTTTATATTTGAGCATGCCAGATAGTAGTATTTTTTAATGTTTGCTTTCCTCTTATGAAAAATAAATTAAATTTATCTGGCTTTAAAATTAATTTCTGTGCATCATTAGAACCACTGTTGTCAAAATATGAGAGCATGTATATGTGTTTCTTATATGTAGTCTTATTTATTCTTAAGTTTGTTCTCAAACTGTTTGGACCAGCCTTAGTGCTTGTTTCTAAAACTTAATTAGTGTCAGCCCCATAAGTTATTTACAAAGAAAACAGTTCCTACATCAAGTATTTGCTTTTGACTTTTTTTAGTAAGGCTTTTCTCATATGAGATGCTGTTATTCTAACAAGAAAGCAGGAACAATGTTTTCTACATAACAAACTGGTTTTAATCCTGTATTCAGAGTAATTAATTAATACTTCACTTCAAAAGTAGAGGCTCCGACAAGGAGGATTCTCTTTGGAAGAACTCTCTTCTGGGACTGGTGCTGTGCAGTGCTTTTGTTTAAGAGGCTGAATAATCTTAGTAAGTGTGGCAAAAGGCATTAAGCTGGGAGGGGACAGAAGTATATTGGGTGATAAAAATATAAAATGCTTCCTGCTTTTTCTCTGCTTTGCAAGGAACAGAGCCCAGATCAATGAGGAAAATGCACAGTGCATGCAGGTGTACTTTACTTTGTGTGGCTGTCTGGAAATTGGGCAGCCATCATTTAACTTAAGTATAAACTTCTACTTTAGCTATCCAATTTACCTTGCTAAATTGTGAGGACTGCCTCTCTTGAGGTCAGTTCATCCCACGTGCATCTGTCATAGCATGGGATGAGAAGCATTGTCACGCTTCACTGAGTTCAGAGGCATTTTGTACAGTCTACTTTAGATTAGATAGAACATCCAGCCTTTGCACTAAAGTGTTCTTTAGTAGACATCCAGCTAAGGGTGAATTTCACCCTTGGTTAGAAATTATTTACTACAGGAGGATAGACCAGCTGACTGGGTAGAAGTCCTGCAATGAGGGCTATCTGACCATTCTACCAGATTGCAAACTTTGTGCATCATGTCATAGCACTGACAACAAAAATAGACCTTACACCAAGATGCATTGACAGCATTGTAAAATACATAACATAACCTCTTCTCCCACATGGTGTTCTGAAGGTTAAAATATGCCAAATTTTTGGTTACTGCATTCTAAAAAAATAATAATTGCCTGACAATTAGGGAGAAAGAAATACAGCAATGTGATTGGAAGTCTAGGAGTTTTCCATTTGAACTAAATGGCATTATTCTGTTTTGAGTGTAAAGTATTGAGGGGAGAAGTGGATATATGGAAGTTTCTGCAAAGAAAATATTAATAAGCTCCATTGCTGTGTGAGTTGTCATTAACAAAAAAAAGATGAGAGATTCCTGTACTGGTTGTTGTTGTCTGGCTCATGTAAGATCATGTCTACCCGTTAGATATGTAGCTGATCGTGTGCCTTATTTACTGCAATAATGAGTGTAGAAAAAACATCTCAGGATGATCAGTGGTTCATATGACAGCATCTCTACCTTCATAGACTGAATATTGCTTCTTGCCTTAGTTAGATGATTTAGCTCATTTCAAGTGTTGAAGGAAGATAATGAAAATAAGTGGAACAAAGTGGTTAAAATTTATTATTAAAGAAAACAGGGGTTTCTCAGGGCTTTTTCTTAACCCTGAGGCATTGCTAGGTATCATACAATCATGTATTAGGAGCTGTATTGTGCCTATGCAGCATCTGAAATTGGTAGCAGGGATCCATAAACATCTAGATATGAAGGGCCTTAGAAGTACAGGAGGAATGAAATTTGTAGTGAAGGACCTGAAAGGAGGCCAAAAGATCAGTCAACTGGGATGTCCCTGTATCTGTTACTGTCCATTCTGTGCATCTCGTGAAAAGCCTCGATTCAAATTTGTTTGCAGCTGAAAGGGAGAAGGGCCGTTTCAATGACTGACTATGCAGAGTTGTCATTTGTGTTTTGAGACGGCCCTTGTTTTGGTTTGGAAGCTTCTGCTGTAGAGTGGTTGGCATATGGTCTTCCAGCGTTCTTGTTCCTCCAGATTTCGCGCTTGCTGAGAAATCCCACTTGCTGCTGTTATGCAGAAACTTACTTAAGTTCTTTTTTTTTTCCCCCAAAAATGCATTTATGAATGCTATGTTGATGGATTGCATGGTTTAGAGAAATATTACATAGTGGCAGGAATTGTGCTGAAGATGTCACATCTTTCCAAGTGATTCATTCCTCTTCATGCACAAAGGAAACTTGTTTTTAAAATTATTTATGTGACCTTGCTTGTTGGGCACAGTTCATTGTGAACTGATGAAATACCAAGAAAAATTAGTTTTGGTCTGCAGTAATAAGGAGGCGGTGATTTTTTTCACCTCTCAAAGGATGAGAGCTGCATAAAAGCAAATATTCACATGGTTTGGGGGAGTTTCTTTTGAGCTGAAACAATGTTCTGCTGTTTTCTGTTGAATCACATTGGTTTGAGCCTCTGTTCTATATGAAAACTATTGGAGCATTGCCATGTTTAAATTAAACTGTTGCTGTTGAATCTCAATAGTTTTCCATTTTTCTTTTACAATTTTAAGACCTGAGCTGCAGTCATATTGATGCAGAATGATCTTTCTAGCTAGGAAGTCACAAAACCATCTGCCTGGATCAATATGATTGCTGGGTCAGAATCAATCATGAAGAACCCACATCTCATATACCACATTAAAGCCTTTATTTTACATATGGTATGTACAAGTACAAAAAATGCAGGAGAGTCTTGTACTATGACTGCACGGGCAGTGGTCACTGTTGTGCATTACATTGTATGTGACTTACAGAACTAAATAAACTACACCACACACAGAAAACGACAGGTTGTTCCTACATCACGCTGCCTTCTTGGCAACCCACAGCTCATTTATAAGACAAGTTTGCTATTTCATGAGCTTTGCTGATAACAGCAAAATGCCCCCAGATTTTCAATGATTTGGGCAAGGTTCATGCAACCTTTTTCTTATCATTGTAATGGTGCCAGTAAAGTATAGGATGGTACTATGAGCAGTTGGTGTAGAGGGTTGACAAAGTCCATCTTACAATGTGCATAGTGTAGAAGTTAGAACAAATGATACTGCCAAACATGCATGTTCAGCTGCTGTAGCAGACCAGTAAGTGTTCTATAATAATCTTTCAGAGACTAAAGTAGCTTGAATGTGTGTACTCTTATGTCTTAAACATAGCCTGAATATTAAAAATAAAACTATTTTTTGTCTCAAAAAGCTTAAAATTACTGTGACTTCACAACTGCTTGTCAATTTATAGTTCAGCTTATAATTCCTATAGCAGAGCTCAGCAGAGAAGTAAGAGGGTGGGAATGGCTTTAAAATTCATGGGAGAATGTTTTTAAAAAAGTAATTTTGTAACACCTCCAAAATGCCTTTCTCCTTTGGGTCCTTATGCATGTAACGTGCAATGACAGGTACCTGAAATGACCATGTAGGAATACCCTTGGAACCACTTTTTCTTGAAACTTTTCTTTGGGAATTGCTAACAAGACGGGAGTAGCGCTCATCATTTTACTTGTGAGTTGTAGAACAACTGGCAGGGACTGGAGCTGCGGGCTGCTGGAGGGAGCAGCATAATTGCTTCCAGAAGCAACAGTGGAAGATGGGAGTGTGGCTGTGGTTATGCCAGATGGTTTTTGTCATGCACGACCAGCAAGAATAATTTCTGAGGACGATTAGCTTTCTTTTCCACTCTAGGTTTTGATCATCCTCAGTGTTGAAGGGAGAGAGATAATTTTGGCGATATATTGCAGAGGATGAAGTATAGTGAACCGCACTGAGCCTGACTGTTTCTTTTCCCTGCCATTGCATTTGCTGCCTCTTGCCATGCAAAATAGTCCAACCAGGAACTTTTGGAAAGGAAGAGAATGCTCATAGTTTTACCTTCTCATTCCCTTGTTGTTTTGCCATACAACAGCGAAGGTCTCACAATGACTCACAGTAACATAGCCTGGTATAAAATACTTGAATAGCATTTTTTTTCTTTACTTTATCACTTTGTTTATTGGAAATTTATATATAAATGAACTCATGGATGCAATAGCATGTATGTAACTGATTAGGAAGAGCCATAATTTCAGCTAAGACTTGCTACTGTTGAGAAAAGTTCTCTGAAGAATGATGTAATCTTTCTTTTCCCTTATTCAGAAATTTCCATGAGTCTTGTAGCTGTTGCTTCTTTTTCGTAATTGAATCCCATTTCTTCCTTCTGTCAGTTCCTTTAATCTGCCTTTGGATTTGAACTAATCCTGACTGTTCCACTTTTTTCAAATGCTCATTGAGAGAACAGTTCCCAAATAGAGAAAGTAACCATCAAACAGCAGGAACAGGAACAGCAGCTGTATTTAGCTTTGCAATCATTGAGACTTTCATGACAACTTTCTAAGTTGTTTATTTCCTGAAAATTGATGTTAAAACAGCAATGTGAGGTTCCACAATTACTGCCGCTTGGAGCTTGCTAGATCAAATTTTCTCAGCTTATAGGGAAAAAAGACACTTTTTTTTCTTGCAAATGCCAACCCTGCGTATCATCTTGAGATTGGAAAATCAAACTGCATTCTTTCTCACTTTTGCATCTCTGGCAGCAAAAGCCAGGGATGTTCTTAATGGTGTTGTGAAGGTGCACAGGCCGCAGAGGTGGCCTGTCCTCTTCTAAAAGGATGTCAGCTCGATTGACAGTTGGCCCTCTGAAGTGGTTGATGGGGGCAGAGTGAAATATGGCCCTCCTGCAATCCATGAGGAGGAAGTTAGAGACCTGCTGAGCCATTTCGACCCTCATAAGTCTATGGGGCCAGATGGGATCCATCCTAGGGTGCTGAGAGAGCTGGCGGATGAGCTTGCTAAGCCGCTCTCCGTCATCTTTCAGCAGTCCTGGCTCACTGGAGAGGTCCCGGAAGACTGGAAGTTGGCCAATGTGACGCCCATTCACAAGAAGGGCCATAAGGATGATCCAGGTAATTACAGACCTGTCAGCCTGACCTCGGTCCCAGGTAAAATCATGGAGCAGATAATCCTGGGTGAAATCATGCGGCACCTGCAGAACGGTCAAGAAATCAGGCCCAGCCAGCATGGATTTAGGAGGGGTAGGTCCTGCCTGACCAACCTGATATCCTTTTACGACCATGTGACTCGCCTGGTGGATGAGAGGAAGGCTGTGGATGTGGTATACCTGGACTTCAGCAAGGCCTTTGACACTGTCTCCCACAGTAGACTCCTAGAGAAGCTGGCAGCCCGTGGCTTAGATGGGAGCACTCTGTGCTGGGTTAGGAATTGGCTGGATGGCCGAGCCCAAAGAGTGGTGGTGAATGGTGTCTCATCCAGTTGGCGGCCGGTCACCAGTGGTGTCCCCCAGGGATTGGTGTTGGGTCCCGTCCTGTTTAATATCTTTATTGATGATCTGGATGAGGGGATTGAGTCCATCATCAGCAAGTTTGCAGATGATACCAAGCTGGGAGGAAGGGCTGATCTGCTAGAGGGTAGGATGGCCCTACAGAGGGACCTGGACAGATTGGAGAGCAGGGCTGATTCTAATGGGATGATGTTTAATAAGTCCAAATGTCAGGTACTTCATTTTGGACACAACAATCCCATGCAGAGCTACAGACTGGGGACAGAGTGGCTGGAGAGTAGTCAGGCAGAAAAGGACCTGGGAGTGCTGGTGGACAGGAAGCTCAACATGAGCCAGCAGTGTGCCCAGGTGGCCAAGAAGGCCAATGGCATCCTGGCCTGCATCAGGAATAGTGTAGTAAGCAGGACCAGAGAAGTTATCGTCCCCCTGTACTCGGCACTGGTCAGGCCTCACCTTGAATACTGTGTACAGTTCTGGGCTCCCCAGTTTGGAAAGGATGTTTGGATACTGGAATGTGTTCAGAGGAGGGCAACGAAGATGGTGAAGGGGCTGGAGCACAAGCCCTATGAGGAGCGACTGAGGGAGTTGGGGCTGTTTAGTCTAGAGAAGAGGAGGCTCAGGGGAGACCTCATTGCTCTCTACAACTACCTAAAAGGAGGTTGTAGTCGGGCAGGGATTGGTCTCTTCCCTCAGGTGACCAGTGGCAGAACTAGAGGGCATGGACTTAAGCTTCGTCAGGGAAAGTTTAGGCTTGATATGAGGAAAAAGTTCTTCACTGAAAGGGTGATTGGCCATTGGAATGTGCTGCCCAGGGAGGTGGTGGAGTCACCGACCCTGGAGGTGTTTAAGGGGAGACTGGATGAGGCACTGAGTGCCATGGTTTAGATGATGGTTGGTGTTAGTGTTGGTGTTAGTGTTAGGTTATTCTCAGAGGTCCTTTCCAACCTTGTGATACTGTGATACTGTGATACTGTGAAAAGTTGCATTGTCTGTGCAAGAGGAATGAAAAAGCATCTAAGAGCTTACTTTTCTCACCTAGGAAACTTTACTGTAGTATTTGCTAGACTATAGCACAATTCTGCTGCATAAGCAGGCAATGTTTTTGTACTCATGCTGCTTGGTTGATATTTATGTTCTAGGTTTAAAAGCAAAGACAGTTGTCTCAAGACTGTTTAGCATCTCTTTTCTTATCTTGAAATGAATTTATTTCAACCATCCTTAAATAGTCACTGCTGTAAGCAATAGGAAATCTAAAAGTACAAGAATCCTAAAAAAAAAAAATGACTGATTTTGTTAGGCCTTGTCTCATCGTCTTGACTGTTGTTTTTTGGGGCGTAGAGTTTTGGTTTGGCTTTTCTGTTTTTGAGAGGGATTGAGTGAAACATTGTACCCATATTTGATAAAATGTATAGATTTACACCCTCATAAATGCTAGCAGTTCTGTGAAATGTCTTCTAGCTCCCATCATTATGTATCTTATAACTTGCATGCTGTGACATGTTTTTGCAGTGCACTTGGTCCCAGTTTACAAAGATCTGAAACTATGTGGAGCTGGGGTTTTTAAATTCATGCCCAATTTGGATTACATCAAACTTCATGTGGGCTTGATCAAACCCTGTGAGAAATGGCACCACATGATGAGGCAAACTTTGCTCTGATGTCCCTTAGAAAGCGCCATGAGGGCAGAAGTGGGTTTCCTTCCCAAACAGCTGGTCTTTTATTTTTTTTCACTGTTATACTACTCCCTTGATAATCTCGCTGTTCAGTGTAAAAGATGGATGAGCAGGAAAGTATGTGGCTCTACTACTTTTTTGATGTCTTTAGGCACTGTCTACCGCACAGGCTGCACCCCTGGGATACCCTGCTCTCCACTGCTATCATGTGTGACTTCTGGTGCCCATTTGAATACATGGGGGTTTTTTGTGCGTGGTCCAGATCTGCCTAGATAATTCTATCTGTGAGGCCAGATAGAATTAGGGTACTAAATGGCATAGTTCCCAGACTTAACTTCAATAATCCTAGAAATGCTAAATTTTTCTGTTAATGCATGTACCTATGTGTGTAAGTAACAGTATGTAGCTGACTAAATAAATGCAAGGAGTAGTCATGTATTAAATCCAACTGTTAGGCCAGAGATCATCGTAATTGTTCCCAGTTATTGTTACAAATTATGTCTGATGCAAGCTGTATGTTCTGCAGTGAAATAATTATAAATTTCAAAGCAGGGAGATTCCTCAACAACTTTTCTTCCAAGAAAGTAATGAACTTCCAAATATTAGGTTAGTTTTTATGTAATAAACTGTCTTCCATTTTATCTTTCCCTTTTCTCATTTATTATTTCTAAAATTCCTAATATAAGGAGAGCATGTACTACTACCCTGTGACTTGTTAGGTTGCAAGTCTCTTCCTAGGCATTGAATTTTCACTGTTAGTAGGTTAGCTTAAAAGTCTCTTACAAATTTTAAGACATGCTAAGCTCTCCATACTTTAACAAGATCTGTTTTATTTCTGACAGTTGTTGAGATATCTGAGTAGTTTTTCCCACAAATCTCCGACAAGCTACCAGATCTCTGTATTCTTGCCCATTCTGCTAATTTCCAAGAGTCATTTGTCTCTACGAAGTAGCATGCCAGTATATATGTGTCTTAAGCAGAAAATGTGCTCTGTTTTTAATAACTGTTTTAGTTGTTCTGGGTTTTTTTTAATGCTACTTTCTTGTTTTTGCAGCTTGCATGTGAAAACCAATAAATAACATGATATTTTGGTAATACTAACATCCGTGCTCCTAACCCATAACAACATTGTCCTATTGATTTTTATTACTTGTGGTTTTTATTAGACACACAACTAAGTGTGATCTCAAATACAATAATCCTTGTGCAAATTCTAACCTAGGCTTAGAAGCAATCCTGGAGGAGAGTGACTTGTATATTATAATGCAAATAATTTATAAAAATTCCCCCAATGGTGACACTTTTATCCTGAATAAAGATTTATCTTGCATCTGGATTGGACAAAACCTCAAATAACGGTAGTTGTGTGGAGAATTGTTTGGAAAGGGTTGCTTGTCTCATTAGAAGTAGTAGTAAAGTGTTGCTGGAAGTATTATAGTTGCATTGTTATGATGGAAAAGTATCTTTAGTAGTTCTTAACACTGAAAGAAAAGTGTAAGAATATTGTTCCATTCCTTGCAGGTTCATATACGTCTTACAGTGAGGCAAACAGTTGGCAAATAACTGAAATGTTTTAAACTTGAATATTGTGGCTATAACACTTTACCAACCCATTTGTAGTGAAGGCATTTTCTATTTAACAAATAGTTGCTGTATAAACAGTTGAAAACAGCATATCAGAGAATCTTAATGTTGTCCTAGTTGTTATTACATGTGATTTAAAATGCTTAAGACAGTGATCTTTGTTCTGTCATGTTTGTTGCACTCAGCTGAGAATGTTTCATTTATTCCTTCATTGCTGTATATAAAAGCTGCCTCAGGTATGTTTTAGTGTAGCAAATCAGAAATTAAAACATATATATGGAACAAGGTAATCTTTGAGATTAGAGGCAGCATTCATTACAGATGAAGTCCCACATGTGGATATCTTATTTTTTGCTCTGGTATCAAGATAGGAGATAGTTTGCTCCTTCCTGCCCCAGTGGTATGTTTAAATGTTCAAGAACAGTCTACCTGTAGACTGATTAGAAATGTAGAAAATGAAATGACTGAAAAACTCTAGAGAATTGCTAATGGCATGTACAGTATTTCACCTTAGATTAAGTTCATATTTTTTTCCATATCAGAAGCAACTGAGAGTTTGTACCATCTCATATTTTTTTCTATGCCTCTGGTATGCAAACTGGGAATAAGCATTCGGATAAAGTTGCTGTTGTTTAGAAGGAACTCAGTAATATCAAAGTGGGTCTGCAGACTGCTCTAGCAGTGGAGTAAGCTTGAAGACTGATCTTTTGCTCTTGTCAGTAGTTTGGCCATTTGAGACCAATTGCTTAAAAGCTATGAAAAAAGTTAGGGATTCAGTTTTTGTTAACACTCCAGATGTGCTAGAAGAAGTAATTGCATAACAGTTTGGATATTAATTCCAGTAGCAAAATCAGTCTCACTCTAGCTAATCTTATTCCTACCCTAACTAAAGATGTCCTAGCAGAATGAGATTCTGTTTTCCATGATTTTGTTATCAGGCTGGTTAATGCTCCGTCAGAAATAACAAGAGATCTGCATGACTAAGAGAGCAGAGTGCCCTTGTGAGTTGGCCCATGGAGCCAAAAGAAGTTTCATAAAGACCCTTCAGGGAAAACAATCACTAGCCCTGACGGAAAACCATCAGTATCCCCCCAAGAGCCTTTTAATATTATTTGACTCATAATTCTATGAGAGCAGATTACTATATATAGCACCTTCTTGTGGTCCACATGCCAAAAGCCCTCATAGTCCTTGGTGAGGTGTGTAAACAGTATTGTGCCCCGTTTAATACGCCTCTCATAATATAAGTTGGCCAATACTGCATACTAAGTCAGGGGCACAAGTAGATGGAGAAATCGGGACTCATGTGTCCTATTCACTAAATCCTCCTTCCATGAAAGTCTAATGGTTACAACTTGAGATCTGCAATTAATGTCTTGTTGCAGGACAGCCAGGTGATACACTGATAATGGCTAGCCTTGTCAGTGAGGAGAAGAGGTTTATGCCAGACATTGAGAATCTGTCTTTGTTTTCTTTGGATGAACATGCAACAGAAAGAGAGAAAGCAGTATTCATTAGTTAAATGGGGCTAGTTTAGTTATTACCAGCAAGCTGTGGCTAAAGATCCTCAAAAGTCTTTTTAAAAGTGAAAATATTCTTTCAGCATTGTGGGAGTCTGCCATGTGGACTATGTTGTAGTACATTGCTCAGTCCTGGTGCACTTGAAGGTCTATCTTCTGTGGTATCGTATATCCTGCTAGCAGCCAATGCCAGATGCTCAAACAAGAAGTACATAAGAAACAGGCCAGACCTGGAGAGTGCAGAGCAGCAAAAGCCAGCACACAGAGCCAGCACACGCCTCAGTCTGAGCAGTGCAAGCTAGGATGAGCAAGGTTGTATAAACTTGGTTCTTTTGCTTATCTTTTAGTAGGACTGAGGAAGCTCTTGGCAGAGTTGGAAGCTACTTTGGCCTCATTGAAAATCTGGTCAGTGAATGGGTTGCTGACTTTTACTATGGTGAGTACCCTCATCCATAGGGCCAGACATAATTGCTGGGCAGTACTGCATAATTGCATAGGGTGGTACATAATGTTACACCTCCCTGAAACAGCAGGTTTTTATTTCTCTAACAGAACTGCAGAAGCAGTCATTATTTCTTTATCTTCCAAATATGTGTTTGGTCTCTGCTCTCTTCTGCTATTGACATAGGAGTCAGATATTTACTAAAGCCTGAGATTAACCAAAGACAGAAACTAATTAGTATTCTTTTGACTGCTGCTCTGAAGGAATGGAACTGTCTTCTCAACTCTTTCTTAAGCTCCAGTAGAGATTAAAAGAAGACAATGACTACAAGGGAGGACAGAAAAAAGAACTGGAAACAAGGCAGATCCAACCAAGAAAAAGATATGGCCTAAGCATTTCTTTACACTGTAAATGTATGCAATATAAACCCTGAAGAGAGGTCTGCACTGAAGCCTACTCTGCCTTTGCAGATTTCCTTCATGGCTTTTGCATAAAGAAAAGCTGTTTTTCAGTTCCTTTTACTGAACTGATTTGTGGAGGAAACTGTCCCACTGCAAAACAGCACAAAAGAACATGGATGATATATCATGCAGTGCAGTATACCAGGGGATCAACAACTTGCTCCATGAGCACAGTCCGTTGAAGGAATAAGTTATACCTACTTAAAAATGTAATATGGACCGAAGTTTTCAATCTATAAAAGCAGAGTGCAAGTTCACATCTCTCAGGTGGCTGTTTTAGCTTAATGCTGTGTAAGGAGTTACGTACCAATCAGCTTCTCTAGCACCAGAACCATGCAGAACATCTGCTGAAGTTCTAAACCTGTGAAATTATTGGCATCTGAGATACTAATATGTCCAAGGAAGTGCTGTGCTGACTTTGTCTTGTTCGTCCCCTTTCCTCCAAGTTTTAAAAGGATTCTTTTTTGTTCTTCTTTTCTTCTTCAGCACTTTCTATCATTGCAGCTGTTCTGACTGGTTTTGCTGCCAGCTGTTTTGATAGTTAACTGTCACCTGGAAAAGATATCTCCTGAGGCTGCAGAATTGTGGGACTAATGTTGAGGAGGTGCATTAAGGCAGTTCATAGTTTAATCCTTTTCCATATACAAACAGAATGTAACCATGAATTCGAGTAACTAATGCAACAGGCATCCATGAACACTTTGTTTGAAAGACCACTTTGTGTGGTAAAAGCTTTAATTTGGGTTTATACTAGGTTTGATGTTGGACTATAACCTTTGTTTGTGTTGTAGATATGCTAGGCCAAAGCACAGGGTACATTAATGCAGCCTATGAACAACATACACTCTTAATGTCACGTTGAGAAATGTACCCAGCCTGTCAAAGTTGCTTCAACAATCAAAACTCTCAAGGCCATCACTGCTGGATACAGATAGGGTTTTTTCTTGTCAAAGTGGATTCTCTGCAAAGAAGTCAGGCAGACAGGAAAGAAACGACTCTTGGGGCTTCTCCGTAATGAAGACAATGTTTTCATTGCTAGTAGAGTTTAGAGTGACTGTAAAGCTTTTCCAAAATTGATAACCTACAGCAGCTGTCAGCAGGCTAGAGACTGCAGAATGCAATAGGCTCTTCCATACTGTAATAAAGGCCAGTTAATGTCTAGCAAAGTTGTAAAGCCGACCTACTCTGGCTATGCCACCTCTGACCATTTGTTCTTTTCCTTTATTTCTAAACCAAAAAGTCATGTATAGGGTGACTTTTTTTCTCTGCTATGTCCACTATTTAAAGTGAAATATCATAAAGTATAACACCTTTTGGCTATATTTCTCTTTCATTTACCTTAAAAAGAGTACAAAATGCTTAGAAAATATCAAAAAGTATGTCCTTTCCTACCAAATATTGTCATTTGGGATAAAATCAAAAGTGTATTCAGCCATTTTACAAATATATAATTTCTACAAATCCCTGGCAATATCCCTTTCTGTATGTTCTTTCCCCAATTCTCTCAACAAACCAAGCAACTAACCAACCAACCAAGTGGTTATTGATAGCAGAGCTGGCTCCAGGAGAACATACACCAGTTTGACTTCATAACATTAAATTTTGCTGAAATACTGTAAGACATTAGTCAGGCTTTTGTTGAGCAGGCAGTATACTCACAAAGCGTGAAAGCAGGCACACTGCCCTTATTTTGTTCTTTTGTTCATATTTTAATCCTCTTAAATCCTTTTTCATAGTCTTTTCTAGGGAAGAATTAAATGTTTGACTATTTTTGTGGCTATTTCTGTTTCTGTTAATTCTTTGTCAGATTGTTCCTTTTCATAGTTTTGGATTTTACTGATGGTCTTTGAAAGACATCTGTATTCACTGTGCGCTACAGGATGTGTGATGGGTGGCCCATCACTCTTGGCTGACTGGCAGACTGACAGTAATATTGCTTTGCAACAACTGTCACAGATCAGTGACCATTTAGGATAACATGGGATTTGTGGGTTACTCCTCCCCCAAGCCTCATGTCACCCTGAATGTGTCTTGATATAGGAGGATAAGAATAATTTGAGAACATTGAAGAGCAGACAATAGCCTGAGGAGACTGAGTAGCATACAAATGATTAATAAAGTGATGTGTTTGGCACTGCTAGTGTTATTTTTTGGATAATGTATTCAGGAGGAAGTAAATCAGTAATGGGATTTCAGAAGCACAGTGATTTCAGTATAATGTTACATTCACAAAGGTGTTACCAAGACGTTACAGGAGTAGGGAGGATTTTTTTTTGTGAACGGCAAACAGCATAGTTAAATTTTTAACTGTTGAATACGGAATTGGTGCTGTATCTGTTGAAGATGGCATTAGTGCTTTGCATTACTTTCATAATTCACCTTATTCCTGCAGGGAGCTGAGTAGGGTTTCCACGCCGTGTAAAAGTCCTTTGCTGGCCCTTTGTAAAAGCTCATAACTTCATGGCCCCTGAAATTATCTCAATCCTCACTGAATTTCCAGATTGTTTTATTGAAGCAAATAGCACCAATGTGAAACCTTCAAGACCCCCCGACTAGCTATTTTTTACAGGAAGGAACTGATCTTCGCTCTTTGCACACTGTCCCTGGGCAGTTCTTTGTGTTTTCAAAATATTTTGTTTTTCTACTAGGCTGCTTTGTGTTCTTCAGTACCTTCTTGTGAATCACCTTACTAAAAGGCTTCTGGAAGCCTATACGTGTGAAGTATGGTAATTGGGTTTCCTTCATTCATTGTCTTGGTGTTGTAATAATCATGAAAATTTTCCTATTTGAAACTATACTGCTCTTCTCATTCAAAATATCTGGAAAACAGTGAACCAGTAGAATCATTTAACTTGTTCACCAGGTACACATGTAGGATTTACCAGTCTGTGACTCCACAGATTGAATATTTGTTATTTTCCTCCTTGTTATACATGAACGTGTCAGGCAAGGAGAGGGAGAACTGAACTGAGTGCACACACTCCATCATGCACTAGAAAATGTAATTGAAGACGTGCATTGAGGAGATAGTTGTAACTGTGTGTGCTCTCTCTGTATCACAGGTGGAGTTGGCTAAATAGGCCCAGGTAGGACCTTCAAGCAGATATTTTTATTGCCTGTTGCCTCAAGACAGCATGCATATCCTGTACCTATGTAACTTGGGAATGGTACTTGTACAAGGTACTCCTGCAGCTCTCCAACTCTGTACTTCCAGATTGTTCTTCAGGTTGCCAGAGTCTGACCTTCCTTGCATCCCTGTCAGGCAACCGAGTTTCGCTGACACAAAGAACTCTTCACCTTTCCTGGCAGCTATAAACTGATGGGACAGATTATTTCCTTCTAATTCTAAGTGGCCTTTTACAGATGTGACTGCATCCCTCCATTGTTTTTTCCCATGTGTCTTTCCATCAGTCTTTCTTCTGTGTTGCTTATCGGTCTCTTATCACTCTTGCTGCATGCTTTCCAGTGTGCCCACATGCTTGGGTTAGGTAACGTAGTGATGATGCAGAAATACAGTATTTATATTTCATTTAAATCTCAGTCTGGCTTCAGTTACAATGGGGTAATTTCAAGTTCGACTTTTCCATTTCAAATTCATTGAAGTATCTACACGAGCAGAACTATTTTGAATAAAACTGTCTTCCCGTTGACTAAAGGAGAAGGGTAAAATGCTTACCTGGCATCCTCCTTCCATAGGGTGATTTTAGGTAATGAATATAAAACAGGTTTATTTTATGAGCATAGCCAGGTACTTGGTTTTGAAGAAGCATTAATCACAGTCCCAGGGCTGTTGTAAAAAGAGGCTGGCTTAGTATTTCAGTTTACCCTGAAAGATAGAAACAGGTTTGCTTGTGCTGTTGTTGGTATCAGTTTTATTGAACAAGTGTAGAAGCGCTCACGTGGTCATTACTGCATTTGCTTAATTAAAAAATGAGCTGAAAACATACCTTTTCATTAGACAAATATTAAGCTACAGTTGTTTAGGTAGAAGCAGAGCATTCAATAAGCATTGGATATTAGCACCGATGTAACTGGTCGCAAGTAGATATACATGTTGATAAATACACAAAACCTCACACTAAAATATCTCTGCCATTTTTCATTTTGCTTGCCATAAACTCTTGAAAAGCTCATGAGGTGACTATCACACTCTATATACAGCAGCTTTTAAGTGTTGATCGAGTGTTTGAGATTACCTGCAAGTAATCAAGTCAGTTAGAAGTCTGGCTTGAATATTGTCTGACAAATATCTTAATGCTCATGTTTTCAAACAGAGAAAAGATGTATTAAAATGGTATGTGTTTCATGATGTGTCCTAAGGAGACATTCTTACACGTAACTTTGCTTAAATTTGATGTGCCAGCATTGCTTTTTGTATTTTTTAGGTTTTGTGTTTGGTTTCTTTCTGGTAGCTCCCACCTCCTGCCTTATCCTTACTCTCCAGGTTTCGTAAGGAGTAGTGGCCAACGGTGAATTCACTGTGCTTCCTGCTTGTTTCCACATAACTTACCAGAAATGTTGTGGACGTACTCTAGGATTTAATCTTTTTCCTTTATGATAGTAATTTGTTTTCTGGGTTTATCTCTTATTTTGTCAGGCTAATAATTTCTGTTTCTTAAAATAATCATTTTGTTGCAATGTTTTTGCTTTCTGCAGTTCTTACAGCTTGTCTGTAGAGAAAAGTAATGACAAAATTCCAGACTATGGAGTCCTCAATTTAAAGTGGCGGAGTTGCTACAGAATAGCACATTCCTGGTCAATGCTGCTGAGCAGTCAACCTTTCCATTCTTTATTACATTTCAAATGAAGTACTGACACTGTTTGACCTCCAAATCATAAATGTAAAATCCTTTTCTGGCAATTGAGCTCTGGTTTCTTTTCATATAGTTCTAAGAATATGGCATTTTTTCCCTTGAAAAATAAGGGGAAAAAATTTCCTGCAGACATGGCATGGAGCTTTTTATCCTATTAGAGAGTTTGGCACTCTGCAACACAGGACACACAGAACTGTTGTGTCTTAGACAACTTGGATTATGACAAGTCTTGACAACATTAGGTGTTGATGAGAGGCAGGTGAGTGGGAATTTGTGGGGACTTTTGCCTTGCGTGAGTTCTTTCTGCTAAAAAACATATTTTCAAATATATTTCATTAGAAATATTGTCATCTTTGTCACTTGAGACAGAAGCTGCGTACTTTTTTCTTGTAAAATGTAGTTATATTCTGACTTTTGGAATTATGTTGAAGAAGCCCTGTAGCTACACCATGAACAGATATCCATGGTAATACAGCAAGTTTGGGTTTTTTTTTCCCCATAGAATTACAAGCATACAGTAGTATTCTTCAAAATATGAGTTTAGCAAATAATTACAAAGAATTGGGGTTTTTTCTTTCATAGTTTCTGTTTACCTATGGAACATCTATCAGGCACATAGGCAGTTGGCAGTAGAACTATAAGGCATTGAACTGCTTCCCACTGTATTGTGGTTTCAATGTCAGTACTGTCTTTCCTTGTAGTGCAGAAAGAAAACTTACTAGGAGATGGGAAAATGCATTTTCGTCATCATACCAAATATATGTTAAGCAAATGACTTTACACAGAAGTGCATATGTGGAAGTCATTAGCTGAGGCCATGCTTTCACTATTTCTTCTTATTTGCAATCCAGTCCTTGTTGCTAAAAAAAAGGCAGGAAGTACATAGCAAAAATACTATTACCAGTTTGTCTTGTTAGGTTTGTTTTGGTTTTTATTTTTAGAGAGGGCGATATTTAGTGCAAGGTCATTTTAAAAGGTTACTGTGTGAAAAAGCTGAGTTTTTTTCCTGGCAATTCAAATTAAAGTGCATAGATGAAATTGAATTGAAGCTGAAGTAGAATTTGCATTGAAGAGCAAGTTTTCATTCCATAACTTAAAAGAAGAAGCAAAAATAAGTTGTACAGTTTTGCGTAAGAATATGATCATTACCATGTTAGGATTACTCCACAGTGCTGTATTGGCATCTGAATTTTGGGGTGCCTGTCACTTCTTTTTTTTACTTAATGGCAAAGTTTAAGAGGCAAAATACACTTTCCTTTTGCTGTTGTCACCATCTTGCTATTTGGTATGGTTTTGACCTGCAAAAACTAATTATAGTTCTTTAAGGACACTTATGAATTTTTCTTCCAAGTTTCTCTTGTTTGCATTTCTGCCAAAATGTCAAGTGGAACCTTGTGAGGATAGTTTGACATTTTTGCAGCTGCAATCCATCCCACTGTGTCATGACCAAATTTAGTAAATTTCCTATGTTCTTTATCCAGAAAGCAAATAGATTTATCAGGCATAATTAGTTTGTTTTAAATTATGGTTGCTTATCACTCTTACCTTGTCATCACAGAGGTTGTTTGTAGTTTTTGTTATCTAAATATTTGCAACATTTTTTACTAATTATACGTGCCAGCATTTACAGCTGCTTTCCATTAAAATGAGCTTACCAGCTCTGCAGCTACCTTTTAATCATGTAAGAAAAATTGGTTAGCAATTTGGAAGAGGGATCAACTCACTTGGCACCCTAGCAATTATATCATCTAGCCCTTTGGAAACTCTGGGCTAGTGTTAATGGAGAATCCTTCAGATGTGTTAGCAAGGATGCATCTGTTGGATGACTTGCTGGGTCAAGCAGAGAAAGGAGGGCTTCTTTTTACCATTTCCTGTCTTACTAATCATGAGTGCATTTAAGTAATGGAGTATCTGATGAATGGTGGGATATATGTTTTCTGCATACCTAAAACATAAAGTTGAGCTGATTCAGACTTTCTCATTGCCATGGTTTAACCTCAGATGGCAACTATGTACCAGACAGCCGCTCACTCATTCTCTGCTGGTGGAATAGGTGAGAGAATCAGGAAAGTGAGAAAGCTCATGGGCTGAGAAAAAGAGAGTTGAAAAGACAAAACATCGTAAGTCCAAACATGCCCCCCTTTCCTTCTTCGTCCCCCTAATTTATATGCTGAGCATGGAATATCCCTTTGGTCAGTTGGGGTCAGCTGCCCCAGCTGTGTCCCCTCCCAAATTCTTGTGCACCCCCAGCCTCCTCGCTGGTGGGGTGGTGTGTGAAGCAGAAAAGGCCTTGACTTTGTGTAAGCACTGCTCAGCAATATCTAAAAAATCCCTGTGTTATAAATAGTGTTTTCAGCACAAGTCCAAAACATAGCCCCATACTAGTTAGTATGAAGAAAATTGTTTCCCAGCTGAGTCCAGCACACTTATTTACAGGTTTTTTCCCCTCTCATATCACCTCTTATGATATTTATCAGCAGAGAGTGAAGAATACCCTGCAAATGCAGCCAATTCTGTGAATCACTTAGCTTTATTGCAAAGATAAATACACCTGAACAGGTGTTGTAAAGGTTTAACAATGGAGTGGATTGTAGTTACGAATAGTCAGCAGGATTCATGATTGTGAGCTGCATTTACACACCTTTCCTCTCACAGAATGACAGAAATAAACTGAAAGATTACAGTAAGATGATGGTTGGAGAATTGATGGACGCAATTGTCCTCTCTTGACTGCTTTCAAGAAAGCGAAAGAATTGTTTTGTTACTGTCTTGCACAAAGCCAATGTCTTTCCTGAGTACCAGGGAAAACTCAGCTTCGTGTATTTGCAGCTCTGGAGCTTGGGGTTCAGTCGCTGCTCCTGAGTTCATGTGCAGGAGTGACAGTTCAGGGCATAAAGCGGATTAGCCTCTATTAATTACTATAAATCCCTTACATCACCTTCTGTGGTAGAATTAATAAATAATTAGTTGATGCTGGAAGCAACTGAGGTTTTAAACATATGAAAAGGTAGCGATGACTCAGAACTGTATCACATTAGCTTTGTATTAGTGTTGAGGATGACCATGAAATTGTGACGGATGCAAAATCCCATCAGCCATCTAGAGAACTGCCATTTCAGACTGATGTTCGTAAGAGCTGAAATATTTTTATTCTCCTTAATTCCTATCCTGGACCAATGCCAAGGGGATGAGTTTGTATTCCATGGTGTGTTTGTTGGTCGTCTACTGGAAAGATTTTGCTGAGTGACTTATTTGGGCTAATGTAATTAAGCTTCTTAGGACTTAAAGCCAAGCCAAAAAAATACCTGTTTAAGTGTGCTGCAGTGCTCCTGGGCATGCTGTCCTTGCACTCACTGTGCACAAACTGCCAGGGAATGGCTGTATCTGCATCAGCAGGAAGCCTTGTGCTGCAGGAGCAGATCCATACCAGCGGCTGTCAGCACTGAGGGTCTGTGGATTACAAAATGTTTTTGACAAAAATGAAAATGTGAACATGGTGTAACGGTCTCAGAGTGGATACTGTAACTTAGGTGCACATTAAAAATTTCAGTCTTTAGGAGGGAAGGCTGAAAGGGATCTTTCTGCTCTCTTCATCTCTTTAAGGGGATTGTATGAGAAAGACGGGAACAGAGTTGTCTTAGAGCTGCATGGTAACAGGGCAAGGGCAACATTGATAAGCTGCAGCAAATTAAATATTAGGGAAAAAGATTTCAGAATGGTGATGTTTAAACGCTGTAACTGATTGCTCAGAGAAGTTGTGAAACTTAGCTGAACAAAGCCCTGAGCAACCTAAGCTGATGCTGCTGGCATCCAGAGAAGAAGACCTATCTAGAGGTCCTTTCTGACCTAAATTAATCTGTTGTCCTAACCTTTGCGAAGAGAAGAGGTTCCATCAGACTGGGTTTATTGAATAGCATTTTAAGGTTTTAATTTCAGCAGAGAGAAATCCAGTTCAGGCAGGTAGTATCTCTCTGTGATGCAAAGTGCTGTAAGCAGATGTAATCCGAGGATTCACTTTCAAAGTGTTTGTTCTCTTTCTTTTTAAAGTGATTTTTTTAAACTTTCCCTACTGCACTGTGTCAGGAGCATCCAGCATGAACTAGATAAGTAACACTTACTTAGGATCAGATCTAGTGTTTAAAATTAATCACAGGTGAAAAAAACTGTTGTTGCAGAACCACTCTGTGTAACAGTCTGGAAGAGTCAGCAGTCTGCAGCAGACTGGAAAAGCTCCAACTCGCTTCTCCTACTCATATGTTTTCATGCTCTCTGGTGCTGTGATAGATTTTTGGTTTCTCAGATTTCAGTTTAGCTTTTGGATTTAGTTGAGCTGCTGTAACAGTGAAATGTGGTTATTGTTCGGTGAGGCTTGCAGCCCGCTACGGCAGATAAAAAGCTTATCTCTCTTCTACTGTGTTGTTCAACATTTTTTAAAGTTGCTTCTAGTTTCAAATGGGAACAATACAGAGAGGATTAGCTTTATCTTAAACAAATACAACAAAGCAGTGCAAATGAGGTGCAGAGGCATCCTCGCTGAAACTTTCAGGTACCTCAATGATGGGTGCAGCATAAGGATGCTGACACACAGTTCAATGTTACTCTTCATTCTGCCCCAAATATTTGCTCCTTTGTTTTGAGGGGTTTTTTTAATATGATTTACATTTTCTTGTCTTCTCTTCTAACTACATTCTCATTTTCCTTTTCCCTTTGCACATACTGTTTTCTCATACCCTATCCCCAGAAGTTCTGGAGTTTTTTTTCCTTACTTATCCTTCACATCTTTCTCATCCTCAGCATTAGCCACGCTTTAACCGGCTCAGTTTCATTTGTATCCCTAGTTATTGTACAATTGTGTATTCTCTTCCTTATTCCATTTTCAACTTGGAAGGATGTGATTTTGCTTCTGCAGAAAAGTAAAACCCCCAACAGTCCGCTGAAATGGCTGTTTCCTAACAGTAATCATCACACAAATCTCAGGCCTCCTGACTCCTGAAATAGTACTGAAATAGCAACAAGCACATAACTGGATGCAGGTCCTGGAGGGCTGCAGAGATTGAGTGGTCTTTGGAGCAGGGAAACACCTGTGAGTTTTGTGTTGCTGATCTTTCCTGACCATGCCCTTGCCACGTTGCAAAGCCCAGTGCTGATGCCTTTGTAGGCTTTCTGTTTTGACTGTCAAGGGTGACCTGTTCCAAGAGTCCTTTGCAAAGCAGGTCTCTCTTCTTCGTCACCTCTGATTAGCCTGACATGAAAAAGTGGTTATTCACTCTTCTGAGTGCCACTGGTTGGTTCTGATCAATGGCAGCCTCTTTAAAGTTCAGTTGCTCAGCTTTGGTTTTGCACATTAATTTAGTTCAATAAATCTTTGCTTGGAGCAGTCATCTAAATGATAGGTCAGCAGATCTTAAATGAGTTAGGGCTTTGGCTCCTGATCCTGGTACTTAGAAAGATGGAAGCAGAGAAGCATAGTGTGTTCAGCTTCTGTTTTTTCTGGCTGTAGTTTCATCCACGGTGTGGGCTGAATCAATGTCAGGTCCAAAGCCAATATGGTGATACTGAAACTTGCCAGAGCCCTATAATCAGAAGTGCTTGTCATCTTCATTGTGAGTTATATGGCTTTGTAAGCTAGAAACCCTTGTAGTTTTTCACTTTAATTTCACATATTAAAAGGAGGAACTGAGGAAATGTTTTATTTCCCAAGTTGCCTTTTTTTACAGTAAAATTGGTGATGAGCATGACCTACCCCTTTTCCATATGTTTCCATTGATGGATATTGATCATCATTGGCATGTACTCCTGTGGCTCATTGCATAGACAGGGTTCTAGAGAAGCGAACAAGCTGTACGCCTTGGTTTTGCATACTGGGCTTGTGCAGACTTGCTGTATGGGCTGAAGTAGCAGTAAGAAGTTATGAGAGAAAGGGGCATGAGCTAAATGCAGGTAACAATAACAGGCAGAACCAGCTTATGATGGTCATATCAAATCAAGTGCTGAGAACAAGGAGAGAAATGGGGTGTCAAGGAAGGTACAGTGTAGGAAAGAGGCCCTGGTGTCCTATGAAGGAAGGAGTTGAGGAAAAGAAGTGATATCGAATCCTTCAATACTGTATGTCTTTGCTGTTTTGAGTAACTGGCGGGAATGCTGTGGTTTAGTGCTCAGAGTGAGCAAAATGTCTGATAACTGTAATGCAGGACTGTTATGCATGGTATTGCCCTGGGAACATTTCTTTGAGAAGGCCCTTGTCCTTGTCTCAATTGTGTCTCGCCCATGAGACACAATTGCAAGGTCGTAAGGGCTGTTCTGTAGTTCTGTGTCTGATGGAGGAAATGAGCCTTGTAGAAATTGTTCTCTCTTTGTAGAGAAGAAACAAAAAGATGTATTGACAATTTGCACGCAGCACATTGAGTGTCTTCCTTCTCTGTCCCTAGCAAGCCAGAGGACTGGCACTGTCATCCTCAAATGAAACTCAAACTGCAGAAGCTGCAGACAAGAAGAAATGAATAACTAGTCACACTGGTGAGGGTTTTAATGGCTGGCACCTAACTGAGAGAGTTGGATCCATAAAACTCAGGGTGCCGAGAGTTACTCATTTGTTACAGAATTCAGCATCTTACTGGGTAAAATGGAACAAGGCCACCCATTAGTCAGGATATTGAACCCAAATTATACAGCTGATAAAAAGCAAGGAATAGGAGACTTCACTAATAAATCTATTCTGAGAGAAGGATCAGAAGCCCCAGGAGTTGTGTTACTGAGAGTCACTGGTTTTGCTACATGGAAATTAGTGGGATTCTGCTCATGCTATCGAGTGACAAAAATCTGTCTTTCATGTAGGTAAATTAAGGCTGTGCTTTTTAGTATTTCTCTGTAATAATGGGCTCCCTGTTTCTCTTTAGTCATTTGTATTTCAACTAGTTATAATTAGTAGCAGCATATATTTGGCAGGTAGTGATGGGCAGGTGGCCGTGCCACTTAGCAGAGCTGGAGCTTGGGAAGCAGTGACTGCTGTCCTAATGCTTCTCTGCCAAATCAGGTGTAGCAGTTGACCCTGCTGAAACCCTCACTTCCCTAGCATTTGATTTTGGGATATGCGTTGTATTAGTAAGCCAAACTTTGTATCTTATTTTATAATATTTGACAGTGGCTTTCCAGTAATATTCAGCACATCTCCTAGTTCTTCTCTAATTCAGCAAAATCAGGCTTTGTGAAAAAAATAGCTGTATCACGACAGATGATTTTATCAGCTTGTCTAGTATGATTTTCATGACATCCTTAATTAACACCATATCTTCTTGTTGCCTTGCAGTTTTGTTAAAGGGGAATAAGGAATGTTGTAGTTTATTAAATCCAGTAAGGCCAAATTTGAATAAATTGTAGCTGATTATAAATTCAACTGTAAAATTAATGCAAAATAAAGCTATACAGTTTCTCTTTCTCTGTTATTGTTAAGTAAATGTTTTACCTGCTAAATGTACTAGCCTGGTTTTCCTGAAGACCAGCCTCTTCCTTATTGTTGTATTACTTTCCAAAGCAGCTGCCTTGAGTTTTCAGGTTAGTGATTCAAAATAATGACTCAAATTGTAGAGATTATTTCAAATGGCTGAGGCAGTCCCCATCTACCTTCCCTTTTTTACCTGAGCAAGCACTCACTATTAAATGTCAAAGCAAAAATGCCCCAAAAGAAGTAATTTGGCCACAAATTTTACAGTGGACTACAAACTGCTGTCACTTGGATCTCCTCCTCAGCATTGCCAAATGTGACTAGCAAAATATAATGAGCCTGATCACGAAAATGTGTTAATGCCTTAAAAATAATTTTAGAGCCTTGCTTCATTTGCGTTTACTATCAAAATTTTGATTTCTTGGCTTTTGGCTGCAATCCAGCTGTGTTTCAGGTACAAATACAAAGGCTGCATACAAACTCAAGTTTCAAAGAAAAGCTGAAATTATTATGCTACTCCAGGATCTTGGAGCTTTAAGCAAAACAATGTAGTTTTCCCAAGATAGGATGTTTGATTCTGATAGCTTCAGCTAGATGTTCAGCATTATTGTTTCTGTTTGTCTCCATCTTCGAGCTGATTTTCAGCTCAAGAAAGGAAAATACAAAATTAGAAGGTGCAAGTAATCATATCAGGAGAATTTAAATGGACTTGCAGAGGCCATAGGGAAGAGTATTCCTTTGTATGTACCAGTGTTAAGTTTTTTGTTTCCCAAGTACATTATTTTTAGTTGATTTCTAGTGCTGTATTAAGAGCAATAGGGTTTCTTTGGTTTGGTTTTTTTAGGGTTTTTTTTGGTAACAAATATGCCCTCCAAATTTTGTTCTGCAAAAAAATTTTTCATGATTTTCAGTCTGGTCATTTCATGAGATGAGAAAAAGTATTTAATGAAGATGGGCTCGGGCCATCACATTTAAATATTTGAAAGGCTGAGAGCCTTTAGCCCATTACCTTCCTGCATTTTGCAGATATTACTTACATGAACTTTCTGTTTTCCTCCACTCCTGCAGAGAAGTCCTCTTTCAATAGGCTTCACACAGAGGTGAATTATTTGTTTTTTATTGACTGTTGAGACTGTAGTGATGCCACAAATGGAAATCACATTCTCTGATTCTGGTCTAATGCTCCATCCTTTTACCCTGGTTTGAATTTTGCAGTTAAAGTAGTACATGTAAAGTGCAGCACAAAACCTTTTGCTGATTAAGTTGTTGATTCTGTTGCGACCTTGTTATAGAATTGTAGAATCGTAGAATAGTTTGTGTTGGAAGGGACATTTAAAGGTCGTCCAGTCCAACCCCCCTGCAGTGAGCAGGGACATCTTCAAATAGATGAGGATGCTCAGAGCCCCATCCAACCTGACCTTGAAAGTTTCCAGGGATGGGGCTTCTACCACCTCTCTGGACAACCTGTACCAGTGTTTCTCCACCCACAGCATAAGAAATTTGTTCCTTGTAGCTGAGCTGAATCTGCCTTCTTTTAGCCTAAACCTTTATCCCTTCTCCTATTACAACAGGCCCTGCTAAAAAGTTCATCCCCATCTTTCTTGTAAGACCCCTTTAAGTACTGAAAAGCTGCAATAAAGTCTCCCCAGAGTCTTCTGTTCTCTAGGCTGAACAACCCCAACTCTCTCAGCCTCATTTTATAGTGTTGCATGCATCTTATCCTTTTTGTGGCCCTCCTCTGTGCCATCTCCAATAGATCCATGTCTTTCCAGTGCTCAGGGCTCCAGGACTGAATGCATTACCCCAGCTAGGGTATCACGAGAGCAGAATTTCCTCCCTCAACCTGCTGGCCACTCTTCATTTGAGGCAGCCCTTGATACAGTTGGCCTTTTGGGCTGCCATGTCCAGTTTTTCTTGCACCAGTACCCCCAAGTTCTTCTTGGCAGGGCTGCTTTCAATCCCTTCATCGCCTAGGGTGTTTTGATACCAGGGATTGCCCTGACCCAGGTGAAAGACCTTGCACTTGGCCTTGTTTAATCTCATGAGGCTCACATGTGCCCACTTCTCAAGCTTGTCCAGGTCCCTCTGGATGGCATCCTTCCCTGAGGTGTGTCAGCTGCACTGCTCAGCTTGGTGTCATCTGCAATGTTGCTGAGGATCCACTTGATCCCATTACCTATGTCACTGATGAAGTGGCTAAACAGTACCAGTCCCAATAGGGAACCCTGAGAGACACCACTCATCACTGATCTCCATCTAGACGTTGAGCCGTTGACTACTATCCTCTCGATGCAACCATCCATTGAATTCCTTGTCCCCTGAGTAGCCCATCCATCAAATCCATCTCTCTCCAATTAAGAGAGAAGGATGCTGTGGGAGACCATGTCAAAGGCCTTACAGAAGTCCAGGTAGACAACATCTGTATCTCTCCCTTTGTCCACTGATGTAATCACTCCGTCACAGAAGGCCACCAGGTTGGTCAGGCAGGATTGCCCTTGGTGAAGCTGTGCTGCCTGTCTCGAATCATGTCCCTGTCCTCCATGTGCCTTAGTGTAGCTTCTAGGAAGTTCTGCTTCACAATCTTCTAGACACAGGTAGTTCAAAGGATCCTCCTTTTACCCTTTCTAAAATGGGTGCAATATTTCACTTTTTCCAGTCACCAGGGATTTCACCTGACTGCCTCAGCTTTTCAAATAACATGAAGTGGCTTGGCAAGTACATCATCAAATCCCTCAGAACTCTGGGATACATCTTCCCAGGCCCCATAGACTTATGTATGTTTAGGTTCCTCAGGTGGTCACAAACCTGATCTTCTCTTTCAGTGGCGGGGGGGGGTTCTCCACCAGACTCCGTCTTGTAGTCCCTAAACTGTAGGGAACATTATAGAAAAGGAATAGAAAACAGGCTCATGCAGAACATTAGAGGCTGTCATTGTCACATGAAAGATGGAGACTACTCTGCATTCATCCCTTGGCTTTGGTTGCACAGCCGTATTAAAAGAAAATGCATGATACAATTATGGCATAAGCCACAGTTATTCTGAGTAAAATAATCTGTATGCAGTGTATAAAAAACCCTCTAGATTTTCATACATGCAGAACAAAACTCACCACCTGAACCTGTGCTTTTGATGTCTTGTGCTGATTCTGCTCTTTTGTCAAAGAAGTCTGCATACCGAGCAGCAAATTTAACCATATGTTATATCATCGTGTTCTAATAAGGTTCTCCCTCAGATGGAGTACTTAAAGCAGAATAATGAATGTTAGGAAGTGAATGTACTAAATAAATGGAATTCTAACAAAATTATCTTGTGCCAATTCCATTTGTGTGTATCTGTGTGAATTGAAAGGAAAGAAGTAAACATGACATCCTAGCATGCAAGGTTGTGCGAGACGTCTTGTGCTTGGAGTCAAATCTTGCATAAATCAAGAAAAGCTGTTGATTTTAACTGAAAGTCAATTTTGGTCTGCTTTACTTGATCCTTGACCTCATGCTCAGTAGAGAGCTTGTCAAATAAAGACCACATCTGTGAAAGAATGGCTTCTTAGAGAGCAGGAAAACCTCTGTTTTGTTGTCTTTAGTGTGTGGTTCCCAGTGTTTAAATCCCACTGCACTTAATGAGGCAGAGGAGAAGAATAAGCACAATTTTAGTTTTCTCTAATTCATGCTAGTATCCAAGAGTTCTCTATCCTGCAGAAGTTCTCTAATCCCTAGAAATGAGAAGTTAGGAAGCCATCACTGGAGCATTGAGGGAGCTGCTGCATACCTGGCACCACACTCAACCTTTTGAATAGAAAAGGAGACTTCCAGGGCTGTTCTACAAACTGGTGTCACAAACAGGGCTAATCAAAATGCCACTATGCTGCCATGCAAATGAGAATTACAATGATGTCTGATTTTCATTATGCACATTATCGTTGTTTTGTGGTCATTTCCATTTTCTCCTCCAGAAAGAGAGCTGCAGAACAAAAGTCAAATTAGAGCTGTGTAAAGTGAGTATGAGCAATGGTAACTTAGGAATTCTTCCAGAAATAGCAATCTGTGTATGGACCACAGCACATGTGACTAACTGTAGCTTGATGTTTCTTTCCTACATTTCTATTCACTCTCTAAACCAAGAACACAAAACTTGTAGCTGGTGCAGAAATTCTTACAATAACCACAACTGGATAATTTTGGGTTTTAATTTCACAGAAGAGGACACAATGAGCTATTTGAAAGGTTTCTGCTCCTTGGTGTGGTGGCTGCAGAGCCAGAAAGAGGACATGTATTGCCTGTTCTGGCTTTCCTCTTTGCAATACTCAAATTTTGCAGAGTGACTTTGAAACAAATAAAGCTAAGAGGGCAGTACATACTTGAGCTCCTTTTAGCTTTGAAGTTGTGCAGGAACGGTCAAACTGGATACATGAGTATCTGGCTCTGCCACAAGTCAGGTACATATTTCCCTAGTTTGTGCTACTGTGCCTAAAATTACAAGGTTAAATGATGGGAATAAGAGAAATTTCCACTGTTTTCAGTGATGTCAAGACTCCGCCTAAAACTATGGTTTCCAAAATAGACAGGCAAATATGAAGTCTTTAAAAAAATCCAAGATCGTTATCTTCACTATGAAATACAGCAATATCCAGTGCAATCAGTTCGCCTTAGAAGGCAAAGTTATTTTTGTTTGAGGGTGGGGGCTCAGCTTTGGCTTTGTTGGTACACTATACATAGGGAATTACTTTGGGGAGGGCTGCACCTGGATGGGAAGGAGTCTTTCAGTCACCTAAAATGACCACTTTAGACCATCCTGCTTCCTGTGGTGAAAGAAAAAAGGCTTCACAGTGCCAGAACAAATATGCCTAAGTTAGATGCAGGTATGTGTTTTGGACAATGCTGCATTCAGGAATCCTGTCCTGTTTTCTGTGTGATGTGCTGTAAACTCTGCAGCCATTTGTTACAGCAAATAAGCAGGATGGCAGGAAACAGCTTGCTATGCATTTCTTCTCTGCTTAAATGGCTTGTTGGGCTGATAATTAATAAGCAGCAGGACATTAGGTTTATCATCACTTTCCTGGCAGGATGGTAAGTTATTTATTACTGGAAGTAGTCAGAAAATACAGTAAACCTGTTATCTGTCAAGGCTTTTCACAGCTTTTGGAATTCCAGCCATTGATGTATTGAGTAGAATGCTCTTTAAGAACAGTATGCACATGAATTATTATTAAGTGGAAATCCCACATGGGATTCTTAAATTATTCCCATTTGCTTCAGCTGAACATCAGGTACAATAGTATCGTGTGATCTCACAGTCAAAATAAGAGAAACTTTTGGGTTAAATAGCAGACTTGTATGTGATTTCTGTGTACGCACCTTTTTAGAGACGCAGTTAAACTGAAACTATGGTTCAGGACTGCACTGAGACCTTCTAAATCCTTAAAAACTAAAAATTCCTAAAGTATGCTCAAAATTTCTTTACTAATTCAGCTTGAATCTGATTCTGTTCAGATGTGATGCTCTAGCAAGGTAACTGTTAAGTGTACATATGAGAAAATGAATAACATGGGCACTAGAATAGGTAAGTTTATATTTAGCAGGGCATACTGGCTGACGTATTATACATCTCCTGTGGGCTGGGTCCTACCACGAACAGCTGGATGCTGAAGAGGGCTGCTGAGCATGGTGCTGCGGTGTTACATATCGTCCAGGAAGGTGATGGGGAGCAGGTGTTGCTGACTCACGAGCCGATGAGAGTGCTGATGCTCATCATAAGCAGCTGGCTATGAGTAAAGCTGCTGCACAGGAAGCTTTTGTGTGCCTCTGGCTGTCTTTCTTACCAGTTTCTGTTCTAGTTTTCTCTTAAGGTCAGCTCTTTTATTAAGGTGATCAAAGTGCGTCTTCAAGAGAGGAATGAGAAAAGCTTCAGGTGATGAACGCATTGATCGTGCACACACCTGTGTGCTGGTGGATTGCAGCACTGGGCCTCTACTTCGATAATGGACTGTATCAGCGGTTCCCTGATGTGCTGGTACCCACCTGCTCATCAGAGCTCAGTTCAGTGTTCATGTAGGTGATTGCTTATACAATCACCTCATGCAGTGAGGCAGCTTCACTTTTTGGAAACACAGTAAAGCTGGGAGTTAGTGCTTCGCTTTGTTGCTCTACTTCTGTCGCTGCACTGCAGCTAGTGGGGCACAGCCTCCTGAGTCTTGTCCCCACTGAAAATACAGTGCCAGAGTCTACAAGTCTGTAAATATAAAAGACGTGTTAAAGCTGCAAGACTCTACAACTATTGTAAAATTTTTTATTATTCTTTTTTCTTTTTGCTGCTAGAGCCATATAAAACAACTTGAAGGATTTTCAGTCCTTTGTGAGGAATCCTTACACCCAAGCTTCTACTTGGGGATGGAGTAGAAATGACATAGCTGCAAACTGAAGGCCTTTTTCAATTCATGCATAACACAGTGTTGTGAACATCACTGAGCAGGAATTAAATTCTCATATTTGAACAATTTAGTTCTTTAAGAAGCACTACTTAGTTCATCTTTAAAAGCTTGAGGCCATTTCTTCCTAATAGTCTGCTAATGCAAGGACAGTGCTAAGAGGTTGCTTCTAAAAGCTTGTCACGTTTATTTATATCCTTGACAGAAGCGAGCGCTGCAAAAGCTCCTCTATTAGAGCTGTGATGTGAGAGAAGTGAGTAAGGAACAGCTTTGAAAGACCTGCATGATCAATCAGATAGGACAGTTGTAACACTTCATTGTCTCTGCTTTGGCAAGCACTGGCTGCATGGCTTCTTGGAGCCATCTTTGCATCAACAGCAAATGTTTGGCCTTGACACAGACAGCTAGATTCATAGCAGTTATGTGGGCTTTTGGGGATAGCATAAGGCTGGAGGTAACAGTCCTGAATTTTCCTCCTCCTGATAGATAGTGGGCTCTCTTTCAATTCAGATGGACTATCTTTTGCCAGTGTCCTATCTTAGACTCATCCTAATACAGTGAAGTCTTTCTTGGAAACCAGAGTAGGACAGGAAATTATTTTCCTGTCTTAGGTGGTACAGAGTCTCCAAAAAATATCCATAATATGGGATAAAACCAGTAAAAAAAAAAAATAGTTTTCCTGAGCTCTCAGATAGGTTCCAGGGAGATGTGTTTGCCTTAGGTTTAAATTTCATTTAAACTTGAATTTTATTAATTGAGTAATAAAACCTTAGCTTGTGTTTCAAAAAAAGATTTTTTTGGGTCAGGGATTATTTTTTTTTCCTCCTGTAGGAAGTGATAAAAAATTCTTTTTTTTTTTTATGATAAACCACACACAGAAAGTTTCTATAAATTTGACTCTCCCTGTCTAAAGTTGCAGAGTAAATGTGACAGTATATTTTGCATCAGAAAAGTTCTCAGCCAGCTACTCGTATCTAAATACCTTGTGTTGAATATAGGACATTTCAGTGGGCTCCTACTGCAACATACTTGTGCATGTTAAGTTTGAACATTTCTTCCTGTAAGTTCACATCATATTCTTCAAAGGGAGAGAAGTTCAGTCAGGATTACAAAGAATTTGGAAGTCCTGGATGGAGACAGTAGTAGTTCTGAAATTGCAGGCCTTCAGCAATCTTCACCTCTTTAACCACTGGGAACCAATTCAGTATTTTACAGCTATTCAATCTGTAGGAAAATGTATCAATTTTTAGTAGCGCTATAGAAGACACAAGATTAGATATTGGTCCAGTTACAAACATATAGGGTAATATAAATGTATGTCTGTACTTGGTTTCTTGCTGTCTCATACCCTGCAATGCTGTGTGTGGCTGGTGTTTCCACTGTGTGCCTTCAGATCTGACTCAAGCAGCTGGATCATTTCTTACCTGCTTAAGGAATTAAATGATCATCCAGTGAGGAGGCATTTCAGCAGGTCTAAAGCTCATTGCACTCTCTCTGATTCTTATATCTTGTTATCATCCCTTTGCTAATTTTATGGCAGGCAGATGTGTTCTTTTGTTGCTGTCTGCATGCAAATATTTAATTAAAATAGGAAGTGGTAACGCTTCTCAGAGGCAGCTGTTGTCCCTACTTCCAAATGCAAAGTCAGTGTAACCATGACTTCAAAATGCCTGAAAAAAACCCCTGGTTTTACTGACCTGTGACCTGGTCAGTAAGTCCATGATGGCAGCAGGTACATGAGCAGCAGATCAAGGAGAGACCCTGAGCAGCGTGTGTCCGTCACTGCATTTGGCAGCGCAGCTGGCTGCAGCCTGCCTCAGGATCACACAGTGGCGGCCAGAGCTGTGCCTGCTGGAGGGCAAAATGTTCGTGAAGGCATCAGGCTTTTAAAGAAACAGAGAATGTGGAGAAGCTTCAAAGCTGGCCAGGCTTGAGTCTGAAAGCACGGGAGCTGTAATCACTCACTACTGAGCATTTCAGGGGGCAAAATCAGTTCGCTGTCTCTGCTGAAGTCCTCAGCTGCTCTCCAGGCCTCTTTGATGAACCAGCACACTCATCAGCACCATGGTGCTAACTGGCATCAAAGGGCAGTTTTTCTTTACCAGAAAGCAGCATACTGAAAACTGTAGCTAAAAATTTCAAATCTTCTTTTATGGAGCAGAAGCGGTTTTAGTATGTTAAGGAGACACGATTGCACTGACTGCTGCCTTTCTCATTAAAATATCTCATCAAAGGATGTTGAACAGCTTCTTTGACCTGTTCCTTCCACAAGCATTTGAGCAGGATATTCAGAAGTAGGGCATTTTTTAAAAAAACAAACAAACATATGGTGTATTTTTATTTAATAATGAGTTCCATTTTCTCTCAATTATAATAAAAACTTGGAATATTTATACCTGAAAAAAATTTGTATAATTATCACACAAATTATTGAAAATATACAGCTACAGAGAAGAAGGCATTGGGAAATAAGCCTTCAGCATTGTGTTCCTGGTTTGATCTTGGGCTTTTTGATTATAAGAACAGTCCAAGTTAAAATCAGGTATTACCTATTAAGTGTATATACACAGTAGTTCATTAACTTGCTAGCAGGTGAACAACAGCCATAGTTGGAGAATGAACTGCCAGTTTCCAAACTAATCTGTAGTTTTTACCAGAATATCCCGAATAGTGACATAGAAGAATGATAGTTTCTTTTGGGACAATGTGTTCGATGCTGCAGACGTAATGAAAGATAAAATAAAACTGAAGGGAAAAAGAAAATGAAGAGAGAGGGAAACCCACACTCATTGAGGATTAAGAGGCAAGTATACGGAAATCAGTTTCATCAGTCCTATCTGTCATTTTTATATGTAGTTTTGAAGGAAAACTAATTAAAGTAAGTGAAGTTATTTCTCTTGGTCTGACATCCATTAAAATTCCCTTGAATATGTAATGAATGTGGTTAATATAACAGAAGATCTAAACTGAAAAGGAGGGGGACTCTTATCCTATCTCTCGCCTTACCATGTCACCCTGCTGTTGAGTGTTTTAGCAGTTTTTTCTTAATGTAGTTGTGAATAACCAAAATATTTTTATGACAGGTCTCACTTTACAATATAGTGTCTTACTGTATCAGAGAAGGAAAAGCAAGACTGTTTCATTCTTCAGGATTATTGAGCATGTTTTAAAATCAGTAAACAGGGTTAAATGCTCTCTTAATAACAGAATATATCTAGTTGTTCAGGTTTTAAAGAAAATCTCAACATGCAAGGTTTATGCACATGCATTGCGCACACTTGAGTGAATTTGGTGTTATGTGAAATGACATGCAGCATCTGATTTGGAGATGGAAAGCTATTTGTCAACCCAAGAGCTGGAACACTGTGGGCACATGCTCACCTGTTTCAAACACAGCTGGCTGAGGCTTTCTCCACTAATGAGAAAGCAGCTCGTTTTTGTTCTTTCAGCCATTATTTGTGATGAGGTCTCATTGCAGGTAAGGCTGAGTAATACCAGGTAGACTTCTGCTTTAAAGAACTGAAGAGCACGCCTGGCTTATTCCCTACAAAAATAGCTGGTAGATGGTAATAATCTATCCCACAAGCATATAAGAGACAAAAGAAAGAAAAAAATGTTCTTGATCCAGCTGCTTAATTTTCCTTTTTTTTTTTTTATCTAATAGAAATTCAGAACAGTTTTATCTAGAGAACAGTGTAAGGAAGGAAATGCAAGTGTATGTAGCATCACAAGATATTGCCCTTTTTCCTTCTGTGTCTACTAGTGATGAAGGTCAGAGCATCAGCACCTGTTTCACTTCTGTTCCTGTCTTTTTTTTCAGTAGTTCATTTGCAATAATGTTAATGAAATCATCAGTTTAAATAGATGAACAAAGTAACAAAAAATTTAACATTGCAAGTGCGTAATAACTAGTAATCAGTACAGTATATTGCTCCTCAAACAGGATAGAAATGAGTTGCGTGCCTATTTACCAATAATGTATTCTTTAAAAAATCGACTTTAAGACCAGTGACCCCTTGATTTGATTCCTGAAAAAGAGCAAAAGAAGAGATAGTACTACTTGTCTGTGTTTGCTGCCATATGTAAACAATATCCACTCAATAAGAGCTCTGCTTTTATATGTGGATGTGAAGTGTCTGTGAAAATTAAGCATCAGGACAGTGCTGCCTCCTGCAAATATTTTAATAAAAATGCCTTAAGAAAATGAGCACAGCTGGGATAATTTGTCTTTTCAAATCCACATAATTCCTGTTCAGTGAGGCAATTTAACTACCAGTATTCTATGAAGTTTGACATTCCAGTCACACAGTTGACTCATTGCAGTAATATTTATCGGTTGCCTCAGCTTATTATAAACAGAATTCTCCAGACCCCGACCTTTGCTTCAGACCTTCTGTTTGATAGGGGAACTTGGGTTTTTGGAAATTAAATGCTGAGATTCAGTTTTCGAGGTGAACTTTTCTTACAAGCTAGTTTCATGCATTTCAGGCAGTGACTACGGTAAATTATATGCATTTGGTCAAACGAATATGAGCAATAAGCTTTTTTTGTGGAGAGCCACTCATTAATGAAGAAAATAGTCTTTACTAAGTTCCATTAAGATATTTTGAAGCAATGTGCCTAAGAGTTATGGCTGTTGGAGTGCTACATTTCATTTCTTCAGCTGTTTAATTAAAATCTAATTTTCTGTTTAAAATAAACCAACCAATTCACTTCTCTTCCACGACTGCATTAAGAAATATCACCTATCACCTCTTAGAAGATGGGTAAACAGGTTGTATTTTGTCATATTTATACCTCCTTACTGAAAAACTTCTCTTTGAAATGATTTTGTGAAAAAGCTTCAGCTGTTTTGTAAGAAAATCACACTGAAAAGGGAATTTTATATAATCTAATATTATTATAATTAGCTCATAGGTAAATGTTGTGATGTCTGAACACTATTTATATTTTAACCATTTTGTAATCCCTGTCATTACTTCATTACTTATATAATTTTAATGTAACTGTCTTCTCATGCCAGAGGTCTGTAGAGTGAGAGAAAGGTTTAGTTATCTTCAGGAATTTGAGATCATCTTTTTTTACCTACTGAAACCATCTTGTAGTTCTCATGTTCTAGAGCAGTTAGGTCTAATAGTCATTAAATTTTTGTGGGTGTGAAAATAAAGGGAGAGTTGTATGTCTATTTCAGTCCAAAGTGAATTAGTTCTAATCAGAGAGCTTCTATATCCTTGCTTGGCCTTATATTTACAGCAGACGAGGAAGAAACTTGAGGGAATTAATGTCAGTCTTTTGTTGTTGTTGTTGTATTTGTTATTTTCCTAAAAAAAAAAATGAAGAAAAGAGAGCTATTTCTGATGGGCAGCACAAAAATTCATGTTTTTCTTCCTAAACGAATAGTGTAATGACAGTAAGGGATTTGGTGTCTGGGGGGATTTTCAATAGCACCAAAGAACCTGTCAGCATCTTTGGATATCTAAGACCTTCAGCAAGTCTCTCCCATAATGAGTATTTTAGCACTGAGCACTTACACTCTCTGCCAGTTTTCATTTGTAGGTGAGAAGAGGAAGATACAGAATACTGGTTTCAGTTTCACATTGTATATCTAACTTTTTTGCTACTTAAAAAAAATCTTACATGTCTTCTCAGAAAACGTTTTTCAGGCAACTGAAAATCGTTTAGGACAAAGTTTCCTCATTTTCATACTCAAAAATATTTTCACTTGTGGTAGGAATGTAGTTAAAATAGGGCAGGAGTTTGCTCAGATACTTCTATCACGGTATTATTTGCTGCATTATTTATAGAAATTGAATTGACATCCACAGCTACAGCTGTTATTTATTCCATTTCTACATTCATATAAAATCGTCACCTTTTAACTTATTAAAATTCACAGCATGATTCAGTAATGCAATATTTCTTATATAAATTATTTGAACAGATCACAAAAAAAATCAGATATTCAGGAAAGTCATCATAGGTTCTTATTAAATTTTAAACAAGTTTGCTTAAAAAGCAAAATGCATTTAAAATGTAATTTACATGCTAAAAATATATTTGGAATAAATCCCTTGATCTCCATCCAATCAGGGATGCAACTATTAAAAAAATAACTGAGTGTTGGACTGCATCTTTCCTCTTATCAGCTATACCCCAGCTCCTGAATCTAAGCCTGCCCTGTGCCACACAGTTTACAAAGGCAGATGCTGATGGTTTCTCTCCATTGACATCTCTGTTCCTAAGCCTGAACTGCTTCTCCTTTGTGTCTCTTTCCACTGCTCTAAGTCTTCTGCTGCATTACACCTTGTGCCTGCACCTCCTTTTTCTGAGATCCTATGCACCAACCATGGACGCAAATTTCAGTTAGAGTCTCTGGCTGCTTTCTGCCAACAGATGTGTGCATTAAAGATGTTCGTTGCCTGTTTGGATGCTCTGTCTAAATTCGTATGACGGTAAGTTTTACACACAGCAATTGCTCAGTTAGTTACAGATTCTGAAGGATTTTTACAGGGAAATCTGTGACGTTAGGAGTAAGCCCTCAGGGAAGATGGTGGAACTTTCCTGACATGGGGCATTTAAACTGGAATTACTGACACAGTTGTCCTGACAAAGGAGCATTTTCTGTTGCCTGAGTCTTTTATTGCAGCGTATGTGGGATTTGTAAAGCACTTTGATGTTGGAGTTGTGTTTAAGTGCCAGGCATTTTTGTTTTGAATCTTTCAGGTTAAGAGTTTCCATGGACATGGGGAGGCTGTTTTTTGTATAAGCTTTCTGTTTTATCTTCTTCACACACAGTCTCCTGCTGCATGGACTTGGCTTAAAATTATAAAATGCAGAATTAATTATTAAAGAGGATTTTGGAAAGGTGACTGTCAGCCGTGGGTGGCTAATGAGCAATCTGGACTTAACATGCAAAAATCACGTAGAGGAAAAATCCTCCTAATGTGGAACTGGAAGAACGCCTCTTCCTTGCAATGCCGTGTGCCAGACAGGAAAGTCCAAGGTGAGGGCTGAACTAATGCATACCTAAATTCATAAAGCTAACAGAATTGCCTCCTTTTCTCAGGAATAGAAAATACAGTTTCCATTTTGAGTGTTACATTATTCTTGCAATGTTAAGTCTTGGGAAACAATCATGGGTGGAGATTGTTTCGTACACTTTTGTGTTCTTTCATGAAAAGCCTTTTTTTTCTTTGCTCAGAGCCATCTTTCAGTTTTGTCTGGGTTCCCCAGGCTGTTTGTTTGTGTTGGTGTACTTCTGTGTTTGGTAAATGCCTAGAAAGCCCGGAGCTGCTCATTTAGGAGAGTCTGACGGTGATTGCTTCTGCCACCTCCAGAGATGCTATAAAGTGGAAAGAAGATTGGAAAGATCAAGGAAAAAAAAAAAGGTCTTAATGGAAATTCTAAGAGCATATTGGAGAAGTAAATCTATGGCACTGTTGTTTTTAGCGGAGTTGTGTGTTTTGCATACACAATGAAGGGAAAGTTGGGTTCACATATGTATATGTGTATATGTAGTGTTTTATTCAAGGCTGGCCGGCCTTCTCCACTGCTATTTCCTGAACAGTGAGTGATACAAGCTATAAAGAAAATTCCAGTGAGGTTACAGGCTTTGATTCTTAGAGAATTATTTTTGTTATTCTTTTTCAAATCAAAAGTACTTCAAATGCCAGCAAAATTCAGGAGTCATTCTTACTTCCAATGCATCTGACTGACTCAGTGGGTTCTGCTTAGGCATCCTGGGACAGGGTTCTGCTTAGGCATATGGAAAAAGTTACCAGACTTGTTAGAAAGTCTGTGGCTTTCCAATCTGCTCCAGTGGGATGAGCTGGAAGATAACTATGAACAGTTTTCCCACCTACTATTTAAAAACACATATTGAGTGAAAACGGAGAGGCAGAATAACTTTGAAAGAATCTGTTTAAGTCTCTACCTAAATATTTCTATACATTTGCACCCTGAGCACTTATTCATGCTAAAATAAGACTGCTTATTTTTGTTTTTTTCTGACAGTGAAATAAGATGAAGAAAATGAGAAAGGAATATGGAGAGGACTTGAGTTTTATGCCCCAGAGGTGAGGAACAATCCTCTGTCATGATCTGGCCTTTTTTTTGTATTGGAGTGAACCAGTCACTGTTTTCTTACTCAGAATTTCCTGCTCAAGTTGTGCTTTTTTGATGCATGAATGTTACTTAAGTTATTAATGGATTTTTATCTGAAACTGTGTCAGGATGCCAGGATAGAACCTTAAGGTTGGTATATGCTGTGGCTTCTGCATTGCTTGTTAGTGCTTTCTGGTTGTGCACTCTGGTCTAGGCAGAGATGCAGCCCAGAGCAAGTGCCACTGAGCTTTTTCAGGAGTTGAATTGGATGATTTTGTCCCATTCTCTCTCCGCTTTTGGGGAAGGAGGATAATCTTTGCCAGTGCCTGGGGGGCACGTAGTACTTGCCTGCTAACATCCTGTGCTAGGCGGTCAGCTTTTCTGATGATACTGAGTATTAATGGTAAAAAAAGATGCAGGGTAAACATGAGTTAGATGCAGAAGAATCCTACGAGGCTTCAGTGGCATAGCAGTAAAATGGCAGATAAAATTTAGATCAGTACATGTTAACTGCATGTTGACAGAGGAAAGAGAGAGACGAAAGCCAAGCTTTATCTCTGAGCAGGCTGTTACTGTCTAGGAGCCATCCTGGCATTATCTCAGTGATGGTCCAATGAAAACATTGGCTCAGCAGCAGAAAAAAACCAAACAAGTATTGTCCATTCTTGGAATGCCATTTTAGTCATAGTACGAGACTATTTTGTGCCTGCGTCTTGACCGAAGCAAAATTGTCTATCACTTGGTTTGGAAGTAGGTGCAAAAGAAAGTAGACTCCAAAAATATAACTGCGCCTGGCTTGGAGACTTGTCGAGTTCTATGTTGGGTTTCTCTGGTACTTGAGCCTACCATATGCAAGGTCATAAATGCATTGCATATAAGCATGTGTCAATCATAAGCATAAATCTCAAGCACATATGGATTTATTGCATAGCTCTGAGTCAGCAAAGCAGATTTCGGTCTACACATTAAGGAAAGTAGTGTTTGCCCTTCTGCTCTCCCCAGTCTGATTTTACACCAGTTTTTCTCATTGTTTTCAACATGACAGCTTTGCTGTATGGTCCTGGGTTTGAGGCAGTTGTTCCTCTTGGTGTATCTTCTCTCCAGACAGTTCCACCTGCTTTTTTTACTATCTTTGCTGCAACTTTTTTCCTTTTACAGCTCGGACTTCCTCCTTCTGCTTCACTCTGTCATGTTTTTTGGTCCTGGATGGGACCTCTTTCACACACCACAGTATTCATACACAGGCAATTGTTAAACCGTCTGGTATTTATATTCAGGCTACTGTTCAGCTCTGCAGTCCCTACAGAATCCCCCACGTACAAGAAAGCACATAGCAGATCTTGACAGGTTTTGGACAACAGCAGGGATGATGAAAGGGTGGAACCTTTACTGTGTACAGAATGATGATGCAGGTAAATGCTACAGTGAAAAAGTTGGATGAATGGTGGAATTACAGCTAAGTTTGTTCAACTGAAAGTTACAGATTTGGAACAGAAACAAGTGTTGCCTTCTGTTTTCTAAACGCTTTTTATGAAAGAGTAGAAGATTTAATACTCTACAGGAGTCTGGTAGTTATTTGCTAAACAATTTTGATCTATCTCTGCAAAGTTTTTCTGTTGTTTTTTTTTTTTTTTCCACTGGACTAGAAAGGCCCGACTGCCTGTTCTGTTCATTTTCCTGTCCTCTACTCCAGTTGTTCTACTAGAGCAATTTTGACACTCAAGTGTTGCTATTTATTGAAGTATTTAATGTACTCCTTTTCTCAGACAGGTAAGTGTAGGGGATAGTTTTGTAATTGGGAGGAGATTTTGAGAGAAAATTCTGTCCTATGTTCATAGATGTGAAGTCCCTCAATAACTTTCACAAACAAGTGGTATATTTCCAGGGTGAGGTAGGCATCAATATTTCAGATACTTTCAAGCCAAGTTCCACAGATGATTGAGTGCTTTTAAATTCTATCTGAGTTGCTGGAGCTAGAGGTCACCATACAACAAAGAGCATTACACCCTGGCAAGCGGGTCCTATTTCCATTCAGGCTGCTGGCCCCACTGATTTTGTCAGCATCAGATTTAAGTGTCAGTATCTTCTTTTCTCAGGTAAACCAATTCTCTGCAAAGTCTGCAATTAATCTGAGCCCTAATATATCAAATGAAAATTTTATTATAAGAGGATCTTATCCCAGATACATTGAACCTTACATTTACTGCAGTCAGTCTTCGTTTCTTTCACATACACCTTTATAGCCTTAGAAAACACCATCAAGGTGTTGTTCTTCAGAAATCTTCTCCAAGCAGTCAAGCCATCTCACAAAAAGCCAATTTTGGGTAAGCTGCCTGCTGGATTTTACACAGCCTACAATTTGATACGCTTACTGCTCTGTACTGGACTGAAGATCTATTGCCTGACTCCTAAAATGAGGCCAAATTTTGTCACATCAATTCTCTGCAGGAAGCAGCTGTTTTCAGCTATTGAGCTGCTTCAACTTGTGTAGTGGCAGTCATGCCTTTTATCACATAAACACTTCAATGCACATTGCCTTTTATTCTGTGTCGTGCCACAAAACAAAACAAAAAATCTAAAGGAGCCAAAAGCTATTTTATACTTGACAGCAGCATATAATGAACTGTGCTTCCTGGGGGAAAATTACTAATGGCTCCCTCTTGGTGTAAGGGACAGAGGCTAGCTCTAGTTAGAGTGAGAGATGCAGTAATTAAGCTTTGCTCCACTGCATGTAGGAGAGGTTAGCCCTGAGGAATGCAGAATAACTTCAAGATACCAAATTTTTCAAGAACTAATGACTTCCTAAAGAACGTCTGGAGTTAATCTGGGATTTCTTTGGAGGATCTCTTTTCAAAGAAGGAAAAAACACAAAGGGATTTCTGTCTAGATGATACTTGGTTCTGTATTCTCAGTTCATAAGCTTGGGGCCATATCGATGCAGAGGGCACCTTTGCAAGTACAGGAATACCCACAGGCTATCCAGTAGGACATCTCACATAAATCTATTCTTTGTACCAATTCAGTAAAACTCTTCCCTGGGTTGAAACAGCATATAATACCAGGAATTCTCTTGTAACTTCTACCAGCAAAATGATGTAGATTAGAGATTGGGCTGTATTATACTGTTACCTGATGTATGCAGTTTAGTTGTAACGGACATACAGCTTTGCTAGGGCATTTGATATCATCTTGCTGCTTTATGCTGAACAGTAAAATCCCAGACCCTATCACAGCAGCCAGGGTTAAAGGCCTTTCCTAACAGCAGCAATGTTCCTAAGGCATCCTTTCCAATTAGCCTAGTGTTGGCTGATGATGACACTGTCGTGAAGCTCTGTGTGCATTGTTGTATGAGTTACAGGAGAAGGCTGAAGTACTCAAGAACTTTTTTGCCTCAGTCTTCACTAGCAGCTTCTCTTCGAACGTCTCTCGAGGGTATGGACTGCAAGACACGGACTAGGAGAGCAAAGTCCCACCCACTGCAGGAGAAGATCAGGTTCGGAACCACCTGAGGAACTTGAATGTACATAAGTCCGTGGGAGCTAATGAGATCCAACAAGAATTCTCAGGGAATTGGCTGATGTAGTCGCCAAGCCACTCTCCATGATATTTGAAAAGTCATGGCAGTCGGGTGAAGTCCCTGAAAAAAGGTAACATTGCATCCGTTTTTAAAGAGGGTAAGAAGAATGACCCTAGGCACTACTGCCCTGTCAGCCTTATCTCTGTGCTTGGGAAGATCATGGAACAGATGCCACTGGAAGCTCTGCTAAGGCACATGGAGGACAGGGAGGTGATTCAAAAGAGCCAGCACAGCTTCACCAAGGGCAAGTCCTGCCTGACCAAACAGGTGGCCTTCTGTAAGGGAGTGAGTGACTACATCAGTGGAGAAGGGAAGACCCAGAGGTATCATCTAGCTGGTCTTCTGTAAGGACTTTGACACGGCCTCACACAACATCATTCTCACACAACATCATTCTCTTTAAATTGGTGAGATATGGATTTGATAGATGGTCTATTTGGATAACAAACTGGTTGGGTTGTTGCACCCAGAGGATAGTGGGCAATGGCTTAATGTCCCGATGGAGATCAGTTACAAGCAGTGTCCTTCAGGGGTCTTCAGTTCTGGGTCTGGTGTTGTTTAGTATCTTCATCAGTGATGTAGATGATAGGATCGAGTGCACCCTCAGCAAGTTTGCAGATGACACCAAGCTGAGTGGTGAGGTTGGCACCCCTGAGGGATGGGATGCCAATCATAGCGACTGTGACAAGCTCGAGAAGTGGGCTTGTGAAAACCTTATGAGGTTCAACAAGGCCAAGTGCAAAGTCCTGCACCTGGGTAGTATCAATACTCTCAGTATCAACACCAGCTGGGGGGATGAAGGGATTGAGAGCGGCCCTGTGAAGAAGGACCTGGGACTCCTGGTGAATGAAAAGCAATGTGCTATTGCAGCCCAGAAGGTCAACTGTATCCTGGACTGCAGAAGAAGCGTGGCCAGCAGGTCAAGGGAGGTGATTCTGCCCCCTCTACTCTTCTGTGGTGAGAGCCCACCTGGAGTGTTTTCTCCAGCTCTGGGGCACTCAGCACAGGAAGGACATGGACCTGTTGGAACAAGTCCAGAGGAAGGCCACAAAAACAATCAGAGGTCGGAAATACCTCTCCTATGAAGAAAGACTGAAAGAGTTGGGGTTGTTCAGGTTGGAGAAGAGAAGGCTCAAAGGAGACCTTATTTGGGACCTTTCAATGCTTAAAGGGGGCTTATAAGAAAGGTGGGGAAAAACTTTTTAGCAGGGCCTATAGTAATAGGGCAAGGTGTCATGGTTTTAAACTAAAAGAGGAGAAGTTTAGTCCTGCTATTAGGAAGAAATTTTTCACTGTGAGGGTGATGAAACACTGGAACAGGTTGCCCAGAGAGGTGGTAGATGCCCCATGCCTGGAAGCATCCAAGGTCAGGTTGCATGGGTCTCTGAACAGCCTGGACTGGATTAGTGCCATGGTCCCTTCTGACCCGAACCATTCTATGATTCTGTGAACTAACCTGCTTGATAAGATGCAAATTTTATATCATGATGCCATTTATTAAAAAAAATATTAAATAACACTTGTATTTATTGCAGTAAAACCTGTGTTGCACTGGCAGCACAATAGATAAAATTGTTTTAAAATGTCTTGAAACACCTATCCTTATAAACCTGCGTTATTTCTAATTGCCACTCCTGAAGGAGAGAGCATGGTTTCTTCTCCTCATGTCAATTGAATGTGCTTTGGCCAGCATCAGGATTGCAGTAGGTTGCCAGGCTGCTGAGCAGTAAAATACATCAGTGGATGGGTGTATCCTTTTGTGTTATTGTATTTTTGACCTAAACTTTTGAAGAACTCTATGATTTTAGTTGCTTTGCAAATAACAAAGGGAAACAGGCACAGAGAGAAGTAGCAAGTCAGTAGAACTGGAAGTGGATCTTGGCTCTCATGCCTCCTGTCAGTAAGAAGCAGAAGTTCAACTTTCATTCATCCCTGTGATGGGCTTTTTCACAGCCTTGCGGTTTGTGAATAGAGCTCAGTAGTACAGAAGAAAGAGCTAGACGTGATCATAAAGCAGAAACACAGTAGTGTTAGAAAATCCTTTCAGTGCATTTGTTTCTGTGCTTTTTGAGCAGTGAAGTCTTCAATGATAGCAGTGCATGAAAACTCCAGTGCTGTATGCAGAAGGGGTTGCCGTGAATTAGGCATGTCTCAATTTGTTTGACTTCTGCTGAATTTAGAAAGGTCAAGTCCTTGTTTAAGTCATGATCACACAGTAACACAAAGGTGTTTTCTTTACATTGCAAAAAGCATTGCTGATCAGTCTCTCAGTGAAGCTGGCTACTTCCTTTGCGGTCAAATACACAACTTTATCTCATGCTTCTTTTTAAAGTAGCATCATTGCTGATAAAAGGTTGTGAGATCACTAGGAGAGAGAGTCAGCATTTTCCTGCTTAGACAGTCTAGAGGAGACAGCTCTTTCTGTCTCATCCTCCTTTTTTTCCTGCAGGATTGTCTGTTTTAATGTATGTTTCATGCATAGATTAGGAATCCTTTATGATGGTCTAGTCTTTATTTGTGGGATTTTTTCTTCCTCTTTCTCCCTGTCCTCACCTTTACCGCCTGCTGCCTGAATAAAGTGGTGAGCTGTCCTCCACGTGGTCTGGGTGTTTGATGCCTCCTAGGGAATGCCAAATGGAAGCTGGAAGCATCTGTAGGATGTATTTGGCTTAGTTTCCAAAGGAGCCAGAGACCTGAGCCCGGCATCGAGGAATGCTCCAGTGTGAGCTTCCAGCAGAAGCTTCCTGAGGCCAAACATGTTTCCCTTTGGGAATCTAGTCATATGTAATTATTACACCAGAGAAGGCAGCAGGTATTGTTGCTACAACATGGTTGGCAAGTGCTACTATGAGCAGAGCCACTAGCAAAGTAAAAAAACCAAGACAAAATAAGAAAATCCACTACATACCCAGATGTCACATCTTGAATTGCTGAGTCTTTAGCATGATTGTGAAAAAATAAGGGTGGGGTGTTGGCTTTTGTTTGGGATGTTTTTTGCCTTGTTTACGCTTTGCACTTTCTGTACCTTCACACTGTCTACAGTATTACATAAAATATCTATGATTTCATTTCTGTGCGGGCACAGTATTATGTAAAACAACTGTAAAGGTCTGCCTACAATAACCTTCCTGAACTTCTGTTAGAATAGTAGATGCCAACCCATCAGTTCTCTTGAAACTGAGACCATTGCAGTGCCGTGCTTAGCCAAGGACACACATTGATTTTAGTCACTGAAGTTAATTGCATCGAGACCCTCCATTACATGTAGTACTTTACCAAATTTGTGCTGGTTTTGAAAGATGGCACAAATTACTTCCATGATAATTTATAAATGATTCAAAATGAATGTATGATCTGATTAGATCTCCATTAATCAAAGATGGTGGATATTTTGTTAGAAAATATTAACATTTACTTGACACTTTTTACAGAGTGTTTATACCATCAGGTGAGTTCTGCAGGAGTAATTTCATTAATAATCAATTCAAGTTTATGTACCACTGCCTTCATTAAAGAAGTTGGGTACTGACAGGATTTCTATTTAATGTTCTGTGAAACTTGATTGAGATACAAGATTAAGTCCACTTACTTCTCCAAGAGGGAAGACAATAACATTTTTCTGCGTTAGCTATAATTAAGCTGCTGGTCAGCCTGTACTAAGCCTGCAACTCTTCACAGCAGACTAACTTAAGTCTTCAGTCTGAAACAAAATTGGCATAATTAGCTCTGAAAGAAGGCTCAAAAGACTGGACCTGTTTTTACCAGGTAACACCACCCTGGTTAGTAGTAACCACAATTTAGAAATTGATCATTTCTGGTGGCATCTCTCTGTATGGGACACATGTATGCAGCGAAGGCACAAAGCAAGTTGAACTAGCTAGAGTCTCTGCCAAGGCACACTCATGAGCAGTGGGGCAAGTTTATGCTGACATAAGAGCTTTGTTTGCTTTTACTTGTAAGACTAACCACCTAAGAGTTGAAAAAATATATTGTTATTGAATTTTTTTTCCTATCTACTTTTCTAAAAAACTAGTATTGCTTAACAAGAGTAGCTGAGTGTTGTACTCTCTCATAACTTACTCAATTAAGACCATTTGTTGTCTAATGTAGACTATAGTGCCCATACTTCGCCCATTTTCTAACTGGACTGTTAGGTCAGTATTGGTGAGTTGAGGAAGCCTCTTAAGGCGTCTTTTTTTTTAATGAAGAGTTAATTTATTCAAGTCTATGAGTTTGACTCTTGGTCCCATCTTTTCTCTGTCACTGTCTACCTAGTTTGGTTCTCAGTCTACTGTTGACCTTTCTTCCTCCTTCCTGAAGAGTCACTTGATCACTTTAACCCTTAGATATTTATTTTTTTCAGTCTTTGTCTAGAGTGATGCCAATGCATATGAGTCACCCTCCTCCTTCTTTTCTTCCCTGTACTTTTATTTATTGTGTTTTGACGCCTCTAAGAGCAAATCAAAATAGAGACGTGCCACAGCCTCTCAAGTATTCCACCCCATGATTATAACATCTGTTGCAGTTTGGGTTAGGATTTAAAACAAATTAAGCTACATCACTCTCTGAAGAACAAGAAATAATTTATTAATCTGACGCCGTAGAAGATACAGGGACTTCAGTAAAAGGGAAGGTAGAGACCTTAGCAAATTGGTAATGACCTTGGTCCATCTGGCAGTGTAATTTTCCTGCCTCAGTAATTGAAATGTATTCAAATGCAATTAAAGGTCATCAAGGATGCAAGTCAAAGACTTAAGAAGACTTTCTGATCAAAACGTTTATTGTGTTTGACTTTTCCTTTTATGAACGGCTGAAGGATTCTGCCAAGTGGTAAATTTCTCTTATTTAATCAGGCTTCTTTGTTAAGGCAAACTTTAACTGCAGCTGAGCTCTTCACTTGAGTCCAATATTCAGTAAAATGCTAAAGGACAGAGGAAGGTCTTTTATCTGTAGTTATCTAGCAGTTCTGCAGCAAAGTGAACACTGAGACAAATCCCAATGCAAAATAATTCTTCAGAGGGGAAACAGGGTCATCTGAGCTGCCTTGGCCAATATTGTGAATGCAGTATGAGCAGACATGAAGGATGCTAACTTGATCCAAAAATTAGGAAAAAATCCGAAAACTTGATCCAAAAATGAGGACTTTCAAAATCAGTACTGGGTGTGCCAGTGCCCGTTCAATAGATTTTATGAAAGAGATGAGTAAGTTGATATATGAAGGCTGGACAAGCAGATTGTGTCTTTAAGATTTCAAAGTAGAGCAAGAACCAATAAAATAAATTGATACTATTATCCTCCATTTTCCTGGGCAAAAATCAGCTGCATTAAGTGACTATGCATAAATTTTTTAGAAGCTCTTCCAGAATATTTAATACAGCATAAGAAACTGATTTTTTATAATTATTCATGTAGAACTAGTAGACGATCCAACTGAAAAAAAAAAGGGAGGGGAAGAAGCTGAACCCTCTGTCCTCTCTGTTAGGTATCCTAATTATTACCAGAGGAACTGGCATTAATCTCCCTGTCAAGATCAGGAGTAATACTGCCTTCAGAAGAAAAATAGCCTATTTCAGCAGGGTTAGCCATATTCTCCTTTTCCCCAAAAAAACTGGCAATAATGTTTTGCATCTTCTCCAACTAATCAGTGTAAATGATGGGCATCTTGACATCTTCATTTGACAGTATGCTTTCGCCAGCATACCATGGGCTGCCTGCCTCTGGCTTTGGCAATCATAACAAAAATGAAGGTGCTCCTAGTCAAATCAACTGCATGCACTTTATTCCTGCATCCCCTACAAAATCACAGCTACCTTTCTTGGTAGCTTGTTTTTCCTTGGCTAGCTTTCTTTCCACCACCTTACCACTCCCAAGCAGATCAGATCGAATCAGATATTTCATTCACCTCAGGCGTTAAAATATATCACATTCATATTTCTTATGCCATGCTAAAAGCGTTAGCTGTGTTAGGAGAGTACTCTGAATACCACTGGGTCATTTATTGACCCTACAGCTAACCTGAGGAATGATGCTATTAGAGAAACAGGACCTTTGATATATCACCTGTTCCCTATGTCTTGTTCTTCCCAGTGCACGCTCCATCCACACCTTATGTGCCTGTATAGCTGGGCTTTGCACTGCCCTGCAAGCCCAGCACTCCATCCTACTTCGACACTGGCTTTGCCTGAGTCCAGCCAGCCCTCTATAACCACCAAGTTCTCTTCTTCAGGTGGCTTATTTCTCCACCTTGTTGTTTTAGTTTCAACATGGAGATATAAGAAAGTGTTGTTTTGATTTGTAGTAATTGTAAACAAAGATATTTGAATGTGATCTCAGCCTGCTTTAATGTGGCATTCATTAATTAGCAGCAAATTATATTTAATCTGCCTATCTGTGTGATCACATGATCATGCATGAACTGTGATCTCAAATAAAACAAATTGCATCAGCTCTGATCCTCTGAGCTCATATTAGATTAATTTAGATTAATTAATTTTTCTAGTTGTGTGGCTGATCTGATGAAGAAAGGCAGAATGTGGAGAGGTTTGCAGAGATGATTGTTTAGCAGGGACTGTGCATATGGAAATTTGTTCTCATTTTTTCCCTTGTGTTATCCCATTTACAAATGGAAATGACTGCCTCTCATTATATTTCTCTCCCGTGAGATGTGAAATTAGCACTAGGAGAAATCCCACAGTAGCTGTGTGAGAGCAAGTCCTCTCCAACATGCTTCAGCAAGGGACAGAGACAGTCCACTGATGTCAACCAAGGTTGGCCAAGGGGCGAGGCAGGGTTGGGCAAGATGGTGATGATGAAGCAGGGCCAAGGTGGACATGGGAAGTCAAATCACCAGCAGACACAGTACACGTACAGAATATGTGTAAACAGTATACTTTTATACAGTTAAATACAGGGGACATATGGAGGCCCCTGCTAAGTCTGGTCAGGGCAGTGACAGCCTGCTGGTGCCTTCATGCATCTGACATCCACATAGGGCCCAGCCATATTCTGGTGAAGGAGTCAAGTAAATCCACCCCTCATTGCCCTGGGGACCACTGCTGTGTCACTTAGTCCGGGGTGCAATTAATCTGTTTCTGCCTAACGTTGATAGCAAACATAATAAAGGCTGTGAATCACTGAAGCATCACTTCATTGCTCGCCTGGGCAAGGAAACAAAACAAATTAGTTGAACACTATAGAACTGATGTATATAAATGGGTTAATAGCTTCCTCTGGAGAGGTGTGTGTATTGGTTTTGAGCAAGGGGTGTGTATTAGTGCAATCAATGGTCTCCATAAAGGTTTGCAGCACTGCTGTTATTCTGTTGAATAACAGAGCACAGGTGGGACAGAGAGTGTAACAGCCATGGTCAGCTCATGCTCATTGCTAATTTTAGTGGTCCAGGGTAGCACATGGAGGGATTATATCTCATTGCACTAAGATGCGCTTTGTTAAATAAGACAATTTAAGTGTAGGCAACAATTTACTGGCAAGACATTGTAATACAGTTTTACTTGGTTATAGTTTTATGTAATGTAAAGGAGGTGGTGGTTCTGAGGGTTTTTCTTCTAGAAAAAGGAATATGCTGCTAAAAAGATATATGTATTTTAAAAAGGTGAGTTTTTTTAAAAAATCTTTTTGCAGTCATAGGATTGTTCCTGTATATGCTTTGCTCCCCCAGTGCAGCCATCTTCTCCGTGAAGAACATTGTCAGTGATCCCATTCAGCATCTGTTCAGGAAACTTTCTTCAAACAGAAAAGAAAGGAGAGCAACTAGGCTCTTATTACACTCATTTTACTGTGATATATTATGTTTTCCGTATGCATTCGTCTGAGCTGACTACAAGGTGAAGAAGTGTTGTTTCCCTCAGTGTAGAGATGGACTGTGCTGACAGAATCATTTTGAACTCGGTTACCATACCAGTACGTAACTTGCTCGGGTTCGTGCTGATCAAACTTCCTCCCCTTGAGACCAGATCCCAGGAAAGTGGAGCAGAGCTCAGGAAACGAGCTCTCTGCACTTGGCAATGCTGACAGATTTTTGCATGTTGATGTAGCTACCTGGGTATTTGTGTTCTCTGTTTTGCGATGTAGGTGATGAAGAGTTTGCTTCAGATGTGCTCCAGGCTTATGCATATAGGTATGTTTAGTTGCTGTGACTATATGGGGTGCAGAAGAGTCAAGCTAGCATGCCTAGGTAAGAAATTAAACAATTGTTTTACCACAATCTGGTCAGCCAAGCTCAGCCCTGTATGGCCCTTTTCCTACAGATAACTTGCATGCAACAGTTACATTTCACATGATTTGCCACAAGTGCGATGGAGATTGTTCATTTTCAATGTTTTCTGTTGGCTGATTGCAGCCTTCAGGCACCACTGTCCTTCAAGGGTTGCCTTTCTTAACTCACACATCAGCCCTTTTCTTTGCCCTTTGGCGATGCTGTGAAAACAAGACACAAGTAGAAAGGGGAGTAACTTCCTACTACCTGAGATCAGTAGCATTAAAAATGCTTTAGTCCTGAATCAATTGCTATGGCTCGGTAAGCAGTTGCAAGATTGCCTGGTTACCTTATCTATGTGCTTCCATCCCTTAAAAGTGTTTGGATTTCTGTTAAGTCAGAACTCTGTTCAATGATCTGACTTGTAGTACTAGCTTTACACCAATAAAGCAATTATCCTAAATGCAGTGTTCCTGTAAATTACCAAAGTGCTCTCAGCCCTTCTCTTACTGCATTAAGCTCTAACAGGTAATATAATTTTCATTACACAGAGCATTTCAGGTACCAGAACTCTATGATAAGAAGCTGCAGTTTGTTTATTGCTAGCGAAGCTGGTTGTAAATAGTTGTTAAATTTGTCATGCTGTCTGCTTTTTTTCTTATTCTTAACACTGTGAAGGTACAAGACAGCACCATAGAATTGCTGCAGTGGTCTTGGAACATAAGCGTTTTAGAGGAAAAATTGTAGATTTAAAAGTGTGTTGCAGGTAGGAAGGGAGCTGTGAATAATTCATGCTTAAATTATTCTTCACATTTAAAAATTAAATATTATATGATCATTTAAGCATCTTATATTCATAACCATTTCAGGGTACCTTAAGCAGAAATTGAGTTGGGGAAATAGATTATAGTACTTGACCTTTTTAACCAAATGTTTTCTTTCTCATGATTGATGATAGCTTTCTCAATCCCTATTTTAAATCCTCAGCTTTTGAGAGTATATAGCCTTGATTTCTCAAGAGTTCCCTAGGACTAGAAGACTAGAGAAGTTTCATTGTATGCAAAAGGCTGACATACACACCTAAATCCAAGAACCCCCGATTAGATTGATACAGAAATCTTCCTGAAATTCAGGCTTTAGCAGAGGGGACGTGAATTCACCCTTCTGCTCAGCATGTCTTTCTATCTATAACACGGGCATCTCTCTGCTCAATAAGAGACAGATGCTTAACTCAGGATCCTGCCAGGCAGCAGCAACATTCCTAGATCTGCCTTTGGGATTTTTATGTTCTTCTAGGGAGTTACCTCTTTATTTTCCTGTTTCATCTTGCAACTGTAAGGAAAGGAGGTTCATGGTTCTGATGTTTTGATTGGCATCTGTAGTGAGCTCAGCAAACAATTACAAGCGGAAAATACCCTAAAATCTTGACAACTGTTGTCTTTCTATAATTGTTCACACCGTATTTAAGGAGATTGCACTGGGAATACTTGAGTAGACATTTAATGCTCTCCTTCTGTATGCCAGGCTAGATTTACTACTGTGAAATGTTTTTGCAATAGTGCTTTCAAAAGCTTTTGTCTCTGTTCTAAAAATAAATTAACAAACACTGAGATTTCATATTTTGGGGAATTTGATTTCACATTAGCAGATTGTAGCTCTAAACTAAAGACCTGAGCTGAGAAGGAAAGTTGTTTCTGATTTAGATTTACTCCTTCTTAATCTGAAAACTAAAGCTGTTTGTTTGGTTTTCTTTGCCTTTCCTGTTAGCAGTTGTGGCAGACATATTCTGCCAGGCAGTTTTTAAGCAGTCGTCTTTGCTGTTAATTCAAATTCAGCAGAAGCATGAATATGGTTCTTTTGATTTTAGTTGAATTACTCCAGAGTTGGCTCAATATGCATGAGACCAGGATTACTGTCTAAAATCTCAGGCTTTTTTTCCACTGATTAGCTCTGCTGGAAAAACTAGTAGAGTCTGAAGCTTTTTTTTAAAACATGAAGGAGAAAGTTGAACTCCTGTAATTTTTTTGTGCTTTATACAATGTTTAGAAGTAAAAATATTTAAGGTAGAATTATGGTCACAGATTATCACCAAAAGAATCAAGAAATGTAGAGTGAAGTTGCAAGCATCATTCTGCTCACATCATGCGATGCAGGCAGGGGAAATAATGCTTCTGATCTACATCGTATGGCGTCTGGAGAGCTGCTAGTGTCATAGTTAGGTAGCATTAAATGAAGTTTTGGCTCCAAAGACAAAAGAGAGAATCTGTGCAGGCAGGCATATCCTGTAAGGATATCTGCATACACAGAGCATTTATTAGCGTTTGTACATAACACAGCAAGGTTGTTTGGGCGGTTGATTTTTTTTCTCATGTACATACTTAATGCAATGCAAATAGTTTTGGCATCATTGAATTGATTAGCCTATCTTTTGAGCTCTACATATGAAATTATATATTTGCAGCTTATCTATTTAGTAGAGGAAAGGTCTGTTCAGCACCCTTAGCCTTGACATGTGTTGCACTGATTTCCTGTTGTTTAAGGAAGTCCTTGTCAGCCTACAATTTTCTTCAGTGCTGTCAAGCATAAATGTGAAATTATTTTAGCTGTGGTAAAAGTGAAGTTCCATGCACAGTAAGAGCACAGAAACCCCACAACTTTTGCGACCACTATCTGCTAAATAAAAACTGTTTGTATTATGAAAACACAAAGACACTAAGGCTTTCTGCTCTTAGTAGTGCTGATCTGGGTGAGTTGTGGTCATCCTGCACTGCAGATGATGGTCTTGGACTGTCCATTTTCATTTTTTTTCTCTGCAGCGGGAAGTACTCCTCAGAAAGCCACAGATGCAAGCATTCTCCAGGGTGGTATAATTTAAAATTCACATAAGTAGACTACTGTGTTATACATTTGTTAATGTCTTCATCTGGGAACTACTTCATGTCTACTGAAGAGGAAGCTTTTGCGGTTACTGCCAGTGTATGTGGCTGATGTTCAGGTCTAGACCTGGCAGCAAAGGATTTTGTGCTTTTCAGTCTTGTTTCCAGATGCTGCATGGGACAGCTTCTGTTTTATCCTTACCCCATTTCCCTCTTTTTGCTTTTAAATAGTATTTGGACATTACCCACATTTGAAGCTTAAGTGTCATCAACACCTGCCAATCTATAGCAATAAGTAGGGTCATCCTGGAGCCTCCCAGGCTGGGTCACCTTGGCTGAGGGACTCTGCTGATCTGCTCGCAAGCTACACGGTGGATGGGAAGGAAGAGATGTGGGAGCTGTTTGCTGGGGGCTAATGGTGGGATGAGATGGCATCTTGAATATGCAGATGCCATGAATCTGTGTGCTGTTTTACATAGGGTGGGAGGATGGAGATGTCCAACTGGATCTTTGAGGGCTGTGCATTTGCTAGCAGAATTTATTGCCTGTCCTTTGCCATGATGCTGGTGTGTCTCCATCTTCCCACAGCACAAGGAGGAGCAATGTGGAGGCTGAAAGCAACAGAAAAAAAGACCCTGCTGTGGCTTAGGTTAGGGCTTTGCTTGCCAAATGTATTTTTTTTGCAACTGAATTCATTATCCTCTCTGTACTGCATCTTACCTCACCATCCTTGCAGTTATCCCTGAATGCACAGCTGGAGGTGATTTCATATCTCTGGCCTGAGTGCTCCCACGCAACAGTTGGAGTTAGGAAGTTAAGTAGAAGTGAAAATCTCTACAACTCTTTATTTTCCAGGCCCATTTATTAGCAGCAGAAGTTTATGTGTCAGTAGCTGAACTGGAAGTCTGCAAAACCAAAATGCTTATTAGGAAAAGTTCCTACACAACAATACAGGCTGCTCACAGACAATAATGCCTAAGCTAGACATTAATTTAGAGAAGCACCATAGTTTGTTTTAAGCAGTTAAATAATACAAACTAGTAGCCTCTTCATTTTACATTTTAAACTCAGGAACTGGAAGCCTTAATAAGCCTCTAGGCTAAGATTTGAAGTATTAAATATTCTGCTGGATTTGAAGAGGAGCAGCTACAGCAAGTAATGCACACACTTGTGTTCTTAAGGGCCTATCCTCAAATATGGACTATAAAAAGTAAATAGAAAAAAATTGATCACAAATACTAGGAGATTAGGAAGAATTTAAGTAATTAGAGGCTGCTTCCCTGACCAAAGCTTTTTCTACAGCACTTGATGCATACAGAAGAAGTCTTTTAATAGCACTGTTCAAAAACATACGGACTGGTGAGAAACTGTATTTCTGATCAAATTCACCAGGTGATATAGAGCTTGCAGAGCAGTGGGAGGATAAACCGGGGAAAGTTCTTTAAATCAGGTTTAGATTGCTGTGTAGTTTCATCAGCTCAAGCAGAGTATACAGAGATTAGTGGAGATGGGGCAGATCTGATTGGGATAGGGTACAGCCTGATGATTTAGATACATTAATAAATTTTCCATTGAGCTAATTATGTTGCTGTACCTATGGTACAGCACACAACACAGATATGCTGCAGCTGCTCGAAAGGGGAATTACATGTCTTCATTTAATGTTTCACATGATGATTGCTCTCTGTTTTTGACCCTGCTGTGTGATACTGCAGTACATTTACTTTATCACACAGAGGATATAATTCAAGATATACAAGAGCTTTTCCCAGCTTTCTGCCAGCTCAACTTGCATCTTTCCATCTAAATTGTTTTCTTAGGATGAGCTGTAACACAGGAGTGCATAGGGCAATGCTGTCAACCACCTATAAACCACTTCAGAGGGCGAGTCCAACAATCTGAGGCAATAACAGACTTTGATTAGAAACTGAGGAATTGGGTGATAGAGAGAGGGAGATATATAATTACAAATAAAGGCATGAAAACTAAGTTTACTAAATTCCAAATAGGTTTAATACTTCCATAATTGCTTCTGTTTTGTTTTCTTTCCACCTGGGAATAGTGTTGTTTACTAATATCAGTTCCAGTTTCATAAACGTTTGGCTTTACCTAAAAAATGTTAAAATGACTTATGCTAGAAAATGAAGGCTATGGTTGGCTCTTTTTCTTCACATGAAAATTGAAAATACCCAGTTTTCTGTCTGGTTTTGTTTTAAGCGAGTAAAGGGAGGCGAGTAGGAAGGAATTAGCATCGAAATGTCCTTTAAAGGAGTACCAAGGAACCCCCTCTTTATGAAGGGTGATTTTGCTATTTATCATCTGAATACTGTATTTTAAAAGGTTGTATTATAAGGACAGAATATCTTTCAGAAATAACATTTAAAACAAAGGTTTAAAAACTGTAATTTCCTTCATACTCTGCTTCAGAAGAGGAATAAACTCCAGGAGAAACAGAATTCCCTTCAGTTTCTCTTCGTTGACACACTGAGCTTTGTCTGCTAGGAGAATTGCAATATCTGTGAAAAGACAGTACAGTGAATGTTAGATTTCTGTTCAGCTGTGCAAATACAGTGCATACTGCATAATGAGGTGTTACCCACACCCAGCATTAAGTTTGGCCACGTCTATCGTGTCTGTGTGTACGGAGCAGCTGGAAAACTTGATGCACAACACGGAATAATTTTGTATAAACCAATTAAAGCACCTCTGATGTGCTTTGAAGTTATCCAGCCCCACATCTTCATGCTAAATACTAACACAGCTGAAAATATATAGAGTTGTCTGTTCCAAATATCTAAACAGAGTAATGGGGTATCCATCTGCACAGTGTTTGTAAAACATGCTGTTGGGCTTGCTGTGCCATAATGGTCAGCAGTAGTCCACCTGGAAGTGACAAACAGATCTGAAATTGAAATTAAAAAATCCAGAGTTTATACTCTACTTCCAATGATGGGCTTAAATAATAGGTTTCTTTTAACTGATCTTTAGTATTTATTGTGTTATTTTTCCTAAAAATGTAGCAGGTTTACTGATCTTATAAGGCTGTTAGCAATTTTAAGTAAGAGAGGTCTTGGCCATAAATGCTGGTTTGTTTTGGCTTTTTATTCCGCTTGAGAAATCAGCGCCTCTTCCTCCTCTTCTCCACAGTTGTGTGTCCTTAATTCCATTTTACAGGGGAGATGCTTTGGTGTCCTGTCACATGTGAACTTTTGTTTAAGGATAAATTTTCCTGAGTGCTAAGTCTTATAACAACTTAGGTACTTCCAAATCAAAGTCAGAGTAAGATGTACGCTCCTGAAGTCAACCTTTTCAAAGAGATGGCTTTTTCTAGCTTCTGTTGATTTAATAACTGCTCTGTACTTGAAGACTTCTGAGGTCTAACAGCCAAGTCACACCTGAAAATAGTATTGAAGTCCCAAAGATACTAAGGCAGTTTGCAAAATGCAAAATGCAACTACGGTCCCTTTCTCATACATCTGAGAGGTTGGAGAGAACAATAGGCTGTTTCACAGTGTTTTGATGATGATGTGAAATCTGAGTATGCCCAGAACATTGCTGATGTGATTCTTTTTCATTACTGTAGGTGCTTAGGAAATTTAAAAGAGCTTCTTTATGGATACATGATTTAATGTTGGTTCAGATTATTTGAACTGAGGTAATGAGGACGTAACTTGTCTTTTGAGAGCTGTGATCAAGGTTGTTACTTTTGGGTTGAAAGTTTATTTTTACCCCACTATGTGTTTGCCCAGCTTTACCTCATCACCCTTGTGTTTGCAAAGTATCCAGAAGCATTCTTGAAGAGGAGATAGGATGTTCAATGGAAGAAGCAACTCCAAAAGCTATTTGTGTTGCAGTTAGTGTAAATTCCATTTTGACTGTGTAATGGAAACAAGTCTCCTATTCATTAGGAGTTCATAACATATCAAAATATGGTTATAAACCAGCAAGACTACTGGGCAGGAGATAGGCGAGTGTGACAGAGAGTTGCCTCCTGCCTGGTTGGGACTGGAGATTTCTCTAGGATGAGGTTGTGTTGGTTTTGAATAGACAAGCTTAACCCAGTCATTTCCTAACAGATTAGTGCTTGATTTGACCCCAGTAATGTTTTTAAAGCATGTTGATTTTGTAGAGATACCAATCTAGAATACAGGCATGTATACTTCCAAGCAGAGTTTGGAGAACGCTGAGGATGCAGTGGTTTAGGGTGATGAGGTGAAGCTGGGCAGCCACCAGAAAGAAGAGCACCTTGAATGATGTTTGAGAGTAGGAGCAGAATGGGAGTCAGCAGACGACTTGAGGGAAGAACATGCCTTACTCTGCTGATTCAGGGCAAAAATAGGGATTGCCTTGGAACTGCAGATCTGAGACCATCAGTACTGTTTAGTTGTTTGGGTTTACAAGAAGAAACGGTTTAAGCAAGTAAAAGACTCCTGTGAACTTACCTTCCCAGAGAGCGGCTCATACTGCTGTTTGATTATAGAGGTCACATACATAGATGAGATGCAGGTCATTTACATGTTAGGTAGAATTTGAAATTGCATCCTTGCTGGATATGTCCTTCCCTACAACATCACCTTCTGGAGTTCTTCAGTCTTTTCAACAAGTTTATTTTATATCCAATCCTAAAATGGAAAAACTGTGTGAACGCACTAAAGATCCCCTGCTTGCTGTCCTTGGGCCACTGTTCACGTGTAGATGCACTTGTACAAATCTACCTTGGGTGGACTGGAGCTAATCTGGGATTGCGTAGAAGCAGAGCATGATGCTTTTGCTTTATTTAAGAACCACATGCATTTCCCCACTCCCAGAAGCTGTGCACATGGTTCCTGTATGGCAAGAAATGGCCAGCAAGACAGAGGTGCCCTCTCTTTCATCCCTGCTGGTAGCTGGCTACCTCTTATCTGTGCAACAAGAAATGCTTTGGGATCTGTGTAGCTCCTCTTAGAATAGCTGTAGCAAGGATAAATTTAAAAACTCATCTTTTCCCTTGCCTGTAATGGGTCACTTTTTCTCCCCTCTTCCTTTTCATCTTAATTAGATCAGGAGGAGGTAATCAGCCCCTGACACCTTTTACTGTACAGGGCAGATTCCCTGCGTTTGCTGGAGGATTACCACAAGCCTGAATATAGCAGCATGAGAGCCCTGTGAATGCAGGTCATGGGCACTACGGAGGAATCTAATATCATAAATCTAAGCCAGATTTGTAGTGCATACTTACATATTCTGTCAAGATCTCTTATACGTTGGCTGGGGATAACAAGCAAGTCAGACTGAAGACTGCTGTTGGCTCATTTTCTGTGTGCCAGAGCTTTAAAAAATTTAAAAATGCAAAATATGTATCTAGCATAGTTTCCAAAAGTGCCCTTTAAAAAAAAAAACAAACAAGCAGTTCTAGACTCAGTCCTTTGTTAACTTTCTGGCTTTGTCTGTATAAAGCAGACAGAACGATATTGCTACCAGAAGAAGTATATTTTTATTACATCCATTGACACACTTCCACATACAATTTTATTACAGACAAAGCACAGCTGGGCTTTAGCTTGCTATTGAAGGCAAAACCCAATGTACAGTAGCCTAATTTCACTGAAGGAAAAAGAGGACTATTTTATTGTTAAAAATCACTTTGGAGATACCGCAGCAGTTTTGTTCTGTGAAACAAATAATTAAACAAGGAGTATAATTTTGCTTTAGGGTGTTGTGAGGGCAAATATTAAATATTTGTAAATGTCTTCATGAAAACCATTCAAGTTACAAGACAGTATTTTGCCACAAAATAAGGCCAGAACAATTAGAGATTCACAAAGCAAACACAAAGCAAAAAAGGAAAAAGTTAGCTTTTTCTGACCCTGTTCTAGGGTGAAGCATTACACTGCCTGGGTTCTTGGAGCACAGAGGATGGATCCCAGCATGTGCAGTCCCAGAGGTGCAGGAGCAACCTTGAGGCTGCGAGCCCTGCTGAGGGCAGGGTATTAAGCTAAGGCTCAGCTGGACATTAGCACAATTAAACAGCCTCCAGACCAGCATAAGCTTGAAGCCTGGACAAAGCCAGCCTGAAAAATACCTTGTAAACATACCTTCAGAAAGGGCTTTTCCTAGAGTACTGTGTTATGGAGAGATTGTACCTGTTCTCCATCCATTCTCCAGGCCGATGGGGAATAATTTCTGTTAGTAGGTTCTTTCAGACCAGAATTTTCCCCAAGAGGGAGCTTTGAAGCCCTTCTCTCAAAAGCAGTTGCTGGTAGTTCGAGGATGGCGTGCAGAAAACCAGTCATACACATAACCAAAACTCTTATGCCAACAATGGCAACAAAAAAAGCCACCAAAAAAACCTAAAACAACCTTCCTCCCTGCCCCCTTTCCACAGACAAAAAAAACTGAAGAACATTAGGGACAAATGCTGGAGCTTTCAACCTGTAAAGTATAAATTTAATAAATTCTGACACACAGAGGATGAGGAATAGTGGAACAGAGGTGCCAGGAAAGGTATCAAGAAAAACAAAATAATATACCTGATTCAAAAACCTACAGATATGGATTTTTCAAGCTGTCTACAACTCCACTGGAAAGCAATAGATTTTTTGGCTTGTGACTGCCTGCTTATTGCTTCAGCTGTAAAAAGTTCAAGTGAAAAATGGTGACTTTCCCTGAAAAGAATTTGAAATAATGACAAAACATGTCATTTCCCCTGCAAAACTTTAATATAGTTAGCCTTTTTTAATTAAAAAAAAAAAAAGGCTAAACTAACAAGAAAACATCAGGCTGTCTGTTCTACACAGGCACAATGGTGTTCTGACCCCGTTAACTGTTATGGGACTGTAGAGTGTATACATCAGTTTTGCCCCAGCTGTAGAGTATACAAAACAGCCTTAATCAGAGGCTTCCCCAGACTCTTTTGGCAGAACAGGTAACTGGAGTTGTTCTGATTTTTAATAACCTGCATTGTTGCTATGCGTCCCTTCATGCCTAGGGAGCAGTGCAGCCAGCTTAAAGCGTCAGAGTTCATTCAGGGATCTGCTTGATAGACAAAGCCACCACAAAGGAGAGGATCGAAGTAGACCTCTTTAATTTGGCAAGTATCATTTGGAGGTGCAGAGCAGGAGTAAACCTGATCCAGATTCCCTGAAAATGTAAACGATTGGGCTGCATAGGGTCAGGCATCCCAGAAGCTCAAACAATTCAGAGTTGCCCTTTCAAATCTTATGGGTTGGCTCTTCTTACTTATGAGACTGAATTGCTAATAAAATTAATAAGAAGCATCATAAGTTGATCATCCTAAGAGTATTTCTACTTGAAAGAGTCATTAATTATTATGACTAGGATTGTCTGTCTTTCTATTTATAGGCTGGCCGTGGGCAACACTGACTGTTCTCGGATTCCTGTACTGTTATTCTCATGTCGGAATCGAATGGGAGCGAATGCAGGCTGTGAAGTAGGAATTACGCAGAACAATGATTTTTAAGACAGGTTGATGGCTTTTCTACACTGGATACTGTCTGCAGAAGGGTGCACCAGACACAAGTATTTGGCTAATGTGTTAAAACTAAAAGCTCATGTAATTCATCATGGATTGTGAATGCAGGAATTGAACCAGCAACAGTGATGGGCTATGGCTGGTGGTGGGGAGAAATTTCAAAGCATTTTGAATTATGTTATTTTTATAAAACAACATCTTTCTGACTCTATATGCATTGGAAAAACCCATCTTGCATCTCAGAACAGGTATTTTCTATATGTTGAAGATTGTGTTTGTTTCTTCCAATGTTTTGCTGCCTATTTTGAGATACTGAAGAAAAGGAATTTTCCTGCCTTGCAGGATTCAAAAGCCCAATCTCTCTCAGCCTGTGTCCAGGAACATACAGGGCTGTGCACTGCACTCATTACTCCATGAAGGGCACGATGCTCATCAATTCTTCTTGATTGCTTTCTGATATAAGTTAGAACTTTTTTGCTATTCTCACCAACTGCAGTAGTTCAGCCTTAAGCTACTTTTCTACCTACTGTAGCAAAGTAGTAACTTTTTCTCATTAAAGTCTTCATTTAAAATTTTGCCTTTAAAACAATGCCTTTTTTATTATTTGTGGTTTTATTTGTGTCTTTAAAAGAGGGAGTAGGGGGGCAGGTCTTTTCTTTTTAGTCAAATATGACCTTACAGCTCCTTGAGCTTCAAGTTTTCTCTGCCTTGTGTTAGAGCTAAAACATATAATATTAACTTTATTATACGGTGAATCCCGCCTTGAAGGGAACTGGTCAGTTTGCTTGTTGTATTTTCTTATTACAAAAGGAGATAACCCTAGCTGAATAGTACATCTGTTCAGTCTGTTTCACTCTCAGGCAGTCAGCTCTTGCATTACTAAAGACGCCCTAGGAGTAGCATTTTAAGACCTTTAAAAAAACCTGAATGGACCAATACAGTGGCACCAAATTAGCCAGAGCTCCATGTCCTTTGCCCACAGCCAGACCTGTTACAGCAGCATCTGGTTGCCCAGAGGTGGGAAGGCCCTGCCTGCAGGAGTTTGAGCTGTTGGCATGCTTCAGCACGTGCTGTTTTCCAAGGAAACGTGAGACCCTACTCACATATGGTACAAGGGTTAACTCCCAAGCTGTTATTTTTTAAAATGATATTGCAAAGCAACCAGTAGATCTTTAGTCTTTCTGAAGTTAGGCATTGTCCCTAGGCCTGGTAAAAGGCCACGAGTCATGGACAGCATGAGCAACTTCATGCACCCAAAGCAGAAGGACTCCTCTCAAAACTTGTAATGTGCATCCCCAGCAGCCATTTCAGCCTGTTGGGAGGCACAGTTAGCATTCTACTGTCCACCACTCCTGCAGCTTCAGCCGAGTCCGATATAGCTTATCCCTTCAACGAGAAATTCAGTGCCTGAGATAGGCTTCAGCTTAAAGGCTGCATTTCTGCCCAGAACTATGGCAGTCTTCTTTTTCCCCTTCATTTATTCCTGAAGAAATAAGGGCAGAGGCTTCAGCTCTCTACTCATTCAGAGATTAAGCCCATCTCTTGCTGTATCCAAGCAGAATCTCCAGCCTTTTACATTTAGGGAAAGATTTCCTCCCCCATGAGAATGCTGTGATTTCCTCTGGAAGTCATTCCTAGGATATACCATGAACTGATGAAAATAAGACTTACTGCTGTCTGGCCAGAGTCATGGCCCTCCTGATTGACTTACAGCGATTGCAAGGATCTTCTCAGCCACAAAGTATATTGCTCTCAGCCTCTGAATTTACTAAAAATATCTGAGATTCGCCTCCATTTTGGAGTAGAACTGAGCTAAAGGCAAGAACTTCCTTGAACTTAACTCAAGACTTTCTAATTAAGTGGAATCAGCATTAGAATGAAAAGTCATGAGTCTGTTCTTCAGTTATATTGATTACCAATATTACATGAAACGAGGTGCTACAAAGTGATTATAGATTTCAATTTGTATGCATGCAAAACTTCCTACTCCCATATTGAAATGACCTTGAAGCTCATCTAGAATATGCTTATTTCTAAACTAAAATTGTGCTTTGTTTTTTTTTGGTTTTCATAATTTTGTATCCTTTTCTGTTTCTATAAATAAAGTGGAAAGTGACTGTTGGCTTGAGAATTGTGCTTAGAAAGCTACGGGTTGGTGTGAGAAAAATAACTGCTCCACTGCTGTGAAAAAATACTACTACATGCTGGAAGCCTGCAGGATGGATGCAGTGCAGACTGGTCACTTTTATCCCACTTTTGCACTGCGTGGAGTGTGCATTCCCTCATGGTGTGAATATAATAAGCAAGAACACCTTTTGTAGATCAGTTATGGGGCGACTTCAGCATGCAAAGCTTCTGAGAATAGTCACCAAGAGCAGTATGCAAGTAGAATGATGCTTCCCTTTAGACTCTTGCTATCTTAGTCTAGAGTCAGAAGTATGAAGCGTGCTTGCACAATTTAAGAAATATATACTATTTCTTGCAGTTTATATATTTATCGTACATGAAATAAATAGATTTCCTTCACTTTCAGTCTTTCTAGAGGTGTATTGACCTGGTACTTTGAAATAGGTATTTCAAGAACAAGCCCACTCACAGTTTCTGCTCCATTCTTGACCAGTAGGGAAGGCATGGGGCATGCTTGGTCAGCCACACAGCTCCATTAAGAGCTTAGGCTGTGTCTGAAGCACTTTAAACGTATGTAGTCAGTTATACCTTCAGCTTGGAGGCATATTTGACCGGAGAATTGACTCTTCATTACCAAGTTGCAGCTGATATAATAGAAATTATGTGGTAACCAGACATGCCGTTCTCCACCCAAGTCCTCAGTAACAGTCCTAGGAGGGTGGGAGCTTGCAAGGGCCTGGAAGAGGCTGAAGTAGACACCCCACTTACCAAAGAAAAATATAGGGGAGGAGGCTTCCAAACACAAAGGTGAAGCTAGTTAAGGGACCTAGGAAACAGTTGACAAAACCAGAAAGTGCTAAATACAGACAGACATTGGCCATTTTGAACCAAAGGAGAGACTCTTCTGCTTGAGGGAGAGGGAACACAACACCATTACTGCTGATAGATGCTAGAAGTTACAAGTGTGAAGTGACAAAAGAACAACAAACAACCCAAAGTGAGCTGGACATGATGCCAGCTGACAAAAACAATTTAGAAGTGAGTCATAAAAACTGCCTACACAACTAGCAAGCAGAGCAGATCACAATTTGTGGTGTTAATGGCTACCACAAAGCTGTAGTAGTCAAGTGGTGCACATGCACACACACCCCGCCCCCCCCCCTGCACACACACACTCTAACCCCCACCTTGGATATTGAAGCCCTCCCAGCCATCATTATTGCTGGGTATGGTGAGATTATCCTAAGTGGCTCTTTCTTTAATTCTGCATTGATTAGAGGGTAAGTGAGGTTTTGCTCACGTCTCTCACATCTGAGAGCTAAAAGTGGCTTAGTTGGAATAACCAGCTTTCCACAGGTCAGAAGAAAAACAGCTTAACTATGACAACCTGCAGCAATTTTGTTATTAGTCATAGCTATAACACAGTACCTCTCTGTTCTCTTGCACACCCGCTTCATTTCTTTCATCAGTGCTAATCCTTGAGCCAGTTGCAGCTCACACTTGTTAAGGAAAGACTTGCCTTCCTCAGGCACACTGGCACAATTTTCCTTAAGGAGCTGTGAAGAGCAAGGAGATTGCTATGCATGGTCTGCTTCTCCTGCCTGTGCTTTATAGCCCCCCCCCCCCCCCCTTCTCCAAGTAACGCTGCCCATTATTGCTTTGCAAAATAGCTCCCTCAGCGCAGAGCCACTTGTTAGTCAAGACATATATTTTAATCCAGCAGTGACAGCTGAAATACTGCTGGAAGCAAAGCCCGTGAAGAACTCCGGGGCTGTAACACCTTTGAGGAATGAGCGGAAATCTGCATTACAAAAGCTAATTTCTTGTATTAAGGGACCTCTGAGAGAGACCCTCTCTCACAGGCATCTCTGCCAGACCCCTGCACTGGGGTGTTGTGTGCATGTGCACTGAATTCAGCAGTTTCATCAGTAGCTGCTTGCGGAGCGGTTCCTCCAGTAGCTGTGCGTAAAAGGAAGCAAAGATGAACGCAAGTATTTTATTTGAGATTTGCACTTTCAGCAACTACAATGATGTCAAGCACAGGTCCTGCCAGAGTACCTGAGAATGAGATGAGTCCCAGCTGCCTGTGGCATGAGTCACGTACACCTGAGCTTACTACAGATGGACCAACTCGGCTCAGGCATCCCAAGCCTGGGAGCAAGCACTGGCGGCTCCAAGCTCAAGAGGCTTTCAGGGGTGCCATCAGTGCCTCAGAGCAGAGGGAAAGGAAAAGAAAACGTTTATCATCAGACCTGACACATACCCTTCAGGCTGAATAGTGTCCAGGCCCAACATTCAGGCAGCCTCCACACCTCTCCATTCAGGACACCTCCCTCAAGCTTTAGCAGCCTAAGTCCTCCAGCCGTGTGTCATCATTGCTGGCCTTGGAAATGACTTCTCCGGGAGGAAACAGGCACATGCGCCAGTGCCCAACGCAGCCAATGACAGGATGAAAACTGCACAGTAGCATTAGTCAAAGTAATCAAACCCACTTATAGGTACTTGAAAAACTCCCCATTCCTTATGCCAGGAGTCACAAAGGTCTGAGTGAGAGCAGGTTAAGCTCTCATCAGGATTTAAAAGGCAAAGCTTGACTCCAAAGTAGGCTGCACCACCTTTCATCATACCCGGGGCCAGTCTGGTTTAAGTGTAAATTACTTTAGGTACCTGCATACCAGCTCCTTTCAGAAATGGGTCAAATGAAATGGCCTACCTGTGGCATATGCCTTCCTCAGCAACAGTCAGACTAGAGGTAATAGCAGTGCATCACTATCTGCAGGGATTTAAGAAAAACTTTACATATGGCTGGGCAGCTGAAGTGAATCATTGCTGACGGGTGCATCAGCCAGCCACTGAAAAATTAAAGTTTACTGAAGAAATAATACAGAAACATAACTTCAGTTATGACCTGTGACGTTTAAATTGTATTAGCACTCCCTCTAGAGCTGATCTTTCTTGACAAAATTAATTAATTTTTATGGACCACAGAACTTCCAACCCTGCAGTAGTGCATTTGAGTTTCCAAAATTAGGTGCCAAAAATAGAACAACTAGAAACGATACTAGAAGACCAGAAATATCTACACTGTTGGTAAAGGAATTTGAAAGGCAAGCCTTAGGCAAGAAAGAAGATCCAGTTGTTTTTTTTCTAGACTGCTGCTGGAAGGGTTAAGGTTGTTTTAAGGGCTCAGGTACGCGGGAGGATTACCTTATAGTAAGCCAAATTGCAGAGATTAAAAGTAAGCATTTATGAGGCAGTTCTTTAAATGATGTTACTACTAATTTATAGTTATGGGTTTCTTTACTCTTGTGATGGCAGTTTTGTGCTGAGGTGGTAGTTTATGCTGAAATTACAGGCTAATAATGTTAGATGAATGTTCACATCTCTGCTTCAGGCTACTTCAGCCATCTCTCAGCTGCTTTGCCCCACCTCTTGGAATCCTGCCTCAAGGCCACCCCTTCGTGAGGTTCAGTTCTCGAGACAGTGCTGCAAACACAACAGAGGCGTGGCCTAGGTCCTGTCTTGGCAAACCAGCCCAGGACAAGGCTGCCTAACAAGTGAGCCCAGCACTAGCCTAGCCCCACTGCTGCCTGCTGGGGCCTCTAGTGTACGCAGAGCTGTGGTTTGGGGAGGTAAATAACTCCCCATCAGTACCCTCCCTACTTGTGGCTTTACTGTAGGCCCCACGCTATAACCCCAGGCAGCAGCACTAACACCCAGCCTGCCCTGGGCTCCTCTTTACCAGCCCATCGCTGCAGACCCATCCCAAATTGTGCTATGAAATGCCAAAACATAGAGGAGAAAGAACCATGGAGAAAACCATTAGAGGACTCAAGGGACCCAAGATCCTTCAGCATAGGAGCCTCTGCACCTCCTCCCAAACTGGCAACAAGAGTAAGGGTTTAGGGAAACTTAGTGGTTTTATTCCCTTCAAGCCCCTAGCAAGTAGGTCATTGGAGGTGCATGAGCAAGCAAGCTCTGGTTCCTGAGCTCAGACCTTGTCAACCGAGACATCGCTTGACCCACACTTGGCACTCCACTGTTAGTGCTGTCTGCTCAGACTTTAACACCTTTTGCTCAGCCTACTTAATCTCACAATCTTTCCATGTGATCAAATCCTGCCAACTATTGCTTGTTAAAATATGAGACTTACAAAGGGTCTTCACCCTCTGAAGACATCCTGCTTGCCTTGAATGGTTCTGCCAATAACTACTGACACCAAGAACAACTGCAGGTTAAGCATGAGCTCTCATGTGGTATAAGGGTTAGAAAAGCCTGACAATCATTGGAAGTAGAACAGCCCACTGCTTTTGGAGTATTGACAGCTATGAACGGCTTATTACTTCATGCTGGTTGAGGAAACTTCTTTTATAAATAAAAATACATTTTCATAATAATAATGTTTCCAAGCTCAATCTTTAAAACTTTAAGGCTGCTGGCAGTAATACAAGGGTACCCTGTGACACTGGTAGAGACAACTACTGCACAAGCTCCTTCCAGAAGACAGCCATGCTCCACTAATGAAACTACAGCAGCTGCTTGGCAGATGATAATGCAGAGGGCTACAGCCCATTATAACTTCCAGCCTAAGGAGCTTCCTGAGCTACCAGTCCCATTTGCTCTTGAGCTGTCCTTCCATTAAGCCACTCCTGCTCCCTCCCTCCTGGCTGCCCCCTTGGTGGGTTTGCAGACTACACTCTCACCCTCTCACTACATTTTTATAGGCTTTCATAAGAAGCTTTCCCGAGATGCTGCTAGGTTTCCTCCATAACTGATTTTGCTGGACAAAGGAAATGCAGCAGACTTAATCCACCAGGATAGGTATCCAAGGCTGTACTTTGGCTACATTTTATGCTGCTTCTATTTACTGCCACAACTGTACACTCTTCTACCAACACTTGGTCTACCACTGAGGTCAGATCAACCAGCCTGCAGCTTCTCAGCACGCCTGACTACAGCTGTTTTATTTACTGCTCACAAATAAAGCATGCCCACCCCCACTTTACAGAGCTGTTTACAATTCTTATTGCCAGAAGTGTAATTTCTTGCAGTACTTCACGCACAGTTTCTGCACATTTTCCTAAAGGATGCTTTTTTCAATTTAGTTTTCAGCTGAACTATTGTAGTTTATATTTCTGTCTCCACACTTCCAATAGCCAGGTTCAACACGGTTGCATGTGCAGTACTCTCATTCTAAAACAAAATCCAAACCAAATATTTTATTTTGACTTGGGGCTACATAAAGATTATCTTAGCTCTTTCCCATCCTCACACCACAGCTGAGCATGTTCAATAAATTTTCCTGTTATCATTAGTTCTTCTAAAATATCTTCTGCTTAACCATAAAACTCTCCAAAAAAGACTGCCGGAGAGGTTTGGAAGCAATCTATATTTCCCTTCACTGTAAGCCACTGTTTGCAGCACTTTCTTGTTGAGCTGTCTTGGTCCTATTGCTGAGCACACAGTAGTTCCCAGGTTTAATGCTGCACTTGGAGTGCTACCGCTGCTTAGTGTTTTCTCCCGCTGGCAACCCCTGCTGAAGAAAAGGCCATAGTCTTCCTTTTATAGAAAATCCACATATTTAATAGATACTCCAGCACAGCTTTTTCCTCCCCAGGTTGTGTATTTCAGCTAGAAAATGGGGATGTGGAGGCAAAAATTCCTCCCCCTCAGATTTGCACATGCAAATTGTAGTGACATTCAGAGGAGCTATGCATCTGCCCCCAGGCATCTCCTCATTCCTCATCTGCCTGAAGAGAAACGTGTTCAAAGAAAACTCTACCAAACAAACAAACCCCAACAAAAATAAAAGAAATGTTCTGTAGAACAACAGAAGTCATCTCAGAAGCAAACTTTTGGAGGGTGCTCACACACGCCTGCCTCCTCAGTATCAGGTGGGAATTTTAGGGAGAAAATTTTGAGAGTCAGTCATGATGGATGAACCTGCCAAAGTTAAGCTTGTTTTAAACCTACACCTGTGCCATAGGGCAGCATAAATTTTAACTTGGCTGTGCTACATGAGGGCTTGAACTTAGAACAGGAATTGAAAAGGAAGAGGAAAGAAAAAAAAAAACATAGACAAGGCTTGAGCATGTATATTTTACAGATATGGCTGTGCACAACAGTCTTCATCTCTGCTTCTGACAGCTGTGTTAGGAGTTCAGTTACTGTAATGCCACCTTTGGATCTCGCAAGCTTTTACTCATTCTGCCTTTCAAGAACAAGACAGGTTATTCTCCCCAGCTTCCACATACCAACACTGAGGTTGTGCTGAATTAGAATGAAATTAGCGAAAATGCAATCTTCTGGGTGAAAAATACTTCCTAATACTTGCTGATATTCTTTATATGCTATGTGGCCATTGCAATGAAATCTCCTCACACCACTGGCAGTAATAAATACCATAGCAACACTAAATCCTTCTTAGTATTCTCCAGGTGAATCTGCAGCTTTACTAACCACCCTACCTCAGTAGAGCACAGTGGAAGCATGGAAAGCAGCTCTTCAGCCAGGATGTCCTCAAGTCTCAGTGGCACTCTGGGTGGGCAGGTTTGGAGCATAGCAGCCATCTCTTGCTAAACGAGGAGGCACAAGGCCACGAGGCCCTGCTCCCCTCGAGTTTTGATGGGCTGTCCCAAGCACCCTCCCACACCAGGCAGATGCATTGCTGGCACACAGTGAGCAGAAACAGTTCCTTCAGTTATGGTGGAAGCAAATATAAGACACTGCTATTGCACACATGTGTGAGAGGGAGTAGACTCTCTGGAACTCACTCCCACCGGTTCCCACAGCACAGAAGGGTGCAGTTATACATATCATATTTAAGTGCAAGAAAGCATCAGAACCTGACTGCTTCTGACTGCAACAGACTGAAACGCACCTCAGGGCAAAATGAAAGACCCCCTCATTACCAAACACAAAATTCCAACGTGTGTACGCAGCACTCACCTCCCCACAAGCTGATATGCCAGACTGCCCTGGAAGTCGCTGCTGCTGGCCCTGCAGCCAAGTGTCATGGGACTGTAGAGCCAGCTGGAAAAGTCCCCATGTCCTCAGGAGGCATCCCCAGCAGCTGCTATTCAGCTCTTCATGGGGTCCCTGCCAGCCAGCACTGTAAGCAATGGCTTTTTTTATCAGCTCCAAGGAGGCTACTCATCATTACACAGACTCCAGCCTCATGCTCTGCTCTGGCTGCACACCTTCAGGCATCTTGTAGGTGCTGCCCTTTGCACACTAACTTGCAATAAAACAGAAGCAGCAATACCTACAGTTATTGCTGAGAGAAGTCAAAAGCACAGCATTCACCCCTGTAGTCTAGAAACCTTCTGTCCCTGCTGCAAACACACTCCCAGGTGCAATGAATGAGGAATGGGGCTGGCACAGGTGACCCAGGGGGCTGCTTGCTGCCACTGCTCAGCTGAGCCCAGTCCTGATGAACCAACATATGGAACACGAGCCTTTGCAATTGTCACACAGATCTGGGTTTGAAATGTTGTGAGGCTGACGAGGAAAGGGAAGCCAGGAGGAGGATCATTATGTGAGCAATGCTATCCTTTTCTGCATTAATTTAAGCTTGCTGCACAACCAGGGAGGCTGCTAAGAATGCAAGAAAAGCCTCAGCAAAGAAAATAACAGAGTTCAGAAGATGAGAGTGACAGCCTCTAGAGACCTCAAAAAAGAAGAACAAGTATATGCCTTCTCTATGGTAATTTCCCCTTTTCTAATAAGTACAGGGAACACTGTATAACATTAGGCGAAAGAAAGCTGAATTTTCTTACTGGCCAGTGAAACAATGGTAGTGATGTCACACCACATATAACAGTGTTAAAAATAGCTCCTCGTTGTTCTCCTTGTCTGCTCTCAGTATAGTTTAGCTTCAGCTCTGCAATCTGAAAGCTTCTGCTTTATTGCTGTCCTTCTGAAGATGAGATTCACAATCCCATGAAGTGTCTTAATACAGGTGACAGCCGTGTTCACCAAACTCTCAAATGAGAGGATGGAGAATGAACCATAAAAATGGGTGTAAAGGTCACAGGGTCTAGGCTGATGTCCTGAAGACTAAAATGTTGTATTCATGTCCAGAGGGGCTGCTGACCTGCAGAAACGGTGCTGCGTGTGATCCTGTCATGTATGCCCATCCTGACCTGAAAAGATTTCCTGTTCCCATCACTTTTGATTATCAATTTATTTGCTGAAGTAGACAGCCAATATTCATATAACATTGGTTGCTGCCTGTTGCAGTACTGTCACTGGCAGGCAACATGGTTCTAGGGGCTTCCTTCCACTTGTTTGCGTCTTTTTCTATGCCTGTGGTAAGGTCACCTTCCTCTGCAGCAGATGATGGGACAGCGGAAACCTCTTTGATCTCTAATACTCTGGTTTCCAGAATTTTTGTTATGGTTCTCAGATACTGCAGTGGTGAACACAATCTAAATCACAGACTGACTACAGACATATCTACCCTGAGGATATCAAACGATTATTTCAGGCAGGTCACAGCCAGTCTTCAGGTGATCCCATTCCTGCTCAGCAGACACCTGGCCCACACTGGAGTCCACAAGAGACACTTCCTGGGATGCCAAGATATTCACTTTACAGAACACCTGAGTTCAGTTCACAGTGATCATGGAAGCGTAAATCCCAATTGTACTGATACACAGCAGGTAGACATTAGAGGGAACAACCTAAATTGTTTACACCCAAAACAGTAATATCAAACTTCTCTACTGATAACCGTCAGATATACAAACCAACAGCAACAAAATGGCTAGCCAGAAGTTCTAGAGATTAACTTAAAACCCCCTATTGATGTTGTAAACACATGCTCAACACATGGAAAAGCACACCAAAGCAAATGTAATGTATAAAATAGTTTATTACTCTAATAAATAAAATTAAACTTTTTTTTTACAAATATTATTTGTGCTTGTTTAAAAATGTTGTATAGGGATACCATTAATGTAGGTGGCTGCATTTGTAACTGAAACATTCCCAGACAGTGCGTATATATACATACATACACACACACACTGCCTATCTACTGGCAGCTGCTTTGCTGACCACAAAAATAGTATCTACTCGTTCTCTTTTTCTAGTCATGCTTCATTGAACAAAGTGACAAATGCAAAGAAAAAGAACCAAGAGTATCTGGTGGATTTCTGAAAGGATAAAAACAAGTGAAGTACATTGAAAAGCGCCAAAGCAACTGCATTAACTGCATATCAATAAAGTGTCCATGCAGTGGTGGCTAAATATTGAAACGCAGACAGGTCTCCAACAGATGTACAAATATTGATTGTATGTAGGTACAATAATATAACACATTCATTAGGAAACTTGGTGTTTCTTTATATAGCAGTTCATCCTGATACAAGATTATTGAACTTCTTTCATCTACAGCTAAAATGATTCTCTTTCTATTTTAGTGGTCACAGATTCAGTGGGAAGAAGAAAAAAAACATGAGCCTTTCAGAACAGTTAGTGAAAAACCTCAGACTGTTATCGTTAGGCATTTAGATCCAGTTACAGAGCTGTTCTGGGTTTATACATCAAATGTGTTTACACAACATTCAACAATCAGCTTGAAACAAATTACAGTTGCAGGTAAGTTCACATTAGCTTTGTCAAACTAAAAAAAAAACCTTTGAAACAAACACTTCTGCAGGATGATGGGTTGATGGGTTGGCTGCCTGATATACAAAAGTGTTTGGACAATAGTTACGTCTCTCTGTGAGACAAAAGGGCTACTGGAGTAATGCATTATCCTAATAAGAAGGCAATAAATGGAGAAAGAAATGTGATTATCAGCAAGTGATTTCCATTAGATTTAGAAAGCTAATCAAAGTGCTTCATCTTTAGGCAACACTGTAAATACTACAGAACATTAAGAAGGAAGGAGAATGGAATCACAGTTTGAATTATATCATTTATGAAAGGGTCTTAAGGCTAAATGTTGGATGTATCTTATTGCAAAAAACTTTCCTTTTTATTTAATTGAATCAATGTTTGCCACAACAATGTGGTAAAAACTATTTCAGATTGAAGGATACAGTAACCTACTATGCCCCACCTCAAACTTCTGGAGCTTCTCCTGCACGGGACTCTCTCTGAAAGGTTTGTCTCAATGAATCAGAAGTGCCGCTGAAACACAGACTTTGTTATTGCAAATACACTCACAGGAGACTACATGGAAATGAAGTCAGCAGAAGATGCTTTTCACCACCTAACACCTGGACAAGAAAGCAGAAGTGCAGTGACCATGTGTTACACGGTCCACGAGAAGAAGGATGGGCTCAGCACCTTTGAGATAGCCCCTGGTACCAGGGAAAAAGAAATCAATTTATTCCAGCATCAATCTTGCAGCAGGCAAAGCCACGAGAAGCACTACCAGGGTAGCTTAGCTTCAGAGATACTGTGAACAACAAATAGTGGCTTATGAGCCTTATTCCCACCAAGTATGAATACTGCATTTTCCCAACTTCACATGTATTTCTGTTTCCTGACTATCGTAACACTTGAGAGATCTTCTCTCAGTCACAATATTTGCCAGACTAACAGCATAAAATTGAGGCCAACTAGAGAAACCAAAGGTCACAGCCTTAGAAGTTCAACAGTTAACAAACAAGATACTAACTAGGACATTTGGTGGATGTCTACTGGGAATATTTAAGCTCCCTTCCTGAACTGGAATGATTAAATGAGGGATGTGCTTTTACTTAACAGAAACGCAATCCATAGACTTATTTATACATAGATATTATATATATGTGTGTGTGTATACACACATCTGCACAAGTGCAATCATACACATTGTTTATATAGTAAAGACAAATCATTATTAAATTCTTTCACAGACTGGTTAAGAGTGATTGAAAATATATCAGCAGATATTCACAGTAAATATCTTGTTCGGTTCATTAAAGTGAAGTACTGTAGAAGCAGAACATCACCTTCGAAGCTGTTAAACAGGGTATTCGCTGGGATTCAGGACAGCACTGTGAAAGAGATTTAAAGCAAGAATGGTGTTTTTAAGAGCATACACATAATACCAGACAGAAGTAAATGTATCTGAACACAGTAGAGATAAGGGCTGAGCTTTGCTTTTTTTAATCCTCTGCTGTGTATTAGTACTCTAATAGTTAAAGCAGGAACTTTCAGAAGTTCCCATTTTACCAAATCATAACCCAGGCTCTTTACCTCAACTACCTGCTTTTGACTGAAATCTAATTCCATCATACAGTAAAACTGGAACACACCATCTCTTTTAAATTAAAGCAGGTTATTTAGCAGGTTGTTAAATGGCAGAAACACTATGCCAGAACACAGTTAAAACTGAGGCTTTTTGCTTTTTCTTTTCTCTTATAGTATGTATGGGCATTTGCTTGTTAAGGAGTCTCATGTTCAGAGATCATTCAGTTCTGAGCTGGAAAATAATTTAACTGCCAACGTGCAAAGAGAAACAAAAGGAAAAGCTGACAAGTAAAATGAAAGAACAAGTAACAATTATGGTGGGTATGCACACCATCCAGCCACAGGCAGCCAAGTGGAAGGCTCAACAGAGGGAGACAGATTTGTAACACAGGTGCTTTTGACCACTCCCTAAAGGAGATGTGCTGCATCTGCAGAGCCTGGGCACCACAGCACAAGTCCAAATTAGGCTGAGGTTCAAAGGAGGGACTAGTCCCATTGCGGCAAAGTTTTGCTCATTTTAACCACTCGGTAGCCCAAGGAATCTAAGGACCAAAGTTCATCCTAGATAGTATTTTTTTTTTTTAATTCTTTTACAACATATATGTGGAGGGATGATGCAGTCTCCTACAGCTATTTTCAATGCCTGCCAGTTCATAAAATCATAATAAAAGGGGTCTAATCTCAGTTACAGCAGTGCAAATCTGAATGACATTGACTGCTGTCAGTGCTGACCTGGAGCAGACACCCTGAAGGTGGTGGTGTAAGGAGCAGAGTTTCTATGGAGTTTCAGAACTGTAATGAAATCAAATTTGGCCATAATCTTCAACGACATTAAATTTTATGCATAATTCAAGAGTATATTGCAGTCTTTGAAGGCTTTACAAACGGATTATAAATGCCTTTACAGGGCATTAAAAGAACCTCATAAGTCTTAAAAAAGGACTCCATGCTGCACCCACCCATTGTGATACAGGGTGGGCAGGAGTACAGCATCATACTGAATGTCAGGCTACAGAAGAAATACCCTCAGCAAATGGGGGACTTGGGTTCTTTTATTCGCAGCTGTGGTCAATGATTGGGCTTCTAGGGCTGACCCTGCTGTGATTCCAGACCTGGGCAATCAGCAACACCACAATAAACCTTACTATATCCCTGAGGGTATATAAAAATACCACTGAGAAACACCATCTCATTATCAGCAGCAAAGGGCCGGGTAACCTGCAAGTGCACATTTAATTCTATGTGTGCACTGCTATGCTGGAGATATTAGGCACATACTTCAAAGTTTATAAACATTTCCTCCCTCATCCACGTGGGAGAAGCTAATTTCCACATTTATCCAACTGCAGGTAGATGGGTGACAATTTCACAAAGAGTTTGCTAAGTTCAGCAAGCCTTTTGGACTTTCAAATATTTTATGAAGAAAACCCAGTGTCAGGAACATAACACGGTTGAGCAATTTGCTTGGATTAGGAAATGGGCTCCAAGTCAGTCTCTAAAAACTTACTGGAACTTTTGGGCATCAATTATAAATCCTTGTATATTGGTACACCTCTGGTCCACTGAGGCATAATTTCACTATCCAATAATTTACTGACTGAGAAAACTTAGAAAGAAAAAAAATCATTCAGCAGTTTCTAACTAAAACCATTGATGTATGGATTCTTACAGCCAACATGCCATAGCTATTACAGGTAACTGCTGCCACTCACAGTGGTTAAAGCAGCAAATGCACAGGATGACTTTGATCAAAGAGAGCTTTCCTTAGTACTGCATGTCTGCAGTGCGTAACTGTAAAAGACACCAGTTACCACTGGAAAAACCTAAACATGAAACCAGAAACAAACTAATGAAATGGCACCTTGGCTCCAGAGCAAGTCACCTCCCTACTGCCATTTCCTGCGGGAGGGAAAAGGAAAGCTTAAATTTGATCCTGATAGCTGTTTCTTGGGAATATTTCAAGAAGAATTCACAGTCTGCAGGCACTTCCATATTGAACCGAGGTGTAAGACCCTTGGGAGTCAGTCCCAAATCAGCTGCATCTGGACCTGGAAATGGTGTCACTGCGATCAGAACAATCAGCATCTCTGAGAGCAGAGCAGTTACCACAGGAACAGACACAAACAAATAAGCTGATTTCAAGACCTGAGCCCTTAGCTGTGCATAGCACGACCTCACCACCGTGGAGGTTCATCAGTGAACCTCACACTTCCCCAGGGATGTCTGACACAGTTCTGCACTGTGCAAGCATCAAGCCAGTAGAAATCTTTACAAGTGGGTCATTTTCCTTCCCTCTTCCAAACTTAAACAAAAATCTTCCCAATAAATCATGTGGGTTTTGACTTCGTACCATGGAAAAAGAATGAGACTTAACTACTCTCATGCTGTATTAAGACCTATTGCCATTAAAAATGAAAATCCCAAAAAGTGTTGCATCATGCTTCTGAGCTCTAACCTACTGTTAAATAGCAAACATATTGGATCAGTGGAGAGAATATACTGTGAATATTCACCTGTCTCCCCAGGTGATAACCCAAGCCATGATACCAGCTATGCTACACTACTTAGTGAATAAAGAACAGTAGTTTTGGTAAAGTGCTTCAATCTTCCTCAAAAAAAAAAGTTATGAAAATATAAGTTTTGGAAACATCTCCTTCTTTAAGAAGCAGATCTTTTTGTTTCCTTGCTACAATAGCACTTCCATACAGTAAGCACTGTATTTCTAACTCTACTATCCATTTGCTTACTGGCTAGACTATATCAGGAAAAATGCAGCTGGATGTAGAGAAAAATGCCACAATCTGAAATCTTTTAAAAGTTTTGTAAAAGCCTTTGGCTACAATGAACATTATCAAAACAGAAACTTCTGAATAATAATTTAACAAGAATTAAAAGAGCAGCTTCATAGCAAAACCAGGACATAATTGCCACAGTATATTTTGACAGGGATGCAAACTGTGAACTGATGTTCACAATATGTGGGGCAGTGGACTGGATTCAGGTACACTGCACACCCAACCCTCTGTCCTCCAGCAGCTGGAGTTTAAAGCAAAGGTAACAAATATTCAAAAACATGTGACATGCAAGTTAAATTTTTGAAAAACAGTATCTTTGTCTCAAGGAATGAGAATATGGAAGATCCCATTTATAAGCAGACCTCAAATACTGTGGCTATTGTTGAGGATGTTGTTAAAAGTAACTGCTTTAGGAATACATCAGTTTGCAAGTAAAATGTGCATTTTTAAATCTTTTTAGTCCTCTCTTGACTACCCAAAAATAACTTTGGTATTGTTGAAATGACATACATCTCTCCTACTGCTCTTTCTATTACTACAGGTATATGAAAATATACTGTGACATTTAACATGCTGTGCAGGTGACTGAGACAGTGACAGCAGCAGCAAAAAAAGAAAACCCCACCAAGCACTGAAAACACAAGCACCCTGGCAAATGCTTATTCATATAAGCAAAACCCGAGCTAACGACGTAAGGCATGCTCCAAAAACCTCAGAGGTCATCTGGGGCTCACGGGGATGGCTGCTGCTATCAGAATTCCAGCATCTCAAGGGAGAGAAGGGAAGTGGTGGGGAGAGGAGAATGGGCACCAACGAAGAAAAGACAAACTTTAGAAACTGTACCCTTGCTGTCAAAAAGGCTTCAGAGTCAGCTGCCATCTTGACATGAGGTTGCAATTCCTTTTACCGTACCTTTTTAGACACAGGGAACATGCTTAGTGAACTGGTCCCTCACACATTTTCAAGAAAGACTAAATTTAAAGTGTTAGAGGGGGCTGTTTCTTTGCTTGGTGATTTGTTTGTTTGTTTGTTTGTTTTTAAAAAGAAACACCTCAGCTAGCTCCAAACATGTCTTTTTCTGATTCTGGAGACTGGGGCCTTGATATTTCAAACAGCTCCTGTGGCGACTGGGAGCTTCTTCGTGAGGTTAATATCCTAAGTATCTCGGCGAGCTGGTTTTCTATATTGGTCATTTTTGTGTTTAAAGCCTTGATGTCCTCCTTCAACTCATGCTTCACTTCCAGCATGGTGGCCTGAAGAGTCTGTTCTGGGATGGGATAAAAGGAATGTTTGACCTCAGTGAGGACGGGGCTGCGGTCCTGCGGGCTTCTTGTCTCCCCAACGTTATCCAAGCGCAAGTCACTTTTTGTGATGCCGCTGTCACAAGAGTCTGTCTTCTTCAGGGTAGCTTCTCCGGAAGCTTTAGTTCTCTCTGGTAAAGTCTCCATAGACTCTGCTTTGGAGACCTTGTTCCAGTCTTCACCTTTCCCACAAGCATCTTTGAATTTGGCCCAGCCTTTTCGCCGGGGGTAGTCCCCTGACACTTTACACCCTGCATAGTCCGATGTTGGGGCCTGTAGCTTTGCCTGGTCAGAGGCCCCAGATGTCGAAGCGGACTGGTACGACACAGGGGTCGCCGGACTCTCCCGTACAGTCACAACGCTGGCTTTGACCACTGAGCGGGTGGAGGAGTGCTCCCCGAGAACATTGCCCTTCTCCACGTCCAGGTCTTCCGGATCTCTGCCCCTCTCTGCCGCGAGCCGCGCTTCCTTCTGCTGCCTGAACCTCTGGAACAGCCGGCGGACCGGGTGGTCTGGGGGCAAGATCAGAGGAGCTTCATTCTTCCTCTTCATTCTCTCCTCTTCTTCACGTTTGACATCGCTGATTTTCCGGAACACAATCTACAGAGGGAAAAAGATTTCACTCTCTGATTAGCTGCACATTTGTTAAAGAGCAGATGTTGTAGAGAAAGAATTATTTGAAAGAATTATTTTAACTGACAAATGCACAACTTCTGCACATTTATAGCAAGATTTTCAAGTGTCTTGTGTGGAAGGTGGCTTATTTCATTATTTAAGAGCATACAACATTTATCTTGAAACACCAGAAAGAAAAAATAAGAGAAGAAAAAGATTTCTCCAGTCTGAGAGGTCAGCAAGGCAGCACCATTGCAAATATAATGATACCAGGAACTTATTTGTTCTCTATTGTGTTAAAAGTGACTTCTTATATTTGTTTTCCTGACTCTACTGTTTAACACCAAGTTCCTAAAATTACAAAGAGCCATTCTCATGTCTCACATAAGCCTCATCCCAGAGCTCGCTCACTACATGCCATGCAAAAGATCTGGTATTATTCTAGTGCAGGTTGGCCACTAATTGGGTCAGTTCATCAGAGTCTACTCTGGACTCTCCAACAGCAGTTTGTAAGTGCTTCTTGCCCTCCCTTCCCTCCCACGCCCTCTTCTAGAGCAACTTGCAGTTTAGGGATGAGGCAAAAAAGTTAATCCCAACAGTTAGGGGTTCAAGGACAGTAGTGAATGGACTCTGCAAGACATGAGGAAGCTCTTTGTGGCTTGATTACTACAGAAGCTCAAAGAGTTTCATATCTTGCTTTTATTTCTTGATTTCTATGGAAAAGGGGACATTTTTGCACAAAGAAATATTATTTTTCCATCTGCTCTTCTAATTATGTCTTCCTGAGCCTGTAGGCTAAGCAATCTCCTTGGAAGCAGCACAAGGATCTCAAGGTACAGATGAAAGCCTCACAGTGCCCCCACACAACCCCGAAGTGCAACCAGGGAATGTTTCTTCTCTAGGCTTGTTGATAACAGATTCTCTTAAAAAACTCCATGTGTTTTACATTGGTATTTGTATTTTCCAAGCAAAAAACCTTCCAGTGTAGTATTAAAGGAGAACCAGTGAGTAGCCTGGTTTGAAAATGGGAGGTCCCCTAAGCTGAAGTTTCTATTGAATGCTGATACCTAATCTCTTTAGCTGCTTTTGGGAAAATCTGCTCAAAGTCCTTACACTCCAGTGCAGAAATAACTTTCAGATTCAAATAATTATTAGGAAACATGTAAATAAACCCATCCCTCTGTTGCAGACAGATTTAAATTAAACTAATAAGCACTGCTTCACTGGCAGAGACAAAATGCATGTTTCTCCTGCCTCCAGTGCCTCTTGACAGTTTGTCATTGTGGAGCGGGGAAATAACACTGCGTCTTTGGAAGGAAGACATCGTCAGACTTGGCTGCATTTCCCAGATACAAAAGAAAAAAATTAGCAGGAAGGATATTTTATTTCCAAGCTGCAATTAAGAAACTAAATGTGAGGTAAGAATAAGAAAACAGGACACTTGAAAGTATTTTTTTTTTTCCTCAGGAAACTCAGTCTGCAGTGAGTTCAGTAGAAAGCAGACAAAGTAGCGTAACCTGTAAAAGTGAAATAATAGCACTTACTGGGAAGGGAGAATCAATACAACACTCCAGGCTAATGGCCTCCCACACACTGGCAGCCCCTCACTTTAATTGAAGGAAGAGTGTCAGCCCAGCATTAGGGCAGCTGCCTTGCCTGCTCTGCTGGAGCCTGGCAATACAAGGCGGGGTCTCAGGAGGGTCACTCCAGCAGCGGGCTGAGGCTGACTCAGGAGGCACACAAGCCAAGACAATTGCCTGGCCAATCTGTCTCTGCAAAAGATTATGTCCCCAAGCCCCCTCCTCTCCTGGAGCTTTCGTGTTTGGCCCTGGTGTGGACATACACATCTCACATGTTGCTGTGCCTGATGGTCATGCGGTCAATGGGGCTCATGTCACTTTGCACGTAAGCAGCCTCAGCCTGTCTTATGTATCTGGGCTGTGTGTTTTCCTTCAATGCTGACAAGTGTCATGTGACTGGGTGGTGCAATGATCACAGTCACATGGGTCACAAGGGAAGGCGCCTGGGTGCTTGAAAGAACTAGAGGACAGGCTGCTCCTGGAGTCCTTGCTTAGTCCAACCACTACTCTAAAAAGCCTGCTCAGATCCTTGTCTGATAAGCACGGGAGTACCTCTTATGTTTTAATGGCGGGCTTTTGTAACATAAATGGATAAGTTACTTGTCAGAAGCAGTCCCTGCTACAGCACCACGCAGATGAGAGTGCAATGGAGCAAGTCTTAAGCAATAACTCATTAACAGCCTAGCCCAACCCGTGCTTGTACTAGCCATTGCATCTCCTGCTGCTGGTAATCTCCATACTGGAGTACATGAGAAGGAAATTTACCAGTAAATGTAAAAAGGTGAACGCTAAGAGACAAGTTGTTGTTAGTGCTCATCTCCCCACAGCCCATGCTGCTTTCCATTCCATTGCCTAGATGAGCCCTGTCGATGCTAAGCACACTTGGCCATGGAGAAACTGCCATCACTTTTCTCGCTGTGTGGTGGTCAGCCTCAGGGCCCTGAACATAGCTTCGCTCCTTTGCCTTCAAGAGATCAGACAGCAACAGAAACAAGAACATATGTGAAGAGAGCAATTACATAAATACTGCCTTTGCCATGGGTAACTGCTGCCATGCAAATGAGACCCCTAATTTCCATCTTCCACATCAGGCCTTACACCAGTGGCAAGGTCTCCCATCCTGTTCAACACCTTTTACACATATGCATTTATGTGACAAGCTGCACTCAGGTGGTGCAAAACAAATCTATGCACATTTGCCAGCAGACACAGTTAAACTCTTGGGTTGGCTTCTTTTAACTCCTAAGACACTGGATAAATACCTGTCAGACAGCAACTTGTCTTTGAGAAGCCCAGGCAAAGCTGTTAGTGATCTCTTTTTTTGCAAGCTCCCCAGTGGCATATTTTCTCAAGACAGTTCTGTATTTATGTATTAAGCAAAAGTGTTATAATTATGCAAAGCTCAGCAGTAATTGATAAGACTGTACAAGTCTGCATTTTATAAGACATATAAGACATACCAGTCTAATGAGGAGCAGCTGAGGGAACTGAGATTGTTTAGCCTGGATAAGTGCAGGCTGAGAGGAGACCTTATTGCTCTCTAAAACTACTTGAAAGGGGGTTGTAGTGAGGTTGGTGCTCATCTCCTCTCGCAAATAACAACTCATAGGATGATAGGAAATGGCCTCAGGTTGCACCAGGACAGGTTTAGATGGGATACTAGGAAAAATTTCTTTACTGAAAGAGTGGTCAAATTTTGGCACAGCTGCCCAGGGAAGTGGTGGAGTCTCCATCCTTGGAGGTGTTCAGAAAACATGTAGATGTGGTGCTTCAGGACAGGGCTTAGTAGGCACGGTGGTGTTGTGTTGATGTTTGGACTACGATTCTATGATTTTGAATTTTGTTTTTTATGCTATCTTTTTTAAGATTAAACGCAGGACCTTACAAAGAAAAGTACAAATAACTTTTAAACAGACTGTTTGCTTAAAATTGTTGAGGAAAAAGCAATTTTTAAGTGATTAGACAGCTTCAGCAGCATCTAAGGTATTCAGAAAATATGGTTGTTACGCTCATATATGTATACATGCTCCCACGAGCAGTAAGAGTATAAAGGGAAAGAAAACAGGCTTCATTTGTTATAAGGAAGAGAAGTCTGGACCTACACAGCAATTTTCAGGTGGACTTTTATAGAACTGCAAATATGGATCTTAACCTAAGTTAAAATCCAAAATATTATGGCAAAGATCCTAAGATACTTTTTAGAGCAGTTCCTCTTTATCCCTCTCTCCAAGCATTTGTTTTTGTCTGGGAAGGGACAGTGCTTTCTACTCTCAAAATATCCTAGCCGATGTGTTACATGCCACACAAACAGAGGGGTCCTCTTTTTTACAAGCTACGTAACTCTCCATAACATCATCCCCTTCAAGACCTGAGCATGCAGAAAAAAAATATATAGTGTGATCATTTTAACAGTATGTGAAGACCAAAATATGGGCAAATAATAACCTGAACTGAGATGAAATAACAAGACATTTAAACACAAGACCTAAAAGTGCATACTTCATACATCCAATCTCAAGTCTCATTTTGCAATTCCATTTTTAATAAAAAGTTGCTGAATCTTAGCTCCCCAGGAAAGCTTCCCAGGCTGCCAGAAATATGAGTATTGTGGGGTTATCAGCCTAGATTTGCCAAAAACTTGAAAAATAGCTATGACAGGCACAATTACTGGTTGATGAGTTTCTTAGGGATATGGTTTAGTAGGGAGACAGGCATGGTTGGACTTGATGATCTCAGAGGTCTCTTCCAACCTTACGATTCTATGATTCTATCATTTAACTGAGGGAAGTAGTTATGATGACTCAATAAAAAAATTATTTTTGGACAATGCATTCAAAGAAGTATAGAAATACACGGACATGTCCTGCTGCACTCCTGCACCCATGTGTTCCACTGACCTATATGAGCTCACATTCCTGTCTGTGCATGAGCCATGTCCAAGGAAGAAAGTGGGCTTACACCCAGCACATTTCCCTTTCCTCAGTAGCAACTACTTGGGGAAAGACTCTGCCTTTTTTTAATCTTCAAAGAATGGTCAAGTTGTATTTGTAGAATCAATGTCTTTAGAGATTTCTCCCTAAAGTATTAAAAAACTAGGTGGACATAAATGAATACTTGAAGATGTATTTGGTTGTCAAATGCAGAGAGCCCAGAAACTGTTACTTGGATTTGGCTGTGATCAGCACTGAAATGCAAGCATTATTTAAATAACACAACATGAATGTTTGCCATTATATGCGCTCCATAATTTCTTTATGATAAGACCAGAAGAACAGACTGCAATGTGACATCCAGCATAAGGCAGCCCATAGGATTGCTGTGAAGGAGCATTTCCTGACGCGAATCGTACAAGTAGATTGCATCTTTTAGAAAACCATCCAGTTTGACAGCAATAGAGAATCCATCATCACATCTTTATAAAAGATCCCTGCAATTTTTGCTTCAAGACTGTTTGTCTGACATCAGTGACCTTTCTGTTCCTTGCTCCTTGAGACATTTAACAGTTAACTTTTAGAAAATGATACTAGAATCCTATGTTTAAAAATCTCTGCATAAGTATTACAGTTAGTCAGTTACTACTGAGATGGATTTAGACAACAATATTTTACTGATACTAAACAAGCAAAGTTATAACCTTTAGAATTTTCAATTTAACCCTAAGCTTTCCAATTTTAACTCTTCAGAGATGTTTGAATTATCTCCTACATTCCAGCATCTTTAACTCTAATAGGCAGCGTTCAGTACTTAAATTCTCACTCCAGCCCAGAACTAAGGTTCGTCTTAAAAAGTCAAGGAAAACAACTAATTCTACAATGAGTGTTCCAGCTGTTTCCATGTGCTGGCTCACTGCTACCCGCTGTTATTCCCAATTCAATACTTGCTGATGTTTGTCTAGAACTAGCTAGTGTAGCTCCAAGTTGGTTTTCCTGAGCAGTAATAAGAGAGGAATGAGCACAGGGATACTCACTTTGTTTCATGATGACATTTCAGAGAACCTATGCTAATTTGGCCATTAAAACTGAAGACTGCCTCACAACAAGATGAAAGGCTGAGGTCCTCAATCACAGCATTATCAGACCAGATGCAAATACAGAAGCAGTAATTTAAGTGCCTGCTTTCTTTACAGAAAGATGGGAGCAAGTGCATAAAGGATATGATTGGAGTGTATAAAATCAGACATGGGATGACGAAGGGTAAGCAGGGATTGATTATAGAAGTGTCTTATCCAATATGAAAACTACAGAATCACGTGACAGCAGCAGGAGCTACATACAACCAAAGATAAGTTCATGGTTCTTCATTTGAATGTATTTGACATGTCAAAGATGTTAATAAGGATACTGTGAATGCAAAATTCTGCATGGATTCTATAGACCGGGCAAACACTTGGTAGAGAAAGCCACTGAGTCCTACCAAACATACAAATCTAGTATCCTGCTCAGGAAATCCCCTGAGGTAAAACTAGCTGGAAGCTGCAAAAGTATTTGTAGCAACTGCCACATAGGAGAGTTTTGTTCTGGTTGCAGCTTGAGGCATTCCTAGGTAACCCTAAGTAATTACATAGGCCAAATCTGGAACGGCTGCCTTAGTCATGACTGAGAAAACACTCCTGATGAAGGTGACAAAGTGCCGAGGGAAAAGCATGAGAAGAAAAGTATAATAAAGGATCAAAGATCTGAATCTTATACAGCTGAGCTGGTCACCTACAAACAAAGTCTCTCTCTCTCATTGCACCTTTGGTTGTCAAATTGCAGGAAGGAGCAACAAGCCATTAGTACGTATATTTGACATTGCTTTGGAACTTGCCTAGGTTCAAATGACACAACTGAAAATGGCACGTTGTTCTGGCACAACAGGGAAGATCGTGTGGTGCACATGGGGAATTGAAAAGTCCCCTGTCTCTGGTCACTCTTGTAATGAACAGACTACTGAGGGGTTTCACAATCTCTGAACTCCTGGTAGTCCACAAAGCTCACCAGAACCATGCTGCCTACCAAACCATAGTAAACGGTGTTCTTTAGCACTCTGCACAGTCCCTGGAAGGTAACTAACAGAAGGGTGGGAGAGAAGTAACACATTAGCAACCGTATTCTGGTCTTGTTATCTGATTGTAAATGCAACCACTGTGCCAACGCTGCATGAGACAGTCTTTAAGATCAGGGGATGCTTCATTTAAAACACATTCTGAATATATTGAAAACCTTATCCTGTCAAATGCTAAAAAAGAACTGCCTGCATCTGAAGTGGAAAGGATCTTTTGGTGTTATGCAAAAAATATCGACATTTCTTTTCAACTGCTATTCATAACTGATCCAAGACCCACAAGAATAGATAGAAATACAGATTTCATCATGTTTTGAATCACACTGTCATCATAGAGTTACAATTATGAGATTCCTAACCAGAAAGCTGTTGCTATTATTAGCTCCACGAGCTTCCCTTTCCACCCCTATAGCAGGCACAAATTGTGCAATATTTGGCAGGTCTTCCTTGGGATTAACAGCAAGCAGCATGGCAGCATTTTTCTCTGGTGTTTAGTAATTGTCTTTCACAGATACAGAAACATTCACTAAGTCTGGAAGCACCAGATATCATAAACAATCAAAAGCTTAAAATTACTTCACATGGCACTTACAGAAAATGGACTTAAGTGTGAGGAAAACAACCTCAAAAAGGCATTTATTAGTACGCAGCCCATCCAGCATCTGCCAAGAATTGATGAAAATATCTTCAGGCTGATGTAAGTCTGATGAAAATTGGATCCAATCTTTTCTCTTTTTTTTTTTTTCTCAAGAAGAAAGCAAGAGGAAAAGAAAATGAAAGAGGCAGAAGGCTTGATAATAAAAATGCTTTTGACACTACTGTTATAGAAACAAAAGTTCCATGTGATCAGCATAGTCTATGACGGTGAAAAATCCCTATAGCAGTGTATTAGCAGGTGTCAGGGAAAATGATGGAGAAATGTGACTATGTCTTTTGCAATAACATCGGATGGCTTGTCAGAAAGGAGGGAATTACTGGTCCTACCTTCTCACAAAATATAGGATCAAAAGTGCAGGCTCGTGAAGCTTGTCACCAAAATTTACAATGGGTTTCACTTCCATTATCTATTACCATAGACAATTCCTGGGTTAAATGTTAGTCTCAGGCTTACCTCTGGGATGTAGAGGTATAGATGTATCAGATGGATATAAGCGCACGGGTCACATTTATGACAGGTGAAAGCGTATATCCTGTTATGTAGCTCAAGTTTCAAGGCACAATGCTCTAAGTCCACCTCCCTGTTAAATGACTGATACAAATTACCCAGTTTGTAGTCCCAAGTTGTTTGGCTCCGACCCTGGGCTCCAACAGATGATTTGTGCGTGGGAGTTAAAGCCCCATGAAAAAGCTCAAGCCTGCAACAATGCTGCAGATGTCAGTAAGTTCCTTCTAGATTTACTGGCTACAACAGCAAAATTTCATTTCTGCTTTTGAAGAAGAACAGGTTTCCCCCCAGTTAATGTTACATCCCTCCAGGGCACTCCCAAACATCTCTAGTTTTGAGTAATGATCTGAAACCCAAAGCAAGCTAAGATTTGGAAGGTCCTGGTATCAGGAGTGCTGGTATCTGGAAACCTCAGGTATATTTGGGACACACATAGTCCAAGAGCCAGCATATGGGTGGGCCCAGTCCTTTTGCACTTCCAAGAAGTCTTTGTCCTGTGGGGAGTCAACCCAGCCCTTCAGACAGAGCAAGACATGCTTACTTTCAAAAAAAATCAGACTTCTGTGTGCCATTAATATATGAGTGTTGCTTGGAAGAAACACAAATTCATAATTTAGCAGCCACGCTATCCAGATGAATAGAGGTAACAAGATTTCTAGTCTATACAGAACAACGTCTGGGCTAAATGTTACTGTCACAAGCACCATCGCCTTCAACAGTACTGAAGCTCTTCTCAGTGACAGCATATTTTGTAGCCTAATTATAAATTCTAGAAATACTGACTGTTTAATCATGTCAGTATTATTTATTTAGAAGTTCTGCACAACTCAAGGCCTTGCTCCTTTATGTTACACTTCTCATTCTAATTTATGTTTACAGGCTATGCTAGTGCTGAGAGAAAAAGGAAAAGGTTTTCCAAAATACTAGTGAAAATAAGACAGAATTATATGTCTAGAGCAATTAGGGGAAAGAATAAATAAAACCTGCCTGATCGACAACAGGCTCAGTAGCAGGTTTTGGGGCATCAAGGGATGTCTCTTCCTCAAAACAGGCTCTAAAACATTTTCATCAGTAAACTTAGACAACCGCACAATTAAAAATAAACTCCAAACCATTGACACTGGTCAGTAGTTTGGGTAGACATTCACAATTACTGCACTGTATAGCTCATTTAGCAACCTCCTTCACTAACTTATAGAAAGAATAAGAGAGTAATATGAAAAAATAACTCCACTGAAATATGTATTGCTGAAGGTGTTCTAGAACTTCATTATTTCTGAGAGGAAAAGTAGCTGTTACAAGCAAATACCTAATGTATTGGAAAGGACTTGGAGGAAATTATGCCAGATCTGAGTGAAGGAATGTTAGACCATTTGAGAACTGCTATATGTCTGTCAAAACATGAAAAGCTCTGTAGGAACTTCTTGGTTGTAGTAAATAAAGGAAAAAGAAAGTTCCTGCTTCCCGCTCACCAAGTGTCAGCAGTCTGCAGCAACATCACCTATAGAATATCATTTTCGCATTTCTTTGGGTGTTTTTTGTGCTTTCTTTTTTGCACTTTTAGGACATGGATGGTTTTTGTATCTGCGTACACACATCAAACACACACAAACAGCTCATGTAGACTCACCTTTTACTCCAGATCAACATACTACCTTCATTCTTGAGCAGACAAAGTTCCCACAAAAATTTCTTTAAGGAGAGACCAAGGCACAGCAGGAACCTACATCTCTGCCAGCTAAATTACAGCTATATAAAATGTCATATAATCTGTACAATGTTCCCTCTCAACAGTCAAAGCCTGTTACCCCAGGCTCCCTGTGGCTTGCTGGCTTTTATCAAGTGTTACCTGAAAGAAATAAGGCAATTTGTGAAGGATTTGGGAATTTTCCTTCCCCATCTAACTTAAAGACAATTTCACTTGAGATCTGAAATGGATGCAGAAGTTGTAGAGCTGAGGAAAGCACTAATGTGTTGAGATAATAGTTTAATTGTATAGTTTGTTTCCAGTGAATGTATTTTAGACAGTAGCTTTTCATTAAGAAAATTTCTTCTCAGCTAGTTCTTCCTTTCATGTACTTTTTTTTTCCCAGCTTCCATTTATCTGCTTTCTGTCATTAGGCTTATAGTGATTAAAAGGCATTTTACTTTGCAAGAGGGCATCAAATGTATTTTCAAATGTATTCAAATCAATCAGGTACCATCAGTCCCAAGTGCTTCCAAGTCGTTCATCTACCTTTGAATGCCCACTCACAAACCAATCCACACAAACACAATACTCTGTGTCCCTGAGGTGCAAGGCTTGTGCAGCTCTTGCAATTATAAACTGAGAATTTCATTAAGCCCAGCTGAAGTTCCTTGCATAAATTAGCTTGAACTCTTCCTTATGTGTCTCTCTGAGTTAACAGGCTCTGAGTTCAGCTATAATAATGAAGAAAAACAAAGTAACCTGCAGCTCTGCACAAGAACCAAATAAATCTTCTACCAGCCTAGGTAGCCCATTATGACAGCACGACCATGAGCATCGAAATGCCCAGTGCCACTCAGCTTGTCTGTCCTTTCCTTGTTTGAAAGCACTACTTGGATAACGTTACATGAGAAGGAAATAAACTGTTAATAACTGTGTGAGAATCAGTAATAGAAAGTGCATTGCTCACTATTTCCCTAAGCAGCTGCCAAATCTCTTCAGCCCTAAATAACAGCCAGGAGCTTAAAACCTTGAAGGGAAGAAAACAGTTGACTGTAACGATTTGACTCAGATGTCCTTCTCATTTTGAGGAGCTCCTCTTAGCTAGCAGTTCCTGGGAACAGGTCTCTGCCAGTTTGCTCAGCCCAGTTCCAGCTGGTGATAAGTGATGGCCCTGTCTTTGTCAACTAATTCCTTGTCAAGGGTCAGAACTGAGAGCTGTCTCCCACCTGCTAAATGCACAAGTGAGCTAATTAAAACAGCCAAGAACTGACAGATCCCTCCAAATAACTTCACAGATAAACCTTTAGAGCTATACTTGATTTTTTTCAGGTTATTTTTATTCTGTAAAAGCAGACACTTAGGTCCCGTGGCAAACACAGATTCAAATACTGACAGAGGAATATGATTTCTATCCTATCACAGTATTTCATTCACACATATCAAAGTGTTTCACAGCAATTCCTCAATCCTTCAAACATTGAAACAAGCTTCCAAGGGAAGCGGTGGAGTCTCCTTCCCTGGGGGTGTTCAAAAAACTTGTAGATACGGCACTTCAGGACATGTTTTAGTAGGCACAGTGGTGTTGGGCTGATGGTTGGACTGGAAGATCTTACAGGTTTTTCCAACCTTAATGATTCTGTTGTTCTATGATTCTCTGAATATGACCGATGCCATTATTTTTATTTATTATTTACATAGCAGCAATGCTTAGGATTGTGTTAGTCTTTCAGTCAATACATACACAGAGAAAGCAAAATACCAATACTGACTGAGGCAAAATGGCCTGTTTCACGGGAATACACCAGAGGCCCAGCACATATTGCAATGACTGATGTCAGCAACACAAAAATTTATAAGCAATTTGAAATGTTACTTGTGTAAGATGTCCCTTTTTGTTACAGCTGCTAAAGGTTTACCCTTACAAGTCTCAGATAAGAGTTCCTGAATACAATTTGTCAAATGAGTCATGATTACAAATGCACTTCACTTAAACAGTCCTGAATTTCTCCTGAAGAGAACAACTGCTCTAGGAGAGGAAAACCGGGATAATTCAGCACAAGTGTATTGTTTCCTCACGAGACGATTGAAACACTCATTTTAAAAATATTTATGACCATGTGTATTCAAGAAATGACGAAGTTAAATCCAAATATTGAAAACCTCTGCATGCTGACCTCTATTACCAGGAGCAGTAGCAATTGCAAACTTTAGAATCCCTGGTACCATCAAAAAGGCCTAAAAGCTGCCTTTGGCCCAGCCTTCATATCTATCATACCTCTCCTTCTTGCATACGGACATAGGCAGATATATATTCACAATGGTTTATTCATCCACAAATGTTATTTCACTCATCATAAATTCAGACTGCATTTGCAAGTACTTTTGTTGAAAGGTTTTGTTTAGAAAAAACATGCTTGCATCTGACTACATGGTCACGGTGTTGTCTCCCTTTTCCATAGTAGTTGAGAGCACTCATAGACAGCAGAAATCAAACTCCCTTTTCCCTTCTGCCAAAAGGATTAGAACACTCTTTTCGGGAGCATGCTCCAGTTACCACATCATGGTGCAGGGCTGCCCAGCCAGCACAGAAACTCAGATCAAGCTCCGAGATTCAAAGAGATGCAATGAGGGAAGCTCTCCTTGCCCTTCCCTCCCTCCCCAGAGCTTCACACTGTGATGAGGCAACTGTGACAAGAGATGCCTGCTCGCTGCAGGTAAGACACAAGCCAAACTGGCTGAGATTACCCTGGGGAGAGCTGCTCTCAGTTTCACTTCAGGGCATCATGCCTTCAATGTTGCAGAGTCAGTCTCATCTTCTGCACCAGGAAGTGCAGAAAAAAGTCCTCTTGCTTGTAAAAGCAGGGATTGGAACTGAGGTCCCCCAGCTTTCCTCAGGCAGGTGACAGAAACAATGCTCCAGACTGGAGACAAGTGGCCCTCACCAGCAGGTGGGATCTCCACTTTCTGGTTCCTGCTCTAGCAAATACCCACGCTACTGGTTCTAAATGGAAAGTCTCAGATGGAGATTCTACAACACTTAATCCCAGAAAGCCCCCTGGACATCAGATTCACTATTCTCTTCATTTTCTCAAATCAATGAGAAAAATTAACTTCCTGAGCCTGAAAGCTATTCCAGTTTTGTCTAATAACCCAGACCTATCTAATAACCACCTCTTTCTGCTTTGTAACTGTAACCCTTCATGTCCCCAAACTAAAATGTTTCATTTCATCTTACGGGCAGCTTTTCATTTAAGCTTTCTCCTCTTCCCCTGTTATTCCACTTTAGCGAGGCAATACAAAACATTTAATTTTCAGTTGAGAGGTAGGTTTGAAGAGTTCAGCTGCAGCTTAAGAGAGACAGAGCACAGACTGTACAACAACATGATTACATGCTTTTAAGTGATCAATAAAATATTCATCATTTAACTATTGTGCTTTGCCATCTCTACTTCTTCCATGTTCTAGTGTCATATTGGGCTAAACTTAAATCCCTGAGGTGATGTCTTCTTGCTTCCTCCTAAGGGGTACCATCAAATGGTTTCCTCCTTGATCCACTGTTCTGAGATGAGGAAAGACAAAGACGTGATACAGAGCTTGGCCTTGACGAAGCAGCCACTCTTCCACTGTTAACACTGGGATGATAACTCTTGACCTCTAAGTAAGTCTCATTGAAACATGGCATATTTTGAATGTCAGAGTCATACCAGTATCCAAGAGAAGCCACCACCAAAGCCATATCTCAAATTAGGAGTGCAGTGAAGCCTTGAAATTTCAGCTTTGCTCTTCCTCACACTACATCTCAGGCTCTTTAGTTCTCCATGTGCATTTATGGTTTATACTTATGTAGGATAACTTTCTTATTTTTAAAACAAGAGAAAGGCATTATCAAGGAGGTTGTCATACTATGTTTTATGTTACTCATTTTCTAGTCTTGCATTTCACATAAAGGAATTCTTATCCCAAGTGTAGGAATAATATAAAACATCATTATCCTGACCAGAAATAAAGTCTGTGAGCAGCATGCTATTACTCTCACTTTCCCGAAAAGTGGAAACACTGCAGACACGGAAAGGTTGGAGAAGCTGCTGGAAGCCCAGTGAGCTTCACATTATGCTTTGACATCATCACATTGTGCTGTTGTGCAGGGGTAAAGGAAATGGAAGTTTTGCCTCAGACCTTACACAATTTAGGGTACACAGACAGGGCCTCATGCACTTGAGATCCAGTTGGAAACAGTTCCCAATGCAAAGCGTAACCTAAGAGTGGACACTTCAATAGCTGATGTAACTTTTTTCTGTAGTAATGATTGTGCTTGACTACAGTGTAGAAGTTTATTTAACTATTCAGAAACAAGCAGATGAAACCAAAAATCACTCTTCCTGCTTCCATGAGAGTTCTCCTCTCCTTTCTGCTCTTTCCTATGCCTTTATAAGACACCTAGTCTTCAAGAATTACTATTCCTAAAACACACTTAAATAGGTTCAGGTAAGAAGACGGATGATCTTATACCACAGACATAAGCTGAGACATCAAAAATATATATCAAGAAAAGGAAACTATCTCCTTAGCAACTGAAGAGTACAGCAGGCAATTCAGCAGTTAAGGACATGTAGAAATAATACCAGAGTTCTTGAAGACAGTGTTTCAATATACTGGAAAGAGATATTTCATGGAAAATTCTAGTTAGATACTAAAAAAAAGACATTCTTATCCAAAATAATTTTAAACATGGACCTAAACTAAAGACAACAGCACGTATAGCCCTGTGTATCACTCTGAATCTCAGTAAGCAATGGTTAGATTAACCTGTTATCTCTGGGTATGTGTATTTGACAATGACACAGTTGAACAACTTAACAGAGAGCTCAGACAAAATAAAAGTGTGTGCATGTACAGCAAACAACACTGAAGAACCACTTCCTGACAATACTTTCAATTAAGTGGTTACAATCCTCAGAAACACAAAACAGCCATCATTGTACAACCAGCACCAGCAATGAAAAGCTTGAATTTGGAAATAGCTTCAGCATTCCACATGAAGGAAAAAGTGCTCTTCATTTTTCATATAATTGCATCCTAATCAAATGAATTGCTTTTTCGATCATCTCCCCTACTGTGCAATAACATGGACATTCACCTCTCAATTAGGATTTGCCACCTAAATCTGTGTGCCCACTTCTCTAAGGGAAGTTGTACTAAAATCACAGCTCAAGAGCAGGTGGACCCGAACCATCGCCATGTCCTTCTAATCACAGGCTATCCAGGGGCTGGGAAGGACTAACAGATTTTAGAGTACACAGAGGCTCATCAAGGATGCAGCTCCTCCCCCATCCCTGCTGTCCTCTTGAATGCCCCTGAGCTCTCCTAACATGCATCTTTATCACCAATCCGCCCACGGCATAGATTTATATTGGTCTGTAAAATGAACTCCTTAAAAGGACTTCATCTGGCTCTGTGCTACTGATGGCACAGGGGTCTCGCTGCAGAGGTTTTGGCACTGCATTCATAAAAAGAAGCCACAGCACTTTGGAATTTCAAGCAGGTTTTTCAGAAGAATACAGGAGCAAACATTTTCTCTTGAGATGAAACAACACAAGTCCTACAGCTCCTGGCATGGAGACTCCACATTGCCCCTGCTGAAGCAAGCCCACAGCATGTGCACACACCCAAGCTGGTCGCACAAATCAGGTTTGAACTATTCTAATTTATCCATTTTCCAGTGCTTTGAGCTGCTACTATATACTAAGCAAAGTCTAGAGTTGTGGCTTCTACCACTTCCTTCCCAATTTTTATCTAATACCAGACCTTCTAGCAAACATATGACTACAAAGGCACAGAAGGGGCAAAGAGATTGTGCATTCGTTACACCAGTGCACTGGCAAATTTGCTTCACATTCAGATGGAAACCATTTGGCTCAGAGGTATCGCTGCTTAGTAATCAGCTGTAATTTCCATTATTCTCATTGTGCTACAGGCACATCCAGCCCCAAATGCCTGTTTGGCTGAAGTGGATGGAAGCACCAGGCAACTACCAGGACCCAGCTTTTGTTCTTTGGTGACAGAAGGCTTCTGGAAAACACCGTCAAGGAGGGTACAGCAATGCCAGCAGAGACCAATCAAATCCCATGAATTCCAAAACCTGCTCACTTTTAATTTTGATGTGATGCTGGCCCTTGGAATGAGAGTTTCCCAGCAGGATACCAGTACTGGAGCATCTCTCGATGCACCCCACACTTTCTTTATGTGGAAAAGCTGTCCTCTAGCTCAGCAAGCGGGTAAATGAGCTGTCCCACCACACACTTCACCTGCACAGCTATCCCTGTGCTCAGAGCAGAGCCCTCAGGACTACCAGCCCCCCAAGCACTGGTTGCATGGCAGCACACAGGACAGGTGGGCATCTTCGCCACAGAGCAGCACAAGCCTGAGGTGGCACTCTTGAGTGCAGTCACTGCCTCCAAAGTGAGGGTGAGAACAGCAAATAACTGCCTGTCTTTGCTCTCTTAAGGCTGGGTCGTACATCAGAAGAGGTGAAGGATTAAAATACTTGCAAACTGCCCTCTTCATTCTCCACGCCCTAATGCTCAGCAGCAGAACAGGCAGGGGACAAAAATCTTTTTCCACCACACAAAACTGGATCCACAATGCCTCTCACATGGACAGACAGTGGGAAATGCTGGATATCGTGAGTTTCATCTGAAGTTCATTTACTTCTAACACAGTGCCAAACTAAGCTTTTAAAAAGAGCTTTCCGAAAAAAAAAAAAAGGTTCATACATATTTGACCTCTCAACTCTTAGAACACTGTTGGGAACATTTGTCAGAAATGTACCGTGCAGGCTGAACATGGGTGTTGGGAGGTGTGAGAGATGTGTCACTAACACCTGCTGCCTGGAACGGGTGTGATGTGCAGGCCAGGGGGAGGTCTGCGTGCAGATGTGCAGCATTTGATTGCAGACCAGGACAGAACATGTGCTCAGCTGCTACCAGGCATTTCCGTGCAGACAAATGCAATAACTTCCACACCAGCTCCAAAGTATAAAGTGAACTTCACTTGGGATGTTGGCCTAAACGGAAACACCCTTTGAAGAAGTACTGCCCAGGAATCTTTTCAATTGTGTTTCCAAATTCATTTCCCTCCTTCAAACAATCTTTCTTATCCATGTAAGAAAAGCCCAGCCTCTATTAGACATTTCTCTAACAGAAAAGTTTGCAAGAACCAACATTTTTAACATTTTAAAACTTTTGTCTTCTGTATTCCTTTTACTTAGCTTTTGCCACTTCACACATAACTTCTTAGGAAATAAAGCATCTGGATTGTTAATAAATCAATATCAACTATTTCTAGAACATTAGTTAGAGTTAAAACAGCTAAAATTGAAACAACTGCACTTCCAACTCATCATCCTCTGAATACTATAAGTTGGAAAGTTGTTACTTTAGTAAGACACGCAATTTTTCAGCATTTGTCTTAAATATGGCTGAAACTGAGCTTGCTGAAAATGTGAGTTACAACAGCATCATCTGATTTTTCTTTCTTTTTTTTTTTCCCTTTTCTATCACCTGCAATCAAACTTACAACTTCATTCAGGTGCAACGGTGATTAAAAGAAGATCCTTTTAACTTTATTATTAGAGCTTCTCTCTTGGAAAAGCTGCAGGTTTGCCAGGAAGGGGTGCAGAGCCCTGGCTGTGAATGGCTGTCTGTCTGCTGCTGCTGTAGCATGCAAATCCAGAGGATTTAGCAGAGACTCAGGATGCTGCAATGACTCCCTGTTAGCTGAGTCAAGCTACTTCACAGAGAATACACTAACTAACCAGCACACAAACCTTATCTTTGCTTGACTCAAGAGAACAGGATTCCTGAGAATGAAGGCAGAAATTGCTCTGTCTTAATAGATACTTGGCATATTATGTTCCACTTGATTGTCTTCATGAATCCATCATTCACTGGATACATCTACCACATCAAAGCTTTGAAGAAGCAGTCATCAGGCAGACAGGATGACTTAGCTAAATGTGAGAATGCTTTTAGCCCATAACTCAGGGGCAAGGAAAAGCGAGGTTCGTGTCTGCGCGACACCCACCTACACTAGGTTAGGCGAAGCCTCCACTCTCTGAAAACACTTGGCCTTTGTGCTTCTTTTAGTTATTGAAACTGCATCTTGCCAAATGATCCCAACATTGATGCTGAAACAGCAATTTTATTGCTAAAAAATTCTCAAGTGCCTGAGAATTTCCAAGGTGTTTACAGGCTTCAATGCAACATGCTAGTTGTGTTCTCAGAGAGACTTCTTCACATTCAAAACCTATTCAAGGACAAAGCTACAACAAGCAATTACTGACAGCAAAGCGAATGACGAGGAATCACGCCATTCATTGCCAAGGCACTCCAAAATCTGTTGTTGCTGTTGGCTTTGTAGTGGTTTCTGTTTTTCAGACTGTCAGAGATGGAGCAATACCCCAATACTGCTGCGTCCAGAACCTGAGTTGTGATTGCAGCCCCTAATGGGAGTCAGGGCGAGGAAATGGCACAGCTACTCTCCTGCCAGCTCCATGCAGCAATTCACTGACCAATCACACATCACAGATGAGACCTGGCTGCTCTGCAGCGTCTAGCTAGGTTGAAACAGGAGTCCAATGGCAAGGCTGCTCTGTTTCCCTTCTGCATACCTCAGGAGACACAAACTAGCCTCCTGAACTGCATGAAAACATTGTGATGACTGTGGTGACACCTGCCAAACATAGCAAAGCAAAACTCAGAACAGATCACATTATCCTCTCTATACAGAGAGACTATTCATTCCCCTAGCCGCACTATGGCAGGGTGATGCTGTATCTATTTTATAGACAGGGAACAGAAAACAGAAGAAAATAAATTATTTGTTAAAGGCCACCAGAGAAATCTTTTTGCAGAGCAGAGAACTGGAACAGGACCTTCCAAGTTTTTAAAAAGAGGAGAAAGGGGACCCCAGCATCACCTCTGTGCCAGGGAAGATCACAGAGCAGATCCCCCTAGAAGCTATGCTAAGGCACATGGAGGACAGGCAGGAGACTGGAGACAGCCAGCATGGCTTCACCAAGGACAAGTCCTGCCTGACCAACCTAGTGGCTTCTAGGATGGAGTGACTACATCAGTGGACAAGGGGAGAGCTATGGATGTTGTCTATCTGGACTTTTGTAAGGCCTTTGACATGGTCTCCCACAACATCTTTCTCCCTAAATTGGAGAGATATGGGTTTGATGGGTGGGCTGTTCAGCGGATGAGGAATGGGCTGGATGATTTCATCCAGAGGGTGGTCAATGGCTCAATACACTGATAGAGACCAGCATTGTTTAATATCTTCACCAATTACATGGATGGTGGGATCAAGTGCACCCTCAGCAAGTGTGCAGATGACACCAAGTGGTGCAGTTGACACATCTCAGAGACCGGATGCCATCCAGAGGGACCTGGAGAGGCTTGAGAAGTGGGCCTGGGTGAACCTCATGAGGTTAAACAAGGCCAAGTGCAAGGTCCTGCACCTGGGTCAGGGCAGCTCCCAGTATCAAGGCAGGCTGGGGGATGAACGGATTGAGAGCAGCTCTGAAGACAAAGACTCGGGGGTAGTGGTGCATGAAAAGTTGGACATGAACTGTCAATGTGAGCCTGCAGCCCAGAAGGCCAACTGTATCCTGGGTTGCAACAAAAGAAGTGTGGCCAGCAGGTCAAGGAAGGTGATTCTGCCCCTCTACTCCGCTCTGGTGAGACCCCACCTGGAGTACTGCATCCACCTCCAGAACCCTCAGCACAGGAAAGACATGGACCTGTTGGAGCGGTTCCAGAGAAGGGCCACAAACATTGTCAGAGGGATGGAACACCTCTCCTGTGAAAAAAGGCTGAGACAGTTGCAGTTGTTCAGCCTGGAGAACAGAAGGCTCCAAGGAGACCTTACTGCAGCCTTTCAGTACTTAAAGCGGGCATTTAAGAAAGATGAGGACAAAATTTTAGCAGGGCCTGTAGCAATAGGACAAGGGGTAATGGTTGTAAACTAAAAGAGGACAGATTTAGACTAGATATAAAGAAGAATTTTTTTACAGTGAGGGGGATGAAACACTGGAACAGGTTGCCCAGAGAGGTAGTAGATGCCCCATTCCTGGAAACATTCAAGGCTAGGTTGGACAGGGCTCTGAGAAACCTGATCTAGTTGAAGATATCCCTGCTTATTGCAGTGGGGCTGCAATAGACAACCTTTAAAGGTCCCTTCCAACCCAAACTATTCTATGATTCTAAGTTTCAGGTAATACACTAAAATTCCCTCTTCCTCTTGTAGGTTTGGGACTAACTGATCAGAAGCTTTCCATGCAGCTAGCAATATCAGCCACTGCAGAGGTCCTACAGGACCTAAATGCTACATGGTGCCACCTAATGTCAATAGGCTTATGCAGGAATATGAAGATCCAGCTCTGCCTTGCTACCTTGCTGGATTTGTAGATAGACACTCACAGAAGCTAAACTCAGAAGGCTTCTGGCTAACCACAATGGGTCCAAACACAGCAACAATTCACAGATGAAATATCCAAAGCTAATATTGACTGTCCTATGTCCTCACTTTAATTCCAGGAATAAAAGGGGCAACAAATTAGCAAAAGTCTGATACACTGCATTGAGATGATTTTTGCATATAAGGGAACCAGGATTAGCATGCTTCAGACTCCCTGTGGCTGGTGGTAGCAGCTTGGCTATTTTTGTTGCTTGCTAATCTGGCCTTACCAAAGGCGCAAAGGTTAGGAGTCAGGACTGAACTGAGTTTGCTGCTGGGAATGTCAAGCACTCCTGGGCACTGGAAGATGCAATGGGAAAATTCATCATCTTTGATGAAGTCATTGCTCCAATTAAATCCTTTAAAATCAGATGTTGACAAAAAGAAACCTAAATGCCCGAATAGGAGAAGATGACAGATTTACTTTCTCCTCTACTTTGTCAAAGCTGAGACAGGTTCTGGACTCAGACATTTGTCTTCCCTCTTCCCACACCTCACTGCCAAATTGACACCTAAATTTTGTGTCTAACTATAGCTGATGGCACCCTCCTAACACTGGCAGTTATAAGGAACAACAAGCAGATGTCACTATGGCCTTTAACACATTGCTGGACACAGCTTTAAAGCATCATGATTTTGTCAAAAAACATTACCAGTTTGTATTAGTATTATAAAACCAAACAAGTAGAATAGAGATAAAGTTGAAAGTGTTTAACTGATACAGAATTTTGCTTCATAACATGCAGGAAGCAAAAGACTCAGAAAATCAAATCCTGGGCTCATCTGAAGGAGCAGGCATCATGCATACTGTTTCATTTCCTGGCCACTTTCTATCAGTTCTGTAAATATCTGGCAATTGAAATGTCTCCTGTAATCTGCAGGAGACAAAAATAAAAGAATAAAAAAGCCTACAAATAATTCAACTAAAGTAATTATCACTGTGGTTTTTAAAGGTAGTTTGGTATTAACGTAAAACACATTTAAACCCCTTCATGGAATAGTTACAGCACAGCTCATTTAACTTTTTAGGCCTTTTCCTCCTATCTAAAAAGATCTTTTTAAGATTAGAAGAAAAATCTCCAGCTCTAGTCTTTAGGACACTAAAGATGTTTTCCCATGCTCCATGAACTTCAGCAGCTGCTGTCCTCCTCATAGGAGGCTTCAAGACAAAAGCATTCAAAAGCTCCTGCTGCTTTAATGACCTTGAGAAGGAAAACAAGAGGTATATGTGTAGTCTTTAATTTCAACTGGAAAACTAATTGGCACTGTCAAAACATTGTCTTGCTGCACACACAAGAATCAGTAATAAATCACAATAAAAACAAGGACCTTAAGATTTTATCCAAAGTTTATAACAGCAACACTTCGCTTTTTTTTTTCTTGACTACCTATCTAGGCTGTGGCATAAGCTTTAGTCTCTTAAATAGCATCTGTCCACTTCAATAACACCTTTTACTTGGGAATCTTAAGTACATTCAACTTCATAACAGCTTTGATGCCAGGAAAATAATATTGGTTTTGCTGCCTGGATGGAGAGTGAAGAGAGTGAATAAATCAGCCTAGTCCTTATACTACATGCCTGCAGCAGAGAGAAAAGCAATCCTGATTTTCCCAGCAATATAGGATGTTGACTGTAAAAATAAATATTCCAAGGAGCTGTATATGCTTGCATAACAGTTAGATATGGTTCATTTAATTACCTGCACTGTAAATAAATGATTTTTGACTTGTGTGACACAACAGTAGTAAGTGGTCCCTACTTTTAGTTCACTGTGATCAGTTGGTTTTGGATAAAAACAAAGACATAGAAGTAAAATCGTGATTCTAACTGCTACCACCATAAAGGAAATGAGGGTTGTTAGTTTATACAAGGGCACAAATTTGACTGTGCTCTAGTGGCATTATGTACAGACAAAAAAAATTGACTTATTTGCAAGTTGATCTCACTCCCACAATAGTGTCCAGGTCTCATGAATTTGCATTACTGTAAAGAAGTTTGTATTGCCAGGCAGTCCCAGGTTAAGCTTCACAGGTAGAAAATACGGCACATATAAAGTCTGCAATTTGCGTATCATTCCATCACCAGAGGATGACACTTCAGCTTCTGACTGCTGGGGGATTTTGGCAATTTCAAAATCAAAACCAGTTTGATTTAAAAGCCTAAATAAGTTTAAACAGCTAGATTTTCAACAGAGCTGAACATCCTCAACCTCCCTGCAGCTCAGTGGCCAAACAGAGTATTCAGCAGTGGTGCTGACCTCAAGCACCACTTCTCAGCTCTTGTGAAACCCGCCACATGTAGTCTGTCCTCACACACATTCACGCACGCTCAGAAACGAACTACATAGGCAGGAGGCTCAGGCAGGGCTGGAATGTTAAAAACCCCAAGGTCTGGTTGCCTCTGACAACTCTCCCATTATGTCTGTTACGTCATTTGTGAAAGCTTTGCCCTCTAACCCAGAGCTTCTCCATTATGAGCAGTGTGGAGTCCATCAGGTGCTATTTTTCACAGCATTTTGTGTGACCTGTTCTATCCACCACTAGCACATGCAGCATCCAAACCCTGCACAGCTGACAGTGTAATTTCCTCATGGGTTTTCTTGTTGCAGCAGCTTTTTCCTTTCCAAAGACTAATGAATTCCTCTTTGCAATGCTCTGTAACTTTGCTACCCATTTACCCACAGAAGAAAGACTTCATGACGGCTCCTAGTACAGGCTCATGCTTTATCATCAAGCCAGATGGTTTCTTTAGTAACAATGCATGTAGTTCATCCTTTAACTTAAATCAATAACGATCAAAATAGGTTATGACTTCTATGCATACAAAAAGGCTAGAGTCAGTCTGTAAACAGCTGTATGGATTTTGTGGAGGCTGAAGGATAACTTTGTTAGAAGCATGGAAAGTTGCACATTTTCAAACAGTCAAAAAAGGAGGGAAATGTCATCAACTACTGTCAGTGCAAGTGCATCTCTTAGGAATGCCAAAAACTAAGCAGGATTGTGGAAGTGATTAAAGCAAATGCAACGCAACACTTAAACATGGACTTATATAAGTGAGCATTTAGGGAGAACCCATCAAACTATACTATGATCCATCTTCTTGTAAGATAGCTATTTTTCATTGTTTTCTAGGCAGTTCTTTAAGGAAGATACAGATTATGAGGAATAAACAGCAGTCAGAAGCAAAGGATTTCCTGAGAATAAAAAGTCTATTTTAAAGAAATTTGAAAAAAAATCCAAAAGAAATAAAATTATATGTGCATTGATTTTTTTTTTTTTTTTTTGTAATGAGAACCAGCGCTGTCAATACAAAATAATTTTTAAAAGCTCTAAATAGACCTTTGTACACTAGGACAGAATTTTTTCTCGAGTCTGAGGAAAACTGAGACAGAGAATAGCTATTACTCAAGAAAATGTATCTTTTGAAACAGCTGGTTTATCAATTTGAGAAATTTACATTGAAGAATGTTAAAAAAAACCATGCAATGAAACAGAAACATCAAAGACATGAGTCAGCAATAAGACAGGATCCATCTTTCATTTGATTTAAAAGAGTTTGAAGAACCTCTGAAATATAGAAGCATTCAGAAGCAAGTAACTTGAGAAACTTTATACTTTTTTCAGGCTACACAATGGGGAACGATCAGACAGAATTAATGGGTGTTTCGCAAAAGCCCTGCAGTCACAGTGAGATGACTGGTGCTACATTGTTCTTATACAGGATTTGCGTATAGAAATCTGTATATCATATTTATATGATACAATTCACCTCCGTTGCATGCAAAGTTTTTATGCAGCCAGAACAAGAAAATATTTCCTACACTGAAAAAATGTCATTTGTATTCTATTTTAATAAAATTGACCCCAAGCAAAGAATGGTCTGCCATGCTCACACTGTGTAAAGCCACCTTCACTCTGAAAAGAAGGAATTGTCAGCTTTCCAAATGATACGTGCTGTAACTCTGCACAATGGAGACAAGATGCCTCAGCTAATGGGGATTTCATTTGAAATAGGCAGCGAGACAGCACTGAGCTGCAATGAAGAACTGCTTCTACTGCTGACAGTATAATGAAAGCATATACTTTTGAGAAAAAACTCCCCGTTAAAAGTTCGTTTCATCATGTATCCATGTGGAATAACTGTAGGTAGCTCATCTCAGACATTACCAAAAGGCCAGACTTCTGAGACTGGTCATATAGAATCCAAAACATTACAGGTTTTCTGAGTCTCCAGACTTGTTTCACCATCAGTTGTATCCATTTCCTCCTATTCCTACTTATAGGCAAATGCAACTGGAACATCTCTGTGAGGTGCCACAACAGGATCGTGATGCTTCTAAAAGAAAACTGTTAAGTGAGTATGGAGCAGAAGCCAAGCTCCTTAACCCAGAGTGGAATTAAATGTCCAACAAATGGCTGAACCAAGATATAATAACTAATCATAGAATCCAAATCAGGAAATCATTGAGGTTGGGAAAGACCTCTAAGATATCCAGTCCAACCTTCAGCCCCACACCACCATGCTACCAAAACATGTCAGAAAGTGCCACGTCTACATGTTTTTTTAACACCTCCAGGGATGGAGAGTCTACCACTTCTCTGGGCAGCCTGTGCCAATGCTTGACCTATCCTCAAAACATCAGGAAGGCAATATCATTTGTCTGGTTTTACAGAATTACATTTTCAGAAGTCTATTTAAATGCCTCAGATATATCATTGCTATGTTTTGTTTTCCCTGTTCCACTGGAATCAATTATCTCATACCTTATTAATTATTTTGTAAAAATATGACTTACTCTCCATTGGTCCAATCACCCTTACAATGAAAAACTTACAGCAGATCATTTGGCCTTGGCTCTACTTCTTTTATTCTGCAGGAAAGGATAAGGATGCTGACAATATGCCTCATAAAAACTAGTGCCAGCAGAGAAAGGTCTCCTCTGGTGACAGTGCTGTGGGCAGAAAGTACAGTCTGCTGTCCTGCATGGACACTTACAGACACTTGCATTACAGAAACCATTCTAGGTACAAAACTGCATGAAGGACACAGTGCTGCTACAGGTGGTTCAAGGCCTGGGAGGTTGCCATAACACAGACAGGGCAATAGGTCTGTTCAATTACTCTGTGGGCTCTTCCTGCTCTTAAAATAGCCCAATTCTAGGAGCACACAAAACTCCTTCCGTTCATATCCTTCGGAGGTGCATGTTCAGCATAGCTTCTCTGAAGTTACTGCCTAAAGAGAAAAGCAGTAACCTGATCACTGAACCCTTGGTTTCAGTAGTAAGAATAAATCTATACAAAAATACAGCCAATGAAAAAGAAAAAAAAACCCAACAACAAAACAACCTAGTGCTTTTGGAAGACTTTCAACTCTTATCTCACTTCAGAGCCTGGCATCATTATATTTCTCTTAACAATTTCTCTAAAGAAGATTCACAATATTTTTTTTGTCATCACAAATATAAACGTTACGAAACATCTTTAAAGATTTAGTTGAAGTAACTTCCATAGCATGCTGAAATTGGGAGGTCAAGTGCTGCAAGTAGCAGCAAGTAGCTGCAAGTACAACATAGTTTAAAGCATAAGATTTAAAGGAAGAAAAGGCTTTATGACAAATTAAAATATTAAAAATTTTAAGTATCTAACAGCATCTTACAGAGATGTTCAGCAGTTGCCTACATGCAGTCATTATTCTACCTTTATTCATTGACCTACATCACTTCCTTACTGTGCTACAATTTTAAAGCCAATGACAGAGTACAGCCTTTTCACATTCATGTTTTGCTCAGCCTGAATCATTAATGTCTATTTTACCATTCTAGATAAGTGAAAAAGTCTTACTAAATAGCAGTGCACAAATGAGTAATACTACTGCCTGTTAGATTTATCTCTGTTTCTTCACCTGAGGTAACCCTTAAAGCATCAATCCACTTTCAAATCTGCAGTGCAAACCCATTACAAATTTAATGCACTTAGGTTAAATGCAAGTGTGCAGCCCAAGTCTGCATTTTTCAGAGATGTAACTCTGGGAAGTGAGAAGCAGTCAGGTACCCAGCTAACACATTACCATTTTGTCCTGCCTTGAATATCCTATGAAAGGCTGAGAGGAAGGCAAGTACATGTGTACACTTGCTGTTGAGGGTCTCCAGTCCCTCTTCGCATTCTATAGTAGAATGGAGCTCTTCTGGGTTGGGCTGTTCCAAAGTGTAGATGCAGATACTCAAAATCTGACTTTTAGTGGGCTATCAACAATCCCTGTTTATTCCTCTGTGTGTGTCTCTTACGATGAAGAATAGGCAAATTTCCAGACCATGTGTTTTCCACATTTATGATGGAAAATGCAATGAAGAAACTGGTTAACCTGAAGTGAGACTATATGCAATTATATGGTACATTCTAAAGCCAGCATATATAAAACATAGCAATTACTAACCAGAAGAGAAAAATTTTAATACATTAATGGCAAAGATAAATAACAGAATGTTTACTCGCATTAGCTACCCCATAGGAGAATTTCCTGGGAGTTTTTAAAAGCACATACATTGAGGAGATTTTGTAGTTTTGGGGTTTCTGTGGGTTTTTTTGAGGGGGGGTGTGTTTGATCTCTGCAAATCAGATTTGAAACCAAAACACAGCATTCAAGAGGTATGTGGATTTAGCACTGGGTTCAGAATCCAAAAGACTATATTAAAATACTTTTAAGAGTCACATGCTGGATTTCCTATGCCGTAGATAAAATCTTATTCCATCACTGTTCTGGTGACTCATGAGAGTAAAATGCTAATTTTCTTCAATTCAATTCTTTTACATTAAAGCAGGTAAAAGATATTGCTTAGGCTCAACAAACTGGGAAATACAGGCCTTATTGCGCAACCTTATGAGATGAGCAGAATGAGTACAACTTTTAAACTGGTTTTATAATGCTGCATTTTATCAATCACAGCTGAAACAGAAAGCTCTCTTTCAAAATCTGAAATGTTTTCTGCATGATTTTCCCTCAGTTCACACATAAGACAGAAGAAATGCCATTGCAAAAAAAAATGGCAAGGAGAGAGCAAAGCTAGGGGACATCACAAATGAAACAAGACTGTGCCTTGCGTGTATGTCCCTTGTGCTAAAATACTTCATTCCCTTCTACACGCTGCTGCGCTATAACAAGGTCAGATATACTGTATTACCAACCTATAAATAATTCAGGGTTATAAAGCTTCTTATCTGATGTTGAAAATGCTGAGAACACACAGAGTGCTCTTTGAATAAAGTCTTCATAAACCTTTACAGATCAGAGTATATTAAAGTGTGCTGCCTTTACCACAGCGCTGATGAAGGATGTATTATTACTCCCTTAGTCTACATCACATGTCACTGGCAGGTCCCTGGGATTGTCTGCACAAGTTCCCAGTGAAGATACATTGCAAAGAAGTCCAGCCACCCCAGCTCCTGATCCAAAGGCTGAGTGCACGGGCTGATTAGGGCTCAGAAGCTAGAGAGAAACCACTGATTTGCATGCGGGCTCTTCCATACTACGCTCTGTAAAAGGACAAAATAGTAGCTGATGTTTCCCACATTGAACTTTGGTCTCAGGAGGGAAAGATACGCTTTCTATCACTCCAGTGCAAACACAGAAATCAGGGTAACACTTACTCCCTCGTTCCATGCTCTAAACCCATACTTTGCTGCACCTGCAACTTAAATGTGCCAAAAATCAGTGAATACAGTCTGGTGACAGCTCGGTTGCAGCTATCCATACACTGAAATGTGCATGTAATGTGCAGCTTGCTTTCTCTATTTCTCCTAGTAGAGAAATCTTAAAGAGTGCTATCAGAATTTTTGTTTTCACAACTATTCCAAGTTTTTTAGCATATGGCTTTTCTAGTTGTTGAAGTCGATCTTATATTAAATACCAAAACCTCAGCCATTTTAGAATCTCATCTTCTGACAATTATTAACAAGAATTAAATAATCTTTTTTCTTCTTTTTCCTACTTATGACATAGAAAGATCACTTTGCTTCTGTATAAAACAAAGAAGGAAAGAGATGACTTTGAAAATGACTGGACTTCATTAGCTAAATCAATGCTAAATGTTGGAGTTTTTTTCTAGATGGCATTTTAAAATATGTGCAATAAAGCAAAAATATACCCTTAATCTGCTTGAACCATTTTTCTTCTTTATATATTTCACCACTGTTTTTATGGATTAAAAAAACACTTCAAGAAGAAACATCTGTTTGACCTTAAAGTGTACAATCTGTCCATTGTCTTCTACGGTAAAAAGGAATTACATTGATTTTCCAGCTTTTTTTCCTCCTTGGCAATGGAAAATTGAAAATTATTTCAGCATGCTTAGAGGGCATTAGCCCAGAGCCGCATGGTCTAGTTGGCAATTCTGTAGGCCAAATTGATCCTTCCAGATTTTTTTCAACCTGTGCAATGATCTTTTTGTCAGAAGAGATTGGGAACAGCTGCAGAGAATGATCATTCAGACACATGCCTGTGTCTGTACCTACATCCCAAACTACAGCCACATCATCCACTTCGGTGGCAAGCGAGGGGTTACAATGCACCTAAGACACAGCCCAGCACGTAAGAACACTTATCAGTAAGAATGGGAGAAATGGGGGGAACCACCATACATCTCTGACAGCAGATGGGAATGGATCTGCAACATTATTAGCTGAATATGCCCCTATTATTGCTGATGGTTTAAATATCAGCCCAAAGCATGCTTTGTGCTATACAGATACGTAAAAAGAAAAAGTCTTGGCTGTCCTGTATTACATGGCTACCACACAGAGACAGCTTTGAATTGCTGAATTGCTTCCTCACATCTTTGAGCACATGTGTAGAGAAGTACGCTACCTGCCTATCTGATCAGGGGCAGAAGACAAGGGAGCCAGCCCTCATCTCCTACCCTGATGACCCATCCACCCAGCCCAAGGGGAAAAAAAACACTAGCCAGGAAAGGCAACAAATGTGATGCTTCTGGAGGTTGCAAATTACAATTTTATTGGACCAAAGTGGGGAAGTGATAATTTTTTTTTGGGTGGCAAATCCTTTCAAAGGTGCAGCAAGGAGCAGCACAGCTATACACTGCAATCAACAGAAAGATTATGAACTGTGACCGAAGCCCATACTCCACAAGTTAAATCGTTCCTTCTAGAGGACTGAATTCTACCAGAGACCTACCGCAATCAATTGCATTCTCAGAGAATAAGAACTGCAGAATTTACAGTGGCAGAGCAGCATCTCGAATAGGAAGACTAAAACGAAGAAAGAATACAATGAGAAATTGTCATGGCTTTCATTTTTTATTATTCTTCCTTTTCACTTGTTTATCTTGTGCCAAAATACTTATTTCTGATATAAAATAGGAAAGGAGGTCCCAAATGCATTTTGTAAGTGCCTTAATAACATAGTATCAAAATTTTAAAATGAGTGCATACAATGTTGTTCTCATTTTATTTTGGTGAGAGAAATAATTAATATTAATTCAGTGAGCACATTATCAATTTACATTCATTTTGCTTGCTGTTAAATTGCTCTAAATTCCCCACTCACTCCTATTACTCATCGCTATTTTCCTACTTCTGCAGTAGCTGGAGGAGTGAACTCTCGGCTGCTGTTTGTCCACAGCATGTAGCTGTCTCTCAGTCAGCTTTAGAGCATTAACAGTCATGCTCAGATAAATCTGCCATGGTAGGAACAGGATTAGATGTTATGTTACTTTAGTAGGATCAGAACTAAGCCTCGAATCCTCGCATATGTTACACACACACATCAGAAAGCAAAATACCTTAAGTGAGTCAAGAGCCCTGCAGTACCTCAGGTTTGCACCACTTGTTATAAGGACTATTAGGTAATTCAATCAATAGGAGTCTTGTGTCATACGAGTCATGGCATGGGGACGGACATGTGATTCAAAGGAGTGATACGGCCAGGGAGAGCACGACTGCCCAGGGAATGTACAGCAAGGGATGCTGAGCACAAAGCATCATGCCAACAGCCTGCCCTGTATCCTTGGCTCCTGTGACACAGCAGGCATTGGTCAACGCAAAGGTGATTTCACTGTCCAGCAAGTAGCTAAAAAGGGAGGAACACTGAGAACAGTTCAGGGGATGGCATCTCCTTTCAAAGGTGCAGTGACAATGTCACAGACTGGTTCACTGTGCGCAGATGTGAGGCTTTCCAGGAGGCTTTCTAATCACAGCGCCCTGTGCCAAATGCCCATTCTTGCAGTCCTGGTCGACCCTCTTTCCAGAGACAGAAGAGAGATGCACAAAAGAACACAACCTACACGTCCATCCTGTATCAAAAGCTTTGTGCTTATGTACCCTTAACATACGATGTGGGAAACAGGAAAGCTTCCTATGTTCACAAAAGCCCACATGGTAATTGGTTTTGCCTCGGAGAGCCGAACATCTCACTTATACAGCAACCCAGCTGCAAATACATTGCCTCTTCCATACACTACAATTCTCTGAGATCCCACAGCACAGGACATAATTTGCCTTGAAGATTTCCATTGCAGCTTCTTGTCATCATTCTCCAAAGACAACTGCGACTTCAGTTCAGTACAGATAGGGGAGGCAGAATCACAATTGCAGCATTAACTGCTATAGCTACAGATATCTCTCACTCTACAAAGTAAACAGAGTTACCATACAAATTATCAACACAAATTACCATAGCAAAATATGAAATAGAAAAGCCTACATTGTGGAAAACATACAGCACTGGAAGTATGTTAATGGGTATATCCACTGCTTTAGTTTCAAAGGAAATGTAATTTTCTGACGTTTTAAAGTACTTCAAAAGACAAAGGTAAATCCTCTGTCACCTCTAATCAGCTGCAGCTGCAACCAAGGAATGCACAATGACACCAATGTTAACTGCTTAGCCAAGGGGACAGTCCATTTGACCGTTTAGGAATCACGTTCTTTTTTCAAACCTAGCTGATAATAGGCAGATGCCAAGACACAAGAGAGAGACTTGTCTTGCCCTAAAATATATGGCAAGACTACCCAGTTAATATTTCTGTAGTGGCTTGTGAAACTGAAGATACAAGATCATTTGAACTTCGCTGAAATCTTAGAGTATTGGGATTCTACTGCTTCTTCATTATAAGGAACAGTATTATAACATATTTTCTAAATAAAAATGGAAGAAATAGAGGGAAGTAGCCATTGTAACCACTATTCAACATTTTGATTAAATCTATCTCGGTCTTAAAACTCTCATTTAAAAAAAAAGAGGGAATACTTACGTGGCACATCCTGGGCACTCAGCTGGCTTGAAGGCACATGATCTCCCAAAGGCAGTGCCTTATCTGTGCTTTCTCTATTAAGACTAAGAGTGCCATGTAGCTAAACCACATGGAAGCAACAAGTGCCTGATGATCCACTTGCACCTACACTTTCCATATTAAAGGAATGAGTAAAGGAAAATAACCAGTCAGAAAGGAGCAGTTTTAGAGAAGAGCAAATAAAAATTTTTAAGCTACTCTTCCCTCCCCAAAAGCTGTTTGTAGCTTTGCTTTAAAAAAGATGTCAGACATGCAAATCCCTTTACCTGGCACCACCTCCAAGCAAAAAGAGGAGCAGATCCCAAAGCTAAGCATCTGCTGCACTAAGTAGGAGCTCTGCAGCCCCTGGAGCTCTCCATGCTCCTTCCATCCCCATCTGCCCTGTTACTACCACCTCTCCTATGAGTCAGCGCTGGGAGAGATAGGCACTCATCCTTTATTTCTCCTTCCAGTCCCACAGCAGCCTTCTTGGACCAGAGTCAACTTCTCTCCTCGAAGACGTACTGCTCTCCTGAATTAAAGAACACCCACCTCCCACACAGGTGTCAGACAAAGCCCTAAATAGCCCAGGTACCCTTCTCAGTGAGAAACCACCAAGCATTTTGCTATCACTGCTACAACAGAAACTGCTGCTGGACTGGGGAACAATTTAGGAAAATCTCAAAGGAACAGCAGGAAAAGGGCAAGAAGAAAAGGGGAACTCAGCTCAATCTGATTTGTAAGGCCCTAGGGTCAAAATTGCTGTATATGCTGTGTCCTTACTTTGGGACCCATATTTGTGCAAGGACTACATGCACTTTTCTCCAGAAAGCACTTTTTCAGGGAAAATTCTCACTCAACTTCAAGTTAGTAAACTGTGGTTTCAGCTACCATCACTGTCCTGAACAGCACTAAAACGTCTGTGTGGTTCGTCATGTCAGCTACTGGCTGAACATCTCGTCCTACCACTTTGGAAAGCAGGAAAACCTCACTCCATTTCCAATGAAGGCAAAATCCATGTTTGAATTAGACAATGCCAAACAGAACCTGCATCTGTTGAAAATTAGAGGTAAGCCTTGTTCAGAAGTGAGCAAGCCGCCTGTGTAAGCATCCAGCATCTTACCATTAGGCAATAAACTTCCTTCAGTGCATCCCCTCAAAAAATCTGAAACATGTGCGTGCTTTCTAGCAGACACTGGAAGATACTTTACAGCCTTTCTGTAGAACATGCAATGAGCAGCAGCTATTTTTCTCAGCTCAGTGGCAGATTTTTAGAGTATGAAAAGGCTTTAGAGACTGCTTTTATACCACAGAAAGGACCACCAGTATCCTTCTCCATGTACTGGCTTCTCAAACATATGCTACAGAGATGTTCTTAAAAACTGCAGATCAGTTTATTTCCCTTCAAAAACTGAACAGAAAGTTCTGAAGGTAAGAAGGCCAATGGCATCTTGGCCTGTATCAAAAACAGTGTGACCAGCAGGACAAAGCAGGTGATTGTACCCCTGTATGTGGCACTGGTGAGGTCACACCTTGAGTACTGTGTGCAGTTCTTACTACAAGAAGGACATCAAGGTGTTGGAGCATGTCCAGAGAAGAGCGACAAAGTTGGTGAAGGGGCTGGAAACAAGTCCTACAACGAACGGCTGAGGGAACTGGAGTTGTTTAGGCTGAGGGGAGACCTCCTTGCTGTCTATGGCTGCCTGAAAGGAGGCTGTGGGAGAGCGAGTATGTTATCTCTTCTCTCAAGTGACAGGACAAGGGGAAATGGCCATAAGTTGTACCAGGGGAGGTTCAGACTGGATATTAGGAAGAATTTCTTTACTGAAAGGGTGGTCAGGCACTGAGCAGCTGCTCAGGGAGGTGGCTGAGTCACCATCCCTGGAGGTGTTTAAAAAAAGGGTAGATGAGTTTTTGAGGGACGTGGTTTAGTGGATGATGGGTACAGTTGGACTCAATGATCTCAAAGGTCTTTTCCAACCGCAAGATTCTATGATGCTATGATGAAAACCAGTTTCTGCTTCTCACAGGACACATTTTCAGAACCAGTGCACTAGCTGCTCACAGTGAGCTTGCATCAAAGGACAAAACGTCAAAAGCAAGGAAAAAAGGGTGTTAGTGGAAAAAACACACAGATAACCTACCACTATAGGCAAGGTTCATTAGCATGAGAAACTGTGGCTATTCCTTTAGCCACTTTTAGTTCAGAACTCAAAGAAGACAACAGGTAGCCCGGTTGGAGAAACTGGGGTATCTCTGTCTGAAAGATCTAGAGGAAACACCCACTGACACATATCTTGCCACAGAGTCACTACCTGCGACCAAGATTTAATTCAAATACTTTCATAAATAATTGTACATACATCACTTCCATTGCATTGGTCAAGCTGACAGCTCTTGCTTAAAAACCATAAATAGAACAGATAACAACAGAATTAGTTTAGTTTCATCTAACTCAGCACTGTTAATATTTTTCCATAAAAATGCACTCAGGAGTCTGCATTGCAATCATCCAGGCATAACTTTGTTATCATGAACTAATTATTATAGACAGTTTGTGATGACTACACATTTCTGTCTCTAGTAAGCAGATTAAATCACTGCAAGATGTCTACAGCAATAATTATGCAAGACTGTTACAGTGAAAACTTCATTTGCTGGGTCTTTCTCCTTACTGCTCTGAATATTACCATCAACAATTCAGTGGTAAGGCTGCCTGTATGGCTACCAGTGAACATTTAGTATGAACACAGTGCCATAGGGAAAAATGATGATATCTTTTGTAGAAGAATAGGACAAACACAGCCTCACTTTCATAATTCTTTCCTCACAGTGAGACAACATTATGTCAGTGCTACAAGACACACCAAGTCAAAGGAAGTTCATGCTCTCCCCAAAACAGGTGGTCAGAAAGAACAAATATTAGCTGATGTACAAAGCAAGAGAGAGAGTAGACAGCCTATGGTAATGTAGGACACTGATGATAAGCAACAGCATTGCCAATGATCTGTCTATTAGTTTGCAGTGACATAAATGAAACCTCATCTCTGTGACAGTTATTCTTCTACCTGGGCCTCATCACTCTCTTGCAAATTCTTTCCTGGAATTTACTGGAGCTGACACCAGTGACAGAGGCAAAACCCAGGCACATCACCCATATAAACCTTTTCCAAAGCAATTCTTTGCTTCTGGTGCTTTGGCACCTTCAACTGACTGCCAATAAATCATAGCTGCTGACTGACTCAAGGATTGCTTTAAATGCCGTTACCTGTAAAAACTCATACCAATTTACTGGTGCTATGCTCCGATGACTGGAAGAAAACAGTGTCACAATCCATTTTAGAGTGACACCTTTACTGTCAGTATTTTGTAAACAATGTTGAGGCTGATCTGGATAACTAAAAAGAGCATGTAAATATTTTGTTACAGCATTTATTACAGGCGGTTTATAAATAAATAAATATATAGAGATGCACACACAGAAACTGCAATTAGAGATCTTAGTTGATGTTGTTCAGTCTCTGTGTTCTTTGAAGTAAAATTCAGACTTGTAGGAACCTCACAGTATTGTCATGGCATTTAATTGCAAACAGCTGTTTTCCATCATTTGCTTTGACAATCTCCCACAGAAGTTTTGGGTTGCTCCTGATGACAAACTAAACTTGGTGCAAAGTTCCAGAAATTAGTGATAAACATCTGCAGAGCCTGCATTACAGGTTTTGTCAATATTCAAAAAGAAAAAGGCAGAAACAGAGCATATATACAATGAGCTAGCAGCTTTCTACCTTTGGCTTAACCTGAGAGTTGACCACACTGGCTGGCTAATCCAAGATTCGCAAGAGTTTCCTAGAGCCACTTTTATGAAAAGGACAAAAAAATAAATGCAATTAAGTATAACAGAACTTGTTTTTATCATTCAATTGCCTAGAAATTACCAGGTACATTCATACAACTGTTAGAAACATATTATCATTAACAACCATATCGATTTCCATGTATAAAGATGTCTTTGAAAGAGATAATTGCCTAGTTTGACTTGGCAGTTCCCTTTTAACAACATATACAAATCTGTGGCATTTTGACCCTCGACTGAACAACTTGTCCTCTACCTGTGCTATGAGTGAAAGACATAGCAAGAGAGCACTCGCTCTTTTTGTGTTTTATGATTTATTGTATAATTCATGCGACTCTGAGGTGTGATGCTGAAGGGGAAAATTTTGTGTAACTTAAAAGAGTCCTGTTCAGGTTTCATCAAAAGGTTGGAACGAAAGGCATCATTCTGCAGCGCGTCTGGTTGCCTGATGGAGCAGACATCCAGCAGGAGCAGGGATGATCAGGGGTTACTGCTCCACAAAAAAAGGCAAAAGCTGTTGCTGACCTTGTGACTGATCTTGTTGATTTTGTGCCTATTGCCTGGTCCCCAGATCAGTCAGTTCTGAACTATTTGAGGGGGGAAGAGCAGCTATCAGGAGAAGATTTGACCTCATCTAAACCAAGTCAGTGAACAGTATTCTTCCTTCTAGAAGCATGTTTTAAAGAAATTACAGATCTCCCTATAACTACCTCTCTTCTAGAAATAAAACTTCTGCTGTAAAAATAGACCAGCAACAGCATCACAATCTTCAATAAGGATAATTTGCCAGCAACTCCTAGACACTAATTTGAGAAGGAATAAAATTACGTTTTAGATTCAACAGTTCATAACAGATTTCTCTCAATTACTATGAGAAGAAGCTTTTATCTTAGTTCTTTTGTAATGTTTATTTGCCTTTAAACTAGTTTTCCCGCAGGCAGATACTATAAAGGCTTATAAAGGCAACTTTTTATACTGCAACATCTTAAAAGCAGTGTGCCCACAGCTACCTTAATGTTATTCTTTATTGAAGTCAACACCATCAAATTTATCCTATCATTCATAATCTTCAAATAGCTGATACAACTGCACTAAGATCCAAATACATTTTTTTTTCCAGTGAATCCATGATCAAACCATTTATTTTGCTTGACTGGTGACAGTCCTACACAGTAATGGAAAACATTTTTGATCAGCTGAACTGAAGTACCCTTCTAGCAAATGAACTCTTGATGAGGGTGTCATTTTCTATTATGCACTAAAGTTTTTTCAGTTCTCAATACTTAAAGTTGTTTAGATTGATAGTTCATTTGGGCTGGAACTTTATTATTTATACCTGTTTGTAGTACAGTTTGAAAACTATTACTTTGATCCTGAATGGGACAGCAGAAATATTTCTCAGGGATTTACCTTATCTCCTCCTCTGTCCAATATGAAGTCAGAAAGATCTTATGCTTTAGGATTTCTGGGATTATATTTTTCATTACTTTAAGCCAAAATCTTGACTTCTTCTCTTCTTTTATGTAAAATTCCCTACACAACCACCTATCCATTAAAGGCTTTCAGAACTTATACCTACTGCCCACACCACCACCTGCACTGACTCTCTCTGGTTATGTGATACAAACCAAACATTTGTTCTAGAAGTCCATTTTGGCTAAACACACCTCATAAATATTAGACCTTACCCTCTCATAAAAGCTCAGCGTTGAGATGTGTTATTATCATCAGTTTGTGCAACAGCCCTTAGACTTATTCAAGAAGTTTGGTACAGTTTAAGGCAGGGTTGGTCAGTGGGTTGTGTGACAACAGAAGGCAAAAGTAACCATATGTGATTTCAACATAAAGGCAAACGCAGCCACAAGTGAAGAGTAGTGTAGCATCATTATCCTATGCAGAATGTGCCTGTAAATGTGGAAGAGATTCCCCCTACAGTTTGCTAAGCACAGGTGCTACTTCCAACTTTATATTCTTTGTAGAGAGTTCAGAAAGCTTCTCCTCTTCTCCCCCATCCCTTCCCTTCATGTCAGCCACAGGCATTTCTGCACTGGAAGTTCCCTGAAACCACCACCTACTTCCAGCAATCAGTTTGAACAAGAGCATATTTTTCCCCTTCCCTAAGAGGAAAAGGAACATTTCAAACAGAAAGCAGCACAGATCTTCTGAAATCCTCTGAGAAACTCATGGCCTTCCCCCAGTTGTGTTCATCTTTCATTCTCTCCCTAGCAAATGATATGAGCCCAAGAAGAAGGGACCACATGCTTGGTGGCTGCTGGCGCATGATCCTCAGCTGAGGCTCCTAACTGTGGCCCACCACAGGAAAAAACAGAAAGAGAGATGACATTTGTGATTAAAGGAATCTTTCAGTTTTCCCCTGACATTCATCGTCCACAGTCACCCTTTCTTGGTCATGAATGCTATTGTAAACATCAGCTCTTTGTTGCATTGAATGTCTGTCCATTCCCAGCACTAGCAAGCTCCTGCAACATTTTCCACAGAGCACAAGTTCTGTAAAATGAATGGAAATGAAGAGCAGATTTGGGGGGCAGGGAGTCAGGAGGGAGTAGGTAGATGTGTTCCCTCAGATGACAGTACATACAGATGCACTTCAGTGCTTTTCTGTCTGTAACATGATAGCAATGCTTTGGGGAGCACTAACAAGATAACTGTTAGAAATGGATTAGGAGCAACATCACTTTTCTTTGCTAGGTCGTGTTTTAAATATGTTAAATAAAAGCAATTCATTTTGCAATCAAAGGAGAGCTAAATCACAAAACATCCTTTCATCATTTCTTCATCAGGAACACTTCTGCATTGCCAAAACATTGCAGCACACATTTGAATTTAGCAAACAGAACCCTTTGTGCTAAGATTGCTTTTTAGTACGGCAAAATCACCAAGATAAAGACACTGTAACTGTTGTGGCAGCCATGGGACAAATCAGAGATTTCTTTCACATTGACTTTTCCAGTCATGGGTAAGTGACAAGAGAATCATTTAGACTCTTAAATGCCAGCTTCCTTAAAATCTGAGCTGAGGTACTTGTTTTCTCTAAGACACATCTGAATCCCACTGCAATAAAGCCACATTTAAAATTAGGTAGTAATACAACCCTGTCATGAAGCTTGCTCTTTTCTCTCAAGAGGAATTAGAAAAACTTCCCATACTGCAACACTGTAAACTTATCAACAATGCTAATTCTTACTAAGCTGTTATTTTTATTGTTTGAAACCCATTAATACCATCATTTAAATACAACATACCTCATTTTTGCATTTCAAAATGCTGCTTTAGAGAATTTATTGCCATAATCGAATGATAATCTAGCCCATGCTACAGAATGTAACATCTGACAGCAAAATGGCACAGACCAAAAACATACTAATTTATCTTTCTACTCCTTAAGAGAAAGATTTCACCTCTTTTAATTGTCTTAAATTAAACAAAACAAACAAATTTAATCTAGTGTAATCTTCTTGTGGCAAGGAATCACATGAGGTAGACACAAATCAGTGTTACCTTCTCAATCTATTTTCATTGCCCAAGCCAGACAGTTCATTGGCAAGAGGTAGATTTAGCTCAAGAGGGTGATTGCAGTTACTCACAGACACCCCACTATTGTATAATCACACAGAAGAAGATGTAGTGGCTTCAACTCAAATTGCTTATTTGTGGGAGAAATTAGAACAGAATAAAACAGTTGGTATATTTAGTTATGTAATAATTCAGAGGTGATGGATGCAAAAACACAGGAAAGACATTTGCTGCAGAAGTTACTTAACTTGATGTCTGAAGATTAACAAAAGCAAGCAAGTAGATGTAAACAGAAAAAAGCCATGCTGGAATCAACACTGAAGCGGAGGGCTTTTAGATGCTGCAGGCCAAAGACGCTTCCCTAAGTATGTGTCAACAACTGTACACACAGACTTGTCTGTGTAATACCAGCAAGATTTGAGAGGGAAGAGGAATGGAGTGTGAAGAAGGGAAATGCCAAACACACTTCTGCTCCTTTCTGGCTCTGCCATCACCTCTGGCCCAGAAATACTGTGAAACACAGAACTGACTCAGCAAGTTTCAGACTATGTACCTCAAGCATAACCACCCTCACACAGGCATGGTCCTAAGGGCCCATGTGATTCCTCCAATAACGTGGAATTAAGACAGCGATAAAAAAATTCTTGCTAACAGGACAGGGCAATGACATGGCAATAACACCTCCTCCAAGTCCAATCCTATGCTGTCACAGACAACTGCACCTCTCCATCAGCCTACCAAGTTCTGTCTTGGACCTAAGTTTGACTGGTTTTGTCTCTTTATAAGCCAATTTCAACATCTCATCCTTCCAATAATTAGAATTCTTGTTTTGAATTCTATCTAAACGTATGCATGATCAATGTAGATCTATTCAACACATGCTTTATTCTTTCTTTAGTAAGTAATGGTCCTGAAGTTCCAATTTATTTCTTCTTGGAGTTCGCCAGTATAATATTTTATATCAAAAACAATGCTATGTAATTCTCTGCCTTAAAATTAAAAAAAAAAGAACATATTGGCAGAAAATGCTTTGACCCAACAACTCTAAAAGGGTTGGGAGAATAGTGTGTCTTAAAAGACCAGCACGTGAAAAACAACATTTCCTGACAGATACCATATTGACCTTGAATCAACCTGTGGAGTGCACATTGTGGCCAGGAAAACATTTTCAAAATGACAATTTTGGCAGCAAGGTCAGACTTCCAACTGACAGAGAAGTTAAGAAGCAGTATTCTGTTTCCAATTACTTAGAAATTGTTGAGTTTTCTCCACAGTTTCTCCAGGTAGCCATTTTTTGTGCTATCAATACTTATTATTTACAAAAGAAGGAACATATTCATAAAAAACATCTTCTCACAATATGTCTGTTTATTAGTAAAATAAATATAGTAGGTGGAATTAAAAAAACGAGATTTTTATTGGCTAATTCATTTATCAATAAGTCTAGTGGAATTTCTATTTAGTGCTTTTCTCAGATGCTCACAAAAGATAATTGCACATGCATAAATACTTTGGTGTGAAGTAATATGTAGTTCTGCTATACAAATGTACGCCTATATCTTTACAACAGAATAACAAATCACATCCCCATGAAAACTTTTTCATATCCATAATCTTTAATGAAAGTCCTGTGGCTTGTGACTAGATTACTTTTTTTTATTTCATATTGAAGCAGCTATTTAATAAATAAAAGTTACAGTAGACAAATATAAAAGTTCTACTATTATTATTTTAGTGCTCTTAAAATTACAGTTTAATTTAAATAAAAGGAACAATTGTTGGTTTACAATATGTTGGTTATATATAAAAGATAGGACCAAAAAATACCCTGAAAAGGAACGCTAGGAAGGATATAAAATGATCTTGCTGATTTTTTCCTCTTCCTTCATAACAGGAAGGTGGTCATATTATTATCAATATTATTGCCTATCATCATCATTAACATGCCATAAGAATAGCTTTTGAATTTACAAAATTAAAAAAAAAAACACACCCTGCTTTTTAGGGTTTGTGCCACACACATTTCTTAAGATTTATAGTTGTGGGATTCCTAAACATATGGGTCAGGTTCCTCCATAGATGCTTGTCTCCAGGAACTGTGCCATCAGGAGAAAAAAAAGCACCAAATAAAGTACTTTTATGAAATTGCAGGAGCTGGGAAGTGCTGTGATTCTTGCTATTTTATCGTGCATCTTTAAACTATAAAGAGGTTTTTTTAATGGCCTAGTTCTCAGAACCAAACTGTGCCTGCAAATGAGAATAGTCTCAATATGCAAAAAGAAATAACTACCTGTTGGTCTACAGCGGCACACTGGTGAGTGCTCAGAAGTGTTAGTTTAAATGTGTGGTCAAAAAATTATTCACTGTCATGCAAAATGAGATTTTTGGTCTGTCCTGAGCCCTTCATCTTATACCATTCAGCTCTACCTCTCCTCTCTATTTCTCATGCTCTCAGGAAGGCAGATCTGCCCCCACCTTCAAACTGCACTGAGGCAGAAGAGGTGCATGCTGCTGAACATTAGGCAAGTGCACAAGTGTCTCTTTCATTAATATATCTAATTTTGCTAACAATGTACTAAAAGTAGAAAAACAGCAAAACACAAGCCATTCATCATCCGGAGTCTGTGCACAGAAACAGTGCTAGAAATTAAGAAGTAAAAAAAGAACACTTTTTTTAATAGAGGCAAACAGTAAAAGTCCATCTGAAAAGGAAAAAAAGATTGAGAATCATCACAGTTTCAGAATTTAAAAAATTGAAAACAACCAATGCAAAAAAAAGGAAATAGCTTGGGGATCACGTCTGCAGGTTTGTTACACCTCATTCAAGCAACTAAGCCAGCTTCAAGTGGGCTTGGAAAAGAGAAGTATATCTTGGTTGTAAAGGCCGTTCATAGCAAAATGCAGTTCTGCATTAGGATTAGATTTCATGCAGTATTCACATCTCAGCATAACCTGGAGTCTAAACAGTGGCAGCCAACAGAAACAAATGGGGCCAGGAAGAGCAGTAAAAGAGGAAGAGCCTTATCCCCTGTTGCTGGTGTGCTGTTGTCAGTCTCTGGCCGCCTCACCATTCATTTGGGAGACCTCATCTAGGATCAGATTTTTCTATAATTCTATGTTTTACTTTTTCTACAAATTAAAAACATAAAATTAATACCAAAGATCATACCATTTATATTGCAATGTTTTAATTTTAATTTTCCTACTTTGAGAGATTCTCAGCACTGAGACTTTCAAAGCATTACCAAAGAGAATCATGATGACATAAACAAAATCATGGGCTTCTCTGTAGAAAAATGAAGTCAGCTAAGCCCCTGAAAACTAAACTGAATGCTGAGATACTAAACTGTATAATGACTAGAACAGAATAGAGGTAGCCTGCTACAAAATTTTAAATACCATGATGATACCATTTGGAAATGAAACACATTAAAGCCATTTCTACTAACATCAATGACTTCAGTTCCAAACAAATTACTCAGACAAGTTGCTCATCCATGTTCCCCAGGACTAATCAGTGTATCTCTAATATATCTAGAGGACACTATGGACAATGTCATTTAGAAGACAGACATGCTAGAAGGAAAAACAGGCGTGGAAAGGAGGAGTGGGAAGCCAGTGCTGGAGTTGCTGTCATTGTGAGAGAAGGAGGGGGAGCACGGTCAGGCAACAACGAGTAACGTAGGATGGTCACCACCCTCAGGATCTGAAGTCTGGGGTGTCTGAATAAAGGATGTATCGCCTTGATACTGTGGGGGAAACACTAAACCACTTCTCAGCTGAAGTCTAACAACCAGCTTCCTTATCACTTCTGGTGGTACAGCAAGGTGTTAATAAAACCACACAGACCTGTGTGGTCCTGGACCTGACCATTTTCCATCACAAAAACTGTTTTACTTAAGATGCTCTCTTAAAATGCTTGAAGCAGATCGTTCACTTCAGCTCAATCCCTTCTGTGTCTTCAGCATTTTGTACAACTTTCTTCAGCATTGTTGACAAAAGGACTCTTTTATACTACCAACTGCAACCGAATGTAATGAACTCATTACAGATTTCATTGCATAAATAACCACTTTGCTCTCACATTATTAGATGCTTTTAGAAGTAATAAACCAATTAATAAATGCAACAAGAGGCTTTTCTTTTTCAGTGCTGACAATGTACAAATTCTGTTAATTTTAGATGTCAAAGTCTACTATTAAACTAGCAGGCATACTCTGCATAATAAATACCCAACCGTCACCCTTAACTCCAGTTTAATGTTTGAGCTATGACACTGTGTTTACATTCGGGAGGACAAAAAAAAAAGGTTGAAAATTATCCCTGCTGTGACCAGTTATCCTGAAAGAAATGAAGGGGAGAAAAAGGCAACTTGTTATCAGATCGTTTTAGTTTCATTCTTTATGTTTTAATAATTCTACTTTCTATGTCTGAATGACTTTCTGGAATGTTCTGATGGGAAATCACAGAACACAGGAACTGGCCAAAAAAAAGTGAGCAAGTCATTGGAAAAATTGGTAAGAACAGCAATAAATATACAATTTAATTACAATGCATGCATAAGTATGAAACAAGAATGTGCTTTATTCTGTCTGCAAATGTTGATTTGTAAACACCAGGGTAAGTAACATGGTTCTAGAAGGACATTTACATCCCGTAGCAAAATGGATGTTCACGTTATAGCAACAAGAAGTATTTTATTGTTTCAACTGTGGGAAAGAAAAACTGTAACTCAAAACTGGATGGAAAATAAGTAGAGTTTGGCTTTTTAGGGGTATGCCCAGATGGAGAATGGTTTGCTGGGGTTTTAGGATGAAAGAGAGAATAACTAACATACATAGCACTGTCTTGCACTTCTCAGTGCTAACTTCTGTATTAAGATCTATATTTCAGTACTTTTCCAAACTGGCTAGCTTCCTACTTTTACTGACTGAAACTAGGGAAAGGACACCTTCCTCCTCTCCGTCCAAATTATTTTCTTTAGGATTTCTGTTAGTTTGTTTGTTTTCTATTACAAGATAATTCTCAGAAGAACATTTGCAGCTAGAAATATTATTTTTCCAAGGAGATAAGTAACCTTTTTCATCATTTGCAGCATTGAATCTATGAAGAAAAGACTAGATTTTTCTAGCTGCAACTAGTCACAGCTCAGACCAAGTCTGATTTCTGATATCTGCTGATAAAGCACTAACTTCCCAGAAGAGACCACTGCTTAATATAACACTGTTCACCATCTCACAGATTCTCTAACTGCAAATCAATCTTTCAGTTTAATGAATCATTACCTCAAAGTAAAATATGTTTCCAATTAAAAAGTAAGTAAAAAATGAAAGGTTTGCACTGAAGGAGGTAGAACATCTGTACACTGAAGTTCTTTGGTATATTCTCTTCACTATACATTGTTCAAAAAAGCATAGTGTTGCCCTAGGCAGAATGACGTGGAATCATAAATGAAGGTCACTGCAACCACGGCTGAGACATCTTGTCTGTCCATCAAGGAGGAGGAGGAGAGAGAGATCCACTGCAAGGAGGAGAGGTGTTTTACTCAGGTCCTGCCAATAAGAAGTGCACAGGTAGCACGATCCAAGGGAAGCATACGGTTTTCCATCGCTGCTACCACGGATGAACTGCCAAAAGTGTACGTAGCTCCTACACATGCTGTAACCAGAGACAAATGGCTGCTAAGCATGATCACTATTGACCGTACTTTTGTGTCAAAAGCAGAACTTTAAACACAGGTAAATGTATTCACCATGGATAAGAAAAATGCTTAACAGAATCAAGGAAACAAATATTTTTGATTGACCATCTCACTTATTTCATCACCGTGCCATAGAAACCATAGTCCACATCTTCAGAACAATTTTAATTCTCTGCAAATTCAATTTTGAGAGGTATACAGAGGTATACACCTCAGTCTTGATATATACAAAATGAATTACACTGGCTGACATCATGTTGTGAAAAACATAAACAGAAAGAACTGTCCAATCATCTATTCCATTTCTAAGCCAAGGAAAGGTTTTTGTTTGTTGGGTTTGGGTTTCTGTTTTACAGTACATACTTCAACATCTACCCAGAATAGATGGGCACTGTAATTTACACGTCTTTTGTGGTACTTTTTAATGAACTAATTCATTCTGGCAGTAATGACCTAGATAGTGCTTGAAATTCTTCTTGCTACAGCAAATAATTTGCATAAAATAATAAAAGAAGAGAATATTTTTCTTGTTGAACCTGCACTGAAATATGGCATACAAGAAAATCTTATCACCTAGCATGTTGCAGAGGAACATCTACCCATCTAGTAAATAATTCAGATGCCACAAAGCAACAAGAAAAAGTTCATGTCCCTGGCCACTACCTCTATTTGTGAAAAAGCAAAGTCGGAGAAAAGAAGTAGCTGAAATCTGATGGTTTTGAACTACCCGTTTGTTGCTATTCACACAATTATTAGCCAATTCATGCTGGAATCCTAGAAAAAGTACAGGGACACTGCCCCGTTGCATAAGGACGGGCTCAGAAAGGCCAAGGCACAGCTGGAGTTGAACTTAGCAAGGAAAGCAAAGAATAATAAGGGCTTCTATAGGTGTGCCAGCCAATAAATGAAGGTCAAAGAAAGCGCACCCACCTGGATGAGCAAGATTGGTAAACTGGTAATGACATATGAGAAGAAGGTTGAGGTACTCAGCAATTTATGTGTCAATCTTCACTGGCAATCTCCCTTCCCACACCTCTCAAGTGGATGGACCACAAGATGGGGAATAGGGGAGCAAACTCCCTCCCACTGTAAGAGAAGATCAGGTTCATGACCACCTGAGTAACCTGAACAGACATGAATGTATGGGGCCTGGCAAGATGCATCACAGAGTCTGGAAGGAACTGGCTGATGCAGTTGCCGTGACATTCTCCATGATATTTGTAAAGTCATGGCAGTCAGGTGAAATCCCTGGTGGCTGGAAAAAAGGGAAACATCACATCCATTTTTAAAAAGGGAAGAAAGGAGGACCCTTGGAACTACCGACTTGTCAGTCTCACATCTGTACCCAGGAAGGTCATGGAACAGATCCCTCTAGAAACTGTGTTAAGGCACATGGAGGACAGGGAGATGATCTGAGACAGACAATATGGCTTCACCAAGGGCAAGTCCTGTCTGACCAACCTAGTGGCTTCTAGGATGGAGTGACTACATCAGGGGACAAGGAACGAGATACAGATATCGTCTGTCTGGATTTCTGTAGGGCCTTTGATGCAGTCCTCCACAACATCCTTTCCTCTAAACTGGAGACATCTGGATTTGATGAGTGGACTGTCCATTGGATGAGAAATTGGTTGTATGGTTGCATCTAGAGGGTAGTGGTCAACAGCTCAATATCCTGATGGAGATCCCTGACAAGCAGTGTCCCTCAGGGGTCCTTACTGGGACCAGTGCTTTTTAATGTCTTCATCAGTGAGACAGTGGGATCAAGTGCACTCTCAGCAAGTTTGCAGACACCAAGCTCAGTGGTGAGGTTGACATGTTGACCAGATTCCATCCAGAGGGACCTGGACAAGCTTGAGAAACGGACCTGTGTGCACCTCATGAGGTTCACAAAGTCAAGTACAAGGTCCTGCATCTAGGTTGGGGTAACCCCCAGCATCAAAATAGACTGGGGGACAAAGGGATTGAGAGCAGCCATGCCAAGAAGAACTTGGAGGTTCTAGTGCATGAAAAGCTGGAAAGGAGCCAGCAAAGTGCACTTACAGCTCAGAAGACCAACTGTATCCTGGGTTGGATAAAAAGAAGCGTGGCCAGCAGGTCGAAGGAGGGGATACTGTCCCTCTACTCTGCTCTCATGAGACCCCACATGGAATACTGCATCCCGCTCTGGAGCTTTCACTCCAGGAAAGACATGGATCTGTTGGAGCAGTCCCAGAGGAGGGCCACAAAAATCAGAGGGACAGAAAATCTCTCCTATGTAAAAAGGCTCAGAGAGCTGGGGTTGCTCTGGCTGAAAAAAAGAGAAAGCTCTGGAAAGACCTTATAATGGTCTTTCAGTACTTAAAGGGGGCTTATAAAACAGTTGGAGACAAGCTTTTTAGCAGGACCTGCTGCGATAGGTTTAAACTAAAATAGGGTAGAGTTAGACTAGAAATAAGGAAGAAATTTTTTACAGTGAGAGTGGTGAAACATTGGAACAGGTTGCCCGGAGAGGTGGTAGATGTCCCATCCCTGGAAACATTCAAGGTCAGGTTGGATGGGGCTCTGAGCAACCTGATCTAGTTGAAGATGTTCCTGCTTATTGTAGGGGGGGTGGATTAGATGACTTTTAAAGGTCCCTTCCAACCCAAACTATTCTACGTTTCTATGATTCTGTGATTTCTATTTCTCATTTCTCCCTGGAATTATCTGTGTGCTGAATCACAATCCCATGAAAGATGACTTTTACAAGGCAGTATAATTTCAAAATTTACTGTATGCATCAAATGTTGCTTGCTTAGTTTGATCACATCGCTTTTCCAGAACACTCTCTGAATTATTGCAGGCAACACCCAACCCTTTCTGCTGTCCCTATGGCCAGTGGATTCACCGGAAACCGCCTCATGATGAAAAAAGTAGAAATGGTTTGGTTAAAAGGTATTTTTCAGGATGTTTGTCAACCTTCCTCAGCTATAGCAAACAGAACTCATTCCATATATTTGTTTCATGGGCAAAACTAGCCACACAGTCTCAATCACGTCATGAAAAAATATAATGGTTATGAAGGTTTCAAGGCAACAGTGAAAATGCATTTGAACTGGAAAAGCAATTCCAATATTTTAAAAGAAAACCAAATGTTCCAGAAGAAAAGGACTACAAGAAATTCTTCTGAAATACAAAGCAAGGCCTCTACTTTGACATACCTACTCTCATGTCCCACCCAGACACTTCATCCTTCTATAGAGTTATGAAAACAATGACTGAAGGTCAGGCAGGCAGCATAATCTAAAATCAGATGACAACATCCCTCTGTCTTTTCAGCCTTTTAAAGATCCTTGGCAATACTGTAAAGTATAATTAGGCCTACGGTTGTATTAGTTATGTTTTCAGTTTAAAATAAAATAAATTAATAAATACGTAGATTTGAAAACAACAGCAGGCTCCAAAATTATTCTCTGCTATCCCACTGACACACAGATTATTTGTTTTTAATTTTCACCCAGTGAGCTGAAAGCAGTATACGGTCTTCCAGAATTTCTTACATGCACGTCCAGCTTTCATGGCACTTGCTCCTCTGAGCAGCTTTGCATTTCCATCTCTTGTTTTTCAAAATGCCTCTGCTGTGTGAAAAATAAATAGCTTCCCTCCTCTACAGCACTATTCACTTAACATTCTGATGTTAAATAAATATTAATTTAAGACTAGACTCTGGCTCTTTTATTAGTAGTAAGTGGTACCTTACTCTGCAAATATTTCCATTCTCTTTAACAGAGCAAGGTACTACTCTGCAGAAGTAAAGGAGGCTGAGCCTGCCCCAGCCCAGCAGCACCATTTTCTCCTCTTCTTCCGCAGCTCAACTCAGTCCACTTGGGTTTCAACAGAGACACCTTGCTGCCTCCTGGGAGGAGAGAAGAAGACCCAGACAGCCCTGCAAGATCCCACACTCAGGTCCAGAGGACACTGACATCCAAACACATTAACTCTTTCCACTCACTGCCATACCAGGTAGACCCCCTCCATCTCTTTTCCTCTCAGAAGTGCATGAGTGAGATCAGAACACAGCAGGCTGGGCCAGAGCCTCCAAAACAGAGCTGGTGTCTAAGCTGAACCTGTTGAACACTCAGGTGCAGGAACAGTCTGTCATGAGCACGCACATTCACGTTCTTGTACCTTTTATTTTCTTCTTGGGTTACAAGAACAGGTATCTAGCTCCCTTTGTTTTTGAAAAGGGGACAAAATATAATTTGGAATTTTCTGGACTTGTAACCACTTACTATCTAACCAATTCACCTTGCTGCATGTTGTCAGTTTGCCAAATATTCTCCTTGATTCAAAGACTCATCTTTGCTCTCCAGTTTTATTTTGTGGCAGTTAGAATAAAATACCAGACTCCATGTTGCTCCACACCATTTCTCCACAGGAGAAAAAAATAAAATTAAAAGCTGCAGATCCTTTTCCTCTTGTTTTCTGCTGATTTGTTTTCTTTTCTTTCTTGACTCCTGTTTGCTATTTGTATTTTAACGTATATTGAATTGGAAGATTTCAGTTGTTAAAAGAAAATGTTTAAATGCATTTAATCAGATGCCACATTCCATGCAATTCATATACTGATTTTCTATTGAGCTTCCTGCAGTTTGTCTTCCTACATCTTTCTAAATAACAAGATGCAAGCAACTAAAGCAATACTTAAGTTCAGCCCACATTCAAGTTACATATAAAAAAGTATCACGTTCATCTAGCACTATTTCCAGATTTTCCTCACCATTTTTATTACACTAACTGCTCTAGAGTTTGCTGATCACATTACTTTTTTTAAATAGGGCGGCTCTAGCTTGCCACTTTTAAACTTTTTGATATGCCACATCATTGAAAAAAATGTGAAAGGATAAAGCATGACCTGTCTTCATTCTACGTCTTCCAGGGTTTGTGCTAATCATCTAGTTGCCAGTTGGCTTGACATGTGCCCTGATGGACCTACAGAGCACAATAATTTCCCTAACTGTATGTAGAGTATTTTTTCTCTCGATCAGATTTCTCACCCTTTTCACCATTACAAAGAAAACTGAGCTATAATAGCTTAACAAATTATTAATTGTCAATTCTTGTATCATTTTGTCAAATGTTCAGCCTCCATTTACCTCCATAGTGTTCTAAATGGACAAACCCTCAGTATGGTTGGTACTGTTATCTAAAACATAATTAGGCATCAGAACAGTTACTTTGCTGTGGGACAGATGATATTATTTTCCTATTTCACCTGTTTGTAAACTGACTCAGAGAAAGGTCAGTTAACATTTCCAAAGTGATCTCTGTTTTGACCAAGACCTCTGATTCGAGATATACATGGCAGGAGCTGCAGAAATGTCTCAGTTTCTCTGATAACCAGGTACAAAATATCTCCGACAAGAAAATCAAAATTTGGTTATCTCAAAATCAGAAGTGTCTCGCCATGAGTGTTCAGGTAATGTTTATGGATACCACTGTCATAGTAGGTAGGAGCCAAATAATGTGTTCAACAGCACAGAATTTCAGATTTACCAGTAAAACTCATCTATCAGAGTTAATTACAGCAGACCCACAGATAAGTTTTGATGATTCTGAAAGTTACTATAAAAAGAGACTAAGGCTAAGCAAAGGGTCTGATGATGTACCTGTAGTTTCTCAAGTTGACAGTTTGTACCTAAGACGACTAAACTGTCTTTTGTCCATATTTTGTCTGTAGGTTGGGGCAGTATTGTAGTATAAAAATTAAAAAACCCTCTCACAATATTTAAGCTGGGGACTCTTTGTACTTTATTTTTAACATTCTAATAAGTAGTAAGTCTGAAACTTTAAGAGTTAAACTGATGGTTAGCCTGAGTCCTTAGACAGCTGTTAAATCAGTCAGAAAATATATGAACCCAAACCAGAAGCAACAAACCCAAAACCTCTTGTACTGAGATCTGCATAAATGCTGCAGGGAGAACACTTTGTTTTTCATAGTGAAACCTTTTTTTCAATAGAGCTTGTGCATCCTGGATTTTGGCTAAAGGTGGTGTCCCACCCATGGCTGGGGTGGAGCCGCTGGCTCCAGCACCATCAGTCTGATCTGGCTCCCGCTGTAGAACAGGTACAGGTCTGAGGGTGAGAGTGCTGCTATGCACAGCAAGAGCTGGAGGAGATGATTAAATTTTCCAAAAGAGGAAAAAAAAACTGTTATCTGTCTTGCATAATATAAACTGAAAAAATGTTCTTTTTTTCATGAAAGCAAGCTCCTGAAAACATCCTCAAAAGATCTACTTTGAGTCAAACAAAATGCTTCATTTTATTTCTAAAGTTTTTTTCTACTTATATTGTTTTGTGCTTCCAAATGAAGCCATTACAAAATGAAACACCTGACTATGAAAACATGAAAACAATTTTGGATCCTCATTTTTTCTCACCATGCTTTATTAGTCAAATCAGCATGAGGCTGTGAATGACAAGTACTCTCACAACTACCTTGGGGGTAGGGGAGAGGAAGAGAAGAAAGGGACGAGGCAGAATAAGGAAAGCACGAAGGGGTCTATATGGAGCTATAAAATTATTAGTGTTATGGTAGAGGACAGGGAACAGCTGCTCATCCTATCTCTTCTGATAAAAGAATTAAGGAGTATCAAACGATATGAGCAAGTTTGAAACAAGAAAGGCAGCTCTTCTCACACAGCTGACTACTAACCTTCAGATCTCCTTGTCATAGGCCTTATGGACTTTCTAATTTTAGCTTTTAGGAGATTCCAGAGGTACCAGGACAAAAGTCATGGAATAAAACTACACAGAAGGTTACAAAATACCAGCAAACTGCTTCTGATCCTTTTTCCTTAATTGGTTGGGTGTCAGGAGATCATTCCAAAATGTATTGTGACGTTTTCATACTGCATTTGAGCTGTCACCTAAGTAGTACTGTCCAACAACAGATACCCAGTTAGACGGACCTCTGAGAAGAGCAATCTCTTTTTTGTTTGCACTTGTGTTCTTAAGGAGGTTGAGTAAATATTTGTTGTAAGATACCAACCGAGCTAGAGACACACAGCTGTGTATTCCACAGTTACTATCCTGGACCATGCTCTTTTATTCTTCTGTTTCACTTAACCAATAGAAAAGCAGAAAACTCACTTTTATCTTCACCAAGTAATTTCACTGGCTTTGCAAAACTGCATTCCTCCCCAAATGAAGGTGGCTTAGAAACCACAGCACTCAAATATATTCTCAAAAGATGTGCTGGTAAAAATGCAAGCGCAAGCAACCCCATTGATCAAGACAAACTGAATGATTACATGCACAGCTCTGGAGCACAATTCCACCAAAGCCATGCATGCTAATGCTTGCAGGCAGAAATGAACACAGAGTATACCTTGGAACTGCCTCTGCCACCAAGCCTGAACTGTAACATTTTAAGTTAGGTGTTCAACAGGTTCAAGCTTGTACATCTTTAAATACTTTAGGGCAAAGAATTATTTGCACTTACCGTGTTCAGGTGCAACTTACTTTGCTTAACTATTACATCAGAAATTCGGCTGACTGAGAATATACATTGAACTTAATAAGGAAGACTACATAATTCCTAAAAACACAATAAAAACTTTTAAAAGACTTAACTAACATAAAAGCCACAGACATCGGTTTCAGCAACAGAGTAAATTAAAAATTCCAAAGACTCTCAGTGAGGAAAGAAAGAGAAAGGAGCCCAAAGGCAGAGATTTAGACTTAACAGACTTTATCTTGACATGTAAAATGGCTTCTATCATGTTGTTCTGTAATCTTGAAATTCTAACATGACAATACAAACCCTAGACAAGAGCTGGAAGTTGGCAGCATATGTCCCTGCATGCTTTACTCCAAACCTACTCCTTCTGCGCAGGAGCAGAACCCAGAAGGAGATGTGGTTTATTTATTTTTAATAGTTTAAAGATCTATTAATTCTTACTGAACAAACAGATGACCTGAAAAGCTATGTGCAATCTCCTAGACTTTCCCAAAATCCTTCCTTACATCATTGTTTACAGGCAGTGCACTGCCATCATACAAAGATCTGAGAGGAAAGCAGAAAGCTGCTGCAACAGGTCTAAAATTTATACAAGCGATTGTTATTTGCACTACAAAAAAAGAGGCTCAACATAACAATAAAAGATTGCAGGAGCATCCCATTGTGATTTTTGATAGAATAAGTAATACTTAGTATGCAATCAGATACCTTTACAGTAATGTTAAAGAAGAATGCAAAACAAAGGCGCAGAATCTCTTACTATTGAGGCTGACGCACAAGGTTAGAAAGAAAATCACATTTCTATTTTTGGTCTCTGTGACGTTGAGTGCATGGGGCTCATGTAAGCCTAACAACTTCCATCTACTGACTGCAAACATTTAGCAGGCACACTGACAAACTCTTCATTGTAGCTCCGCAGAGACAATGCCACAAAGGAGACAGCATCAGAAGTAAAAGCTGCCTTCCTCCTCACACCACGAGCAGGAGGCATGCCCACTGAGCAGCCCCACCTCACCAGCTGCTTGGGTCTCGCAACTCATTCTCAGGGCAGAGAGGGCCACATTTGACATGGGATCCTGTTAGCATTCCAGGAAAGTGGGAAGATGCAATCAGCTGCTGCCAGCAAGGGACTCCTGTGCAGTCTGTTCCCAACTGCTCCCTTCTTGGGCATGGCTTGAGAACTCGCTGTGGGCTCCTGGCTGCCAATGTCACTAAGGATTAAAGAAAGGGTCTTGAACAACCTGCCCTAGGTGACACTGCTTGATCCTAAGAAAGTTCAAAAGATAACTTCCAGAGGTCCCTTCCACCCCAAAACAATCTGTGACCCAGTGAACAAGTGAACTGAGAGAAGAGTTACCAAGGTACAAGAGAAGCCAGCACATTCCTATATGCTATATCTGAGCCGGTTATCATAGGTGAGGCTGTAGGTACTTTCACACCCCAGAGAAAGATGGTTAGTGGAAGTTCACTATGGGAAAACAGAGCCAGCCCTTGCTCTTCTACAGAGGGGCCCTGGAGACAGCATAACTGTGTTGCTTGGAGCTCCTTTAGGGTAATAGAGCTCTGCCTCACTGTCTGAGTTGTACCCAAACCTGGCAGGAGACTCTAGTTCCAGCCAGCCCTTAGAGAAACCTCTAAAGGACACAATGCCCTACTAAATCTTGAGGCCAAAGCCAAACTGCCACCAACAGCACAAAGCAACAGTGAAATTAAATTTCAGTCTCCTACTCTCTGAAACATTACCATCAGACAAATGACATCACCATAAATTAGGCACTGTGGATGCATATAATTAAGTCAAGGTCAGTCATCTCTACATAAGGCTCTCTAGTTAAGTATAGGATTCCAATTTAAAACCTAGTCAGAGATTTCTACAATTAAAGATTTCAAATGATAGTTTTTAGTAATGTGTCACTAAAAGACACACTAATACTGTGGAAAAAAAATGGCTACAAAATGCAGGTTTACTTTGTAGATTTCTACTCTAAGAGGTATTACGACTTGCTGAAAGTGCCACTTGACTGACAGGCTCATTTTCAGGATTTAGTTTACAGAGAAGCTACCCCAGAAAGTGCCTAAAGTCCTGGAATAGAAATCTGGCCATCTGCGTTTAGCTCCTGGGCAAGTCGTTTAATGTCAAGGGATTAAAAATAAGGAATATGTAGAGTAAAATTATTAATAAGGTAAGCAACTTTTACGAGTGACTACAGCCCTGACAGGCTCAGAAAAACCCACAAGGTACTGAACTTCTTTGTAACTTCCAAGCCTTCAGACAGAGAGATTAGTTCCGCATCACTACAACAGGAATCATGCATTCTCTGCCTTAACCTGTTTTGCTTCAGACTGGTATCTTTGACAATCTGACTGCGCCTTGCAGGCAAAAATCGGCAAGTCTGAGGGTCTCAATTTGCTAAGGATATTTTACTGTTACTGAATTGAAATAATGAAATATTATCATCACAGTCACTGTTATCAGCCCATAGTGGGGCAGTAAGCAGCAACTTTTCAGCACCTTGCAGTAACACTCATTGCTGCCCAAAACCAACTGTTTAAAATGCAGTCCGGTGTTGGAATAGTGTCAGACAAGTAAATAGCCATCACTGGTGTATTTTGTGTTCTGAGCCAGAGCTCTTCAAGTTGAAAAACAAAATAAGCTTATTCCGGTTGGCACAGCAAAGTCAATTCATCTGCTTAGGAATAGTCCATATCATGAGCAACACTTCGACCATCTCAGCTGTCTGAAAGAGATTCTATCCCTTCTTCTCTGATGCTTATTTTCTCATTTCAATTCATTCTTAACTAGGCTACAGACTGATACACAATACACAATTTCTAATTATTGTAGATCCCCAATGTGAATCCTCAGTACCACAATCTTTTGTGATAATAGCATATACAACCCCAACTTTTCACTAAATTACCAAGAAATGTAAAATCTTGCTCAGTGTCCCATTTTCCCCACAGCTCCATAACTTCTAGGGGTATGTCAAAACAATTTAAGTTCTAGCGGGAAATCCATGTAAAATCCTCTGTCCATTGGTACAGAATGACTTCATACTGTAAAGGCAAAGCCTACTTGTGTAAGACACAAGATCCTCCTGAGGGTCAGAAATACCAATAGAAAAAGTACTCTCACAAACCTTTCAACCTTAAGTCTAAAGCTGATGGCTCTTTCCCTGGCCTTTTCTAACAAAAATAATGCCATACAGGCAAAAAAAATAATATAAATATATAGTGAAACATGAGAATACCCAAATCTCCCCTGAGGGAGGAGAGAGAGAAGGCATGTTGGTCATGTTGCCAGATGTCCTGGACAGGTGGCAGACCCTACATTAAAAAATGTAATGCAAGAACCTTCCCAGAATCAGAGAAAATGACAGGGACATGGAGGAATGACAGCATGACTCACAGCTCACTGCAAGGCTCCAAAGGGCTGGCAGACCAGGAAGGGGAAAAAGGCAGCAAGAGATGACAAACTTTTTTTTTTTTTTCATAGGGAAAATTACATGCAACAGTTGAATCTATCAGCTTGTTGCTGCCAAAAAGGAGGAGACTTCACTAACCTGCTTTCCACTCCAGCTCCTTTCTCATACCTGCTTCCCAGCTACCTCTTGCCCCTTCCTGATACCTAATGGTGTTCATCAGACTGGAACTCACATAACCCAATCTCTCTCTTTTTGCTAGGTCAGTGAACTGAATGGGCCAGCAGATGAGGTCTGAAACAGTGTCAGAGTTCCTGGACACAAAATAAATTGCATATGTATGCAGCCAGAAACAGGGAAAAGGGAACAGCAGGAATTCCTCTTTCTCAGCCACAGAGGACTACCATATCAGGTCTTCAACCTCAAGCAATTTTAAGTTACTTGAATCTACTCAAGCACCTAGAATATAAATTGTCTTTAAGACTCTCGAAAGAAGATCAACCTGAGAAGCGAGACCTCTCTGCAACTTTTTGGATTAATGGTATGTTCCAGAATTACACACAGGAGAATGCATTTTTTGGAAGATTGCAGAACTACTTGAGTGCAAGAAGAACTATGCCTCTGAAAAAAGCATACAGAGTATTTTCCTACCATTATGAAATATTAGCCATTCTTCATTGTTCAATTGAGACGTAAAACTGGGGTTTTTTTATTGTGAATTACTAACATCTTTATATATATATATACACATATATAATCTCCATTTACTCTCAAAATTTTCTTAGGTATGGGAGTTCATGGAAAGAGTTGTATGAATGGTGCCTCACCTTTCCCAGAAAAGGGGAATGCCTAACAAGGCAATAAGAATGATAATAGGTCTCCAGCACTGAAGAAATGATCACAGATAATTAAGAACTGTTCTAGGAAGACAATTCAGAGAAGACTCCAAAGTGGTTTCCTTGCAGTTCCCAATACTATTAAGGGATGATAAAAAAGAAACTTGAATAAAGATAAGACAATGAAACAAAGATGGGCAAGATTAAAGAGCTACCGGGAATGGAAAGGATAGAAGTTAAAAGTAAAAAGAAGTGATTATCTAAATTTCTTAATGCACGAAGTACTAGGAGATTTACTGAAAAAGTAAAGGTGTCAGTTGTTCAAAGAGACACCAACCCTGCTGTGTTCACCCCAAGAGTCAAACTCATTACCTAGAATCATCATTAGAAAGAGGAAAGGGCAAGTACCCACAGGCTTGCCCTTGTTCAGCTCAGCTCGACCAGTAGGTGTCACAGCAGTCAATGTTATCGTTGTACAGCAATTTCAATCCACATAGGTATCTGGTTTGAAGAAAGCTAAATTACAGTAGTTAAAATAAATCAGGTTTAATTAGGGAAAAGCCCCCACACACACTAAAACCAGAAGAAGAAGAAGTCAGAAGTCATTAGTCTTTTCTATGACTTTCTATCAGAAATTTCAAGTATCCTTAAAGAGCTTGGAAAAAAGGCAAACCAAACAGATTGCCAAACATGCCAGCAAATACCACCACTCTTATGCCTGCACTTAGGGCTTTAGTGAGGTGTTAAACACTCCGTGCTGGCACAGGTAAAAAGAACAGAGATGGTTGCTGCCCACTCCCCAATTGTATTAGCCAGCGTAACTGGCACGCAGGGCTGAGGTTTGCTCCCAGACATGCCTGGTCTGCAAATTACAGCTAGCAACCATCAGGCTGTCACAACACAAACGTATGCCAGAGCAGCAAGGATCACAGAAAGAAGAGAATTTCAAAGCAACTTTTAAAATTCTATACTTCAAAGCATATGGAAAACAAACACATCTGAGAGAGCTCCTCAGGTTTAGCTTCCTTTTCCTTGGTGCGTATGCTCCAGCAGCAAAACTTTGGGCTGAATGCTTTCCTAGCTCTCCCCAGCACTAAGGGAAGCAGATGGGCTCTAATCATGCTCTGATATAGCAAAGAAGAAGAAAAACATATGATGTTTCATGAATCTGCCTTTATGCTTGTCAGTCAGCTGTGCACATATAAAGTGATCATGACTTTGTTTGGCATTTCCTCTGGAACATATGCTGATTTACTATGCAGTTTCCAGCATGTATTGACACTGTTTTGAATGGCACTAAAATCCTTCTCTACTACATGCACAAACATAAATGTATGTCTTTTACATTTAGAGGCATGTCTACCTGACAGCAGAAGAGCCCTGCCAATAGCTCTATAGCAGCTGCCAAAATCCCTCCTGTCCCCTGTGCCCAGAGGTTTAAGTGGGAGGAGACCATGGCAACTTGCTACAGAGCAAGACAGCTTTAAACAGGTCACCTGTGCCCAGAGGTCCCCCACTGCTTGGCTGAGCATACCAAATGGCTTATGTTTATCAGCATCCAGTACTGCTATATCCATTCCTGCCTTGTCCCACTGAATAGTGGGTTGCATAATAATCCAAAAATAGATCACTAAAATATGAAAATTATTAGACATACTTAGTAATAATCTCTGCAGCTACAACATTTTTCATAGCAGGCAATTGGCTGGCAGGTTACACAATTTAACATCCAAGATGTGAGTCAGAGCAAAAAAGAGGAAAGTTATAAGCAAAGCAGTGAAAAAACCCCACAGATTTAGGCAGTGCTCAGCTCATTACCAAGATACAGCAACTGTGACAACTGGATCTTCAAAAAATGTGCAACCTTGAAACAAGGAACAGTTTTCTCTTCTCACCAGTATCTGAAGGGAGCACCCAACAATCAATATTCTCATGCCAGAAAATACACTTTTTATGTAAAGAACATGTTAGATTCAGCAGAATCTGGGATTTCACTCAAATTTTGTAAAATCAAGAAAAATATCCAGTAACATGCTCTGTTAAACTCTACGATTGGAATATTCTGTTATTGTATATTCCTCTTAAAACAAAACAAGAAAAAACAATGGATTGCCACTGTGTTGTCTGCCGATCTTTATATAGTCATGTTTATAAAACTCTTGAAACATTTAGGAGAGGAATCATAATTTGTCTTTTAAAAGACAGAAGTAATTCCAGTGTACAACCTTTAGCCCTTCACTCCTAGACAAAATAACCATACTGCCTGCAAAATGTATCTCATCAAGATATATAAATTCATAGAATCATAGAACGGTTTGGGTTGGAAGGGACCTTAAAGATCATCCATTTCCAACCTCCTTGCTATGGGCAGGTACACCATCCACTGCATCAGGTTGCTGAAAGCCCCATCCAACCTGGCCTTGAACAGCTCCAGGGATGGGGCATCCACAGCTTCTCTAGACAACCTGCCTTAATATTAGATGGTGTTCTGCTTCACCTTGCTTTTAAGAATCTATTACCATTTGCTGTTCTCAGTGCATAGAATCCACCTTCTTTAACACAGATAAACAAAGAAATCCTACCAGAATAAACCAATATACTGAAAATACTTTTAGTTCCCCAAGGAAAGAATAAATTGCATATGGTAGATGTTAAGATGTTAGTACTTTTGCTTTATGCCAGAAGAACCTGGGGTAATCAAGTGATAAAGGCAGAATGAGAGCTGGCGCAGGCCTGAGCAGAACTAAAGTTAAAGGGAAAAAAAACCCAAAACCCTAAATGTACTGTTGCCATTTTAGTGGTACAAGAAAACAGGTTATTAATAGCACTTTTAGAGACTGAAGAAGTATTGCATAAGCAAGGAGTCTGTCTTTAAACATCTTATCTTAGAGTGTGTTAAGCAAGCCAGACAAGAAGCATGCATAATTACTCGAGGTACTTAGGTTAGTGGTTCCCTCACCTGAAGCTCTTATGCTTCTGCAAAAAGCTGCTGACTACCAGCTTTGAGATCTGAGAAAATTTAGTGAGGACCAAGAAGGACACGAACAAGTGTGCTTCGAGTACCACATTCAGTCATCAAAACATTGATTTCAACAATGGCCTTACCGAAACAGATTTGTAAGTTAAAATAGACTATTGTTGTCTTCCAAAGCCCCTGCTCCAGTCTCACCGAATGCTGCATGCACACAGATTCCCAGTTGAATAAGGTAAGAAAAAGCTTCAGTGTTCAGCATTAAATAGCTTTCTGGAGACAAGTCATAGCCTTGTAACGCCGGCTCTTGCAAAGTAACTCACTCCAGGTTGTGTTCTCTGGAAAGCACAGGTTTCAAGGGAATTCAAAGCAGGAGCTCCTGCCTGGGCAGCAGCACTAGAATCATAATCAAGGAAATAAAAGGAGCTTGATGGAACCCTAACAAGCATGAGTCAATGTATTTCAGGCTTGTCTGCCATCAGGAAAGGCAGAGACACTTTACCAGTGCCTAATAAAAAGAGCAGTTTAATTTCCAAAGTCTAGCAAGCAGCTTGTTCCAAATCTGTTGTTTGCTTCATTGGAGTATAAAACAAAATAAAAACTAAATCATTTGTATGTTTCTCTGAATCACTTAGGTTGTCTAAAGGCAATTGGAGCTTTTTAATAGTAAACAAAGAATATTTATATTGCAAAGTAATCTTTACCAATTAACATCATGCTACTAAAAAAAGTCTTTTGGAAATCTTTTCATGCTCATTCTCTTTCTGCATTAACTGCAAATTACAATTTCTACCCCTTAAAGAAAAAATACGGGAAATGCAATGATGATTAGAATGTCCTAAGATAAGCACATGGGAACAAAAGAGCCATGGAGCCAGCAACAGCCAAATAGTGACCAACACTAGCTAGCTTTACACTACATCCATTACAAAGGTAATTTGCTCAGTTTACTGTTATTGTATGAAAAGACCTCTTCCCATCCTACTCCTATCTGTTCACTGTTGACTTACTGACTATGGAAAGAGTTGATTCAGCAGGTACAAAAATAAAGGGACCAGAAACCTCTGGGTAAAGAAGGATCATGAAGTTCTTCAACAGAAGCATTCTCCACTGACGGCGGATCCATTTCAGGAGGCTCACAGCCATGAGAACTACTCCTATCTGTTTGTTCATTGTACAATTCCAAGGACCACAAAACTGCCCTGAACTGTGCTGGATTTCAAAGCAATGGTTTATGCTCTGAACAGTTTGTGCTAGAAACCTGCAAATAGCTCAGAAGAATAGTAATCCTTTTTTAAAAAAAGCTTATTTTCTTCCAGATCAATTAACGTTGACACTTCTACAGTAAAATTAACAATATTCAGTGACATACTGCCCTTTCAGAACATTTCTGAATACTGTATATGCAAGATCCCCTGAGGCTGGAGCATGTATGTTGCCCTCTCTGATGCTGCCCAACCTGGTGTCTCCAGCAGGCTGTAGCTGGTCTTCAGTGCAGCCCTGAGAGGGGACCTGTTGGCATAGACACCACTACCCCTTGCACATAAGCCAATTTGGTCTGTAACACAGACACTGTCCACACCATGCAAAATTCCATAACACAACACAGTCCTATGGAAGGGGCCCTGCCTAGCTTTGCTACCTGACAGCAACTCTTGAGATGAGGTGAGGAAAGCCAAGAAAGAAATCAGAAGCAGGAGAGAGCCAGATCTCTGAAATGTCACCCTTCTTTATCTTCCTCCCCACGCCCACCAGGGGCCACTCCTGAAAAGCCAGCCACCACTGACCTCCAGATGCTTGTCCCAGCAGGCCTGTTTGTTCACATGGGGTAGAACACCCCTTCTCCGCCCTTCCTCAGGCTCTCAGCTCCAACACTGTCTCCTGAGAAGGTGCTCTCACAACTCAGCAACATGGCATGGCTCACAGAGCATGAGATCCACCAGCTGTCTGAATAGACACGGCTAGCCCAGGTCACTTTCAAAGGCTGCTCAGAAGGTGTGGAACTCACTTGCTGGTGGGCAGAACAGACCAAAATGCATATGGAGTAAATCTCAAGGGGAAATGTAATCCAGCATCTTGCTTAGGCAGGGGTAGGCAGCACGGTGTACTGAGGTTGTCTGGGAACATCCCAAGAACACATACGGTTGCTAAGTGAGTCTAGGTAGTCTGACAAACCCACATTTGGCACTCATCCAGCAACTTGAAGAAGCAACCAACCTCCAGGTTGATCACATGTTGTTTCTTTCAGGTGGGAGGGTTGCAAAATGCAAGTGCTATAGCTCTTCTGGTCCTTAAAACACCTTTGCCACTCACATTCACATGGGAGGAGCAGCAGGATCAATCATGCACCATTTGGGTTACCATGTGGAAATACCAATTAAGATTGCTTTTGATGATGGCACAGGTGCAGCAGCACAACCTACCCAGTGGAAGAAGTGGTCTCCAGATCCATGCCATACAGCTTTTGAAGAAGCATGTTGGGTACCCCTGATCCTAAGGTGCTTTGTGATATAGTAAGACATGATGCAGCCTGCACCACCATGGCCTCAGGACAGACTTTCTAGAAAGCACTGTGTTGGTAACATTAGACTTGGATACTAGAGCAAACTCGGATACTAGGTCATCTAGATAGTTGAGAAAGCACCTTAAGTGCAGTAACAGCACTAGAAGTTGCTCCTGATTTCTTAATCTCCTTCTGTTTGCAGCTTTAAAAATATTCTTCAGGGACCACAAGAATGTAGATGTTGCTGTATTGCAGCTTCTATTGGCAGAAAGGGGTAGCAGATAGGCTGCCAAATGCTGTAATCAGAAGGGTTTCCTTGGTGGCCAGCTGGAGAAAAACCTGGTGAATAAGAGAATTTGAGGTTGCCCTTTATTGCTTTTATTGTGTCCATCTGGTCTAGGAATACGCTGAAAGAGAATGTGTCCCCAGTCACTTACTGCTGTCCTACAGCCTTGTAGATCACATACAATCAGTGGCTCCATTCATCCATTTTTCTTCACTCATCTCCATGGAGAGATACGAGATGCTCCACTCTTTTTCTCTCCTGCTTCTTTCTCTGTTTAACTTGCTTATCTACTGAGAGGCTCTCTTTGTACATACACTATTCAACTGTGGAAAATGGACAAGCTTGTGTTCCAAGTACCATTTTTCTAGTCTCTCTTAGCAACATTGTCCTTGTTTTTGCTCACTGACTTGCTTCCTTTACCACATTTTGTATGTACTATTAAATACTTATTATTCATAGAGTGGCTTGTCCTTCAGATAGAGACCAGATACAAAGGCCTTTTACAAGACTGCAGCACAAAATTAGATTCTACCCTTCCTCTAGATATAACTTAATTCAACGTGCTATGCTACATGCTGCCGATCTTCAAAGTTCTTCTACATTACTGTGTAGAGCACATGCCCAGAAAATCCTGTTCCTCTTCTGTTCCTCATCATCACTGAGAGACACTTTACAATCCAGCAAAACACTTAATCTTTTACATTTGAGTTTCTTTTCACATAAGGACAATAAATTACTCCATATCTTAGGAAAAAATAAAGAACTAAAACCCGTATGAGACCTTTGGATGAAGTGCTCCACTTGTATACCTTAAAATGTTGAGTAAAGAAACTCCAACATGTAAGACGATGACAGTGTTATTAAAGGCAGTCTGGCAGGAGCCTTATAATTCTACAAATTATGCCTTTCTGAACAGCACTGTAGTGACAATGATGGGGTTTGGAAAATCTTACTGATAGGAAAATGTGATGAACCAAGCAATATGCAATATTTTATGATTTTCAGAGAGCACAATAAGAAACACTCCCTTGGTATTTTTGAAGTTATGCCTTCATATCACTAACAAATATGCTAAATATCACAAAAACAACAAAGCAATAACAAATTTGGATAAACTGTCAGAAATTTCTAAATACATTACAAGCCAGAAGCCACAAGCTGTTTAAACTCCCTTCATGGCTGCATCTATGTAACAGGATGGTTTAGGTATGAATGATAAAGGTCATTTATGAACTGTCCTGATTATCAAAAGCAAATTACAGTTTTGAATGTTACTGACAAAGACCATTATAATGCTTTTATATTAAAGGATAGAACTGTTCCCAAATGACATCCCAAATAAAAGCTTTCCATTATTGCTTTTCCTACGTACTCCAATGAATTTGTCATTGGACTAAATGTGAATTGCCACTTTCAAAAAGGGCACAGAATAATCACTGAAAGCATGTAAGCCACTGAACTACCCAATACAAACAACTTTTACTCCTACAAGATGTGCTACTTGAGCGATTTGAAAAATGCAGTCAAGGGAAATCAAAGGCTAATAGTATGTTTCTAGACAACATCACAGTTCTAATAGCAAAGCCAATATCCATTTGTTAATACTAACGCGATTTTCTTCCTCTGTTATTGCTTTGTATCTTGAGCAAAGGTTACAGCATCTTCCTATTTCATCTCTAGCCTAAACTATCTGATCAAGTATGTGATGACAGTCAATAGCAATTTTGTTTTCATTGATCAAGATAATAACTGGCCACAAATAACATCTTTCCTGTTAGTCAGAAAACAATTTACAATTTAACAAATTGCCCATCCCCATACTCAGAGGAAGACTGCAACATGCCCCACTGCCACAACAGGGAAAAGAATATTGGAGTTTACATTATTTATTCATCTTTTGTACAAAGAATAGATATCAACCTTGAAGACTGGAGACACAGCTTTATCTATTCAGGTCAACCTAAGCGTACTGTTAACTCTTCTTAAAGCATAACATCCTGAGGGTTTTGGTTGGGTTTGTTTTGGGATTTTTTAACAATAAAGGAAAAAACATTTCCAAAAGGGGAACATAATTCTGCATTTTCACACCAAGACAATGCTTAGGGCAATTTACAAAATAAATTAACCAATATGTCACAAAATTATTTTGGCAGAAATTTTCTTGGAACATCTGATGTCAGCAGTGTAAATGAGTGACACAATCATTTTGTTGTGTGGCATATTTATTACAGGGCATATAGGAGAAATGAACAAACACAAAGTTTATCAGTATGGTGGAAACACATCCTCTAAAATTTTAAGATGACAGCATAGTACCTGTAGATGAATTGCAAGAAAAGGCCACGTTGTCTGGCTGCATGGTTCCTGGAGACACATGGTGGGGGCCTGTTGTAGATGTGGGGTGGGCCAAAGTCACAAGGACCTTGAACAAGGCACACGTCAAATTGGTGACAAAAAGAAGCACCATCTAAGTATATCAGAACAAAATCACGTAGTATTTGAGTCTCAAATATTACTTTAATTGAGTGTCAGGTTTTTATATTCATAATGCTGTACTAATTAAAAATGGATTTATCAGACTTAGCTCCTGATAAAAAGCGGTGAAAACATTAAGCAGTCTCGCAGCTGCATAGAGAAATGATGGATGTGGATCTGTGGTTTATTAAGATTGCTTCCTGTACTGCTGTACAGTTGTTTGTGGATAATGCTATTCCCACTCCATATCCTATATGGACTGGGTTTTGGGACACTGAGGATACTCAGGGCAGCCTACCACTGTATGTTCCTGCTTCAGTTCTGGGAGATACTACTGAACTCAGAATATAAATATATAAGTGCCCTTACATAAGATACTGAAGTTCACATCACATTTTGGAATGTAATAAGTAGGAAAAGAAAATGAATGGAAACCAAAAGAAAAAGTGATAGCAAGAGGCAGAATAGTGACAGTGTTTTCAAGTGGTGCTGAGTGTAAGTCCCCTCTGCAGAATGCCAATTTAGAAAAAATACTTTAAAAACACTTAGTACATTCACTTGCATAGTGCTTTAATATTTTACATCAGTGTCAGGTATCACATTTCTATTGGAAAACCTGAATCCAGTTGTTTGACATGATAATGCATTTCCTTTTGAGGAAGGAATCATACACAGTTAGAAGAAAATTGTAGTTGCCTGCTGCAACAATCATACCAAAGAAAGAGGAGTTGATTAATGATCCTACTCGCAAAAGTATTTCAGTAAGTTCTTATAATGAGCCACAGACAACACAACGCCCTCCTAAACACTTGACTTTAGTTGCGGCAATAGTCAGTAGCGATGGTCATGGCAAGTGATTGGCAAAGTGCCCTACCAAGTTTTGTTTGCAATTGGCTCATTCCCATGACGATAAAGCTTACTGGATTTCAAACTCAACAGCTTTCACAAGGCCACACCTAGTATTTTCTCCACTTTATGTCCAGCAGTCAAACACTTCAATGTCACACTGGAATGGGCAGCAGCCTGTAAAGCAGGTTGACATTAGACACCACATTACCTGTGTGACGCTTTTGCAGCAGGCTGGAGACTAAGGAATGTGGTACACTCCTGACTGTATTCCCCCAGCACTACACTTGTTCAAAGGAAACTAGAAGGCTGATTCTCAAGGTTGGATACAGTGGTCCAAACATGTAGGATAGTTCAATCAATACTGGGCACCTCCCAGTGTTCATCAATCAAACTGGGAAACTACTTTGTTTCACACATCTTTACAGCTTTTGCCATATTTAAGGTGAGCTACTTGTTTTATGCCCATCATGGCGCAAATCAACACGAGTCCTTGGAGAAGCTGTGGAGATGTGGCTGAGATATGCAAAGAGGAAAAGGACCTCCTTTGTCTCACTGTCCAAGAGCTCACAGTTACAGTAAAGACCTTGACATCTAAGCAAGAAAACAGAGGACTTGTAGGTAAGGTTTGATCTGGAGTGGGGATCACAGTCTCTACACAACATCAGCAGTAACCTCCAGAATTTGATTCTTATTTTTATAGGGGGTAGTTAATTTAGCTTTCATTGGAGAGCTGAATAAAGGACCAACCGGATGGCCAAGATTAAAAAGTCTGATTGCTCAAGGATATAGGCTGGCCATTGTAATTCAGCTTTCATCTTGCACAGCTATTTACATTTTCTGTCCTTCACGGACTGCCTTCAATGGGTTGTGTTTGGATTTGCAGTCCTATGAGTTGGTGTTTAGTGAACTTAGAGAAGACCAGAATATCAGAGCTGTTATGCCAGGAAATCTCCCCTTTTAGTAAGAGTTTGTCCTATAGTCAGCTGCTTCCCAGACACCAGAAATCATTTTTAGAGTTTAAAAAACAAACAAAGAAAGAGGAAGGTATTAGGTCACTGTTCTATATTTTGCTTGGTCAGTAATGCTTCCCAGTGTATGAAGCATCATGGTGTATCAGAAAATACAATCAGCAGGGCACAGAGGTTACCAAAGCATTGACATAATTAGTGCAGTTATAATACATGACAGAACATGGTGCTTACAGACAAAAAAATCCTGGGAAACAGCATTTGTATATTAGAAAAATTTCACAATATTTAAATTACTTGAGAGATCCAGCACTAGGCCAGTTGTCACATGCATGTAACGCATGTACACACCCAGCGATGACAGGCAACAATAAAAATATATTTTTTTTAAATTAGAATTAAAAAGATTCTGAAACGCTGGCCACTCATGCTAAGTAGTAGAAGACACACTTCAAGCTTTGAAGAAAGGGTAAGTATTCTTTGAATTCCCACAGAACTAACCAGCATAGTCCAAAAGCGGACTAAGGCACCTCAGTACGCTTTAATGTGAGCAGGTGGTAGTGCATAATGTACATATTGAAAATGAGCATAACACACTGCACAGACAGGCTGCTGTTCAGCCTCCCCTGTGTATCCATATTACACTTCTATTTATATAAGTTAACACAATAGTAAGAAAAATATGGCTTTGAACTAAGGACTGATTCTTCCTATCGTAAAAATACTAGCGAGCATTGTATTGTTTTCACAATGAAGACCAGATTCAAAGATTGCATAAGAGCAGCTACACTGTCTTTTGGATTATCATCTTGTGTCTCTGGTGGTGGGCCAGCATTTAGAATTTCCCTACTTCCTAGGAAATTCATTTTCTATTTTAAAAAGGCTTAGGGGACCTATTCTAGGGAATTTTCATTCACACTAAGTAATCTTTATCTATTATTAAAATTATTTCTATGCTTTAGTTTATGTGGGTGCAGAAGGTTAAAAATCAAAGTAACATGTTTTCTTTTGTTGGGATAAACAAGCTGGTGTGGGTGGTTGTGTATGTCAAAAATGAGAGACAGCCCTTTTTTAACAATAACTTTTATTACTTATCTGAAAATAGTTTCGAAAGAGCCAAATGTGTGCCTTTTTTTTAAGGATTAAAGCAGTCTGAAAACAAATCTTACTTTAAACCTTTCAAAAATAATTCAAGCAGGTCTTCTCAAAGTGTGATAAAACAAGCAAAATATTGACTCTGTTTCTGGATGAAGTGCTCATGAACCTCAACTTCAGGATGACCAGAATTTGTTCCATTTTCCTCACCTGTTTTCCAAGTACTGACATATGATTGGAATATCTTTCACTGACATAACACCGACACTGCTTTCCATACTTAGAAAACTCATTGGGAAATAGATAAAATTTTATAAATTCAGTCTGTACAAATTTAATTTCTAATTCAGTGATAAGAAAGCGAATGATCGTTAGGTATTTAGTGCCTGATGTGGGAAAATCTATAAATCTCTGATAACACAGAAAAAGAAATATTTTCTTACTGAAAGTACTTCAAGGCACTTATGGTTTTAGTACCAGCTTCATAAAAGAATCGTATTCTTTCATTTAAAACTGAATTTTAATTTCAAATTCACTCCTACCAGCTCTTCCATCAATTTATTTTATTGACTGTTATTAATACCTATTGATCTCTAGGTTACTTTTAATAGGATTTATTAGTGAATTACCTATCAGAATTTCAACAACTTAATATTCCTTTGGGGAAATACACATTTTGTTTTATATATTCTGTTAAGTTATTTCCTTATAACAATTGTACAGACATTATACTAAAGCATTTAAATGTATGAAAAATTGCTCATTATTCATAGTAGGAGAAGGCATCTCAAACAAGTGATGAACTCATCAAATCAGTTTAGACGGGATTAGTCATTTGAGAGCATTTTAAAGAAGCATTTTGCTACTTATCCACACAGATTAATCTAATTTACAGCTAAAATTTACATGAAAATGTATCACACACTGAATACAAGCATCAGAACAGTTTTGTTCTGTATTGGGTCTGTATTGGGTTTATATGGTAAGGACTTGGTAGCAGGGGGACTGTAGGGGTGGCTTCTGTGGGAAGGCACCAGAAGATGTCCCAATGTTCGACAGAGCCAGTTCTAGTTCTAGTTCTTGGAGCCCCAAGACAGACCCACTGCTGCCCAACCCACTGCTGAGCCAATCAACAATGTTAGCAGCACCTCTGTGGTAACATATTTAAGGAAGGGTGAAAAAACACTGCACAACAGCAGCTGAGAGACAGAAGTGAGAATATGTGAGAGAAACAACTATGAAGACACAAAGGTCAGTGAAGATGGAGTGGGAGGAGGTGTTCCAAGTGCTGGAGCAGAGATTTCCCTGCAGCCCATGCTAACAACCATGGTGAAAACCACGGTGATGCAGTGGCTCCCATACAGCTCATGGAAGTCCACATCTGACTCAATACCCACCCTGCAACCCGCCAAGGTGAGCCCATGCAGGAGCAGGTCTTCTGGCAGGACCTGTGGCCCTGCAGGGACCCACACAAGAGCAGTCTGTTCCTAAAACACTGCAACGCTGTGGAAAGAACACATGCTGGAGCAGTTCATGAAGAACTGCTACCTATGGGATGGACTCAATACTGGAAAAGTTCATAAAGGACTGTTTCCCAGGAGAGGGATTCCATGATGGAGTCCAGGAAGAGTGTGAGGAGGAAGGAGCGGCAGAGACCAAGCATTATGAACTGAACACAACCATTCCTCAATTCTCTTCACTGTTCAGGGGGGAGTGAATTTGAGCCTGGGAAGAAGGGAGGGTTAGAAGGAAGGTGTTTTTTAGATTTGTTCTCATGTGTTGTTGAATTGATAATACTCATACTTTGTTTAATTGGTAATAAATGAAAATAAGTTCCTAAAGTCAAGTTTGTTTTGCCCATAACGGTAATTGGTAAGTGATCTCCTTGTCCATATCTCAACCCATGAACTTTTAATCTTATTATTATTATCCCTCTGCCCTACTGGGAAGGGAGAGTGATAAAGCAGCTTAGAGGGCACCTGGCAACCAGCCACGGACAACCCACTCCACTGTCTTAGAACTTCTTAGTTAATTATGTCTTCTATCATACGTATATGTCCCCACAATAATGTAAACTATTTGTCTGTAGACAAAATTGTTGACCATTCTAAAATCCATCATCAAATGGTCTAATATTCTAAAACTAAAACTTTTCACTCTTCTCATGCTAAGAAAGCTTTGTTAAAATCTTCCAGCAATTCAGTCTTTCATTTCAGAAAGAATCCTGGGTATCCCAGAATTTGTTGTGAACCTATATCATTAAAAAGATTTGGAAAGCTTGTCACATGGAAAGGCAAACAAGGCCATGGATTGCCTCTCTGAAAACAACCTGCTGCCAAGTCCCCTGAGATCTAAAATCAAAGCACTCCTAGCTGAAATGTTTCATCTGAGAGAGGTTCTCTCTCTAGTTGCAGCTTACTGTATAAAAAGAAGAATGGTAAAGCCAATGCTGAAGAGGAAAACACAGTTATATTGTAGAGCTGATTTTAGAAAGAGATGGTGAGAGCTCTATCCACTGGCACAGTTAGAATGACATAGAATAAACACACTACTACATGTACAAAAGGGAGCAATCTTGTACCAGCAGGGAGACAGACTACTCTGTTGTAATCACTGATCTCTCAAGAAATATATTCTGACTAGGAGCTTTGGCTCTAAATCACTAAATCACGCTTGCTTTGTAAAAATGCAGAGTGTTCTTTGCCATTTCTTCCAGTCTTACAAAATCCCAAATAATCCTTTTATTCCAAGACACAAATTTGAAATTCTAAAAAAACTACTTGCACTTTCTATCGTGGTACTCCAAAGCATTCAGAATTAGTCATTTAATCTCTATCCAGGCTAAAATGGCTTACTAGAGAAATCTCAGCTTAATAAATTATGTATAAGAATTCTCTTTTTTGTGCAGCATGTGCATTTGAGCTATAAGATCATTTATGGCTGCAGCAGAATGAACTGAGTAAATACACTGGGATACAGCCCAGTGTAAGTTAATATTGGTCACAAAGCTCACACACGGAAAGAAACAACCGCCAAGACCAGCAGACTTTCAAGTGCTGCTGAAGGCCCTACTCATTCCTAAAGAAGGTGCCAGCAAACTTGCACCTCATCACAAGCAAAAGACAATGACAAGTAGCTTGCATGCCAGCTTCTCTCGTCTTATGCTTCTGCTAATCTGGAGCTATGAAGTCCAGCATGGAAACCCAGAAGTGTGTCAATATTTGTTGGGGAAAACAGATTTCCATGTAGCCTTTGAATCCTGCTGTCCTCCAAACCAGCAATATTTCCCTTTCACCTACCACACCCTCCGTAAGGGTGAGTTTGTCACTTGACCATCCCATAGGCACCCAGTGTCTGCACTCTGGTTCCTCTCCGAGGTTCCAAAACCAGATAGGGATGTCTAGTTAACCTGCTTTAATTTCACAACATTGTTACAGCAGGAAGTGTGCTGAGAAATCCTCTGTCAGCTTGCTTCTTTCAGCTGCAAAGCCCTTGAGTCTGACACACAGCCACCTGCAGCCACAGACTGCAGTTCCACTTTCTTAAGATGCCAGCAAGACAGATGCAGCAGTTGATTCTCCCCCGCTTCCAGTTAGATGAAAATTCCAATGACTGGCAGCAGAAAGAGTTAATTAAAGGGCTCCTTTCTCTTCCCCTTTAGCAAAAAATAAAAAGTCTTCTAACTCTGAGCTCCAGTCAGAGGTAACCAGACAGCTAATAACTTCAGGAGGGATTTCAGTAGCTTGAGGAAACTGCTCAGGGAGTCACTTGACAGTGAGCTGACAGTTTTAGAAAGCAGGATATTTCACCAGTGTTTATCAAGAAGGTGAGTGAAAGAAAACTGTTTTCACAGCACTGACCAGGTCAGCCATGGCACACCAGGACAGATCACTGGAAGCATCTTCCTTGGCCACAAACTCCTCAGATGTCACAGACAGTAACATTTCACAGCTGCTGCCTTGTTCTAGGGAGGGCATAAAGGGGGGACAGACAGCAGCAACGTGCCTTCCCAGCTCAGCTCAGATCACGTTCCAGAACAATAGGAAGAGCAATGCATGAAATGGAGGGAAGATACTTTTTACTTTGCCTAAATCTAGTGCTAAAATTAGTTAAGGTCAAGACTAATTGGTTTTGGTACCTTACAATATGCCTGTCTGTCTGTTTATTTCGGTCACAGTCGTTAGCAAGTGGGTCCAGCCCCTAGTAAGTGTGGCAGACACGTGTAAGGTCAGCCCTGCTCACTGGCACCAAAGAGTCTTGGACAGGGATTCTTATCTCCACAAGTGAAGGGATCACTGGAGAACAGGCAGCAGCCAAGGAACATGTGAACATGGTGAAAGAGGGGATCAATGCTGAAGCTCACTTAAGCTGAGTGAAACTTGGCTAGAATGCACCTTGCACCATGCAGCGAGACTCAACAACCCTGGAGATGGGGACACTTCAGAGGACAAACCGAGTCTAAAAATATACCCATGAGGTCCTTCAGGCAAAAAAAAAAATAAAAAAATAAAAAAATCCTCAAAGCTGCTTTTTTGCACGTATTTGGACTTTGTATGAATATATTTGGAATAAATACACAGTATCCACATTTCAACCAGTTGAACACTTTCAGAGCCAGAGATTAAACTGTTTTTTGAAATGAAAAGTGGAATTCTGGTATTTATATACCAAAGGACACGGAATGCATCATAAACATAACTCACAGAAGGTACCGGTTCATCTGAATTCTACAGAATTCCATTTGCAGAAATAGACCAGGAAAAGTGTTAGAAGTGACAGGCTGGGGAGCTATTTCTATAAAAGATTCGCAGATCATAGAATCATAGAATGCTTTGGGTTGGAAGGGACCTTTACAGGTCTCTTATTTAAACCAGATTAAATTCCAGACTAAAAAGTTGCCTTTTAACGTGCCTTATCTCCAAATTTTAAAGTCTTGTACCTTCCATGCATTTCCAAAAAGCATTTATTATTTACATTATCTAATATTAGCATTCTGATTGCAGCCTTCTTTCAATAATATAAATACAATTAGTCTGTTAACCTCAAATCATCAAACTCTCACTTTTATTATCAATCAACTCCACTTTTCTGCTATCTGCAAGTCAATTAAAATCCAGTTATTTGAATAACTGGATGGAAATTGCTATCATAAAATGTAATATTTATTAGAAGCATTTTGTGTAGAAAATTGACAGCACAGCAATTATGATACTGTGATTAAAAAGTGGTTTTTAACCTGGCCTTGGAAAAGATACACCAATGAATATGGATTGAAGGAGTGTCACTTCTGGAATAGGCATATGATTCTAAAATTGGAACTTTTGGCTCAGAGCAGAACGAAAATGATGAGACTCTGCTAGCATTACTGTGAGCTTTACGAGAGTTGGTCCTTCTAAGCCTCAAAGTTTGTTATTTCTAAATAAGTTAAAAAAGTAGCTCTTAGACTATCTTACCATATTACCCACTGTGTTATTTTAAAATATTTTAAAATATGCCAATCAGTGATACTAATGCTTCAGGTGATCTCCGAATTCTTTCATGTCTTTTATTTCTTACATGAATTATTCCCAGGCAAGTAACTGTTTTTAAAACTTACTTTTTAATAAATTATCACTCAATCTTCTTGCAGCTGTATATCTTCTCTTTGTTCCACAGGAACTTAATGCAATTTGAAAAAAAAAAACTCCTATGAGGAAATCCTCAAGTATAAATTTTCTTCTTAGTTTTTAATTACATCAATTTTCTACTAGAGCTTTGACTTTTTTTCACCAAAATGTGAATAGCACATTCTTCTTTTCCCAATACTGAAAAGCTGTATTATTTTATATTGATAACACATGCAGATAGAAAACATGATCACAGTATTTTAATCTTGGTTTGCCAACTCTAAGTGGAAAAAAGAAATTGATATTCTAGGTTTAAAGTTCAATTTTATAAACAGACTTCAAAGATGAAAAGATTTCTATTTTTTCAGGTGTAATTATCTAGGACTTACTCGGCACCTGAAAATTTCTATGGAGAACTTCTTCAGGAACAAAAAAAAAATCTCCTGAGACATATTTTTTCTTTAGCTGATATCAAGTATCTTTATATCATAAAATTTTAAAGCAAGTATAGGAGCTGCAATATATTCATTTTCAATGTAGTATTATTGCCTTCTACATTGCACCATAAAATATTAACTGAATTATACCTACTACAGTTTTAATAAATTTCTACAGAGATGGTTCACTGAAGATTACACAGAGAATTTAAAATGGGATATTAGGTTATGATGATTCATATTTGACAAAATAACTTGAACTGGGACACAGAAAATACGAAGAGAGCCAAAAATTCAAGGATAAGAAAATGGAAACATTGATAAGCAAAGTAATTCCAAAATGTGATTGATATTGAAAGAAACAACTCTTGATAGAATGTTACGTTCATATTACTTTTCTGTTGTGATGACTGCTACTGAATTTTGTTCCATATATTAGATTCCATACTTTTCCTCCTACTTTCTTTATAACTTCAGGCAACACCCCTAACATCTTTTTAGTTGCTTTACAATCTAAAGCTGCAGAAAGTAGTGTACACTGTTCATCACAAGCGAATTGACAGTTCATAAACATGCTGGAATCTGTCCACTCCATAGAAATGTAAAATACTTTCACATATACGCAGCCCAGGTCCCTATAAAACTAGGACTGGAATAAATACTTACGGCCTTTTGACTCTACATGCTGGCAGTGCCTCCTAGGCAAGCTTTGACAAACATTCTTATAAGTGAGGCTACAAAGAATGCCAGAATTCAAGCAATTCATGTATTTTCATACAGACAGGCCTTAACAGTAATCATTTACATGGCATACATTAAAATCAAAGCTACTTACCCTTTTTCTCAAGTTGTAGGTCAAAATGAGATTTCTGGAGAAGGAGTGTGAAAAGGCTGTATAGAACTCCAGCACCTTCTGCAAGGCATCTCTCTTAATCACATGAAGATCACAGTAAGTCAAAGCCCTTACATTAGCACAGGACTGGGCGAGGGTAGATTCCTTCCAGAAGACATCACCAAAAACATCTCCTTTGCCTAGAGAAAAGCAGCAGCATTGCTTTCAGTAACAGTACTATTTCCATCAAAATTACAAATGAATATACATCTCATTTATGAAGTCAATGTTCTTCTATTTTGTGTGATCAGAAAAAAATCCTGTCTCAAAAAAATAATCTTTGAAATATTCCATTGATAACCTTTTCCACTATCTTTCTGTTAATTACAACGGCCCAGCAAAATTTGTTAAGAATAAACCACAACCAAAAAGTGTTTCATGAGACAAATCCCCTTTGAATATCAGTAAAGATTTTTCTCTAAAAATCAAGAACAACAGTTCATTCTTAGTTCATGTTCTCTTCTGATCCCTTTCAAAGAGATTAATTAAGAGGAAATGCTTTTTTACCTTTCTTCTTTTAACTGGCACACAACAGATTTGTTTCTTACATCTCTGTTGCTGAGTTTTCTTAATCTGGCTGACAATTACCCACTACTGTGTAAATAAAATCATCTTGTATGACATGTTGGTGCAGTTACAGTATGTAACAAAACACTCTTATACATCAGTATTAAAAAAGTTTGCCCTAGTTCACTAGATCATTGCCAGAAAATTCTGTCTTTAAAACAGTACAGAAGAGCAGACCTCACGGCTCCAGTGGCTGTGATGCTTTGCAGCTGGTAAGAGTCTCAACAAAATCTTTGTGCATGTGTGCCCCCGTATAATACAGCAGAGGTTTAACATAACAACATCGCCCAAAACAAGAAGAATAAATGTTAGTTATCATCAAGATACTACTGACAAAGCAAGAATACTTAGCTGTCACACACTGGAAGAAAGAAAACAGGGCCATTTACTTATAACCTTCCCACACGTCTGTCTCGATGAGCCTGCAGCTGCCAGTGAAATCCCTACTGAGGAATACTGCAACGAGGGCATTTGTGCCAGTGTGAGCACTACAATGCAAGGCAACTATACTAAAGTCTGCCTGTGGAGCAGTCCCTAGTCAGGATTTCACTGCTTACACCCCAGTTCAGGCTCTACACAAAAGGGAGCATTTAGGAGAAAGTTACAAGCTCCTTTACAGACAAGTAGTCGTCTTCTTCCTGACATATAATGTCAACAAGAATATTTGGTTGTTACCTTGATAATGAAAAAATACATTGTTCTTGTTTTAAACTGTATTTCCATCTTACATCTCTTCTGTGTTATACCACCACTGCACATCACTTTTCACGCAAACAACAAACAGACTTCCACAATATGTGTCAAGTTGTGGTAGGAATGGACCAGACGCTCCCTTGTCTTACAAGTAATACTTTGCCTATAGCAACTCTTAAAGCCAAAGTATCAATACATATATATATTACTTTATTGACTCCACCCTGGCGCTTTCAGATTTCAATCCCTAAACAAATAATCATGTATGAAAGTCTATATGAAAGTCAAGAGAATTATCATGAATAATGGGGTTAAGAAAACTTCCAAGCTAAACCCAGAACTCCCACTTCAGCCCTTGAGCTGTACTTCCACCATTACATAACCTCTTCCATCAGTTGATAAGCATTTTCTCTTTCAGAAGAAGCTATCAGTCTGATGTTAAGCCACACTGTAGTGCAATAAGCTGATGTGCTCCCAGTCTTCTACAAAAGCCCTGTGTAGTCCACCTGCCAGGGACCAGTTTAGTCCCTGAACACTTTGGAGGAGCATAGACTGTACTTCCATTTTAAATGCATATGCATACGAAACCACCTGTTCCCTAAGCACATTTTTCCCCCATAAAGTTAGGCAAAGGCATCATAATGATGCACTTTCTTCCACCTCTAGTCTCTATATGTAGGACAGTGCCAACATCCAGAAATACTACATAGGCTGCAGATCAGTAAGCATAGTGGGAATCCAATAGCCCAGTGCAGCAAGCAACTTTTCATTTTAATGACAATAACCTTTCATATTTTCAATTATTTAAAAATACATTTTTTCAGTAGATACATTAAAAATAGCCTAAGAAAAAAGCTTCCATGCACTTACAATAGATCATCATCTACAAGACTTTAAGACAAACACACAATACATTCAAAATTGAAGTGAAACAATTTTTATGCACCATAAAAACTGATACGCTTCACTGGGTAAAAGTGGATTGTTTGCCTTTGGAATAAACATGCTTTTACTTGCAATCTTCCAGGCAATTAGCTAAACAACTGTTTTAATTAACGCTCTGGAATCTATCAAGTATAGAAATGTGCCATTGCTGATGAGCAACAGTTAGAGCTTGCAGTCCACACATAAGGGAGAGGAATTATAGCTTGCTTCTAAGTTTATTTATTAACATCTTCCCAGATAAGTCTCTCTACCTTAAAATTACAATAATTATTTTACTGCCCCATTGTAGCATAAAGAATAATTAGTACAATGCAAGTACAAACAGTATGGTGCTGCTTTGCCTACATAGGAAACAACATGCAGCACAAGTTAGTTACGTCTTACTCTTAAAAATTTAATTCTACTTGTCACATAACACAGAAAAACAACAGAGTCGTTCACTTGTGGCAGCAACCCCAGTTTCCCCTTGCTAATTCTAACTCCCCCAAAACTCTCCTCCTGCAGTTTTCTGCATCTCCGGGGAGTCACTTCCCATTGGTGGCAAGAGCAGCACGTGAAGGAGTTATGTCTGTGGGGAGCCAACTGAGCCAAACCAAACAGAGAAAAACAACACATGAATCACAAACTGAGTCAGATCACAGAAGCCTCCATTTTTAAGAAACAAGCCAGGCTAAAAGAAGAAGTTGTACTGTTTTCCGTCATTAACAATTTCCTTGAAGTTAACTGACTTAACAGCCAGTGATCTTGTCAAAAATCAATCATGCATTACAGTTCGATTTCCAAAGCAAGGCATACATGCAAGGATCACACAGCTTTGTTTCAAGTGCATTTTCTAAATGATACATACCAAAAGTATCAAGAGGTTTTTAGCATGACAAACTAATGTTTGACTCTCATAGAAAAATACCGCATATCTCCATTTATATCTTCTCCATAATATAAAATCAATCACTCAAGAAAAATAAATAAAAAAAAAAAAGAGGACAGATCAAGTGGTTGTTTAATCAAAACACCTGTAATTAGATAGCAAGAAGTGCAAATTCAGGCTTCTCAGTGTGTCAGAAGGTGGTTGGCAAAGTCTCATGGCTGCATTATAGAACTCCCACCCAAAGGCCTCTTCTTACATGTAACTCCAGGCCTTATGTATTCCACCTTACCTTTGACAAAATATTAAACAACTAGAGAAATGCAGATGGTTGTTTGTTTTTTAGTACTTAGCATTCCTCATTCCCAGCTTGCTGCATTCCAGACATTTGCCAGGAACAGTATCTGTCAGTCACACCTAAAGTGGATGATCTAAGCTTTTACCATCAATCATTTATATTCCCTGTTGTATTTGCGGGCTGAGGACCTTTTCCACTGTCAGCTCAGTACGCACTGGAAAGCCAATAGTTTTCTGCCTTTTATGTTTGCTTGTTTGTTTTAATTAAAACAAGTCCCCAAACCATGATGCATTTAAACACTGCAGAATTCTTCTATAAAACCAGCAACTTCTGTTTTCATATTTACTCTTTCCAAATCTTTTCTACATATGAAATTTGCTATTCATCTTAAAAGTGATTGGGGATTTCTCTGTTACCACTGCAAATTCAGCCTGAGTCAGGCAAAAGGTCAAGCCACATCCACTCAGTCTCCTGAAAGCAGGATCAGTAATGAAGACCTGATTATTGCAGCTTAGCCAAATGTTTTGCTGATTCTGTTTAAGGACAGAACTACGCTCATGGTTTGTAGCTGTATACCCTTGATATGCCTACCAGAACAACCCTTAGTTTCTTCACTCCTATGAACAGCAAGTATTGAAGAGCTCTGAGAAGGAAGATGTTCCACGTTACTCTAAAAAAATATACCTCCATGTGAAATACTTTGACTGATAATATACTTAGTTCATCTTTGGATTCCGGGTGCCTGAAAGCAGCAGTTTAGTTTTGGTGTGATGCTATAATAGGAGCTGAGTTAGAAGATGAGGCCAGGGATTTGTGTGCTGAAGGTCTTCCAAGTCAGAATAGACTTTGATAGGAGTCACACAAATTCATGAGTTTTCAGTGCGTCAAATAAAATATTCATGTCCTCAAATCAATATTAATAGTTGTTACAGCAGCCAACATCAGAATCTGCCTCTGAAGATTCTTTTCTAAAAGAATTGTGATCTGACTTAGTCTCAGCAGACCCCAAAGATAAGCTAGAATGACCAAACACTGCTTCATGGTACCTCAGCAGCAATGCAGCACTAAGCATATCCTGGAAATCAGATGTTAGAAAATACTGTTATCTGTGATGCTGATCCACGGTGGTTTAAAAACAAACAAAAAAACTGGTCTGATTTTCTCTTTTTCCCTTCTCTTTTTTCCTTCTCTCCTGATCAGATTTGAACAGAACCAGAGGATCTGAAGTTATTCCACATCACAGGATCCTACCAATTGTATTCAAGCATAATTCCACTAAGGACAGTGTATATACCCCTGCTGTTCAAAGTCAGTGATGCGAGACTCAACTCCCACTGTGATCACCACTCATCTATTTGGCTTCGACTGAAAATCTTTTCCTCTTCTCTCTTCCCTCATGTCCTCCTTATCTGAGTGAGGCATCCAATTTAAATTTTCCCATTTTAGAGTCAGAAGGAAGATTCAAGGAAAGTAGAGGCACCAGAGCAAAAATATTTTTTCTTCTTGGTGCATTGGTTTAAGGCAATGAATACCTACGAGCCAGAACAACCAGAGCTACCATTTGGCATCAAGGTAGAGTATTCAGTACCCATCCCACAGATAAATTGCACAACTTGACAGTCACTGAACAGCCTGTAGTTTGGTCCTCCAACACAGTACAGCTGGCAGGAGATGATGCATGGAAGCAATTTGCTGCTTTGGATTTTCTAAAGATTTCTCAAGTGCAAACTGAGATATGTAATGAGAAGTGAATGACCAACTGCACTAGAGAGCATTTTTCATTAACCATAGGTTTTTAATAATTCTTTTACTCTAATAAGACCTTAAGGCAAAAAAAGCCAGAGTATCAGTGCCACAGAAACCAGAAGAAGTATTACAATGGTAATAAACTGAAACTGCTTTTTCAGTGATTTGCTTAATGCGCAAACAGAAACATAGTGTATCTGTTCATGTTCTAAAACACAACTTGGCAACATTTTGCAGACAGTTTACTATACAACTGCATCAATTTTCTCTGTCGAAGCACATTACTGTACAGAAAAAATAAAATCATTTATTTTACAGCACATGATGAGTAGCAAGAACATGAATTAGTTAAAGCTAAGACTTCTATTATTATTATAATTAATATGTTTGTCTGCCTGAATAGAGTGTGGATTATATTTTACTACTTGGCTTACTGTGATGAGAAGAAGAGTTTTAATACATCAACTGGGCCCTACCAGGCTTATTCACAAAAAGCTAGGCGGCTCCACCACAATCTGGATCATCTATCCTCATTTGCTTTTTAATGGATAGAGTAAAAAACATTGAGGCCAGTTTGTACAAACTCAGAAGACCTGGAAGTTGCCATCTCAAATAACTAGAATCACAAATGTATTTGATTTTATTTGCATTGGTTAAGTAACAGGAAAAGCACAGTTCAGTCTGTTTTGTCATTGCAGGAACAGCACTAGTTCTCTGATCAAAAAAAAATATATGAGGCTCAAACTGCAATATCCTCTGAGTTATTCTCCAATGACTTAGAAACAGGCTTTATGTTGTAGCTATTGCTTGAAGCTTACATTAAAGCCCAAAAAATTTGATTTTGTTTTAATTCAGACAAAAGTATTCAAAAATATTAAAATAGTAGATTTTGCCTTCTGAAATACATAAAGTAAAAATTTTGAAAACCTCATAAAGTTCATATCCATGGTTTACTTAATTTTATTTAATATTTCTAGCAACTCTTTCAGTATAAATTTAGCAATGTTTCAGAAATATTCCCCTCAAAAGAAGTTTTTATTTGAATGTTGGAGAAAACAAAGAAAAATAAGTATTCTGTGAAGATTTATTTAATGTTAACCTCGCTTTTCAGTGAAAAAAAAATCTTCCACCAAAATTCTAAGATAGAAACAAAACCCTACCTAAAACAAAAATTAAAATTAATTCAGTGGTTTACCTGACAGAAATTAGGGTTGATTTCTTTGTTAAATTATTATTTCTACCTCTTCACATTTCTGTTTGTGTATACAGGCAAATGTAATGAGCAAACCTTCCAAACACAGCCTGAGATATCCCGAAGCAGGCTGGAACAGAGGCACTCACCTTTACCACATCTCAATTTCAGCTGCCAGTGCAGCACAGATCACTGTTGCCAGTAACCTGACAGACATTACCATCTTCCAAAGAGGACTTCTTCCACACGTCATGGTGTCAGACTACTCAAGAGCACATTATGCAAAGTTCATAAATTTGTAACAGTAAAACATGAAACCGTAGAAAAAACCCAAGTAATTTGAAGTGCCAAGAAGTTAATAACTGAGGCCTCTATTCACAGAGAGTCCTCCTCTTCCTTAGTTATTCCAGCAAGTCATTCATCAAGCGTTTTAAAAATCTGTTTCACCAATAACTTGCACAGTCTTAGACCATCTACAGATATCAGTGGACAGGGGTTTTGGTGACTTTTAATGTTCTACTAGAAGTCAGACCACAATTAATATGTGGCTTATGTCACAAAACAGGCATTTCCTGATGTCAACACACACTACACTTTTCTAGATCTCTAGAGCACAGGAATAAGGAATACTATGTTCAAAATCACCGTTTGGAATAAACGTATATTTCATGGAATCATGGAAAGATTTGAGTTGGAAGGGACCTTTAAAAGAAAATGCTGCTCCAAGATCCCCTGTGTAATTAAAATTTTGTATTAACATAGAGCTTCTCATGTCATAGTTAGATAATGGCTTTTTAAAAGTTTAGCCTGATTCCCTCTTCTAATTCTTTTGCTAATAATGTGCTTGGACACGCACCGAGGAAATCAGACTTCTAAAACTGTTCCTTCAGTTGATGTTCACTGAATCACTTCACGCATGCAACTTGTCCAATCTGCCTATATATATCAGTCTGGAGAAAAAAAAAAAGCTTTAAATTATAAATAGAAAAAGCACAATAGAACTACTGAAGATAAATCTGGATTTTAATTTCAATCATTTCTTTTTCAAAGCACTGCTGGTCACGTTACAGTCTTATTCAATAGCACAAACAATGCTCTGACGTTAGATACTGGGTTTGAAAATAATAAGAAAATTCTAATGCCATCCATAATCCTGAAATCATTATTAAGCCTAAGAGCACAACAGCTTGGCATTTTTAACACAGGGAGGTGTGCCTAAATTTAAAACTCCAGTTAAATACGAAGTAGAGAAGCAGGGGACTTTTTCAAAGACTGGCGTCAAATAACAAGAGGCCTCAAAACACACAATTAAATTCTGAAAATGGAATTGTACACAAAGCAGTTTAGCTTAGGGAAACTTGAGTTAGCTCAGGTAATGGAGACAGTCTAAATATAGCAGCTGGGGCCCAGCACAGTTAATTTATCCGAAATCTTCTAGTCCGCTGAAAAGCAATCTTCACACGGTTGTGTAGAAGATGCAATGCTTTTCCACTGAGAAGGTTTAAGACACATGAAACTTCGGCACTGCAATTTCCCCTTCTCTAAAATAAACCATCCCTATGTTGCAGTTGCCCTTGCAGAGCTCACTGTCCTCTGTGGACGCAAATCTGTCCCACCAAAATCTGAATCAAACCTCTTGTGTCTACATCTGAATGAAATGCTTACGGCTAAATGAGGAAGCTAAAGTAATTGTAAAGAAAACAAACAATTATTCTTAAAACATTCCTTGAAGATTGCCATTAGATCAAATTAAATCAGCAGGAATTTCTCCACACAAAGCAAACGGAGCATTTAATACCCTGCTGAAACAAAACATGCCACACCAAGCTCTCCTACAATATCACATTAAAACCACAGTCTCCAACTTGTCAATGTTACAGCATTGTAAATAACAGACAGAAGATCTGTCTTTCAGGGACATCCATTTTCCACTTCCTCAGTTCATATGTGATCTTAAAGGTAAACCTATGTACATCCTTTGCATGCTTCCCCCCCACCCCAAAAAAAAAGAGCTATATATCCTACTTTCCCTCAGTGGTGAAGAAGGCAGCCAGGTCTAGACTATCAATTCTCGTTCTGGATATTCTGTTAATGCATGTGCATTCTGTTATTTCCCTTCAGCTTTGATAGCAGCAACAGTAAATAGTCCTTGAGGAGGTCAATGATTTCCCTTGCTCACTATAAATTACTGCCTTGATTTCTCTTCCTGTATCATTCACTTTACCTGCAATTTGTGAAGTTGGGAGCTGGTCTTGACAATTCTCATGAGTCCCTTCCAACTAAAGGTATTCTATCATTCCATGATTAATACTCTTTGCTAAACCAGCAGTCAGTTAGAAAGTTTATTATTTTGAAAGTTTTTAGGTCAAATAAGGATAGCAAGAACAAAATTAAATAAAGAACAGCTGGGATGCAACACTTGGGATAAACTGCTTTACTCTTGGGATAAACTGTTTTGTGGGGAGGGGGGTTGTTTTTTATTTTTAACTAAACCTTCTAGTAAATGTTATTTTTCTCATGCATCACTCAGCTCTGTGGATCGCAGTGATTTTTAAGGCTTTTTTTTTTTTTAATTGCTAAATAAAGGCTTAAAGGATCCCAGTCTCTAATCAAATCCACAAGACTAACCTCTAGTCTTACCATCCATACACGCGGGGCCCCCACGCAGGGAGCATCAAGGCCACTTTAGCAACTCTGAACAATTTTCATAAGTGAAGGTCTGCTGCTCAGCCAGGCCCTTTAAGAGTCATCAACTGACAAATTTCGCAACAGCCTGAAAATTTAGGGACAAGTCACTACTTTCCCCACTGCTATCTAGTTACCACTATTTCAAGGGTCTTCTCCTTTCTTTCTCTAGCTTTTACTGGAAATGTTTTCCTAAATTTCAAAGATTACTCAAATTTCTAGCAGAAAGGGTTGGAAACAGTCTGGGTCCAAGAATCACTTGCTTCCTTCAGATTTCCTAGAGAGTTCCAAACAAAATACATTCTCACACTGCATTAAGGAAATGCATACCTTCCTAGTTTATAAAAATATAAAAATGGCATTGAAAGACTAGGTCTTTAAGCTTCCCTAAATTAAGAAACAACAACCAGCTACACAGGCTTATTTCCTGCTTCTACCACAATCCCTTTTCACCTGCATATTTCAAAAAAAGCTTCAACCATAATGTCTGCTTGGAACCCTAATTCCAGAGGAATCTTTTAAGAACACATTCGTTAAATTAAAATGCAGGAATTCTCTCCTGAGCATGAGTAAATTCTAATTTTTCAAAGACCTGTGATAAGGTCAGGTTTTCAGAAAGCCAGTGGCTCAGCTTGAATGATCTGCACCAAAGCAGGAGAAACTAGAGCTGCCAAATAAAGTGTACGTAAATGGTTGATTGTTTTTAACACTGACAAAACAGCCCACTTTCTCTTAACCACATTTGGAGAAATGGGTAGGTTTTTCAGCAAGAGTACTTCAAAGAGATAAGTCAGTCTCAGATGGATAAAGCAGCATCAGCCCAAATGGGAAGGCTTGAAAAAGTTAAAAGCAAAGCCAAGTTGAAAACAGTCTCTTAATGGAAGTTCTGCACAACCTGTGCTCCACTCAGTTCTCTTCAGGGCAGGGACTGTGTGATCTTCCACAAAGAGCCTAGAGTACATGAATGCTTCACCCTTGCAACAACAATGGTGTAAATGGAAGAACAGTGAACTACAGAAAACAGAAGTTTATTTCATCCAAGCAGCTTCCCACTAGCTAATCTTCACTTCTACATAAATCCACTTACATACTTACTCGTTAACATAGACAACCATTTTAATACAGTAGCTTTTCTTGCTATATCTTCCCTTTCTGACTCATTTGTATTGGAATAAATCACAAATAAATAAATCACCTGGCTTAAAAGTAATTTTCTACTTTTGTTTCTGTTTCTTTGGCATATGAAATACAAAGATTGTGTTGCACTATTATCAGCAATTTATTTCAACAGAAACTTTAAATAGAATTCAAAAACACCTTTTTCATCCTAACAAATCAAACTTCATAAAAAACATATCAATTTCTTTATATTTTGATTGTAAACATTGCAAAGATTTTTAATTAAATATTTACTCATTTTTGTACTTCTCCTTAAGCCAAATTATTGAGAAAGACAACCTTAGGGAATACTGCTGGCCTAGGTGCAATTTGTTCCAACTCAGTACACCTATTAATCCAAATCAATCAAAGTCACCACTTTGTTATAAGAACATAATCCTGAACTGAAAATATACCTGACTCTTGGGTATTACAAAGAACTGATCTGGAATGATACCATGCAAGTGTACACAATACACTCCAAATTCCAGGGCTACACAATACACTTTTATATGCTATTCTGCAAGGCTAAGTGATCTGAGAACTTGAAAATGTTCCATACAAATTAGATCCTTTAAGGATTAAGTGCAGTCTTTAGTTTATGCAATGCTCTACAGCAAACACGCAGACTAATTTAGAGATGCAATTTATTTCTCTATTGTAAGAAAGATACAGGCTACACTGCAAATTGTAAAGGCTGCTTTATTAACTGACAGCTAAAGTTGAGTAAGTAATTCACCTTGAATAATTTCTGCACTTATTTTTTATTTTTAGTTCAAGAATGTCAGAGAGAAGATTACGGTATCTTCAACATAAAAATGCAGTTAACCTACAGAATTCCTCACGTGTTTTGCTGTCACATGCCTGATGTTCATAAATATGCTTACTTGTGATTGATAAACAAAACTTATTGCATAGGTTGTTCTAGCTGAATGATCAGCAACAACCATGTTTCTTGTACAATGTAGGCGTTATTTTTTTTTAACTTGTAGTGCCTCATTTTATTAGGTGCACTTTTATCAAGAACTTGACAAGTTTAGCTGAATGTAAAATTAAAAAAAAATGTTATTCTACAGATAAGAAAACTGAGAGTACAGAGAAGTTAGGGAGGAAATCCTGACCTATCTGCTACAGCATCCTTCAGTAATGTGTTGGTTACATTATGCAACGCTGAAGGAGAAGGAAGTCCAACCGATTCAGAACAGTGAAAAACTAGTTTACCACATCATTTCTTATCACGATAGAGAAACCCTGAATGGAAAACTTCACAGCCTGGAGGTGACAGGTACACATGTGTAGAAGTAAAAGGATTCTTTAGTCCAAAAATAAAAATTGATACATGATTATCCAAAAATGAAATCTCATAGAATCACAAACAGATCCCACTTCATTTTACTTTCCCGTCTGGCTAGAAATTCACAAAGAAAATTACAGAGATCAGCTTTAGTGGAATTCAGAGAACTGGCCCGAACTTCCAAAAAACAATATAGGTGTGAAGGGAAGAGGATCAATAGTTACTTTCCCAAGAGAAAAGCAATAACAAAGTATTTCTAGTCATTCAGACACCACGGGATCTGCCTCATTTATCTGTAGCTAGCACTCTACATCAGCAGAGATTAGAGGTTTACGCTTCCCTAATGCTGACTTCTCAAGGAATTCAGGCCGAGTGTTTTGTAAAGAGAGTATTACTATAAAACATGGAAGTTCCCAATAAAGACAAGGAGAAAATTTGTATCTTTAAAGGACATTTAAAAAAAATGTTACTGCAATCCTTTTTACCTATACTGATTAAACAGAGCAGCAAGATGTTTTGAGGCTTTCTTCTTGTGATGGACACAGGAGACAGCCTTATGGGATAAAAGGTGACACAAACTGAGAGGCTTTAGTTTGTTCTACATTTGCCATGAACTTTAGAGTTCAGAATAGCAAAAGGCAGTATGCTTTTGATATGCACTTAGAAAAGCAGAAGTTGCCAATATCATAAAGCACTGAACAGCACAGATGATTTCAGAACAAATGAAAATCAGTTATCCCTCTAACTTTCAACTTTTTAAAATCTGTGTGGCACAAAATATTATGAACTTGATTCTCCAGGACACTAAATTTACCCGACGCTATATATGCAATCTTGTTCGGAGACACAGAAAAACTGAATTCAGCATATTTATTAGCTCACTCATTTTCCAATAGACATTCCTCTTAGGAGAGTTAGGTGTACGCACGCAGAAAGAGTAAGATTACTAAGCTATTCTCTTTTCTTCTTCCAGGCTGCTACGAGTGGCAGGTACTGCATTAAGCCACCATGAGAATTTTTCTTATCACAAAAGGGTCTGACAGAATCAACTGATAAGTATCACCTCCTCAATGCCCCAGTCAACCCAGTGATTCATCTACATCTATTCGATTATCACACTCTTTTCTCCTTCTTTTGCCTCAGAACCTTGTTCACACCACTATTAGCTTCTTTTTAATGCCTCCAATCTAAAACTGTCATTCCAAGTTAACACGAGTCGACTTTAAATTTGTATATTATTGTGACTTCAGAAGAGATAAAAATTATTTCAATATGAAACCTTAACTAAAGTTAATTGGAAAATTTTCAGCAAATGGGGTTACCAGGGGGTGGGAGAGAGCCAGGGAAGCCATACACTTTAAAAATAAGTTTTCTGAACTCCTCATTAGAAATTCTATTGACAAGAGATTTAGTGAGACAGGGAGAACTCCAAGAATGACCAGGATTTAAATGCTCAAGTACGGTTTCCATTGACCAGAAGAAATAGGGCTGAAGCAATCTGGATGGTCCTTCCTATATACTTATGTGGAACATGAAGGACAACAAAATATATCTCATCAGGCTGTGGTAAATCTAACTTGACTGAAGCTTTTTAAAGAATGAGTTAAGTGCTTAAGTAGAAAAGGCTAAAAAAATGCTCTATGCCTCTATATTTGTGCACAACGCGTATTATCAGCTGTGAAACTCACCCAATATAGCAACAACTTCATCATCCTGGATTACTTCCAAAGACCCCGAAACCACAAAGCAAAGATTGTCGACACTCTCGCCAGCATGGTAGATCAGGTCTCCCGGGGCACAGTGCACTGTCTGAAATTCCATGGCAAGTGCTCGAAGACACCCATCACTCGCCAGTCTGAAGGCTGGGTGCTCCTTGAAAACTTTGCGGTTCAGATGCACACAGATATCTGCTCTCATGTCCTTAGGGCATATCTGCAAAACCTGAGAAGAAAATTAGGCAATCAATTCCTGTGTATAGCTTGTATGTGCCACACAATTAGCTGTAGTTTATTACACAGGGTTTAAGAACTACTTTCATCCTTCATGTAAAATTATTTCATACATTTATCTTTGTATTATTTATACACAAGCCACAACACGTGAAAGAAAATAATGTTTTCATCTCAGCAACATGCTCTTCTGGATATTGAATTACCAGGATAAGGCCTCAGGTTTTAAGACAATAAAACTAAGAGCACAGCAGTACAGAAAAGCTGCCTGAAAGATTGTTTCTAGGGGGTAGCTCGCCCTTTTCATAGGCAGATTCTATGAAAAGCCTGCACAAACTGTGTTCCAAAAAGAAAAGAGGGATTAAAGACACCCTTCAAAGTTCCAGACAAACAGCAGATTTTCATTTGTATGGGAGGTAAGAAGCATATCTTCATGGATTCACGTCAGAATCTTTCAGCAGCTCTTTGTTAAATTTTGTTATACTGGCACTTTCTAGAATTACAGACTTTGCTTTTAGATCATTATTTACACCTTGGCATGGCTGTAGTTAACAGTGAACAGACAAATTTGTGGTCTACAAAACAGTGAGCAGATTGATTCTGTGCAAAGTTCATTTTTAAATGTCTGTCTCATCTGCAGAAAGCTGCACTGCATTACGCAGCAGCACAGCTACCACTGCTCTGTCACAGGAGCAACACATGTTTTATTCATTGCATGATATCCTAGAAGGTATACAGAGAGATCAAACCAACAGAACTCAAATCTGAGAGTTTTGGGATTGGCACAGCCATCAGTCAGTCTTATATTTCCTAGCTTTTGCTATGCAGAAGAGAGTTGATTTCTTGGGTTTACAGTCTGCTACTGGCAGTTCAACTATAAACACATCAGTTATTGAAATCAACACCATATTAAGTTCTTTGATGTCGGGTAACTTGAGACTTTTTCCTTTTTATTAAGATAATTCTCAAAGGCTACAGTGAGTTGTGCTTGGTTTGGTTATCTTCTTGTCTCCAAAGGCATTCTTAACACATTTCTCTCATTATCAGAGAAAACTAAGAATAAACTTTGAAGATAAGCTAAAACAAACATGTTTTACATAGCATTCTTTTCTTGATGCTTTGTTAAAATGATGAGAGGAGCTTGTACTGGTGGGTGAATGAAAGCACTAGCATTCATTACACTATGCATGCTCAGATGTTGTCTCTCCACCTTCCCCAAATGTACCTACCTCGAACCTATGACCCCTCACAAAGGTATTTTGTGAGAAAACAGAGTAGCTTCCAATCAGTAATATCCAGTACTAAAATACCATTTCTTTCTGAAAGCAAGTATGACAGACAGTGCTTCCCAGAATCACAATCTAGGATCTAAGTGGCAGATATGCTGAAGACCATTTAGGAAAGCAAACTATGTATCCTATGTACCCATTGGTCTCCAGACAGCCCAATGCAAGACCACATCTGTTCTACTGTTTCATAATGATGCTTTAACAGCTAGACAGAAATGAGATTGTTTGCTCTTTAACTGAATCATCTACAGTTCAGAATACTAAATTAAGGTGCCAACCAGAAGGCTGGTGACAGGAGCATTGGTATGATTTCCTGGATGAACCACCCTACAAATCAAATTTCTTTACAAGCAAAAGACTAACAGTACCCCTCACCATGAAAGCTGGCAACTAATATGAAAGCAGCAAGCTGGCAACTAATATGAAAGCAGCAAGTAGTTGCTTTTGTACTTTCTTTTTCTGGAAAAGGGTCATCTATTATTTTAAAAGCCACAATGGTAATTTGCTTGTAAATTCAATGAATTAGGATGATAACATTTGCCTCACATAAGGCAGATTTCAAACAATGTGTTATTATTACAATAATGACTTTCAGCTTTCATTAGTATTTTTAACCTGCACACAGAATACCACATTTAAATTGTATGAAGAAAAAAAAAATTTACCTTGTTTTCAGGCCCAGAGAGCTGAAAACAACCTCACATAAGAGAAATATTAAAAAAAAACACAGCTGAAGAAATTCTGAGGTTGTATTAGAACTTGGAACTTTTATTCACCTACTATCTTTGTTTACTGAAAACCAAGGTCTTTCCTTCATCATTTTTATACTATTTTGTGACATATCACCAGCAACACATATAAAATTTTATCACTACCACATGTCAGTATGACAGGATAGGTGAAACACCGTATTTGAAAGTTTAAAATGAAGGGAAGCTACTACTTGGAACTATTTAAAGAATATTTGTCTTCTTCAATAAGCAAGTACCTCCTGTTTATTTTAATGAAATGCTTTCAGGATGTGACTTGTTTCCTTGCAGTTTAATTTACTTACCTTTTCAGTATCTATTCCTCTGGACATTGACCAGGTGGAAACAATGTAATCCATCACACGCTCACTCAGTCCTTTAGGGACCTGGTAGAGCTTTAGAAAGTCCCGGACACTGTTCAGCATTTCATGATATCTGTTTGTATTAGCATACATTTGCTGAAAAATGGTTGTCACATTACCAAAAATGGTTGCATACAAAAGGGCTGTAAAAAAAAAAAAAAAAATAGATATAATACATAATAAGTTGTGATGATCAATCTTTGTTCCACTGTGTTTTAAGACTGGAAACACCAGACCCATAGAAATGCAAGCAATACCAGTGCTTTGTTAGGAAGGCCTGATGACACAAGTACTTTAGCAATCACTTTCAGCACTACAAACTGAGGACCACCACCCACTATTGTGACAGAAAGTCGTAGCATTCCTGAAACTCAACTGTGTCTTTGTCCATCAAACAAATCAGTAATATGCAAACGCTTAGAAAAACACAATAGAAGACACAAGAATTTTAAGACAAATAACTTGACAGCAATACTTTAAAATTGCATCTCTGGTTTATAGTGCCTGTGTTGAAATGCCATCAGCGACAGATTCCCAGGGTTTAAGTACATTACTTGGAGTAGTAAGCTGAGTCATCATTACCCATCTCAGTGTGACAACAACAATGCATCAAAGTAGAAGATGGAATATGTAATAAACAGCTACCATGGGTCAGTGATTTATCATTGTAAGTTTAATAATACATACAAACTCACATCATGTTTTATATTCTTCAGGCAGAACAGGAAGGCCTGAGGCAAGAGCTAGAGCCCTCAAATGCAGACCAAATGCTGCACAGCCCTTCTGACTTCATTCAGCATAGTTATGAAGCCAGCTGGTTCATCAGGATGGGTTTAAGAATAAACATGAGAAAGAAAAAAAAGGCAGTAGTTCCAGGTGTAGAGAGAAGCAGATGAAAACACACAGGACCTGAGAAGATCTGCCTGCTGAAACCCAAGACTCAAAGTCATGTTTTGATGTCTTGCAGAGACTGCGGCTGAGGCTCTTGCAGTCAATCCAGCCCTGAATGAAAGGGAAGGACAGCAAGCCTCAAGGGGAGCTCTCCTATTTGTGATTCAGGACAGTGATAAGCAAGAGCATGGCTGTAGAGGGAGAGGAGTAGTCAAAACAGCAGATAAGCCAGTAACCACCAGTAAGCGTTCTGGCTTGCTGAGGGAATACCTTCTCTTTATTGCTTCCTGTCCCCCAAAACAGGCATTAAACTGTCGGTATAACTTCCGCTTAAGAGAAAAACAAATAATTGAGAAGTCATATTTATAAAACATAAGAGAATATTTTGCCTTATCTAAATACCCTTATTTGCTGTTTATTTCCTCCCTCACCCTCTCTTAGGAAAAAAAAAAAGTCCTCATCCTATTAATTCCTTTGAGGATGCAGTTATTCAGGTCACTGTTACAGGCAGGTATCCTTAAGCCAACTAAGATGCTTTAGTGTTTTACAACCAACATAAAACCTTTGATAATGTGCAAGAGAAACTTATAGGACTGTCCATTCCCTGATCATGGAGAGATGTGATTTAAGTTTAGATTTGCACAAGGCCTTTATGCTGCTGATTCTCCGCAGAATTCCTTCTTGACACTGTATGACTTCTTTTCTTTTAATAAGTTCCTGTAGAGACTAGCTCTCCCCTTTTCAAACTACCCCTATATACAGACAGGCATAAAAACAGATATGAAAGTGTGTAAACTCAGTTTAAAAGAAATAGTAGAGAATATGAATATGTGCACAGTGGCCAGAAATGTATAGATTTCTCTGTTTAACCTTAACTTGTGTGTGAGCTAAAGCACACTGGGAAATCTGATGCGAGTACTTAAGAAAGAAGAAACACTTTATAAAACAGACTTGCTGTAAATATTCCTTAAACCATCGTACTTTTATTTGAACAGCATTACCTTTCCCTAACTACGCATTGCTTTGCTCTCTGTTATGCAGATGCAAACACAACCCTACAATATTGCTACCTCAGGCCCTACGTACACAATCTCTACTACATTCCCTCTAGAGAAACTGAATCCAGACCCTCCAAAACTGCAGTCTCAGCAACAGGACACTGCAGCAGCACAAGGCATCCACAAACATCATTATTCTGCCAGCCAGCAAAACACGGAAAACTGGTGACATTAGGAAGCAGGTCACAAGCAAATTCTTATCTATAGATTTCTGGGCAACTGTACTTGCGCGCAAACAACTCTCTCTTGGCTCACTAGTGAACAGTGAGGTCTGCTGGTTCAGTATCTGGGATGCATAGCTTTAAGCCAGCAGAGGTAAAATGAGCCCCCACTCCATCCCATTACTGTCCAGCTACATGAAGTCTAAAGAAAAAACAGAAATTTCGTTCTTTATTTTGATTATTATGAAGCAAGTCATCCTAGAGCAATTTCCACTGCAAACTACAGCTACTATGCTCAAGTATGACAATTATGTAGACAATGCTGTCTACATTACTTTTTGGTTTTTTTTAAAAAAAACAAAGTTACAATCCTTAATTTATCATTAACTAACCACTTTATTACAATTAAAGACAATACATTAAAGCCAAGGATTTTTGCAGCCTTATATTGGGTAGGTACATTAACATATTAAACATTGACCTCTTCTGCATAGAAATAGCTGGCTGTGTGCCTTTCCCTCTTTTCAAAGGAATAACGAAATGAACCCACTGCAGTAGACTGCAGCCCCAGAAAGATTTAAGAAACACACATTCTACTACAGGAATAAAGTTGGGTGATTTATGACGGAGCAAAATTTCCAAATCCTTGTTTCAAGGCTGATTGAACACTTGACATCAGACCAATGTCTTATAACAGCAACAGTGCAGGTCATATGCCAACATTCAAAGGTCTCTGGAACTCTTGGCCTGAGTCTGCAGCATTGCCCCACAGACTCTGTAATCTATCAACTCCTTAGCAGTGCCACATGTGGGAGATCACAGGAATTATGGAAAAGTATTTTAAGGTGTGTAGGAGAAATATCTGCGTGTGGAATGGATTTAACTCAAGCAAGGCCACAAGCGCATCACGTGGAAAGGTCACAAATGAATCTGACCCAAAAGGCTTTCTTCGATCCGTCAGCTAGATGCAGTTGGTGTGGTAGGTTTTGAGGAACTGTCTCCAGGAATAAGCCTGTAGCAACCATGCCTACACATCAACCAAGGAGAAAACATCTTCTGCAGAAGAAGCAATAGGCTCTTCTCACAATGCATACCAAGCTGCCGCACATCAAGCAGACAGCAAAGACCTCCTCTCCAAGAACATCTACATCCCTCTGAAAATACAGAGCCCCCTCTCCAACATTAATAGTTTTCTGACAATAGATAAAGAAAACACATTATCTCCAACAATGTGGTTACCCATTTACAATGAAGTCTGTGTCACCCCATTAGCCAGTGTTTAAATAATGTCAAAGATAAAAGCGCAGTAATTTCAATAGCCAATTACCTGCACAAGTGAATCATGAAGGTCAGACACAGGTTGGAAAGGTCACCAAATCTGCAACTTTTAATGATGTAACACATAAGAATAGAGAAATAAATACAAGTCAGTGTAGGTCTCAGCTACTACAGTGAAAGTTCTGGGATCTGATTTTAGAATTATAAGAGGAAGAATTTCAATCTGTAAGAATGAGAGGTTTGCAATTACCCCAATTACAAATACAAGTGCTGCATGCGGTTCCTGAGATGAATCATCAGATTGATGATGATTTGTTCAAAATGCATTCATCCAAAGCTTTTGCATACAAAATATGTACATAAGAACTATACAGCAACAAGTGAGATCAATATCAGCTAGTGAACAATCTCTTATATCTGGCCCCAAAACTTACAGTGGTTTCTAAAGCTGAACTGCCTTTATTTTAACTTTCTGGAAAGTTGATCTGCATATAAGTTCCACTTAACAACTAAAAAACCCAAACAACTCCCTTTTACATAGCACAGGCTCTCCTTATGTAAGTTAAATACTACTCAAAGAGCAAGCACCCGGATTTACAAATAGTAGATTATCTAAATTTATATTGCACTTTTGTTTTGCTATCCATTTCCTAGTTTACAACAAATTATTGAGTTCATAGAGAAAGCACAGCCTTTAAAACCTGATGCACTGCATCACTTCTCCCTGAAGTTGAAACAAAACTGTAAATTAACCACAAATATCTTATGCCTCAAAGCCATTTTTCAGATGAAACATTGTGAGGTCACATAAAATTAACATTGATTAGATAAAAAGTAAAATAGAAATTAATAAGTGCATGGATCACAACATAATTATATGAGAAAAAACATATTGTTTTAAAATGTGCAATTAGAACAATGTAAGATCTTATAATTGCTTGAGATTGGGGGTCTTGATTAGTGGTATAATTATGCCTACTTATCGGTAAGAGAGCACGCAGCTAAAACAAAAACGCTGAACTGTTAATTACAGCCTGCAAGCAAATACCAAACTGAACAGGTATCTATCAACAAATTGTTTGCAGAACTAGGTTTGACAGAATTGTTATTTGTAGTCTTGCAACTTGAAACTAGAGCATCTGAAGTAAGATTTACTTACTGAGTATCTACATAACCCTCTAGCATAGTACAGAATTTAAATAGGTTGTCTCATTTTCTATCAAGACAGATGCAGAGCTGTTTGAAATTTGCTACTCTTAGGAAGCTTTGTATATTATAAAGCTTCCTATTTGTGATCTTTCATCAGTTTTTTGTAATACAATTTATAGAGACATAATTTCATTTAGCTAATAAAGAATACATGTAAAGAACTTAGCCTTAATGTAATAGTTCAATTAATATTGTGCACTTTATATTTACATAACATTTTCACATGGTAAGAAACAAGTTACAATTGCTACTATATTCTTAGCATGTACATCAATTTCTGAATTTCACAACTTGGGGGAAAAAGACATTTTTTGAAGTGAAAATAAAGTCCCAGGGGAGCTCTCTCCCATGTTGTTCCAGTAATTGTTAGATCCTGCTCTACCCACGTCTCTCTGTTCTCCTGGACTTAACTGATACATTGCTCCAACTCCCTCTTCTTTCACTCCACCAGCTTCTAATTTGCACCTCATCTTAGGTATCCCACTGGCAAAAGCAAGGCAGTAGCAATGGCAAAGAACAAAGAACTGGCACACTGCTATCAACTGAGCAACTCTGAAAATCAATTCAATGGCAGAGAGGAAAGCAGAAAGCCAGCACAGACATGAGCATCAAGCTATGTGGCAGAACCCCTCGACTTCAAGTATGAAAGATGAGAGACCACTGGCAAATTTGTATTAAACTCATAGTCAAGTTGTACTGCAAATCCTCTTACACTCATCATCACACTTGCTAAAATACCCTGCTGACGACAGACAGGACATAGAAGGACCACACTAGGCTCCAGCTACAGCGGAAATGTCTTCCCTACAGAAGGATAGGCCACCAGGAAGGACACAGCTGAGAAGGGCTAAACAACAGAGCATCAGAGACATGATTTTATTTCCTCTTCCCATCATGAAACAAGAATGGCAATGAAATGAAAGTCAGAGACATAAACAAGAGAACAGCTGCTCTAGGAAGCAACTTAAGCAACTACCAAGGACTAGAGTAGTAGAAACATCTGTGCAACTTAAAATAGGCTGTCTGCAGTGTGTAAAGGCAGAAAAGGAAGAGTTAAGAACAACTAAGGAACAAACACCACAAACAGCTCCCACTGCTGCTCTCCTCACACCCTTTCTTAACTCTACAAAATAAAGGCAGACTGCAACTATTGCAACACAGACCCACAGGCAAACAATGTCCTGTTATCTCAGGGACATGAAAACGCTTACATTTGGCCAGTTTAAGCCTTAATATGGAAGAAGAGAGGTAAGTTCTGGTAAAACACAAAACCTGCCAGAGATGATGAACTCCAGCATCCCTAAGGATGCTTCAAAGCTGAAGAGGTTTTTATTTTTATTTTATCCAATAGCACCCATGCAGCTGGTAGCAGCAATCACAGGTGGTTTGGCTCACAAGAATTTCACAGGCCTGAGCATCGTGGGCAGCACAAATCTCTTTTGCTTTTGCCTTCAGCATGTTTGGGTTGAAATAAACAGCATGGGAAAACACACAGACCAAAACTGATCAGAGCCAAAGTGAATAAATGCCAATAAAACAAATTTCAGCTTAGGCCTTGCAAGAAAGTTTTCCACAAAAACAGCTCTTTCTGAACTCGCAGTGAAGGGCCAAATACCAGTTTGCACTCTGTGAAAGGCTGTATCGCAGACCCAAGAGTTTGCTCATGAAAAGAGAGGATGAAGGGGCACCAGCAATCCATGCAAAGGAAGGGTGGTTCCAGGGCCAAGGCTCCTACCTCTGTAGAGCAGCACCTGACTAAATTAACAAAATCCCACTAATTAACTGGATTCTTACAAGTCTGGATTTTGGCAAATTAAGAAGCGTCCAAACAAATAAAATGGCAGAATACTGATTTATAAAACTCATCATTCATTTGTTTTGACAGCTACAGTTTAGTACTATATTTATGCTGAAAAGTGCTAACAGTCATCCAGAGGGGGATTTAATGGCAGACACCAACTCTACTCTACTCTGCAGCCAATATGCTTGCAGCAAAATAGATTACTAAAGTAACCAGATGTACAAGTCAGAAATAGCCTGTGAGGACTTGATTATGTTCTTTATTGCAAAATTAAGAAATAAGACTATGATCATACATTACATTTGTGCTGTAAAGGGAAGCCAACAGAAGCCAACACAAGTACAACACTGAAAAGAATTAAAGAGAAAAGCATCCTGGATACAGAGAAACTTGAAGCTGGTAGCCTTTGAAATCCCCAATCACAAGCTTCTCTCACCTTCAGGAAAACAGGGTGGTATGTACTTACTCTATAAACAAACAGCACTTGTAGACCAATGAGTTCAACTGCCTCTTCTTACTTCAATTGTCTGAAAGCATCAATATTTCTGCAAGGCCCTGTACTTCCACTGACTTGTACGTCCCAATGGGGTAACATCTTTTTACATCCAAAGGTGCATTATAAATCAGATATGAAGATATACATTCTCCTTCAGCTTACAGGTAAATTCTTAAACATGCCAGACAGCCATGAGTAATGGCAAACACAGTAACATCTACTAATTAATTGAAATTAGAGGCTTAGCCCTTGATATCAAAAAGACTTTCAAAGAACCATTATAGTTTAATCAGTAAGACCACCGAAAGTTCCTTGCAGAACCAAATTTTATTTCAGTCAAAATACAACAATATGCAAAATAGCAAAAGCAACAGGCAAGAAGATTTGCAAGGAGAAAGAGGATGACAATTCCACAGAAATGGCACTTTCCAGTCACCCCTTCAGGTCTTATCCCTGATAAGGTTCATCTCTGATAAGGTAAGACAGAATGGTCAGGAAATTTACCGATTTTCACAACTAGTTAAAACAACTACAATTCCTATAAAGAACAAGATATATATCAGAACATCTTCAGAAGGGTCATAAAGGGTTTTAAATGTGAAGCAGGATCTTGACGATGCTCTGTGTTACGCATGTGCACGTCAGTGAATGCTAAGCCTTGCTCTAGACTAAGCTAATTTGATTATCAAGAGGAAACTAACTATACAAACAGATTACAGCTGCAAAAACCATCTGTATTCCAAACATTTGAGGCCAGACTCACCAGTGGAACACTTCTATCAACAAGGGATGACTTCAGCTCAGCGTATTTACTAGCAGGTTCTACCACGACCAGAATTATTAAAACAGCAAAATCTGATTAAATCCTCTGCAATTTACAAGAAAGGACACTATTTTACTGTTTTGTAGAATTTTATGGACAATAAAATTTAAACTGCCTAGAAAATTGAAATGGATTTCCTTTTCATTTCCCAGCACTAATGAACAGATCACCATTTAAATGATGACTGAGCCATTTAAGGACATCATTTTTCTTCTACAATTTATACAGGGTAACGCATGGCCATTTTCAATTACTTGGTTAAAATTAAATCTCCAGATACTGCTTCTAGGTTTTTACTGACTTGCACCAATATGAAGGTTTTTGCTTTGAAAGCTGTTTTCAATCTACCCTCAACTTATCTGAAACGGTTTACCCCAATTAGAAGCAAAATCTTATTTTTAAAAAATCTATTACTGAAATAGAACTACACATTAAAAAAACAGGAAAAGTTTAAAGGAGTGAATAAAAAAGAAAAGTTGGTCTCTTTTCATGTGAAACTACTTGCATACGTATTTTCTGTGGTTCCTCTGTTTACTCTATGATTTGTATTACGTTTTCCACAAAGCTTTGCAGCAGGGAAACCTAGCAAGGCTCAAGGAGGTTGTCTTTTATCCATAGTTTCTGGCCCTTTCTCCCACAATGCTGCGGCATGTTCTGCTGGGCTTTGTACTGCTGGTTTGGGCCCATTCCTATTGACAATTCCTGAACCTGATTTTGCAATAATCAACCTGTGGCTTTCAAGAGTTCAGAAATGGATCTGAATTTTGCACACCAAAGCCATTATCTAGCATCATGAATTCTAGACTGCGCTTCCCCCAATCCTTGATGCAACACAAGAACTTGATGGCTAAAGTCACTTGTAGACAACTGCCCAAGTAGCATTCCAGTGTGATTGCTTTTGGTTATTGCTCCATAACTTGTTTGATTAAGATACCTTACATAAGAATGAGATATTTAGAGTGATTCTTTGTTCTCAATGATAAATGGATTCAGGTACATTCCCAGCAGTTAGTAGCTGACTGCATTTCTCACTGAGTATGTTCAGCTCTGAATCCACTAGTTAAGTCTACAAGGAGGAAGGATCCAAGGCCTCCATCGAGGCTGCAGTGATCTCACTTCTCATTATGCTTAAAACCTCAACTTGGCTACGCACTTAAACAGGCTTTAAACACAACTCCACAGGTGTGAGGACGCGATTAACGTTAGGGATGCGGTTAAGAGAAATACTGAGACAAAGCAGCTCTCTTCGACCACTCACACTTATCCACTGACTTACAAAAGCTTTTACTCTCTATGTATAGAAAGTACATCACAGTCTTTTTTAGGCTTTGTCTTCTCTAAAAAGAGAAGAAAAGGTAAAATTTTAATGCTTATAAATTATCCCAATATAAACGTAGAGTGGGATGAAGGCACTATGGTTTCATTGTGAAGTGAACCAGAGGTGGGTGGTAGAGTGCTGGCCTCAGCCAGCCAGCTGATGTAAAAAATGCACATCCCTTGTCCCACAGATTCCATAGAAGTAACTTCTCCAGATTAACTGCATTGTCGCCAAAACAAAAACTAGTTAAAAAACCTCAAAACAACAGAAAGTGTAATTGAGACAAAAAGCCTGCATCTTCTGTAGCTTACCTAGCTTACACTCACTAGCACCATTCAAGCTGACTTTGCTCCAAGCAGTCACACAGCAAAACAATCAATGATTGTTATATACATTGGCTATATTTTATACATTGGCTGCACAGGTTGTGTTAATCACCAAGGAGCTGTCAGGCCTGTTCAATCGACAGGCCAGCCAGCTACAGTTAAGAGCACATCTGCACCTGCAGGATAAATGGATACTGAAGTTAAGGACCACAATTAATTCTCAGTTCAGATCAACTATGCTGTGAAATTAAGTCCCTATAACTACTGCACTTAACTGGACTGGGCTGTAACTGACTGCTTTGCTTCCCTGCAGTCCAAACTTTGAAGCTTCTGACACAAAAATCTTGGCAAGCCAGGCTCTGGGAGTGGTGTTTTCTTCAGCAACCACAGAAAGACTGCAAGATGCTCTTCAGCCAACACTGAGTGACCTGACAATCTCCTGGTTGCAACAAGTACAAACAAGTTATGCAACTGTATTCCATACAGGGTTTTCAAACACTTCCCAAACAAAGCTGAAGACAAAGTGGCCCAAAACCTTCCCTATTTTGGTGTCATTAAATAATTGCAAATATTTAACGAAAACAAGAATACTGAAGTTTTTAATTATGTTGAGTAAGCCAGTGAGGTCTGAGATAAATACGACATTCACAGGTGAAGACTAATTTGAGGTGGTTAAAGAATAATTGTCACTGGAATGACTAGGTCTGAGTCATGCTCCTCCCACACACTAGTCACAGATGTGTTTGCAGACCAAAATCAAAAGGTACATACGGTATGTACAGGAATGTGAAATGGGAAAAGCTCTTAGACAGTTGCTTCTCCAGGTCTGCTTTACTAACGAGTGAAATGACAGGTTAGTGAAGACACATATGGCTTATCAAAAAATAAATGAAGCAATCATTTGAGTTTTTAATGAGAAACTGTGGCTCACTGCGTGTGAGAATAACACTTTTCTCTGGAGGGGTGAAGAAGGTTACAGCCTAACTTTCAGAAATGGATAATCATTACTGTTTCTATGGTTCCAAACTTGAAAATGCTTGTCTTCCTGGCTGACTCTGCTGTTTTATTAGAACTCAGTAGGACTAAGGTAAAGGTAAACATGTATACAGCTGGGAGTTCTACATCTAACTTGTAAAAAAGATACTTATATTCAGGAGTAGATGTTGCATAAGAGATACTACCTAATTTCTTTTTAAAGTAAACATCACATAAAAATCACCTGACAGTTAAAAAATGTCAGATAGCTGTGTTTTGTGCTTTGGTAAGTTTGTTAGCAAGCCAGCATAAAATCCAAATATATTTGCACACATACAAACTTATACAGTCAGAAGTAATGATGTAATAATGTCCCATAGGGATCTTTCTATACAACCATATTGCTTGTGTATTGCCTGAACCAGTGAGGCACAGAAGAATGGCATTTCCAGATGGTAACAAGCTGAAGCTGGACAACAGAAAGTACAGAGGACTCTCAAAGGTAATCAGTTACCTCTGTCAGTAATTTGCAGCTACGAACCTCATCCACTAGTCAGGCACACAAAACTTTTACTTGCTTAAGAACGATTTAGGGAAGACTGCAACTATATTTTCCTGCAGCCAGCGTAAATCTGGGATACAACAGGCCTTGTTTCCAATTTCAGTGTAGTAGAAGATACCTAAACTCAGGTCTCCCATTTTCCTGTATAGTTCTTTCACCTTTAGGTGATTGAGTATTGTGAGACAAAAAGGAAGCAGAAGAGGAGAGTTTTTACCATCAGATTGGTTTCAATCTCCATAAATATGGCAGGGAAATGAACAAAATATTTCCATATCCTTGGAGCCTTTTAATCATGAAGTAATCAATAAGAATGGGAGAGGTAGATATCTCTGACCATAAATACAGACCTCTCTGCTCTCACCTCTCCACAAAATAAGGTATTTTGTTGCAGGCATGCTCTGGGAAGCTTTACTTGTCCAGCCCAAGCAGGTAGAGAACACCTACTATCCTAGAACTCCCAAGCGATCCTAGGAAAAGCTAATTTCTAAGATGGGCTTAGGTGACTTCACATGTGTGCATCAACAAAGTCTTAGGAACCACAGGGATATAAGATGTCTGTAGCAATTAGTAAAAGTAGCCAGAATCTCAGGTTAAGTTAGCTCTAGTGCACCATCAGGTGTCAAACCTCAGAGTAAACTGTTCATCGCTGTGGCACAGAATGCATAATGTGGGAACAATGGTTCCTCCTGAACTGAAATCCTGATTTTAGGATTCCAAAATGAAGTCCTGACAGTTCAAATCCCTTCTGTCTGCTGACACAACGCTGGATCTAGCCCAGTCCTCCAGCAGTCCCAGGGCAGTCATTAAGGAAGCATTCCTTGATACCTCTGACAGATCACGGATAACTTTCAGAATATCAGAGGATTTCCAGAAGAAGAGTCTTTGCAGTTATCACAAGTCTTTCTCATGTTTAAACTCTGAAGAACTTGCCTTCTGTAATTCTCTGACACATGTAGTATCACCTAAGTAGCATCTACCAAACAATTACGGTAAATGTATTTCATGTCCTTCACAGGCATCCAAGTTATCAAATTGTAAAGAAGTAAAAATGCAGAAACTCATTTTAGCACTTAACAAATTGTGGTAATAACCTGCGTGCTCATCTTTTAAAAGCTACATGAAGTGAAAAAACATTTGTAAGTTGTGTGTTATACCATGAATATGCATTTACTGGTTGTAGGAACAAGGCAAGGATAGAATGCTTTTCAACAGCTCAAATTTTTGATATTATATAGCTACTACTGGTTGACATATATTAATGATTCTTGACATAATACTTATCTTTGATGTGTTGCTGTAATCAATCAGCACATGAGCACCAGGCTATAAAAATATTTTTCTGTCAAGTTCACTTGACATGCTTTGAATGGTACACACAGCCTCGGTGTTGGGGATTTGTTTGGTTTTTTTCAGGTTGTTAGTTTGTTGGTTTTTTTAAAAAATATAAGAAAACCTATCTTCAAACTACACAGGCAGATTTTCTCAATAGGTGTTCCTTGAAGCTGTCCCTAAATATCACTCCTGATGTTGAGCATTCAGGATCCAGTCACCATGCAACTCCCTTTGACAAAGGCCCATCTGATAGATAACCATCTACCCAGCCTTTCTTCCTCTGCCCTACACATACATATATACTCTTCTTTAAACCATATACCCCTGTCAAATTCATGTCATCTACCCAGCCCAAAATTACTCTTCATGCTTCCTTCCAGAAGTTCTGCCTCCCTGTTTTCTCTCACCTCTTCCAATTTCCTATTCAATACTCTGTCTTCTTCCAGCGTTTCAGAAACCTGTCATGGGAGCAGTCTCTGTGCATCACAGAGCCTGCAAAATTTAAATCAACAGTTTAGCAGACTCATCAAAGAGGCTGCCAGACCTTCTTGGCCTCAATATAGAAGCCTCATTACTAGGAGGGAATCCAAGTTAAATTAGATAGTCATGAGAATAAGAATTCTTCACAGGTTGAAGGAGAGGAGGAAGGGGAGGGGCAGTGATGCAAGCCTAAATAAGTAAGAGCAGAAGAGGAGATTAAAAGGAACATAGGCGAGGTCAGGAATGTGGAACACAAAGCACCAGATGACAGCTGAATTGGCAAAAAATACGGAGAGAGTCTGAACGGCCAGTTTTCTGGCCAGGCCTGCCTTTACTGATAACAATATCCTCAGAGAGACACACTTCAGTAGCCCTGCAGAAGGAGGGAATAACTACACAGTGGTATGGTACGTACAGAGCACAGTAAAACACAGATATTCTGTACTAGAAAGGTGTAAGCAGTCAGAGAGGCAAGGTAGGCAAAATAGACACATAGAGCAGTTTGCAAAAGGTCACATGGGAGGGAACGTGACAGAGCTGGGAGCTCAACCCAAACCTGCTAAGTCCTCTTCGCCGTGCGCTATCCCCCACTGGCTCCTGCACTGTACTTGCACTGTTTTTCAGCACTGGTAAGGAGAAGAGGTGGGTTTTTTTTCACTTTTTGCTTTGCCCTTTGCCTATCAGCTTATTTCCTTGGCAGGCCATAACACTAATTTTCTGTGCCCAGAACCTTCCGCAGCTTCTAGAGGTTAAGCACTGATTTTCTCTGAGCATTTGGTAACCAGGTCCCAGGACAGAACACAAACACTGTCTCTGGGTGAATCTCCATTGCCCCAGGAAAAAGAAATTGTACCAAAACCTTGTTTAATGAAGAAATTGTTGTGTTAGGACAACATTCACTAAGATCAGTAAGTGAAATGCAGCAGTAGTAGGCTGAGCTGTGGCCAACAAGCATCCGTAAGAACTTTGTTTGAAGTCTGTCAGCATTGTGACTGCAATGCAAGACACTTTAGATTATGAAAGTCAGACCAGAGAAACACAGTGTCTGTAATACCAAATGGTGAGAATGTTGTCTTTGCTGGAAGCTAACAAAAATCATAAAATCATAGAATGGTTAGGGTTGGAAGGGGCCTTAAAGATCACCCAGTTCCAACGCCCCTGCCGTGGGCAGGGACACCTTCTACTACGTCAGGTTGCTCAAAGCCTCATCCAACCTGGTCTTAAATGCCTCCAAGGATGGGGCATCCACGACTTCTCTGAGCAACCTGTTCCAGTGCCTCACCACCCTCACAATAAAATATGTCTTCCTAATACCTAATATTCCCCTCTTTCAGCTTAAAACCATTACCACTCATCCTATCACTACTGTCCCTGGTAAAAAAGCACGTCCCCAGCTTTCCTATAGGCAGGAAATTGCTCATTTTTTTATATCTTAAAGGAAATCCATATAATTTTTATTTACTTTTCTCCATTTTATTTAATGCTGGAAGCTTAGGCAATAAGTCAGAAAGAATAAACTTTAGAACAAGCCAAAGGGACAAGACAGCAAATCCAGAGAGATTGTCACAGAGGATATTAAGAACAAAAATGCTGGATTCTAATAGCATTCTTCATACATACCCTAAGTAAACATGCTGTCATAAAGCAGAGCGACGGAGTCCTTTGTGCTACTCTGCAGGTTGGCAGAAAAGAACTTCAAGAGCTTCTGCACAGCCACAAGTCCCTTAATAGCATTTTCACTTTCTCAAGTTAACTTCACCACTTTGCCATCAGGGACAGCACCCATCCCTGTTCCTTACTTGGAAGGGGAGGAGACATTGGTTCTTCTGAGCACGCTGCCAATATCTTGAACCGTTTTTCCTACCCAGCACTGTGGATCTATCCTGCTAGGAGCCTTGTCCATTTGACATTATTTTTCTACCACTGACAAGGCAAAGATGTGAAATCCCAAACAGTTAAAAACACTACCCCATTCCATGCTTAATACTAGTGTGGTCTGAGAAGGCCACAGGAAAGAGGGAAATTGCTTAGTAAACTATTTTTGACTGGAATGTGTTTTCGTGTTCCTAATTCAAGTGCAGGAGGGAGAAAACACATATGTGCATCACACAGAAGGCAGAAGATTCCTAAAGGAATTATCTTTCTATACTCCACCCCACACATCATGAAGATGTTTCCACCTCCAGATGATCACATGCTGCAGTTAATAGCCAGTCCTGACTCCCTCTGCTGGTCCTTGCACATAGTAAGTCTCCCCTTCCTCAGCCTCAGAAGAGCAATGCCCTTTAGTGTTTCCAACAGCAGCATGATAGTGGGACTGCATTGCCACAGCATTTTCATCAACATTTATAAATATTTTGTGAAGTGTTTGAAAAAGTACTTTTGAATCTTTGAGTATTCATTATCATGGGTTTTTTTTTTTTCCTGTATTATGCTATCCTTGTACTGTCTGATAGACTCCTACTTCCAGCTAGACTAAAGTTAGAACAAATTAAGTTGCAATGAATATAAAACCCTTATTTGCCTTAATCCATGCCGTCATACTCCACACAAAAAGGACAATTGCTAATAAAAGTATTTTTAAAAAACCCACACTTTACCAACATTAAAATGAGTGAAAGCACAGAGAAAGCTTTAAATATTAGAAAGTTGCAAGCTGGAAGTGAGGGAGCTCATTAAAAAAAAGCAACGCAAAAGAATGCTCAAGGCAAATGCCATTCAAACTTTTTCTACTTTGAAGTTATTTAATCGTCACAGCAATCACAAGGGATAAAGCAATGTGTAAAGGAATTGGCTTCAGTAGGCTTGCTGCTGTTCAGTCTTCCGTAAAGGTATTCACTGTAAAAGTGCCATCAATTTAAAATGCTTCTCAGTTCTGAAAAGCAATCTTTCTAACCTGAGGCTTGATACTTCAAGCTGCAGAGCAACCTAAGCTGTCACAAACCAAATGATATGGCACTTCTGAATGCCCCAAAAGACCAGAACCCCAAAACAGGGGTAAACTGAAGTATTCAGCAAGTAGAAAAAACAAAAGCTAAATGCCTCCTTTTTTGTGTGTGTGTCACCAATTCCAATAATCCACCATTAACACAACAAAGTTTCTGCATTAATTCTTTCTGCTCATTCACTGAGCATTGAAGGCTAAGCTAGCCATGCAGCATCAGGAAAGTCTGATGTTTTCATATAATATGCGTTTTCATGGAACTGCCTGTTGTCCCTTTTCACTACATTTACAGTGACTTAGACCATTCAGCACAGACTGGATGAAAACATGCTACAAAATCAGTATGGAAATTTTTATAGGCATATAAATTATTACAGTTGCTACAATTCTGTGGGCTAAGCAGTTCTAGGCATATACTTAAGTACTCAAATTTAAATGATTTGATGTATTCGGCAAAAGACGTAGCAGTATCGTTGTTGCCATAGGACTCACTCCATCAGATCAACAGATTTTTTTTTTGCTAAAGTAACTATTTCGTCATTGCCTTCTGTCAGCTAAGGCTCCCCTTGCTCTCAGGAAGGTCACAATCTGGCCCAGCCTTCCCAGCTGTATGTTCAATGAATTGCTATGAGGAGACACAAGTGTGATTTTATTACAGGTGCTTGGGCTGAGCTGAACATAGATACCATCTCTGATGTTCTGCTTCTAGACATAAATCCTTTGTTTTAGCTTTGTATGCAATATATCTCATTCCTAAAACTACTACCACTCCTCATGTCCATACCTCCTTATCCCTCTAAGTTATTGCCAGAGTACCCTCATGAGGCTACTCAGTTCAAGAAGAACTAACACAGACCACCATGTCATTAAATGATACAGTCTGTCCCCAGGTTCCCATTCAACAGCCCAACACCCTCAGAGTGTTTGAATTGTTGTCTTGTCTACAGAGTCAGTCCAAGGGCTGGAGCCTTCATACATAGGAACAAGTAAACAATGTGATGAGTGGGGGAGGAAATCAGTTTCTTCACTGACCAAGCCCTCTATCTCATTGGTACATCAGGAAGAGCATCAGCCGGGCACCCTTCAGCTAACGAACACTGAACAAGTACACTGACTCTTCTGCAATGAGAATTAACAGCCACTGCAACATCTCGATGCAGAAGATAAAAGAGAAGTAACCAGATTTGAAAAGCACAAGATTTAATCAGTGAGTCTGCCATTACATTCTGTCAAGAAGGCAAAGATATTATATTTCTTTTTTACCTTGAAATAAATTAAATACTGCTTTCCACTGAAAATCCACGTCCTTACTGATTTGTACCAGGCCTCTGCAGACATTCTAATCAGCAGAAACACCAAAATTTACTGTTCATTTCAGTATGGCTACCAATGATGGGAATATCTTGTAAAGTTCCAATCCAATACCTTCACTTTGACATTATGCAGTGCCACAGCTGGTTCTGTGAAAGCTCACTAAGGACTTCACTATGGTTCATCTCCCCAGATATGCCCCTTTACAAGTCAACAATTCTCTAAAACAAGCTGTGAAGCAAAATAGCTAATTGTACTGGAAAAAAAATAATGCTACACCAGCAAAGTCCTTGCATTGTTGTTATCTTTCTTGAAAGAAGGCTAGGGTTTTTTTCTAAGAATTCTCCTCTGTGCGTATTCTCTTGCTGCCAGATTTCAATTTCCAGCCCTGCTGTTCTTAGATATCTCTCTGAAGATCAAAATCTTCCTTTGTTAAATGGACAAACAACACCCTTGCTCTCAGAAATGGCTGATATTTATTATCTCAACTTAGAAATTGAAAAGTTTAGAAAGTTAGGAACATGAGTCAAACGGAAAATAGAAAGAAAATTATGTAGACAACCGTAATTATAGATGTTGCTACATTTTGTTGCTAATACTATCATGATGGCAGCAGACAGATAATAGCAGTAAAATCAGAAATGGCAGGAAGAACTCGGAACACAAGCGATAATATAAAACACATCATCAGCCTGTGCAAGGCACAAAGCCATCAGTAAAAAAGCTCTTTGTTTTGGGGTTGATTTTTTTCCCTTTCTAATGGGAATACATTGGTCCAATCAAGCTGTTTTGAATTGATGATCATAGTTGTTATGCTCTGTTTACTTGTCTGATTGTAATTTTTGAAGTCCACAGTGTGAATTACAGCATACCCAGTGTATTCACTACACAATGACAGAACACAGAAACAGCATAGTGATCAAACAAGGAATACAGAAGCACAGTACAGTTTTTTTGTTGCATAGATATCAGCACTAAGCTTATCAGCAGGTACTGGAGGGGTGCAGCCATCTCTCTCACTAGACAGACTGCGTATCTGCAATTTGTAGCTCCTTCCTGACAGGACCAGAAAAATTAATACCAGAATTTAAAGTGCAGTTGTTTCCACAATAACTAGAGGGTTTAAACTGGCAGAGTCAGCCTATGCTACTAGGCTTATCTATTAAAAGTTTTTCATTCACATTTTGAATTTACAGTCCTGTCCAGATTTTCTCTATTAAACATCTTGCTTAGGTGCCATTGACATCTGTGTATGTAGATCACTAACCTGAAAAATCATACACTCTTACACCCATTTCCTGTCTTTCAAAGTTAAGGTTTTCTGGTGGGTCACCAGTAACAGATACTTATATTTCTCAAGACCAGGTTGGTTTTGGTTTTGCTTTTTTATAGCTACTAAGCACTCATAGCTGTATTTTGTGTCAGGGGCATAGCAACATCAAGTCAGGTTTGCTGTGTACCAAAAGGGGAAAAACAGAAGTTAAAACACAAATTATGAAGTACACATGAAAACATTGGTCAAGATAACATGCCAAGGGTTAACAGAAAAATAATGTGGCAGTACATGAAATAGCCTCCAATTCTGCCAACAGGCAATTTTTTGTTTAAACATTCAAAATTGACAGAATTTGAAAGTCTGCCACAATAACATTATATGAGGAAGAGCATTTACAAGCAAGAGATTCTGAGTCAACCTCAGAAGAAATCCAGCCCTTCAATGAAAGGTATTTTGACTAGCTTTACTGCAAATACTCTCAAAACAGTGGCAGTTCCTGAGGGGCCAGAGCCTTTGAAACTCCTCCCAGAACACTTCAGGAACAGCACCACTGGAGTCAGCAGAGAAGTCTGTGTGGAAGTAAAATCTGATCCTTAGGTTTTCCGAACTGTGTGTTGATCATTTCTGTCAGTTGACACATTCATATGCTGCCTTCTCTCTCCTAGAGGACCTGATCATTGAGAACGGGGGCACAGAAGAGCAACTTGCTTTCCTGACGCACCCTAAATGAGGCTCAGCAGAGACTCTAGAGGAAACTTTCTGGTTTTCAGCTACAATTACAGCAAGTGCTCTTTTTTTTCACTTTAGGTAAATCTAAAACCTGTTGAACTGTGAGAGGCAAGCAACCCTGTAGCATTTAAAATGACCTGCAATTAATGAGCATTTCAAACAGCAGGTCTCTTGGGAAAGTAGCCCTGCTTTACAGGAATACAACTGGTCCAACCAGGCAGCCAGCCACTGATGGCAAGCTCCTCCAAAGCTGTCAAAACGGAAGTACTACTGTGTAGCTATTGAAGGACAAAACTCGCCTGTTAGCAAGCAGTCGAGCATTTGGCTGTGAAGCCTCAGGCAAACATTACTGCGTATCACCCATTTTTTGCATCACTGCATAGAAAATGGCGTAAAATAAGACATTTTCTCTTTAAAAGTATAAAGCAGTACTCCCTAGTGGTATAAGGTTAGAGACAGCAATTGCAGAAGGAAAGCAGTATACATACACACACGAACATAACAGGTTGAGATATAGGTTCCTTCTTTTTCTCCACTCAAACCACCTTCTTGCGCTGCCCATTTACCCAAATTAATTGAACTCTTCAGCTATCTGCAGTATTAAATGAAGGCGAAGAGCTTAAGAAGTGTGACTGCACTCAGGCTTCTTTATATTCCCTGTTTTATCCACTGGCCACTGAACTACTGAACTGCACATCTCACTGTGCTATGGACCTTTGCAATCATACTAGCACTTCCATGTACTGAACCATTCATACCTTTCTGCTATAGTTACCTGATGCATCATATTTTCCATTTTAACCCAAATTGGTAATGGCTGAGAGCATTTTCTCCATGTCTGGCTGCCCAATGATACAACACATTAAACAGTAGTCTTCCCTCCAGGCTTCTGTATTATTGAAGCCTGCATACGAATGAAAGATAGATCCATCCTGGATCTGAACTACATCCTTATGAAGGGAGTTATATTTTGTACTGGCATAATTACGATCAGAATATCACACGCTGTAGAGTACAACAATCAAACCTGATAAAATCAGTATAGTAAACTGGCCATATGTACCAGTATGCACTCTTCCTCACATAAATAAATACTTCCAATTTCCTTTTCAAATCTTTGTCTGTTTCAAAGAATCATCCTTCAAACCATGCTCTTTCAGCCACAAAGACTTAAGAACAGCATTATTGTTCATCTATTGGACTACAGGTCTGTAACTAGTACAAGGAAACAACCATCTTAAACATGCACTATGTAAGATTCTGGTTTTTTGGAAGCAGTCAAAAAAAGAAGTTTAAGAGTTTGAAAAGGAAAAAGAAGAAAACTTAATTTCAGCATCAGGTTCTATTTCTCAGTCTTGAGACCTGCTCCTCATTTTGTCCACCCACACACACCCCAGCGTGAAAGCAAAAGAAGCAAGGGAAACTCAGTAGCTACATGCTTCCATCTCACACATGTCAGTGTATTTACCAAAAAACCAAAAGGAGCCAATGGTCAGCTGTACTGCTCTGAAAGGACAACCTTCTGATGCCATCACTGCAAAACAGCAGCATCCATTTACTTGGCCGCTTCAAGTTGCACCCCAGGAGATGCTTGGCAGTGTCATACAGATCTCTGCCTCACAGGTACTGCTGTTCCCACAATTCTAAACAAAGTGGAGAAGCTTTGATTGATTCCTCTATTGCAGTTTATACAAGCAGTGTGCTGTCTTCTCTTATACTAGTAAGAAAAAAAATAAAATCTGAGCCACCTGCCTCTCCCCTTTTCCTTTTTTTTTCCAGAAAGCTTTCCTTATAGTCACACAGCATATTCCAGTACCATTCCCAGCCTGTACTGGGGAGTCAGCATGGTCAGGTACCTCTTGGAAACACCTACACCACTACAGGCCATATGTGGAAAAAACAGGAGGAACTAGAATACTATGTACAGTTACAGGGAGATGATGTCATTGGTATCATGAAGACATGGTGGGATAGTTCACACAATTGGAGCCCTGCAATGGATGAATACAGGCCCTTCAGGAGAGACAGGCTGGGAGAGCAAGGAAAGAGACTTGCTCTTTGTTGAGAGAGCAGCTGCAAGTATGGAGCTCTGCCTGTGGATGGTTCAGGAGCCAGTCAAGAACTTATGGATCATGATTAGTGGGTAGACTTACAGGGGCGTCATTGTAGTGGTTATCTGTAATTACATCTATTTACATTTTAGCAGAACTTGAAGCTCAAGTTACGACTGATGTTCTTTCGAGAGGCAGGTTCCTCTCTACCTTCCTGCACAAAATCTAAATGTATAAGAAGGAAAAAGAAGAGAAAATAGGTTACAGAAGGTAACATTACATGTTAACAACTCCCCTGGATACGGGATTCAGGTCCCCTGTATCATACTACAGGGCACTAGCAACTGGATCCCAATGCCTCTTCCAGTCAGCTCTTCTCACATCCTCCTGTCACTTATGTTTATTATATACACAAAGGTTCAAAGCAGCACCAGACATTATTTGGTCTGCATGACCAGATCAGAATAGCACAATAAGCCAAAGGTGGCACAAAGTTAGGTCTTCTCCATCTAGCTGCCCACAGTTAGCACAGCAGCTACATGACACAGTGGTTTGTTCAAAGTAATCTGTCTGTTTGGTAATTCCTCCATGATTTTCCCAGGAGGTTGCTAACTTTATGTGGAATAAGGCTCCCTTCCAGAAAAAATCGCACATTTTTCTCTTCTTACTTTCTGTTGCCATTACCTCACTGTAAACCTGCAGTCACCTTACTTGCAAGGAGTGTGAGAAAGCCAGCTCCTGGAAATTTTAATTTTGGCATACTTAATTCCTGCTAAAATCGATTTTCTAATTTTCTCAGTCATGTGAAGAAAGGCTTTTACACAGAAAAAAATAACTAGAATCAAAAATATTCAAAACAAAAAGCAATTAAAAGCGAATCAAGAAATCAAAGCCTATTTGCATCTTTGCAATACAAGAAATCATGTTTCTTTCTCCTCCCTCTGTATTGAAATGCACCAAACTGTGAGAAGCTTGAAGTCAAACAAATGCTTAAGGAATAAGAAGTTCAAGGAATATCATAACTATTTAGTAGAAAATAAAAGGCTATAATAACGTCCCTCCCCTAAAAGCAAAGAGGCAGAACAAGGAAAATGGAATATCTTTTCCAGTTCCTCATTTCTTACAAAATTCTCTCTGTGAGGAGCTAAAAAAAAATGAAAACCAACCCAAAAACCTAGGATGAAGCTACTAGTGTGGGATGGCAAACCTCAGAGCCGTGACAGGCTCAGAAATGAATGTTTATGCAGAGAAGTGAGAGAAAAGTAGAAGGAAGGAACTGGTGGTCCATTCTAGGAATGAGAACTGGAAATAGGAGAATGGTCACATCAGATTTAAGGTGCACTCAGAATCATAGAATCATTAAAGTTGGAAAAGACCTCTAAGATCATCCAGTCCAACAGTCCATCTAACATCACTATGCCTTCTAAATCATGTCCTGAAGTGGCACATCTACATGCTTTTTTAACTCCTCCACGGATGGTGACTTCACCACTTCCCTGGGAAGCCTATTCCAATTCTTCACCACCAAATCTATTGGTAAAGTTTTTTTTTTCTAATATCCAATCTAAACCTCGCCTGGCGCAACTTGAGGCCATTTCCTCTCATCCTGTCACTTCTGTGAACTGTTCTCAGTGGATATTGTGTTCATTCCAACAACAAAAAATCATTGTCAAACCTCTGTGTTTCAAGCGAAAGGTCACTCTCTGTCCGCGACCACACACACAAAGGGCCATAGTAGACCTGACCATTAGGAAGCAGAATTCCATTCATTTACCCTCTGAATATAAAAGGTGTGACAGATTTTGGAAAATCAAAATAAGGTTAGTTCAAATTTGGAGCAAGTGTACTACTTTCTATTTCACAAAAATTGCACAAGAAGTACAAACTGTCAACAATGTAATAAATACTAAACTATAATAAGTAAGCTTACAGTTTTCAGAATTCACTTGAACTGCCTAGAAGCTCTAAAGACTGTTTAAGATCTGAAAAACCTGGTATTATTTTCCATGGGTTCGTAGCAAATTTTAGTTTTACCAGAGAATACCTCTCAGGAAAACCTCATTCAAGTTCCGTTTCAAAGACATAAACTAATTCTTTATCTTAAGTCCCATTTTCCCTCCTTCAATTTGGCCTCTGAGCACTTGGAAGATGTTACAATCTCCAGCTCCCTCTTCTTTTGTAGTGAAAATCTTTCAGGATCTTCCCATTAACATCGAAGAACCACCAAACCATGACCATGAATCATCCCACTCACCTGCGCTTATCTTGTAACCTATTTTTGCTTTTGAGATGGTGGCAGGAGTGTGCAAGGTTTGCCTATTATCTGGCCAGAAGAATTACTTCCATGCCACCTGGTACAGTTACCAGTTTGATTTCAAAGAAGGAGTACCATAAGGCACTTTTTAGGATTTTAGACCTTACTGGTTGTCAAAACCCTTTGGTTAGAAGAATAAATGCTCTACTTCCCCTCCAGGCAAGAGGGCCTATCAATAAGCTACTTGTCTCCTTCCACATCTTCTGCACCAGTTGCAAAAGATTTGCCGTACTTTGGATATAAGATACTGACATTTTCACGTATAGTCCATATTTTATCAGAAGATCAGAGTTTACTCCATCAGGCTGCTGCTGCTTATGATAGGATATGTCTTCAGATAGCAACTCAGGTTCAGATCTAGTATTTTTCAGATCTCAGCTTCAATAAACCACATATGACCCTTAGCACCATCTACACCCTCTAGAGCACTTCTTACAATTTTTATAAACTGAGAAATCTTTCTTTATAATGAAAAACAGCCAAATGCATTAAAACTCACTGATCAGGCAAGCACAACAAATCCTTATTGATTCTCAAGATGTCATAAGATACCTTATCTCAGTGGCTAGGGACATCTCCCAATCCATAAGCTAGGTAAGCTGTTTCTACCCCAACATTCTATAACCTATAGCAGGTCTCTCTGAGTACAGTAGCAATTAGTGAAACAGCTATGTCCTTTTTGAAGCTGATGTAGAAATGAAAGGTAGTTAGAATATGCTTCAGATCTTTTTTCATATGCCACGTCTTAGATGATGACTGGCACGATGTGTCACACAGCTGGATGTGCTATTTTGCTATTCTTTCCCACGCCTACCTAGCTGGATTTTTCTTAGACAAAATGGACTTTGAAATACAGATTATCCTCACTTAAAACCAAATCCTTGTCCAAGATTTCCATCCTTCACATAGAGCTTCTACCTTAGGGAAAATCTTCCCAGGACTGCAAGGAGAAATAAAAACCTGTCACACTTTTTATGCACTATAGGTATTTAGCCAATTTCACAGGTGGGAATCTAGAATAAAAATACAAGAAAAATCATGCTCTTCAGATTATACTTGTGTGCCTTAGTAATTTAAGAATAAAATTATAAACGGAATGCCTAGGATTGCTGTACTGCATATCAAAACACAATGTCTCTTACAGGTTCTTGAAGGGTTTTTTTATGTATGGAACAAAACACTTGTATATTATCTCCTGATACACCAGCCTGAAATATTCCTTTTTCCTTTTATGCTCTTCTACCCTTTCACTCCATGTTCTGGATGCAACAGCCACTTCCCTCTCAACCATTAACTTGAATTAATGATGCTCCTTCAGAATTCAAAATAAGTTGGTTGCACATGCTGATGAAAGTTTGAAAGAGCCTTTAAGTTTCAGTGTTTTAAATCTACCTATAAGAAGAAATGTTAGAAATTGCCTAAAGGAAGCAAAATTCTACACTAATAAGCATGTGATATATAAGACATCAGCTGAGAAACTGAGACACCCACAGCTAGGATACTTATTTATTTTCCTTATCCTCCTCATTACTACTAAATAATTCAAGATAAAAGTTTAGAAACACTGTGCAACAAGGCGGGAAAAAGGCAATTATCCATAACATTACCTTCCAGTACTTAAAGAAGGCCTAGAGGAAAGGTGGGGAGGGGCTCTTTATCAGGAAGTGCAGAGATAAGTCGAGGGGGTAACGGTTTTAAGATAAAGAAGGGGAGATTGAAATTAGATATTAGGAAGAAATTTTTTACTGTGAGGATGATGAGGCAGTGGAACAGGCTGCCCAGAGAAGTCGTAGGAGCTCAACCCCTGGAGGTGTTCAAGGCAAAGTTGGATGAGGCTCTGAGCAACCTCATCTAGTGGAAGATGTTCCTGTCCACGACAAGGGGTTGGAACTGAATGACCTTTAAGGTCCCTTCCAACCCAAACCATTCTATGATGATTTTATGATTACTGTAGTGTGAGCTCTCTCCCATATGCCCCAAAAAACAAATAATTAACACTTCACAGCTTTCATGTTCTCTCCTGTCAAAGAGAACTGTTTTTTCTCCATATGCATTTACAGTCCTTTCAAAAGTTGTCCAGTGTCTTGGAGGGTAAGGTTAAGCTCTGCAGAAGACAAAAGATTATAAGAACCTCAAGAATTAAAAATTTTTAAAAAATCTCACTTGCAAAAATCATCTCTGTTGGATTTGCATGATAATGGCAGTGATATGGAGTAAAATTTCCTGGTACTGTTCTAGCAATTAAGTTCACAATCAAAAGCACACGGACAATTTACCCTTGTCACTTGCAAATTGCATTTTGCAGGAAATTTAATAGCTTTAATCTGGTCATATACACTTTAAATAACAAGAAAAAGAATATTGCTTACTCACTTTTGCATAACAAGAAATAGTGTGTCACACAGAGTTAGTTTCTATTTCCCCAAAGCAGGCCAGGAAACAAAGTACTACCACATTAATATACTCACTAAAACCATTTTATTTCTTCTATAAATATTGCTTTGAAATACGTTGTTGTAAGAAGATGACTAACACCATATGAACAGGGCACTCTTCATATAGCCATGGTTGTTAGCTCAGACAGATTTATTACAGCATTAGCACTGGTGTTGTGAACCTGAAAAACCTTCCAGTCCATCTTAGCCTGAAGAGTAGGAGTTCACTATTTACATAGGTGTCACCTAAAGCCTGCCCTTTTGCTAGCTTTGACACCAGTGTTTTATGCCTCAGTAGAAGCAATCCTTAAAAAAAATCTGCAAGCCTCAGACATCCTTATCCAAACAGAAGGCAACTTTTAAGAGCTACAGTTTAGAGTTTGGAGCTTGTTATGTTGTGAAGTCTGTCAGCACTGACCACATCCCTCCAGCACGCCCCGTCTGTACTGAATATCAATGATATAACTCTGCACAGGCCAGACACCTCAGCTCATCGGTGGTCTGGAAAAGCTAAGATGATTCGATGAAGTCCCATGCTTACTGATGAGAGATATCGATGCGCTTCGCTAAGAAATGCATCCCTTAGGACTCAACTGTCTGAAGAATTGTTTATATAGCCAAAAAGCCTAAAACAATGTTGCCTACCCCCTTTTTTTTTTTAATCACAATGACTTGGGGAGATTGGGAGAGGTTTTTTGTTATTTTGGGGGTGTTGGGGTTTTTTTTTGTTTGAGTTTTCAGGGGTTTTTCTGGTTTGCTTTTTTACTGCTTTACCTATTATTTATTTTTAACAAGTAAAAACAGAGTATTCTCACATTTGGAGATAACCAGGGCCAAATCCTGTCCTAATATCCAAATCCTCCTTCTAACCTTCAGTGAAACTCTATATGAATTTTCTGTTGGCCCTTCCTCTTTGCTGCAATTTGGTGTAGCTGAGAAACATACCCATGACATTTCTTGTGGTTCCTTCTAATGGAGAAACCATCTAAGCAAAATAACTTTCAGAATTCCCTAACAGTTGCTTAACTAACACATCAGCTCTTCAAATATCTTGACTAGCTTCAAACAAAAAGTAATAAAGCACAGCAGAGAGGGGTGAGGGAAAAGAACTTGAAAGACCACTCCTACTTACTAGAAAGAAAAAAAGAAATTAAAATAACCCCCACCCTTTAAATTAGGAATTAGTAGCTTGAGCAGCGTTGCTGGTGGCTAAGACAGACGAGAATGAAAAGAAATGCCAAACTATCAGCCATAAGAAAAGCGTGCCAATAGCAACCTCAGAGGCTAGCAAGAAGCCTGTGTCATCTAAGAGATGTTTGTCAGCTTTCCAGGGTTAGTGACAAAGAGCAGGTATCCAAGAGACCACTTTCATTAGGCAAAGTTTCTTTTTCCTTTCTCAGTATGTCCCACAATCAAAACATCACATTTGCAACAATCATGAATACAGAAAAAAATTGCTTTGTGTTTGAAGTCTCATAGGCCTTTATGCTCAGCCTCTGAATGATATTCTCAGAAAACCCAGCCAGCACTTGGCACATGGCTGGCCCTCAGGTTCAGTCCACCAACCTCCAGCAAAACCAATTTCAATATGGCCCTGCCCCCCATCTCCTAAAAGCGGTACTAGGGATACACACGCTTCTCGTACAATTAGAGCTGTGTTTGGTAAGTATTCACACACCACGGCCATATCCATTTGCCCTGTAACAACAGATGAACTGCATTATGAGGGGAATATCAAGCCTCAGGAGTATCATCAAACATGGTGCTGCAATGCATCTGTATTTTTCTCAGGTACTTTGATAACAGCAGTCTAGTTTTCATTGATTCTCGGCTATCTTTGTTCACAAGAGCCTCTGAACAGTTCCTGCCCTGCTTCACCAAGCACATTACTCCTCTATGAGGCTGTGAAGAAGCAACACTGACCCATATATTACGATATCAAGGTTTTTGTATACTTCAGAAAGATGTTCACACTACTAGGGCAGATTTCTGTTCCTTTCAGCAAGTGTTGTAAATAAAACTACCTAATTTTACATCTAATAAGAAAGAAGTTATTTACAGACAAAGCTGAACGCAGCTACTCCACACTCCTGTGACCTCTGTCTACTTAACCAGAGCCAACAGCTGAAGAAGTGCTGCAGGATTGCATGATGTTTGTGTTGCACAAGGTCAGTGAAGAACAGTGGGTTTGGTCACTGGTTTGTTTTAATTAATGAACTCAGTGGCTGAAAATTTATTACAGTATGGGTGCACGTGTGTCCTCGAGTCTGACCTTTTAACTCCTGCTTGCGTTCTTTTTCCATAATCCCTGTCACTAGCTGGTCTAATTATAGTGTTCAAAGGGGAATTTATGATTTAGTTTGGCATTCAAACATGTGCCTCTTCCTCAGTGAACTTCACACTTTGGATGAGCCAAGCACTGTAGTCCCAGAAAGTTCCTGCCCAACAAGGACAATTCAGCATGAACAGGCATCAAAAGCTTGGGATCTTTCAGTGCAACGGATAACACTGACAAAAGGCTCCTAAAATGATAGATTTTGCTTAGATGCTCAAAATCCAGATAGGCAAGAATCCATCATTACTATAGTATGTTAAAAGTTGAAAATGCAAAGTATTTTTAGGACTGTTCATCCCTGCTTCACCCGCACAGCAAGGGAATTGCTGACACAGAGCCCAGATATGAAAACTGCAAATGAAAGTACTCCGATTTCTGCTATTGCTTAAGAAAAATAAACAATATGCAACCCAACCTGACAGCTTCACTGAACAAAATATATGAGAACTGTTATTTTGAGGCATATGTCTCCACAGGGAAGAAACTAAAAATTGAAATAGCTTTTTTTCTCCCCAAGTAGTAAAAATGGAAAATACATGTCTTTCCACAGATCCAAACAGCGTTTTTAAAACTGGTTTTACATAACATCAGCTCCTCTGAAAGGTCTGTATGTAGACATATTCCCTATTAATTAGCAATTTAATGGCCATCTGTGAAAAGTGATAAGTTTTGATTTATTTAAAATGAAGTTGAGGGGTTAATTGCTTTTATTTTCACTAGTAAAACTCAAACTTATATATACACATATACTTTCAATAAAGTGAGGTAAAACAATGCAGGTCAGTTGACAGATGTGGAGACAGTTTGCTTTATAAAGCTATGATTTACCATGTGTTCAGGAAAAACAACTACATAGGAATATGAATTGCATATCTTACCAGAAGAATCAAGCCTCCACAGAACAGAAATCCTTAAGGGCAGACAGTGGATACTTCATCTCTATTTTAAAACATTTTGTTCTTCCCAGATAGATGTACATTATTCGAGGTCAAGAATCAAGAGCATTTTTAACCTACACGTGCTCCTTCAGTGGAACTGCCCAATGGACCATGCATCCCCAGGGCTACATAATGAGTGTGCTGCAGTCCCTCATAAATCTAATTAGAAGTTGCACCCATTTGTGTCAAAATAACCAACAGTAAAACACTTCCTCCCTGAAAACTGTAGTCACAATGAGGTCAGTAGGACAGCGTGAGCAGTCAAGCAGAGACCAGGGCCACTGAGACCAAATCATGCTTTCTTATACTTTACCCTAAGTGTAAAACCAACCAACCAATCCAGCCCCAAAGGCTCAATACTCACACATAGCTGATTCACCTCAGTCATCCCTTCCCAATGTCTATGCACTACCACCACAACTTACTTACCCTTCTTCCTACATGTTTATATATGTTAAACTTTTTACTAGGCCAACATTTGCACTCAACTCAGCCAAAACTCCCACTGGCCTAGGATACTTTCACTAACATATCTCTAAATTTTTATTTAAAAGCTACCTGGATTTATTTACCATCATGAAAGACTGAATAAAAAGGAAAATGAAAGTGATCCTACCTGCTTTTTTAAACAGCTATCTGACATTATAGCAAAGTGCAATTACTAGCAGTCAATGGATCTACGAAGAGTTAATATAGCGCATGTATTTCTGCCACAGGATCATTTACAGAGGGAGCGAGCAGAAGGGGATATACCAGTGGCTAAGCTGCAGAGAAAACCAAATCTCGTCTTACAAAAGATGGAACATAATTACAAAGTGTTAATTCCATCACCCTGTGCATAAGCATACTAAACACACATGAAAGGACACTAATTATAAACTGCTTCTGCTTCCAAACACCTGTAATATTCTGAGTCCTTCTGACACAAACATCCACTTTGGCTGTCACCATAGTCCTGTGCTAACCATATCACAAGCTTTTCAATCACTTTGCCAGTGGAGAAGACAGCAATACACATCTTAAAATCACTTGTTCACACAGTAACTCCTCTCCTGAAACAGAGAAGCTCAACAGACTAAAAAAAAAATTATTGCTGCTATTCACCACTTTACTCCCCAGAAACTATCCAAGACTCTCAGCCAGTAAATCAAGTAAAACAAAACAAGACCAAACATTAGGTTTGCTAGAAACAAAGATTGGAAACCCTGCAAAAATTCATTAACTGGCAATGCTCCTCAGGGCAGCACACACCACGTCCAGCCTTCCCCAGATACAAGAATTTTGCAAAATCAAATCTAGTCTATTAAAAATAATTGTAGGATATCAAACATGAAGAAAAAAACACACTCTCTTTTTCTTGTTTTAAACATCATAATACATATGTGCTCTCTCTGTATGTATTCACATATGCAATGCATGTAGGCATGTATATATATTATTTATTTGGTTTTGAGTTTACTGAGAAGGAAGAGTCCCCACTTCTAAAAGTAAATTCTTCCTTTCCATCCACTTGATGCCAACATCAAGGAAAGCAGTTCTTGAGTGCCCCTAACAAACCATGTCTACATAACTCATGGAGCAAACTGAAGTCAAGACCATGGACACCATAAATCAGAGAGAGGGTGCAAAAGGGGTTTTATGACTTTGAAAAAGCAAGCACTGCACTGTTGTAGTTTCTCAGTCAGCCACCAGTGGGAGGCAAGTGCTTACCCTGCACTGAAGCAGGACCTTCACCCTAACTTTCTGTAGGGTACATACAGCCCATGCAAGGAAGGTGGAGGTTGCAGACATTTTCACACATTGGCCACCATCTCCATTTCAAAAAAATTGAATTTCTTTCACAAATAAAGAGATCAAAATTTCAAAGGTGATCTTCCTAACAAGATTGTGACTGTAAGGTTAGCTGCCGACAGTATTCTTTAGCAAGCCACTAGGTTTTTTTGACACAGAGTTTATTGCTATTCAAAAAAAGGCAGAGGATAAAACACACAAAGACAAGGAGATGTTATCATTTTCTTTCAGCTAATCTAAATCTGTCCCCATCAGGCTAACGGAACTTTTACTGTTCATTCACAGGAGGTTAATTGACTGCAGGGGAAAAAAACCTACACGCTTCTTAAAGATTTCTAGCCTACTTAAAGTAAAATTTTGTGGGGATTACTTTGAAATATTAATGCTGGCTGTTGTACATTTGTCCTCAAATACTCTCTTTTTTTTGATGACACTATAGTGGCAGTTTTGGAGTCTCAAAGCCAATAATGTTAACATATTGTCTTACTTAACTAAAAAAAAAAAAAGGTGACAGAAAAGGCTGCAAAATGACTTTACTTCTTTCACTGGACTATTTAAACATACAGCTATGTACTTTTGCCCAAGCTATAGCTAGACACTTCAAACCCAAGATAAATTAAGATAAATTCACATAGTTCTTAAAGACTTATCCTCTAGCAGCGAAGAAGTTAATGGAGGGATACATTTGAGGCTGGACTCAGCAAATCCCACCTATATTCAATTAGAATTTTAGATAGTCAAACAATTAGGCTCTTCCTGCAACCTCTGTGGAAAGAAAATGACATTCCCTGTGCTATTGAAAGATAGCAGTAGCTTTTGAGAGTGCATCACTAGACAGGTATTAAAATAAATGCAGTGTTAATGGTGAAGTACAAACGACAATATACCCTTTCCTTTTATTAGTGGGCAGTGATACACTAGGAGAATTTCATTAAAATTGCTTATTTCTGATGCTTTGGACATCTACAGTCCCTGTTCACCCCATGAGGGACAAAATGAGGACCATAAGAGTAACATGTAGCCACCAACTGTGATATAAGTGAGTAGCTCAGCTCATAAGAAATGTATTACTTGGCCAAAGACAAATACGAGTTTTTCTTAGTGTCATACAACAGCTTTATCCAGGAAAATTCTTTTCCCTTTCCCCCATCTACCACTGATACGTTTGCTATGAATCTTCCAGGTTCCCAACAGATCAGACAAGACTATTATAAAAGAGCCCTAGTTCAAGCTCAGACCAATGTATGAGGGCTTAATTCTACAGGCAAAATATTGTTATTTTAACATAAAAATTTATGGTGGAAGAATGACTATCAGCAATTAGGCTTTAAATAGCTGCAAACTAAAAAATTAGCTTTGTTCCTCCCATCCTGAGGAACAATCACAGGTCAAAACTTCAGCATGTTAAAACAAACTAATACCCTATGAAATCCAGAGATTTCTAAAAGACTGGATTACTTAGTTGCCATTCCCACAAATACATAATGTGAATAGTCCTAATGGTTTCCAAGGAGCTCCTCACAGGATAGAAGTGCTCAGATGCACAGAAAGTTATAGCTAGATATGTAAGGTTCCAGAAGCCAAAATACAAAAAAAAAAGTTTCTCTTAAATGTGACTGCATTCATGACATAAAATTGCCAGAGCACTATTTTTTTCCACCTTGAAATTAAAGTTCATTTTAGAATTCAGAGTAGATATCTAACAACATTTATCTTGCAAAATTCAGCTTCTTTGCACCACATTTTCATATGAAAAGTTTGGAGAGCTACAACCACAAAATATCCCCAAATACATTCTTGATTTTATGAAGATTATGTTCATTCTGTATTCATAGTACTACATAACCATACTGAATAATACTAGCTACTCCTATCTAACTATCATCGTGAGCATAACCCAATGAATAATAAGCCAAAGGTCAGAATATTTCCTATTAAACACGTACTTTCAGCAGGAAATACATTTGGAAACCTCTTTTGCACTACACTTCTACATTGTCTAATGGACCATCTTATGAGGAAACTGTGTAATAGTCTCCAAGCTTTGTATAAATTTCCCTTCTGCTACACGAGTGTTTTATAGGATGATGGGACTCCTAGCAGTGAAAAAAGCTAGAACAAAATTAACAACTTTTATAGCTAAAATATCCCAATCCCTATATAGAATAATAGAATCATAGAATGGTTTGGGTTGGAAGGGACATTAAAGATCATCTAGTTCCAAGATCCCCAGGCAGGGACACCTCCCACTAGACCAGGCTGCTCAAGGCCCCATTCAGCCTGGCCTTGAACACTTCCAGGGGAGGAGCCATCCACAACTTCCCTGGGCAACCTATGCCAGTGAGACAGTGGAAGAATCGTTTCCTAATATCTAATACAAATCTTCCCTCTTCCAATTTAAAGTCATTCCCCCTTGTCCTATCGCTACTTGCCCTTGTGTAAAGTCCCTCCCCAGCTTTACTGGAAGGCCACTATAAGGTCTCTCCAGAACCTTCTCTTCTCCAACCCCAACTCTCTCAGCGTGTCCTCATAGCAGAGGTGCTCCAGCCCTCTGATCATCTTTGTAGCCCTCTTCTGGTCTTGTGATCAAGAATACGATCAAGAATGCTTGTCTTTATAATTTCCTGCACTAACCTTCAGCCTGCTTAGCGCTGCACACATAATCCCAGTACATAATTTCAGTGTTGTTGTAAAATGACACATTAGTATCAAAGCTTCACATTTCTATCATAACAGGCACTGTGCTTGTAATTGAGTTTCATTACATATTTAGTTTTCATTTTTTGCTTAGCAAGGATTGACTTTTTCTCTTCTAGATATTATTGCACAGAAGTTTCTCTCTCCATATAATGATATGCTCTTCCATGTACAAATCAGAATTTTTTTCCTTATTTTGGTTCGAATTATCTAGAAAAACATGATCTAGTTTAACAGTGGCCACTGTATGGTTATGAACACCAAGTAGTTATCAAGGTAGTTGAAGGGCAGATCTTGCATTGAAGTGACACAACGTGGCCAAAAGCTGGATAGCTTGGCAATCTGAATCCCTTGAACAAGGAAATGTGAGCCAGAGATGCCCAAGGCAAATATAATCCCGATTGCTTTAGGATCTGACTGTATGCTCTGCCTGCAGCTGAGTTTATGGCCCCTAGAGAGCTGCTGTTCTCTCTCATTTGCAAAATGCTCCTGGACCTCCTCCCACCCCACTCACTGACTCACTGCTGAGAAAACCAACCAGGGAAAAGTGCCCTCCTTGACTTGTTGCTAGTTAACAGAGAAGGTCTTGTGGGAGAAGTGGCAACTGGAAGCTGCCTTGGTCACAGTGACTATGAAGCAGTCAAGTTTAACACCCACAGCAACAGAAGGAAAACTATCAGCAAGACTTCAACTCTGGATATGAGAAAAGCAGACTTCAGGTAGCTCAGGGAACTGCTTAGTAAGGCTCCCTGGGAAAAATCTTTTGAAGATGCTAGGGTCAATCAGTGCTGGTCACTTTTTAAGTATCGCCTCTTAAGAGAACAGGACCAGGCAATTCCAAAACGCCGGAAGTCAAGCAAGTGAGGCAGAAGGTCAGCCTGGCTGAGTAGGGGTCTTCTGCTCAAATTGAGGCATAAAAGGAGGGTGTACGAACAGCAGAAACATGGACAGATGACATGGGAGGACTACAGGGATGCTGTTTGCCACTGCAGAGAGGAAATTCGTGCAGGCAAGGCTCAATTACAGTTGACGCTGGTCAACACTGTGAAGGATAATAAAAAGGGCCTTTTCAAGTATGTTAATAACAAAAGGCAGGCCAGAAATAACATTGGGCCATTATTTGATAAGCATGGGCACCTCATATGCAGAGAAATAGACAAGGCAGAGACATTTAATACTTTTTTCGCCTCTGTCTTCAATACTGCTGATGGGCTCAGGCACCCCCAGAGCCCACGGCCAGAGGACCAAGACTGCACAAATGATAATCTCACAATCAACCCTGAACTTGTGCAGGATCTGCTGCGCCAACTCGACCCATACAAGTCAATGGGACCTGATGGAATTCATCTGAGAATACTTAAAGAGCTGGTTGATGTCATAGCAAGACCTCTCTAAATGATTTTCCAACAGTCTTGGAAATCTGGGGAGGTGCCACTTGACTGGAAGCTGGCAAACATTGTCCCAGTCTTCAAAAAGGGTAGCGGGGATGATCCCAGTAACTACGGGCCTGTCAGTCTCATTTTGGTGCTTGGTAAGATTATGGAGAAGGTTATTCTGGGAGCTACTGAAAACACCTGAAAGACAACACAGTCATTGGTCCCAGCCAGAATGGGTTTACGAAGGGAAGGTCCTGCCTGACAAAATTAATCTCCTTCTACAACAGAGTTACCCACCTAGTCGACCAAGGAAAACAAGCTTTCTAGATTTCAGTAAGTCCTTTGATACTGTCTCTCATAGTATCCTCCTAAACAAAATGTCCAGCATACAGCTGGATAAATGCATAATGCAGCGGGTGAAGAATTGCCTGATGGGTCGGGCTCAAAGGGTCATAGTGAGTGAGGTTACATTGGGCTGGCAACCAGTCACTAGTACGGTCCGCAAGGATCCATCCTGGGGCCAAGATTGTTTAATATCTTCATAATGACCTGGATGCAGGACTCAAGGGTTTACTAACCAAGTTTGCCGATGACACAAAACTTGAGGGAGTGGTTGACACTCTGGAGGGCAGACAGGCCCTGCAGAGGGATCTGGACAGATTGGAGAGCTGGGCAAACACCAACCATATGAAGTATAACAAAGGCAAGTGCCAAGTTTTGCACCTGGGGCACAGCAACCTTGGATACATGTACAGACTGGGGTCTGAGAGGCTGGAGAGCAGCCCTGCAGAGAGGGACCTGGGGGTTCTGATCAACAGCAAGTTGAACATGAGCCAACAGTGTGCTTTGGCTAAGAGGGACAGCCTCTAAGAGGGCCAACCATGTCCTGCCGTGTATCAAGCACAGCATTGCCGGACAGTTGTGGGAGGTGATGGTCCCGCTCTGCTCTGCACTGGTGAGGCCCCACCTCGAATACTGTGTTCAGGTTTGGGTGCCACAGTATAAAAAGGACATCAGACTACTGGAGAGTGTCCAGAGGAGGCCACAAGGCTGGTGAAGAATCTAGAGGAGAAATCATATTAGGAGAGACTGAAGCCACTTGGTCTGTTCAGCCTGGAGAAGAGGAGACTGAGGGGGGACCTCACAGCTGTCTACTGTTTCCTCACAAGGGAAGGACGAGGAGCAGGTGCTGATTTCTTCTTGCTAGTGACCAATGATAGGACTCGAGGGAATGGCAGAAAGATGCTCCAGGGGTGGTTTAGTTTAGGTATTAGGAAAAGGTTCTTCATGCAGAGCACAGGAACAGCTCCCCAGGGAAGCGGTCACGGCACCAAGCCTCATAATATTCAAGAAACATTTGGACATTACCCTCAGACACAAGGTGTGAGTGATGGAATTGTCCTGTGCAGGGGCAGGAGTTGGACTCGATCCTTGTGGATCCCTTCTAACTCAGGTAATTCTATGATTCTATGACTTGTACAATATATACAGCACTCAGACATACAAAGATTTTGCCACATACCAAATTGAGTCCCAAAGGTTGTCTGTGCCATCTCTGGTGCATTAAGTTTCAATACTTCAGTGTGTACACTATACGGTTTTCTTACAAGAGAATATTGAAAGGATATTGACAGAATATTGCTTCCAAAATTACTGAATTTTTGCTAGTCTCAGCAATACTACCACTTGTGATTTTAAAACTTACTGGTATGAAAGTGTGTAATAACTATATTGCCACCAAAATATTTTAAGTTGCATAATATTTGACAAAATTCTAGATGTCCTCATGATATCGTATTCATGATACACAGCTATTTGGCATTATGTGTGCAAGAAACACAATCTCTAATACTTACAGCCAATCATCATCATAGCAACAGCAAAGATCTTCTCCCCATCTGTAGTCGGAGCAATGTTCCCAAATCCAACACTAGTGAGGCTGGTCATCGTAAAATACAATGAGGAGATGTAGACTGAATCCTTGCTTGGTCCACCTTCCCATTTTCCAAAGCCTGATGTGTTAAAGCGGTAAGGTGTTCCTATTGACGTCCCCAACTGATAGAGCCAGCTCTCAGTTCGGATCGTGTTTGTATCCTCATCAATAACTTCATAGTCTCCTATGCTGTACCAAATGCAGGCCAACCAGTGTGCTGCAAGACCAAAGACACACACCAGAAGAACCAGGACTGCTGCTCCATATTCGATGTAGTGGTCCAACTTCCGAGCCACACGACCCAGCCGAAGTAGCCTGACCACCTTAAGTGAACTGAAGAGGCTACTGATGCCCTAGAAGGATAAAGCACAGTAACCATTAGAATTTAATATTAAAACCACAATATTCATAACTGCAGTTTCCAAAGACATGAGGTGATGCATAACATATAGATGGTCATCAGATAACACCTGAAAAGAGAAATTGTGGAACACGAAAAAGTTAGTGGTCCTTTTCAGAAATGGATGTATGCAGCCTTGCCTTCATTAACATTTTGTGGACTGCTCTCTGAACTCCCCTTTCAGATTATTTGAACAGATCTACAAATACATTTGTAAAGATTTAAAATGACAGGTTATTCATTGCACATCTAGTTGTGCAAGCACAGTGATCCTCAGCATCCTAGCGTGACTTCAGGCTGACTGAAAATAAATGCGGAAGTCACTGGCCATTAAACTATACAAATCTAATGTTGAGAGGAATGTAACCAGAGAACTACTGAATTCATTCCAGCATCTGGAGTCACAAACCTCTTATGGCTATTCTTGACTTCCTTATGGTCCTGGGCAATGCGTGCCCTATCATGTCTCAGATATAACACAGTTTGCAGAATTTAGCTCAGACATACCAAGAAGATAAATAAGGAAGGCAAAAAAATACTGGAAGTACTTGGTGATTTGTAATTTTTCAGTGCAACAGTGCATTTCCTATGACATTACTTTCATATGAGAATTCACGCACTGATAATTAGTCCTCTGACATTTCTCACACGGACTACACAAAGCTTAACTATTTCAACTACCTCACTCTCTAATCCCCACATCATGTACTTTTTATGAAAGCTTTGTTATCAATGTATTATTTCTGCACTGATACTAATATGGCTCCCATAAAACACAATTAAGCCCACATGCAGGATTTTGTATTGTCAACTTTGAGATAGATTTCCAATTCCATGCACACAAGTTAAATAAAAAATCAAAGCCATTTGGGGCACAAGAAGATCTGAACAGGTTTTTATAAAAATCCCTTCTTCTCCTTCTTATCAAGACTGTTTCATATACAGAAGTATGATTAAAATTTAAGCAGACTGGTTTAATGGGTATTTCTGGAAATGCGTAATTGCATACTTCTGGTCACCAGCCTTTACTGGAAGTTTGTTTATTCCTGCATAAATATAACTGTTTCAGTATCTTAGGCTGTTTCAATGCACTAGAAGAGATGTTTTATTAAATAATTACATAAAGCATATTGACTCGTTCCCTAGGACTGCAGCAATGTATTTCCCCTTTATTTCATGAATTTGTCATGATTACATTGACCCATTTTCAGAGACAGATGTAATTTGTTACCTGGGAACATACTATCAATTTCTATTAAGTATTTGGACAAGATCTAACACAGCTGGCGGAAGGGAATAAAAAAAGAAGAACAAAAAGATAAGTAAGCAGCCTTCCTCTAAATCAGAGATATTTGCAGAGATCTAGAAGTGATCTATTCTCTTCATGATTATCTACATTAAACTTTTCAAGTCACTGATACAAAAATTCCTTCACAAGTAAAATTTCCATTTCCCATTGGTTCCATATCCAGCTTTATTTTATAAACAATGGAGCAAAGCCTTGATGTCAATTCAGAGTATACAACACAATGCATAAGACCTTTACTTCCAGGGGAGGGAAAACAGGTACTGCTGGACACTCAGTATGAAGACGAAAAGTAAAGGGGAAAACACAAACAAACTATAACATGACAACCATATTTTAGAACTGATTATGCAAGTCCCTGAGTGACAAGCATGTGTAGTCCAAACATTCTAAATATCCACATTCTGAAATTACAACACAGCCTTCTGTCCATTTTCTTCAGGACCCATGCCCATTTCTCCCTTTCCTCTTTACAAATTTAACAGCAAAACAATAATGTTTTACATTATGAGAGGTCTCTGGTGATGGTCTCTTTTAGCTTTAGAAAAAAGCCAAGCTTTTTAATCACACAGTGCTTACAAATCTCAGGCAAGGGCAGGAAATTTTTCCATCCCAACATTCTAAAAACCAGTTCTATTTTTGCTGGAAAATAGTGGTGCAAAACTTGTTCTTAAAATTAAAACTCATAACTGGGATTTAAAAAAATTAAATGCTGTTTGTCACTAAAAGTCCTACCAAAGATAAATCTAGTAATGATTCAGGGAGGACTTAAATTTTTGGAATTTGGTTAATTATTAATTAGAAAAAAAAAAGAAGTTAAACAATTTGGGGGGAAAAGAACTACAGAAGAGGAGTTTAAGAAAATGCATATAAAAGTGGAAATGCAAAATAAAATATTGGAAATTAAATTTTAAACATTTAAGGCAAACTACTTTGCTTTCTGTGTGCTCTTATCCTAATTCCCCTTGTGAAATTCACAAAAAGAAATCTTGTAAAAACATACAAAATGTGATAGAACTGCAGCATTTGAGGGAAAGTCATCCTACCAAATTCTGACCAGAGTTAGAGAGATTTATATAAGAGAACAAGCACTTCATTATTTACATAAAATACATACTTGATTTGGTTGCTTTGAAAGGTCGCATTTAATATTCAAATTAGTAACAGTATTTCACCTGACTACATTGCCAATAAGATTCTAAAAGTTCAGAAAAAGCTAAAAAGAATTATTTATTTTATTTCAGGATTAAAAGTATTTTATATTTGATTTCCTTAGTGGAAAGGATTTGTCTGTTCTAAATGGATCAATATCAAGAGGAAGAAATGACCAGGGAAATAATTATTCATAAAACTCTCTTAAAAATTTCTAAGTGACAGAATTTCAAATGGGTATAAACAATGGAAACTTAATAGACTGTTTCATAGACGATACCGTAGAAGAATATGAGATCATTCTCCAGTAATTTAAAATAGTACTTTTTGTCTCTAAATATAGAAAGTAACATTTTAATAGATGTGCTGGATTCAAAATTGATGTTTTTAGACTACCACTTTCCAAAATAGAATTGTACTTCTAGATTACTGTCCATTTAAATGCTCTTTATTTTTAGGTTATCTTTAGGTGAAAGAGCCAGAATTTAGTTTACTCCTATAACCGTTGAGAGGCAAATTAAGAGACACTCAGAGGTCCTTTTGCCCAAAGGAAATGGATGAAACCTCAGTTCATAAAGAGATAGAAATTGCAGTACAGGTCCCAAAATGGCACCCCTGATGCTCTGCTCTAAAGGATCACAATAAGGAACTTCTGTGGCTGTCAGGGAAAGGACAAGACTAAGTAATATCCCACAAAGTTCTACCTATATCTGATTCACTCATACATGCTTCCAACTCTTTTAGTACTCTACACAACAAAGGACAGGGGTGTGATTTGAGACAGCCAGCATGGCTTCACCACAGGCAATTCCTGCCTGACCAACCTAGTGATCTCCTAGGATGGGGTGACTACATTAGTGGACAAGGAGAGAGCATCTATCTGCACTTCTATAAGGACTTTCATGCAGTCTTCCACATTATCCTCCTCTCTAAATTGGAGAGATATGGATTTGATGGGTAGACTGTTCGGTGAATGATGACTTGGTTGGATGGTTGCATCCAGAGGGTAATGGTCAACAGCTCAACATCCTGATTGAGATCAGTGACAAGCGGTGCCCCTCACGGGTTCGTAATGGGAACAGTACTGTTTAATATCTTCATCAATGACATGGACAGTGGGATTCAGTACACCCTAAGTGAGTTTGCAGAGAACACCAAGCTGAGTGGCATGGCTGACACAACTGAGGGACAGGATACCATCCACAGGGACCTGGACAAGCTTGAGAAGTGGGCCCAAGTGAACTTCATGAGGTTCAAGGCCAAGTGCAAGGTCCTGCACCTGGGTCGGGACAACCTCCAGTATCAAGACAAACTGGAGGATGAAAGTATTAAGAGCAGCCCTGCTGAAAGGGACTTGGGGGTGCTGGTAGATGCAGAGTTGGACATGAGCTGGCAATGTGCACTCACAGTCCAGAAGGCCAACCATATGCCGGGCTACATCAAAAGAAACGTGGCCAGCAAGTTAAGGGAGGTGATTCTGCCCCTCTGCTCTGCTCTCACGAGACCCCACCTGGAGTATTGCATCCAGCTCTGGAGCTTTCACTCCAGGAAAAGACACTGGAGCTAGTCCAGGACAGGACCACAAAAAAATGATCAGAGAGATGGAACGCTTCTCCTATGAAGAAAGGCTGAGAGACCTGGGGTTCTTCAGCCTAGAGAAGAGGAGGCTCCAGAAGGACCTTATCATGGCCTTTCAGTTCCTAAGCAGAGCTTAGAAGAAAGATGGGTAAAACTTTTCAGCAGGGTCTGTTACAATACGGCAAGGGGTAATGGTTTTAAACTAAAACAGGGGTAGATTTAGAATAGATGTAAGGAAGACATTTCTACGATTCTGTCATTTCATGACCTTTCCTCAGATTGCCATATTTAGCAATGCACAGATGAGGTAACATCATGTGCACAGGTCAAAATCAATGCCTAAACCCTCTGGTTACTGCTGTGGTTTCCGACACGGAGGAAGGCAGATGTCCAGACTCACAAAGCTCATTTTAGTCAGGCATCTATGAGCTTGGTTAGAATTGAGGGAGAAACAGCAATAATTCATGCATAAGATCACAGGATTTGAGAAGAGATGGAAAGGCTGATTTTTCATTTATAAAACCATGTCCATGGTTGCCTTTCACATAGGCATGCACACTCAGAAAACCAATAAATTCAGGAAACAAACTTTTCTTTTTACTTTGAGAGGAAGAACAAGAACACACAAGTAGTCTAAAGAAATACTACTTTCCATGGTAGCAAATAAAAAATTTACCCCTGACAGACTGCAACCTGTTTCCCAATGTTTGTGATTCAAAGAAGCCATGAGTTCCAGAAGTTTTTTACTTATCTCAAAGAGGCAAAACACTGAAATAAGATTTAGTGTTACTGGCATCCAATACCACTCCATCTTTCCAATTCTAATCCAATCCCTAATATGAAATAGACTATAAAGAAACCATTTAGCTACTCAAATAAATACCCTTTGCTGTCTCATCTGACTTTCTGCCTCAGATCAATACAAGTATGCTGAATGGGGGAAAAAGAACAGAGTAACTGATCCCCGTCTCTGAAACATGCTTCCCTTTATATGCAGTGTAACAGCAGCTCTAACAGCAGCTTTCTGAAATAATTCAGAATCTAATATATTCAATTAGCTCTCCTTCTTGGACAAAGGCTATCACCATACATTATCACTGACAATGTAATTCAGTATTTTAATTCCTTTGGCCTTATGCAGATTGAATAGCTTATGTAGACTACTATTGTCTCTTTAACAGCATGATAAATCATATCATGCTTTTCAAAGCTATGAAGTAGTCCTGAAACCCAATAACACCCTTACTTATCTGCGACTTAGCAAAAAGACTAATCTGAACATTAGTAGTACAGAAGAGGAATTAACAGCCACAGCAGAACCTACAGAATAGGTGTTGAGCAGGGACACAGCAATGCATCCTTCTCTGATATTCTCTTTTGGGAGGGGCTATCAATCAGGAGACAGTGTAGATGTCTCTGAGTCACCAAGGTGTATGAACCTGGGGAAGACCAGGAAAGGTAGTAGAATTTAAATGAGCTAAACACCTTAAGTAGGTTTACAGCAGAGAAGAGAATTTAACCCCAAATGGGGTTAAATTATTCCTAAATGGAAGAAAAGCCCTGCAGCACCCATATACAATATCAACACAATTTAGAACACAAGGATTTAGGTGGAAAAAGCTGTCTGCCCCTTCAGAGGGTAGTATAAAAGAGGCACTTAATTAGTAGCATGTGTGTTAAATTTTTTAAGGAGGGAAGAAACTCACATTTGATTAAAAAAGGGGGGTGGGGCGGGAGTAGTACGAAAAAAGAGAGACACTCTGAATCAAATACTCAAGAGTCTGTGAACATAAGTGCTTCTCTGCCTACCTGGTTTGCATCTTGTTAGTCCACTTTACCTCAGGAATCTACTTTACTCCAGAAATCTACTTTACCCCGTTTGGATTTCCTCAAACACTTTTCCCACCTATCTGCCTGTTAAGGAGTTAATTCCTGCCCAGCACTGCCCCACAGGGCCGTGCTGCAGTACAGAGGCCCCTACAAAAGTCAGACAAGCAGCCCTCCTCCTCTATGCCCACCTTTCCTTTCTCCTGCACTCCCCTTCTTCCCAAGAATTCAAGGCACCCAAGCTCTTTCTGAAGTTCCCAACACCAGCTAGGAGCCACATCCACAACCCCACTAGCCTAGCTCCAAGGGTCTATTGCGTGTTACAGTCCAGTGCCTTCACCTCCCTTGAGCTTTGCCCTGTTTCTCAGGGGTTTCTCACAAGGGGACACCCAAGCAAGTGAACATCCACCACCACACCCCTCAACACAAGGCCCGTGTTCCAGCCCTCCCACTGCTCAATCTGGGTACAGTAACTCAATGGCTTGATTCTGCCCCAGGAGCATGAGAAAGGAGTCACTCAGTCCAGGGGGTCTCACTAACCCCTTCTCGTCTCCTTTCATCACATCCAAGAACTAAAATCTGCCGACGTTTTCTCTGGGCCTGGATCATATGCTGTTATACTTAGCTACCTTCATATAGGCATATGTAGGTTATGACTATTTTTATTTTAATTAGTCACAGATTCATTCCCAAATTTATCATTAGACTCATGCAAAACACAGTATTGCCTATTTGGACAGATCCAAATGTGAGAGGTGAACTACACAATGTTTCAAAGAGATTTCATATTATACAGATGTTTACAGTTTAAAAGAGTTTAAATCTATATATTCCAGTTTGAAAAATTTATCTAACCCAAACCCTTTCTTTATGGATCCCTGTTTATTCCATAAAACTATAAATATGATAATTTATTCCTTTGCCTTTTATTGAAAACAAATGGTAAAACACATCTAGGGAAGCTGCATGCTTTTCAGTGAAGCTACTTCAGTAATTCATAGATAGCTAATTTGTCTTAGCATGAGAGATTATTATTAATCTATAGCAAAAGTATGGCCTCAGAGAGCTGCCAGCAATATGACTAGCAACACATTCGTTTTTATTCTCTCACAACTCACTGTTCACTTTCCACCTGAATCATCCTCGCTTAGCACTAAATAGCTTAATTTACTTCTATAACTTCTGTACCATGTTTTTTTCTGGGACTTTTTTCATCATCATTAGTTTTGTCCTTTCAAAGCTGTATATCTTCTTTACCTACATGCTACCTTCTCTCTTATTCATCCACTTAAGTGAACACTAGATCATTCATATTGAATACATCTTACCTGATGATTTTTACTATGCATTTTTTCTCTTCCATCTCAACTAATAAGAGTGATGTTCTCAATTTGGCATCAGTCAACGATTGAGCATAGCGTTTCCTTCAAATGCAGATAGCAATCACTGTTACAAAATCCCCATTTCAGATATTTATATGGTGGTGACACGACTCAATTCCACTCCTACCATGAAATTTCACAACAGCATCACATGTAATAAGTCAATTTTTTTCCTATATAAATTATAACTTATGGTATTATGGCTGAAAACCAGCATAAAATTGCTTAAGCTGACTCTGTACAAATACGTTTAAGACTTTGAATTCCAACGGCAAGTTGAAATTGCACTATTCTTGGCAAAAATTGTGGAATTTTCTTTAAGCTTGTTTTTTGTTAAATCTATTGATTGATGTCTGAACACAAAAAGATAATATTATCCCCCATAGTAGGTGGTATTTCCTTAAGTGAGCAATAATACTAATTACCGGTAAAGGATTACTGTCAAATTGTATTGTAATCATATAAATTCAAAAGACACTAATGCCACATGTTTTAAGGGCTGAGTAAATTTTAGACCAATGTTTTCTTTTCTTACTCAAACTATATTACAGCATGATGTATTGTCTTAAGTCACGCATTAAGTTAATTCAGCAATCAGTGGAATATTTTCTGTTCTTGAAGTTGTATAGCAGGTCAAAACAGTAATTTGTATTTAACTGTATAACTTGCTTGCTGTATAAAAAATCCAGGAGAAATATTTATAACTGTACTTTCATTTGGGTAACAATGAAATTTCTCTACAGCTATTCATTCCTTCATTTGTTGATTCTGTTCACGTCTGAATATGAGACATTATACTGCCTCTGAGTGCAGCGCTTGAGATCAGAAACTTCATACATTCTCATATTTAATTCTATGGCCTTGAACAAAGACATTAATGTTTTTTCTTTCCTCTTCCATCTGAAGGATGTGGCGATTCATACTTAAGTGTCTCTTGTATTAACTGCAGTTATTAATAGTTGTATTGATTAATAGTTAATGAATTCAAAGTATTTTTGTGGACAAAAATATTCTCAGTGCAGAGAGGAAACTGGAATTTCAATTATATTAAAAAAAATTAACGGAAAATATACTAATGTTCCAAACTGCAACAAACCCAAAGAATTCTGAAATTGCCTGAAAAACACAGAATTCACACTCAATTTTGTTTCAAGAGAATATTTTCCATTATAAAGTATAATAGAATAATGAAGTAAATTATGAAATAGAAAGTTACTTCAAAATGGGAAAAAAATAATCTAACACTAGATTATTTAAATTAATATTTGCTTGTCAAAAATACTAATCAACTCTCATTTACTATGTTACAATTAATCTTATATTTGTGGATCACCTTAAAGAAGAAAAAAATGACTTCACTATGAATCTATCAAGAGCTAAGCAATGGGACAGTCCCCAAATTACCCAGAGCCAAAAGAGCCTCAACACCCTATAGACACAGCCTTTTGCTTGTTCAGCTCCAGGTCCTATGACCCTTGCAAATCAATTCATCGCCTCCATCACAGCAATTACGGCATTCTTAAAAAACAAATTGACTTGTCAAGTTAGTTCCTCCATGACATCCTCAGTGTCTTCAGTGATGTTTCTTTTAACAGAGAATGACAGCAGGCATCAAAACCAGTGAGTTTCCACCTGCCCCAGTCCCCCTTCACTGCAGGGACCTTAACAAAGCTACCAATCTATTTCTTCCTGTTTGAAATCATATATGGAAAACAGCAAATCAGGAAAACAGCAATTCATATTCTTCATCTCATTTTATCACCATTGTTGACACTGGGTATCATTTAATCTCTGGCAATTTTTTTAAGAGTATTCACATTAGGACTAAAACAAAATTCCTGCAGCAGTCGTGGCGACCTACTGACTTCAGTTTCATGGCTCCAAGGGAATTCCCTTTAGCAAAATCAAAGTGACACAAAGATAACACTTCAGTTTGGCTACTTAGAACTCCAGCAGTGCAGCCTCAAAGCTGACAATTCAACTGTGAAGCAATGTGCTCTGTAATCCAGGGTGAGAGACAGGTAAAATTTAAACCAGCAAGTTTGAAAGAAATGGAGTTGACACACAAGGGAATGCTCTACACAACAGAGAAGATGCAAAGCAAATCCTTTCTACTTTCAGGACTCCTTGAATGGGGGTGGGTTGTGTGTGAGAGGGAGTGGGGTGGGGTTTCTTTAATAAAAGGTTATCTTTCTCTCTATAGCCAGCTAATGAAACACCAATTAGCGTATACTGCCCTAGATCTCCATCTGATGTGCACTACATTATTCTCCTGGCATAGCTGGCAAGGCCCCCCCAGGCCCTGCAAACCAGCCTATGAGCCCTTAAGAGAAGTACAGCAATTTACACCAGTGGAAACCCTGTTTTAATGACCATACAATGATTTATACCAGCTAAATGTCAGAACCCACTAGGGGAAATAGAGACAAACAGCCTTGAAAGGATCACATAGAGAAAAAAGTTCTTTTTTTCCTTGGGCACAATAGCTAGAATAACAAAAACTAATACTGTTATACTGAATAAGGAGATTGTTGAAGAGCCATAGGAAAACTGAAGTACCAATCAGTTCCTCATTGTTACAGGGCAACACTGAGACAGAGAACCTGGAGAAATTCAAACTCACAGAACAAGAATTTCTCTACAGAAATGCTGCCATGAGTCTGAGAATGCCCGTGCTCGGCACAAGGGCTGTCACAGTCACTGGTATAGACATTTTCCTCAGGGATGTTCTGTAGGTCACATCACCAGTCTGCAGTTATGAAATGTTCCTCCAGCAAAATCACCAGCAGGTTGCTACTATCTGCAGCGGGTGAGAAAAGCTTCCTTCCTTTCATTTTTGTCTCTTGCCTTTTTTTTTTTTACTCTTTCAGTCTAAATGTCAAAAACTGCCGTATGGTCACTCCTTCCATTGCTTTAGCAGGACACAACAAAGTAATATGTGAAAGCCCTGCACAGTAATCTGCAGCCTGGGTCCTTTTTATGACAAACATATATTTAAGGACAGGTCTCACAGGCTTTTTTGCTTCATCTCATTTGTGTTCTTTCAGTCTGTAGCTCCACATATAAACCTCTCTAGGGAATTAAATATCAAAGAGCATTATGTTTTTTCCACTGCATCCAATAGTTTACTTACTTGTCCTCAAGTCATTAAGAAAAATACTTTAAATATCTTAAATTTGTTAAAAACCTATGCAGTATATTTTTACAAACATAATGAAGTTTTATGGTTTTATCCAGATAATTCACTTGGCATGGTTTTCTTTTAATGGCTAGATTATCCTGTATAACATGGACATTTTTTTAAGGAACTCATAAAAAATAAATTTTACGGGCTAAAAATTAAATACTAAGCACTAATGAGATGTATGTTATAGATTTAGTATATGTCACAAATAAATACAGACATATAATTAGCTGATGGTACAGATTTTATAACATGTAATTAAAAAGTGGACAGCTGGAACCCTCTTTAAGATTTTACTAACAATTAATTAACTTTCTGAACTATTTAGGCATAGAACCTTAATATATTTATTTTAGGAATATTTCCTTGGCAGCCTGATCCAGTACGAGAATAGGCAGTTAAAACAGGGTAGTATTGTGGTTTTAAAGTATTTCGGTATTAGTTATTTTGCTGGCTTGCGACCTGTTACCAAAGAAATGAGCAAGAATTAAGGATAAGCGTAGATTTTCAGATTTCTCCCTATCCTTTCTTCTAATGATGGAATTACCAAACAAGCACTAAAACAGCATCTTCAGCTGCTTCACCTTCCTCTGAAACAACTGTCGCCAAACAATGCCACATGGATCACCAGATACTCACATAGTATTTTATGGTGGTCTGAGAAGATTTAATCACTTGCTATATTGTGTTAGCAGCTGAGAAAAGTGCATTATATTTTCCAATTGCTCATGTGACGAATGGCTATCAACGGACATATCCTGTTCTGTCAACAGTGAAAGCAAGAGAACCCTTCCCCAAGAAACTATCTTGACACACTGGTTCAAGCTATTCATGGTAAGTCAGACGGAGCAGTTTCCCTCAGTATTGTATAGAGGATCTCTGTCTGCTTCTGCCTGTCCTCCTGAACTCTGAAGATGTAGAATGAAGGAAAATAAACATAAATTTCTGCCACCAAAAACCTCAGCCTCTCCCAGTGCAATTAAAGATAGCCCCTTCTGGCTAATACTCAAAAGCAGACTTCTATAAACTTCTATGTAAACTGAGGGCAGTTACTAGAGATGTATGTATACTAATTCAATATATTTAAAGGCATGCATTTCTTTCTTCTCTCCCCCACCTCCCCCAGTCATTAAGCAAAAATTAAGGAGTAGAAGTGGAACTCGTATACTAACCTCATCAACGTTCTCAAATGCATTGATGACATCATATGGCAAGCATGAGAGCAGATCTATCACAAACCAGGTCTTCAGGTAATTCATGCGAATCAGCTTTGGGTCAGAGATCACCTCTCCTGCTGGCCCCACAAAGGTGGTATGGAAATTGAGCACAATGTCTACCAAAAAAATGACATCTACAATGCTGTCAACTACTAGCCATGCCACATTGTTCTGTTTGGTTTTAAAGGAGACATTGTAAGGGACCAAAATAGCAGTGTAGAAGGTTAAAATCAAGATGATCCAGTCCCAGGTGGTCTTGAAAACACAATAATGCAAAATTATATGCGGTGGAGTCTTTGGTGCTTCTTGTTTGTACTGTGGAAGGATGTCAGAGCCCAGCTGCAATACCTGTAGTCACAGAGATTTCAGGAGAAAAAGAAAACATGGTTAGTTTTTTAACTATTTTTCACATTGTAGGTTCTCGAGCTCATTACAACAGATGATAAAAATACACGTCCTTTTGCTCCTTTTATCACCACCAAGTGGTAAGCAAGTCAGGATAAGTATTTTCTGTTGAACAAATCAGCACCAACCTAAGAACAGCTGTTGTTTCTTTTAATGCCGTTAATTATTTTTTGACACTAAGCCTTATGTGCTGGGCCTCCAAGACATATAGAGAAGAGATAGCTCCTTCAGCAATCTAAACAGACAAGACAATGATGGGCAGGAAGGCAGGTGCAAATAGGAATCAACGGCAAAACCAGGAACAATACCACAACTTCTGAGTTCAGTCCAGCACTCAGACCACTGGACCACACTGTTTTTCAACATAGTCTATTTAACTCTCCACTTACTGTTATCTGCAATAATCTTATACTACAATCAATCACGAATGCATAGGCCTTTGTTCCTCTTCTCTGGGCCGTGCAGGACCAAAGCCTATGGATAACTATCATTAGTCTCAATAAACTCATTTTGCACTTACCTTTTCACTGAGAGAAAATCAGTGTCTTCACTATTCAATGGCATACAGTCAAGTTACAATGTAGTTAAGTCTGAATTCAAAAAGGCACTACAGCACAAGATGATCTGTTAGCATATGTTTTAAACTCTGGACCTCAAGATGAGTCTGTGCTCCAATTTTTGTGCATATCTGCAATCACAATCAATGCCTACTATCTTTCCAGTTCTGCACACTAGTGCAAAAGTGTATGATCATGAAACCTTGGGAACTACAGTTTCTTTTACATACCTATAAACAAGAATGTGTTTGTTTATATCTATGGATATACACGAGGAAGAAGCCAATGTGAAGGGTCTGTCTCCAAATAAAAAACAAGTTAAATTTAAAAATTGAATTTACACTGGATGAGTTATGGGTGAAAACATAAAGGAAGATGGAAGTTCGCTTGAATGAGATCAATTTGCTAAAGCCAAACTCACAGAACTGGGGAAAACTATGTAGGAACATGGTTCTTTTTTCCTATTTATTTATGCACAGTTCGGAGCAATAGGGAGCAGAGAAGGAAATTAAATGGCCAGCTTCTCAGGGAAAAGATCAGATAATGTAGCTATAATAGGAGGATGTCTTCCTTTCATGCATCTTATCTTGGCTTTTTAAACGTCAATTATTTTTATCTGCAGGCTTTTCTGAGTGCTTTTTGTTATTCTATTTTTTTGTGAACTGGTGGGCTTTTTTCCATCAGATTAAGCCAAAGGGGACAAAAGAAAACAATCACCTACAGGACTCCTACTTGGACAAAGCCTAAGATCAAGTTTCCTGCTGCTTTGAACCTCACATAATCACTTACTCTTGTGCACAACAGGGGTGAGACACTGTCAGATTACAGTTCCTTACACATGTGTAAGTGACAATGGGAGTTGCAAGCCTGCTGACTTTGAGCCCAGTGTCTTCTCCAGAAGAGAAGTAGCATGACCTGCTCAGAGAGACCTTCATGTTAGCACAGAGACATTAACAGATTGAAAAAAAAAAGATGACTATTTAGTATTTTTGTTTCATTGAGTTTCTAGAAGGGCAGCAAAGAGTGAAAAGGAAATTTCCCCTAAGTAAAACCCTTGCAAACCAAACCAGAAGTCAGACAAGTCAGACACATCCATTGCAGTATTAAGTTCTCTGCCACTACTGACCCTGACTCATACAGGTTTCTCCATAGTAAAAAAAAAAAAGTTTCCTTGTGGTGAGAGAAGCTGGAAGTAGCACAAGACAGAGGCAATCTCTTTCTGCGGGAGGCACTGGCCAGCCAGTACAGTCCCTAGAAGTCACTGGTAGTAATTGGAGGAGTCATAGGTTGTGTACTGATCTAGTGTATGTGCTCAGAGAAGTGTTCCCTTAAGGGCTTGTGTGCAGTCTCAGCAAATGTTAGAATGTGTTTTCTAGACAAACGCTGTAGCCCAAGATCAATATTGCAAACACCTCCTGCCCTCCCTTTTGAACATCACAGCTCTACCTGAATCAGTCAGAAAACACTGAGCTACTACTGACTTTTATGAGAATTTGCATGAGTAGCAGCTCTAGCACAAGATCCCAAGCCTGAAATATGCTTCACTGGGCAAGAAGAGTCCTCTGCAATATTCGTTCACTGGAATAACTGATCAGCAAAACTAAACACTTTCTATCACATAGTAACATTTTCAATCAGTGAACTGGATTTCAGTTCCAATGCCAAGATCTGACTAGAGTGGGGAGAGTATATCACCCTATAAACGCAGCGTGGAAACCTAAATGCTTCTTTTGTATGTCTCCTAAAGTTTATTTTTTAGCCTGTGATATTATATGAAAAAGTCAATCATTTTGGTAACTATTCTATGGCACAGGAATCTCAACTATGAAACACTGAAAAAAATAATTTTGTTAGTACTTATCAGATGGATTCTTATACATATATATACATAAGTTCTAGGCTAAGAATTGTATAATACATTCCATTTTGGCCATCACTGGTCTCTTTGTTCTCCAAGAACTTGTGGAAATTTAGCACCATCCAAACTAAAGTTACTGGATAATGCACTAACGTATTCCCATATACCTGAATAATAAGAACAAAGGCAAAACCAATCTGCTTGGCAATAAAGAAGGGGCTAAATTATGGTGTGTGTTATTTTGCTGGAAATAAAAAACAATACAGTAAAGTCAGTGGTACTGCAGGGATGTAAAATCAAATTAAATGCAGAGAAAAACACACTTCTAGTTTCAACTCATTAAGAAAATAAACAACTTTGCTGCTCCAGTGTTTTAAAATGTCATCACCAAGTACAAAGCACTCTTCCCTAGCTTGTTTGAGAGTCAAAGGCTACAGCACAGGAAAATAAAAGGATTGATGTCTCCTTCCCTTTTTATTTAGAAAGTAAATGTTCTGTGAACTATCTGAATGGCTAGGGACCTTACTAACAAGTCCTTTGAACTTCCACTACTACCTTGGAGTCTCTGTTCAAGCTCTGCCAATGGCTACTTAAAATGACATGGGGCCATGGCTTTAGCTGGTCCCCAGTCAAAGGATGGATGTGAATCTCAAAAGGAGGGGCAGGGACTGGGTAGAAGATGGGCATTAAGGAATGAGGTAGAGATATAAATCACTCACAAATTGGAGAAAGCCACCTGCAGCAAGCCTGGGGTGTCTTCAGTCTTTTATTTGGGTAGAGTAGGTGTGGCAAGTTCTAGCCCTGGCTCCCTCTCACTACCATCACACACCTTGTAAAACCACTCCAACATCGTGATGACATTGCTAGAGATGAACTGTACTTCACAGCTTCAGATGGAAGAAGGGCACTATCCCAAGCTCACGCTACATCTGCTGGGAAAGACAGCTTGCTTTACAGACTGGCAAAGGTCTTGCAGCCTCCAGCACCACTAGCCAAGAGCTTTCAAAGGCACCAAATTTTGCTTTTCATTGAGGGAAGAGAAAGAAAATCTACAAGAAAGCTTAATTATCTTGGAGAACAAGCATGTGCTTTTAGCATTAAGTACAACAAGAGAGCTCAGTGCTACACAGAAATAACAGAAGCAGGTCCACAGAGTTTAGTGCTAAAAGTGTGGATTTTGTCAGGTTGCTGAACTGGAAGTTAGGAGAGCTCTTTTCTCTGCTTTTCATACCAAAGGCCACACATACATTGTCTATTTCTTAGCCATCCTTCCAGATACACACACTACCCCTGGGTCACCTGGAGATTAAAAGCTATAAGCCCCATTCACTCTGCAACATATAGCAAAGCCAGGCAGATGCAAAGAGAACTACCTTCTGCCCTGTTCCAAGGTGTTCTTGCTGCACTCCAGCCTCTAGGACAGTAGTGCCAACCTGAAACACAATATTTGCTGAAGCAGTCAGGTGTGCTCAGCCACCCACATAAACTGACTAGATTCAAACTGTTTGTAAAGGTACTTTTCCCAGAGAGCAAAAAACAACCCCAGAAGATGAATATAAAAGTAATCATGAAGAACTATATAAACCAAAATGCTGAGCTTCCACCCATGTGCACTGAACAAATATTTCATTACTATCATTTTCAAAATAACTGATGCAGCCCCAGTTTTGGAATATTTTCCTCTATTATGCCATTATAACATAGTTAAAGAAATATTTGTTTTAGAAAGTTATTAATGAACATATTATTATAATTACTTATGATTCATCAGCCAATACAGTTGTATTATCTGTGTTTATTATTTGTGGTAATGATGCATGATGTTTTAATAGCTCTCTAAAGATGAAGAATATTATTTCAAGAGCAGAAATGACAAATTTCATCATGGGTTTCACAAGGTTTGATCATTTTTAACATAACAAAATAAAAAACTCCTTGTTTTTTTTTTAAATGCTTAATATATCATCAGTCACAACTCATAGAAGTACATCAAGTGGTTACAATGATTTATTTATTTTTAAGACTGCATGACTGGGGGAAATAACCCACACAAACATCTCTATCTTTTGTGTTTTCAACTCCACGTTTGCTTTCTCTCTCCCTTGCTTTTGTTTTCACAGGCACCCAGACAAATTGCTTCCAAACCAAGGGCTAGGTGCTAAGCCTCAACTTGAAGTAGATTTTAATGGCAGTTATAAGTACCTTGTAAACAGAATTAACAAAAAAAATGGCAGAAGTTCTGTTATTAAGCAGTGCTGCCAAGCACCATTAAAATTTTTCTGTTTTTATTTCTAATAACTATCACATTTTTTTAAATTATGGCACAATCTTGTTTCACTGTAGAACTGTCTGGTAAATACATATCTTAGCCACCTAATACGATAGGTACAGAGGACACATGCCATGCAGTGACCAGAATGAATGGTTCTTACAATCAGCTCCTTGATGATAAAGCCACAGAAATGTATAAATTCCTTTATAGTCTTATTGCAAAATGTACTCTGTTACCTAATACCCTTGCACTAATTGCATAATTGATTTAAGCAGTTTTCATAAGACTGCTATTAACGAAGTCAGGCTAAAGAAATCTACACATACTGACAAAGATCAGTGGCTGAAGCTTAACAGACACTGCTTGTATTATCCACAGTCTGTGGATAAAAAAAAAGTTGTCTGTCACTTACACCTTTCTTAAACTAATATTTCATGAACAATAAAAGAAATAGTGAGCTTTTGTGGCAGGCTCCTGGTTTGTATTTGCACAACACCTTGCCCCATTCAGGTTCTAAGACACACTGGCTCCTCAGATAGTCAAAAATATAAATAACAAAGAACTAAGAGCAATTCAAATAATATCACAATAAATGAAGAGATTTCTCAAGCAAACAAGACTGATGTGAAATGCTACAATGAGTAGGAAAAGAAAATGGATTAATTTTAATTTGAACTTAAGATTTCAAATAGGCTATCGCAGAGATGAAGGAAAAAAAGATTTGCAAATACAACAGGGAACAGTTAGAGATCTTTCCAGAATAAGAAGCCTGACGCTGTCTTCAAAGGAAGAAAAGTGGGCTTATCTGTATGATTATCTGCACTCTGCTTTTCTCTTGGCTTAAAAGACTTCCACAGCAGATACATAAGGTACCTAATATGACAGCTGGGCTAACATTCTTTTTAAAATAACGACTGCAATATTCAGCTAACAATTAAAGAAACTCATTTCAGACATGTAAACTACACATTTGCCCTTTATTATTTGTAATGAATCAACCAGCTGCGCCAGTTAGAACACCTGGCAAAGAGTAGTTGAGCGCATTGGCTTGCAAGAAGCTTTGGTAATGCATAGTCACTTAGGTCCAGACTGAGGTTCACTGAACCAAACACAATAACCTCAGACCCTTTGCCTTACATTCTACTGCCTACATTTCAATGGTAGATAAATGAAGAGATGGAAGGATTATTTGATGCTAAACCTTTAGTAGGATTAGGAAGGAGCCTATTCCAAATTCCAGGACATCAAAGGAACCTCAGGGTGGACATGTGATAATTACATGGTATTTCTATGGTATAGTGTCTATGCAAATGTCTGGCCCTCCCCTGTGCTATTGTGATCTATGTTATTTCTGTACTTCTAAGAAAAATCAGTTTTCACTCTCGAGTGCATTGGTATTAAATACTAAATAAGTAAGCTTCTATCTGTGGGAAGTTCATTGTGACATATGATAACAGTACAGGCCTTGGCGGGAGTTGTTTATTTTGCATAGAAACTAAGACATATACAGAGCAAAATTAAGAGAGTGCTGCCTATATGAAGCCCATCAGTGGCTTACATCTCCGGCTCCATAGCAAGACTAAGAATTATTGACAAGAGTCACAGCTGCTGCCTGGCAGTCAGAGCAGTAGGTGACACAAGAGTGCCATGTTATGTTGGCCATGCTGCCATTAACACTATATCAAGATTTTTCCTAAGCTGTTTTTACACCAAGAAGACCCTGCTACTAGCCCAGGAGACAGCTACAGTAAACCTGGGACAGTCTCTCCCCCTCGTGGCAAAAGCCCTAAAACCGTTAAGTACTTCAAGAAGCCTTCTCTGCCTAGAGCTTTCCTCAAAACTTTGACAGTCTACTTAAATCACAAGGTTTCATTTTCCTAATCTGTCTGCAATGTTGCTTGTAGCACCTTGCAGCTGTTCTATCTGTAAACCCAGGAACTCAAACATATGTTTTCACCAGTTTGTAGAGCAGGATTGGAATCCTACTGAAAAAGAACTAGACATAAATAAATGCAGAGAACAACTGTGTCAAGGATTCTCCAGAATTTCCTTCTGTACTAGCCTGAGTTTTTCTCACCTCAATTTTACACCAGTGAATAGTCCAAGAACCTACTAATGTTCAGATTCTCAGAAGAATGGAAACTAAGCAAGAAAGTATTACTTTAATAATAACACCATTATAAGACTTCGGTAAGATGTGGAACACAACACTGCAATTAGGTTACACAAAGTCTTCTGGACACTTATCTCCATTCTACTGTCATGGGACATATTTCACAGCACATGTGCTGTGTTCTGAGCTCCCATACCTGCCACAAAGCTTCAGATTTCCAGGGCAAGGGGCACACACAATGCTTGGCTAATGCAGAGGTAACAAAACCACAAAGACTAAAAACATTTCTTTATGGTCTTTAAGGGAAAGAAAACATTACCTCAGCAAGTCGCGAATGCTTGTGAACATTCTCTCCTTTCTGCACACTCGGAGCAAGCTGCTGTAGCACACCTCGGCTGCTTGTGAGGGCACGGGTTAAGCGAGCAAACTTACCCCAACCTTGAGAAAACATGCAAGATTATAGACATTACCAAACAAAGTTCCAAATGTACTACATAAAGCCTCTCATAAATTTTAAAAAATACAGTTAAAACAGAGCAATCTGTTTTAATACTGACCACACAGGAGTAAAATTTAACCAAGTACCAGATAAAAACAAGTCACAAAATAGGTGTCAGGTTGGTAAAGTAATAAAACTCATTGTTGCAGTGACTTTGTATTCCATAGCTCTGCAAGTGTGCTGTTACATGAATTGCCTCTTTTGTAAGGATGTCTACTTTACAATAATCTTCCAGTAAATCCAATGGCCAGATTTGCATCTCAGCACTGCATAAGACACTCCACACTGATCAAGACTAGGAGCACACACAATGACAATTACAGTTGCCTGCAACAGAAGTGAATCTGGCCTCGGATGTATCAAGCACAGATCTTGCATACGCAGAGAAATGTTCCTAAGATAATAAAAATCACAGCAGACAAAGCAAAACAAAAACATTAATTCTATCCTCTCTAAACAAATGAGAGAAATATACAAATAGATTTTATCAAACTCTAATAAAACATTCAGCAGCTTCTGGCAGAGATGTCATGCTGAATTTTAATTCAGAATATTTTTTACAGTCATTTCAAATACTGCTCAAAATAGAAGACCTTGAATGACAGTCATAAGAGCTAGTTACATCTATAACCTTTATAAGTAGTACTTCACTATAATGGAAAGTCAGGCATAGCATACATCTGGATATTTTTTGTTCTCAGAAAGGAAAGTATCAGTGCATTTAGTCCCAATCTTGAAAAATGCTAGCACCACCTGGGAACTGTTGAGCAGCCTCACCTCCTACTCCAACCGAGGATGCTCAGCACTTTTTAGATTCAGTTCTTAATGAGAACTCAGTTCTGGAAAAAGTTCCCTCCACATTATGGTTTTACTACCAAAAGTAGTGATACTATTAGCAGTGACTATTTTTTAAAGACCAGCCTGAAGTTTAGCCTGTAAGTAATCCATAACAAGTACAGGAGTATGGGTGGCTAAAATACCACCCAGTACTTCAAATGTATCCTTGCTTGACATCTCACTTTGATGGAGTTTGCAGGAACATATCTGGCAATTCAAGATGTGAGCATAGAAAATAAGAAAATTATATGGATCTGGTATTTAACAAGATTTTCCAGGGCAGACCTGAAAAAAGAATTTAGTGTTTTCTCATTTACAAATATGCAAAATGGTGCGTTTATTAAAGGGAAGTACCAAATTCATCAGATCTCTACAAAATCAAGAATGAAATTGAGTATTTTCTTATGCCTTAAAATACAATTTAAAGGAAGTCCATCACCAGTAATTAATTCTAACAGTAGCATCAGCCAACACTTCCAGGCAGTGATTGAATGATTTCCATCCAAGAAGCCAGGTCTTTCCTCATAAACCCATGTGAGATAAGCTACTGCTTCTCAGAGAAATAAATCAACATGACAGAACCTCAAGTAAGGTCAGTTTGCATCTGTTATAAATCTGACCCATAGCACTTGATTTCTCATAATACATTCAATGGAAGGCAGTGGGCTTTGGTGAGTTTGGGGTTTTTTTTAAAGATACATTTATAAATTAGTATCCTTTCTCTACTGCACATGAAGAAATCCAACTACAACTGACAGGCTAAGGTCTGAAGACCATACAACCCTCTGACTATTAAATCATAAAACCAGAGAATGTCCTGAGTTGGAAGGGACCCACAAGTATCATCGAGTCCAACTCCTGTCCCTGCATAGGACGACCCCAAAATTTACACCAATGTGTCTGAGGGTGTTGTCCAAATGATTCTTGAATATTGTCAGGCTTGTCACCATGACTACTTCCAAATGGATCAGGTAGGAGAGAAACCATTCATAATGTCTAATCTTCAGCTGATACAACTCAGAACAGCCTTTTAAGCCAACACAGCTGCAGCAGTTTACACCAATTAAAAATGTTGCTTTCACAGAGTATCATGATAGGACAAGGGGTAATGGTTTTAAGCTGAAAGAGGGGAGATTTAGATTAGATAATAGGAAGATTTTTTACTGCAAGAGTGGTGAGGCACTGGAACAGGTTGCCCAGAGAAACTGGATGCCCCCTCCCTGCAGGTTCAAGGCCAGGTTGGATGGGGCTATGAGCAACCTGATCAAGTGGGAGGTGCCCCTGCCCATGGCAGCGAGGGTGGAACTGGATGATGTTTAAGGTCCCTTCCAATCCAAACCAGTCTGTGATTCTACGATTCTAAGATTCTATGGACTACTACAGTTTCTTTCTGGTTTAACAAGACTATGGGAGAAGGCTATCAGCATTGGTATATTTTCAGCAACGTAATCCCAGACTGCCGAGGCCTGGGAAGTGGATGTTGTTCCAAGAGGACATAGACAGTATCCCCGTTTCCCAGTCCCCATGGACGGTGCCAAGGAGTGGCGAGCAGGGCGCTGCCGCGCGCGGCGTCCCGTGGTGCTGGCCGTGGTGCTGGCCATGGTGCTGAAGCGCAGGCCACGCTATCTGCAGCCCAACAGGGCTTCTTTGGAAGCGGCAGCCCTGGAAAGATGGCACAGGTCGAGCTTCGTGTGGAAATTCAAAATCTGCCTCCCTTGCCAGACACATAACGTTTTTAACTCCAGCTAAACCAGACAGCCGCTTTTGCCCTACCCATCAGTCTTCTGTGAGCTGGTATTTTCCTGGAAGGCTCAAAGTTTTGTTCAAAACCTGAGAAAAAACTTTTGATTATGTGTAATTTTTTTCTGCCATAAAGTTTTCTAAGAATTGGCCTATTACAGACACATCAGAGAGGGAAAGAAAAGAAAGCACCTCACCTGAGCCTTCTTGCACAAAAGCACTGCCAGACATTGCTACGTCATGGTTTGTGGCTATGAATGCAGAGCAGCTTTGGGTACCTCCTCCTCTTCCCAAGAGTCATCTCTTTTTTAAATGTACAGTTTAATACATTCCTCTGTCCTCAACGTCCCCTATAAGCACCTCTCCTGCCTTGCATGCTGCAAATCTCATTTCTGGGTGCCGAAGTGCTATGCGAATGAACTGTTTCCATGAAAATAAACTCTCTTACCACACACTCCACACTCTTATCTGAAAATGATCTAACTATATAGAAAAGAGACAGTGTTAAGAGGCAGGTCTTTTTAGCTTGGCTTTTTGAACCTCTGCTGATCTGAAGATGGCAGGCTGGGAGTACGTACCCTCTCTCCATACGTTGGACACAATACATGGGAGCTCAGTTTGGAATTACATATCCCATTGTGAGATGTAATGCCTAAAACCAGGCACCGAATCACTGTGCAAGTGCCCCAGGTGTAGGAATCTCATCTTAAGGACAGAACACTTACTTCCTTTTATTGCTTCAGGGGGTTGTTTTTTTTTTTTTTGCGGGGGGGCGGGGGGAGGCCGGGGGAGTGGGTGGAGAAGGTGTTGGTTTGGTTTTTTTTTTAGTGTGGGGTGTCTGTTTTTTGGCTTGGATTGGGGTTTTTTGTCCCCACGACAAGGACAAAATCTGTCCCCTGAGCTTTGTTTCATGGGGAAACATGACATTGAATTAAACCTTTGAGATATGATGCTTAACTCATCAAGACTTCTCTTCTTCAGCGGATGAAGCTTCATTTAACAATGCTCTTAAACTGAAGAATCCATTTTTCTGTATTTTGAGGTGAGCATGATCTGTTGATAGTTCAACAGCAAGATTTATTATTTTTTTGTAGGTATTTAATTTCCTACCACTCCCCTCAATTTGATTATGATGACTCATAAAGTTAGTCATAGAAACTGTGTCTGTTACAGAAACCTTCTTATTAAGTTGCTGATTCATGACATACACAATTCCCTAGAGTTAAAATAAGGAGCCATTGCCTGCTAGAGAACAAGTTCGTTTCGTCAGAGATCTATTGTTAACATAGAACTGTGTCACTGTGAGTAAATGAGGATTCTAGAAGTTCTTACATCCACTCAAAGCACCTTTGTTTCCTTGCATATCAAAGATCCCTGCTTACATCCATCATGCCTCTCTGCAGTCTTAATGCTCTTTCCCTTTGAAACTTCATGACTAAAACTGTCTTATTTTTTCCATCCGGACTGGGAAAACATACCATACTTTTTTAATATACTCACCACTTCCCTTTCATTTGTTTCCTTTTTCAAAAAAACATTTCATCTAGATGAAAGTAGAGTATAACTTACCAGAAATATTTCAAACACTGGCTCTACTCATATAAATACACCTTTAAAAACAGAACAAAAACAGCAACTGGGAAAAAAAAAAAAACAGAAACAAAAGGAAAAATGGAAACACTTGGAGTTTTTCCTGAATTAAGATGAAGGAAGCAATCAAAATATTATTTTTCTGTAGCCCTGCTTGTGATGCAAAGGACAACTTAGCTGTAAAATGAAATAGAGCTTCTTATGGGGAAGAGATGAGAATTGATGACTGCTACAAAGCACAGAAGGTTAAAATAGCTAGGAGGCTAACAACCATTCTCCTATATGATTCAGTGATGCTGAATTTGATCACCTTTTTGTATTAAAAAAAAATCAAAAGCTAAAATTAGGATCCAAAGCATCATTTCCAAACTTATAAAGCAGCATAGATGCATCATCTGAATACGCTCACATTGTATTCATGTGTGTAAAACCTGTTGAGGCAAACTTCTCACTAGCTAGTCAGAGTGCGGACACATATTCTATTTGTTTTCATAAAGTGATGTATTCTGCTCTACATACTATTCTCAAACACACTCAGTGTGTTAGATCTCAAACCAAAAGAAGCATACAGAAAAAATATATAAAGTCGAAATATAGCATATACTCTAAAATTCAGCTAAGAAGGTAACCTATCCCTTCACAAGCCAAATTTAGCTGTGCTATAGCTTGGTTTTGCCTACTTCTTCTATTCAAGTAAATACATTTTTTCCTGATTTTTTAAAGAGGCAAGCATACAGGGAAGAGTGGAAACAGGCTGCTTATATCAACACCACAGACACTATTTTTAAGATGTTTTATTTAGAATGCACTATTTTTAAAGCTGCTGCATTTAAAAGCAAGTTTACTTAACTTCTATGGCAGTCATAAAATAAACATCTAAATTATCTGACTCAGTTAACAAAGAAACTACAATCAGAAATCTAATTTTTACATGACTAGAAATACTTCTTGTTTTACCTCTTCCAATGTCTGATATTATTAATAAAAAATTATTAAGAAAACTTGTACTAGGACCTTCTATTTCTCTAAGTCACCTTTGGATAAAAGATGTCTACTCATTTTTGTGTACAAGTCAAACACCTGTCATTAGAGCGCAACACTCTTCACTCAAGGAATCCCTCCATCATTTGCAGCTGAACAATCATGCTTGTAATTGCCAGCAGGTGATAGAAAACTAAGATATAGCACAACTAAGCAGGTATAGCCTGACAGATCAGTTGCTCTTTAAATTGACCATGTTCTTGCACTACATAACATTTTTCTCTAGATAGACAGATGGCACTGATTTTGAAAAACTCAAATATTTTATGCTATGCCACTATCTAAATAACACATACGTTAATAAAACACCTGCATTTTCAGGCAGCCTATTACATATTAAGTGGTCACATGCACAGGAAATCAATTTCAAATATAAACACAGTAAAAGAAAAGTAGTTGATAAAAGCTGATTAAATGTGAAAGATGGAGAAACAATTGATTTAAAAATCAATTTTCAAGTTGTTTCACTTAAACAATAAATCTCTAAGTCCACAGTTTCAGATTCTCAGATTGGGAGTTCATTTGGTTTCAGAACATGAGAAACATTCCTGTGAATATTGTATCCTTCAAAAGCATGCTACAAAATTCCTCTGTAATGTTGTACACGGTGAAAAGAATATGCCTGTTCAAAGCTCAGGTCTGTAAAAGTAATGATTCTCAGAAGAAGCTAATACAATTTTACCTTTTTTAGATCTTCCAAAAATGTTTTTCCCTTCCATGAATCACTGCAGACAACTGTCTGACACTCCATACCTGCCTTTTTTCCTCCTCACAGTGTAAAACTGCACAATGAGATTGAATATTAAAGACATAGTCATGCATGTAAAATTCTTTAGTTGTTTGACAAATCAGCTCTTCTTTTCCAAGAGCTTACACATCTAGCCATCAAGTGACTGATACAATATCACCTCCCAAGATGCATGCAACAAAATTCAAAAGCTAGGCTATAGCAAGTAACTTACAGAAGGAAGGCAGATGTAGGGGATAAATTAAGTATTAGAATAGAATGTGCAGTTTCATTTATATCGTGTTTGATTTGTGTATACAGCAACAGAGGACTCTCTACCAGCATGAAGCTGATTCAATGTCATTAATTGTAGGAGATGTGGAAACAATATTTGGAAGATGCATTTAGTGCATGAATTTTTATACATAGTCACAGCACTTGGAGTACAGAGCAGTGAATCAGTGGCCTCTAAACAATAAAATCAACTTTTGGTAGTCACTTAGCCAGTTTCCATGGGCCAGATGAAGAAATTTTCTTTATCATAGTTCTTCTACAAGTAGGTGCATTTATTTAGTGCTTACATTGCGTTAGAACCATTACCATGAGCGCTGTCAAAACAGCATGATTTCAAGATGCAAAAGAGACTTTTTCAAAGAATTAGTGTTCTCTTCCTCAACCATATTTGTCTTGAAAACAAAAAGTTAGTGTTTCCTTGTGTTGCAAGTGAAGGACAAACTCTTTTCACAAATATCACTACCACATTAAAGTCTTCTGTGAAAGCAAAGGGAGAAGACACCGCTACCACCCCTGTCTGAAAGTCTGGCTTATCAATTGACTGAATGAAGCAAAGTCCTTCCCTCCCAGCAAATAAATGAGAGACAGCTTTACTGCATCACAGTGATCTATCTTTGCTGCCAGTCCTCAGCAGGATACAGTGAAGACCAGTAGGCAAGGAAAAAATGCTGTAGATCCAACCTTTCTGACAAGATAACTTTTTTCAGTTTTATTAAAGCAATGAATAACTAAACAAATAAGACTAAAAAGAGAAAAAAATAACTACATAGCTTGGAAGAGCGTATGTTTGTCAAGGTTGTACTTCCCTTTTCATGGTAACAGGTGTTTCCACTTTGAGAAACTACGTTTTTAAAGAATAACATTTTAGTCATAAAAGTAAATCAGTTCACCTTCACAGTAAGTTTCCTGTTTAATTTAATACTACAAATATTATTAAATACTACAAAAATGCAAACAACAAGAGCACTTACATCTTCTTTTACCCCGGAATACGAAAGTCTAATTCTCCATATGAGTACAAAAGATCTGTTTCTGACAGGATCTGAACCTGAGTGCAAGTTCATGCTGCTGCCACAGCTGAGTTTGCTTCCAGGTTACACTGAGAGAAGAGTCAAGAGCAAAACACAGCAATGCTACTTCACTGACCAGGATAACTTAAAGTGATGGGAATCTCTTCACATATGTTGAAGGAAACTAGTCCAGAACTTAATATAGGGAATATCATAACAATGGTAAGTAACATGAAGCCAGGCAGAATGAAATTATTCACATCCTTGATAGACTCAGATAGGGTTAATTCCTCAGTTTTTGCAGTGTCAAGCACAGTTTGCACAGGGCCAAAAATTCCTCAATTATCTTTAACATCAAAGAGGCTGTTTAGCAACATTGAGGCTGTTTAGCAACACTGTGACTCCTTCAAGGCTACACTGCAGTGTGATTAATAATGAATCTGAAAGGAAGAGCAGCACCTATTTGCTAAGTAAACTTTGTTTCCTGAAGCACTCGGGAGGGTTTCATTAGCAATGACCCTTTCCAGTGCAGGCCAGAGCCAATTCACTTAAGAAAGCAGCAATCGCTTCTTGCACCATTGCAGTCTCTACTTCCCTGGTGGCATAGCTACAAGATATTTTAACATCTAATTCTTTGGTTTTGGTATTTAAAGCTCTTTCAAGACCAGGGCAAACAACCAGAAGCATCATAAATATATAATTGTGAAAAAGACAAACCTTTACATGAATCATCCTCAATAGGCTGCTTGAAAGCCGTTATGTCATTGAAAGTGCAAAGAAATAAAACCACTTTATCCTGCTCGTTTCGAATTGGAGCAATTTTCACAAAGAACCAGACAGGTGTTCCTGGAAACAAACATAACAAAAAGTTGTTCAATGGTAGGCAGAACAGTAAATGTGCTAGTTTAGATGTTTACACTTCAAAATCAGCCATCTCTAAATGTTATTTTAATGTTGGGGGCTTTGCAAACACCTATTAGGAAAAATGATGAAACAGCTGACAAGAATGTTTTTAGCTCTGTTTCTGATCAGCTTTTTAATCTTCAGGAATCACTCACTATTTCTGGACTTCACCTACAAAGTGAATACTTGAACTTATGAAGTGCTTTGTGATCTCCTGAAAGAAGAGTCCCATGTATGCATAAAGAGTGCACACAACAGAGTCTTGCTGGTTCTGGGCAAGACTTGCGAATACACCAACTTTGCTTAGGCTACAACCGTAATACAGAGTCCCAACTCAAGAGCACATCCAGTTTGGTTCACCTTCTATTTCTCTGCAAACAGAAAGGACTATCCCATAAACACTACATCAGCCTATGCCAAGCTTCAAGAGCCAAGCTCTGAGAGCTCTGGTCTAGCCTGCAAGTTCTCCCATGCAAGGGAAATGCTTCACAAGCTTCCTTTCATCTTGCCTTGTCCTGAGTCTGCTCACAATCAGTCTAGTGTGAATCAAGACTCCACCAAATTTGGGAGAGAACAAGCCATCAGACCCAGAACACAGGCTGTGGATGGGAGCAAATTATCTAACTACTGCAGTAGACAAAGTACTAAGGAAAAATGCTTGAGAGATTAGAGCCTGCATATCACAGAAAAAGATCATCCCAGACCCTTCAGATGCTGCTGTCAATTTTCCTTGACACCTATCCACACAGATCACCTTCAGGAGAGAAACTGTCAATCAGCCCTGCCTTTTATATTTCTGGCAGTTCCAATGAGGCTGCTGAAAAGACCCTAGTGACAGCAATGAAGTTACATGTAACAAGACAGTGTCTACCACTCTTGTTTCACAGGAGTCACCACGCTGAATTTAGTGATGCTTCAGTATAAGCTCTGAACAAAGCAGCTGGGTCTTGTATGTCATAATAGGCATTCCTTGAAGGCTCCATTTTTAAGTTTAAATGACTCCTTCTACAATCTGGGCCTGCAAGGAGCTTGTACATGAGTTTTCAGACTGTCCCTACACCTTCAATGTTGATGAAAAAACTCATCATTGCTTTTGTGGGCATAAGAAGTAAGAGCCAAAGAGAAAATTCAGGCTTGCTTGCTGTGAGCAACATTTCCCTTGAGTGTCTCTTGTAAACTATGCTTGGAGAGAACGTTGTACATACCAAGAGTCAACATAAGCTATAAAAATCAGCAGGATTTTGGCCATCTGGGAAAGCCAGAATGAACAGCACCACACGTAATTTTTGTCACTCATACAGGAAAGCCTAAATTCAGGGAGAGTGATCTTAGAAGACTATTTCTTTTCTTTCTCAATCACAGGACCCTTCTCTAGGCTAGAAATCAGATTCTTTCACCTGAATTGCTCAGTATTTTAACACAAGTACTACATGGTATATTTCATGCAATAGTTAGGGCCACTTGTTTTAACTTCTTGACTGTCCAAGAGTCACAAGGAAACTTCAGGTAGTTCACAAATTACTGTTAACCAAAGCAAGAAAAGGCAGCTTTTTCCCAAATCAGTTAATGTAACAGAGGTTGTTGCTAAAAGTATTCACTTGGCTGTTTCCGAGTCTCTGTGCTTAGCAATCATTTCTGGCCACAGAAAGCCAGGGTATCTCCAAGACCCACGGACAACTTCCATAAATGAAGTTCACCTCAGAAGGCTCCCGCTGTGCCTGCATAGCACAGGCACTTTCAAACCCTGGCTGAGATTCCACACCATATGTACAGCCACCTCTACAAACAGCAGGGTATATGATGCATGGAGGCCTCTGCTAAAAAGCAGAGAAATCCAGATGGAATCACTGATTGCCATTTCTTGAGCAGAAGTATTCAGGTGTCAATATAATGGGTTTTTTTAAAGAGCTGGAACTCCTGAACAACCCCTTCCAATAAAGTACAAGCAAACAAAAATGTTAAATGCAAGAAAAGATTCAGCAAAGTAACTGTGCCAGGAAAATCTTCGCTAACTTGCTAATGAGCTTAGAAGCAGCCAACAGTAATTTTCAAGACAGTAACACCCTTTACACTACCCTTTCTTGGGAGCTCCTAAAATTGCTCCTAAAAATCTCCATTTCTTCTTGCCTAGTTTTTCCCATCTTCACATGTGAACTATTCTGAAGCCGATCAAATCCGTATCTTGCTTTTACACAGACTCTTTGGTGACTAATTGCTTTTTATTTCACCCACTTCAACATCTTTCACTAACACTGCAACTTTTTAACTAGCCAGGATCTCCATCTATGGCCTTCTTTTTTATTTCCACCTAAATGCACTTGCTTTTTTTATTAGGGATGTTTTTCCCCTCCCGAAAACCACTTTGTATTGCTGCTTCAAGCTACAACCATTCTACTATGGGCTGCTCGTAACATTAACCTTCATAGCACTGACGTTGCATTACATACAGTTTTATTTCAGCCTTTCACAGCCATAAAAACTTACTACCCTGCTTTTGAAGATGCTGTACACATCACAGAAACAGAAAGGATGCAATTCATCCTCTTATTCTGGCTATTTGTCAGATGCATGCTGTCATCTTCTTTTTATGATTATGGTATGATATGTTGTTGCAAGATTTTTCTAACATGTTCTGAATGCAACAAGAGGAAAGACTTTTCCTGATAACCTGCAGAAGGCTGCTGCAGGATAAGGAGCTTGTACCAGCAGGGTTTTTACTTTCTGACTCCCTTGACTTCCACTACAGTGCTGCATTATTTATAGTAAACAGGAAAATAAAACACTGTTTTACCTAGAACCAAGTGTAGAACTTAGTGATATGCCACACAGGCAATAAGAAAGAGCCAGATATCCTTGACAGCTAAAAGTAAGAGGTTTTGGTGACTCACTATTTGGGAACCCTTGTATTTTCTAGGGTGTCAGAGTGCCACAAACAGGGTATATTCCAAGGTGGTAAAAAAACAAGGTGGCATAAGTAGTTTTCACAAATCATCTTCCAGTTTTGGATCTACACAGTAACGCAGCAACAGCAGACATAAGTAGATGGAAAATTCTGGCAGGCCATGTATCTGCATACCCAATATTATTCAATATTTTTCCCTGCAGTGTTTTCCCCATCATCTTGTCAGTCTCTTTTGTGAATAGTAGCCAAGTGAATATAAAAATACAATCACAAGGTGAGTGCTCACAGTGCTGGGTTACATGGGCTTTCCACAGTGCTCTGCAACCAGAAGCTGATTCATAGCAGAAGTAGGGTCTGAAATGTGGGAACACACTGAAAGGCTCAGAAAAGGTGTGGCTGTGCTCAAGCTTTTGGTTTAATTATCAGAAGAATTTTACTTTTTAAACATTAAACAGTTTATTTAACTATTAAACAGGAAAGTTTAAAGTATAAACCACTTATAAATCAGGTCGGAAACTAGAATTTCAACCTCCTACAGGCAGCCCTCATACTCTTGGTGTCAAAGCGGATGTCCCTGCTCAACCAGACAATCACTACTGGCAAGAGGCACAAACAAGGCCATTTTAATGAAAAATGTCATTTTCAAATTCAGCCTATGGGTTATTCCTGCAATGAAACTGCACCATGTTTCAGAGCTCTCACAGCAAAACAAGAGTAACTTCCATCTATGCCCCCAGCCTGCATTGATGTACAGCCATGCAGAAACTGTTTACCAGTGTTTCCAACAATATATCCACTTTCATTTACATTTTGTGTTCAGTCCTGGCAAGCTCTCTTGCTGGTGAAATTCAATGATAATGCCAATGCACAAACAAAGAAGTAAACACTTGTGAGCCACATTGCCTTTCGTTAGATTTGGAAACAACAGTGAAAGAATCCAGAGTTTGTCTAATGGCATAGGTCCAATCCTGCCAGAGAAGGGAATGTCATTTCAAAGCTGGTGGAGCAGCAGTGTGAACGACTGGGAAGAAATTAAAATCCACCATGAACTTCTGACAGTAGCCGGAGGAACAGCCTGTCTTGTGGTACCAAAGCTACGTAGCTAATTCCAGAATTAACAGATGCAGCTATCAATAGTCTACTCTGGCCCGAGCACAGAACTTACAGTGTTGCTTTAAAGGCAAGACAATTTTAAGAGCTGTGATTCAAGTCCCAAGTCTTCTCCAGACTAACACATAGCACACAGTAAATGTCTCCACACCTTGTAATTTCCCATCTGTAACACAAACACTACTATCTCTTCCCTCTCTACTTTTCCAGTCCTGTGTATTTCAACAGTGATATGTTCAGCCCCTCGCCGAGCAGGAACACCAGCATTTAACCTGCAGTTTAACTTTGGCTGAGGTCCTTCAGAAACGCTCATGGTATCAAAATGAATGATACCATACAGGTCTATTCCGGTTTCTCCCCCTGAACACACTGATGACCTCTCCTTCAGTTTTTCCTTCTGTCAAACAAAAACAGCGTCCAAATATGCTCTTTCCCTACACCTTGAATCATTTAACCAAAGAGTTCAGCTGTTTTTCAAATCTACAAAAAGTACATTGTTTAAATAAATCATTACTTATGCATTATCCATTTTTTATTTCCACAAAGTAAAATAAAATTCAATTATAAATACAATGAAAAAGACATGTTTTGATAATTCTGCTGACATCTTCACTGCCCTTAATGAATGGGGCAAGTTTCCTCAAAGCAACACAACCTCTGCGTTACTTGATAACATCTCAAACACTCATCAGACAGGTATTGCTCTGAAGGTAAATAGTCAAGCAGAGAGGAACTGAAAAGGATGGAAGCGAGTGCTGTCCCCACCAATTCCTACATAGAGTGATGCAGACAGCAGGACTTCAGTTATATAAACAGCAGAGCTGACCATTATGGCCACCCCTCTCGAGGTTTCACTTATGCCTAGGTACTCAGTATGACACTGTTTCTCTCTATCCCACACAGACCAAACAGTTTGTCCAATATCAAATTAGCAAACCAGCTGATGAGGTGTGAACAGGAAGAGTGGCAAGCCACTATACCCACACAGATTTTAACTAGGAGCATAGAGGAGCCTGACACATTTGAACATGCAGGATGAAAAGCAAGTCTTCCTACAGCCACTGCCTTCCACCAGAGAGTGTGCACTGAATGAGAACAAACCAACTCTTTAGCTCACCACTTTGCACCAATACTAATAGACCTTAAAATATATTTCCAGCACT